>OX421981.1:5199375-5922500 GCA_949128135.1 Parasteatoda lunata | reverse complement strand
TATAATATAATATATATATATATATATATATAATATATAATATATAATATATATATAATATATAATATATAATAATATATATATAATATATATAATATATATATATAATATATAATATATATATATATATATATATATATATATATATATATATATATTAATATATATATATTAATATATATATATATATATTAATATATATATATTAATATATATATATTAATATATATATATATTATTATATATTATATATTATATATTATATATATATATATATTATATTATATGCAGTCAGACCTCTATTTAACGAAGTCGCTAAATCAAGATGATAAGTTCGTTAAATGGAAAATTCGTTGAAGCATCTTTTGAAATAACAACACAAAACAGGTTTTAAATTCATAAACACTAGAGATAATTAAAATAACAATTGATACACCTTTATCTTGTAAATTATTACCAACTATTATTTTATTAATCTTAACCATAAAAGAAACCTGCATGATAAACAAGAATAGAACAAAAAATTATCCAGTGTTACATTATTATGCTACATACATTTTCAACCTAAAAGAAGCTACATTTATAAATAAAATTATAGCTGCATTCACTATAAAAGTAATTTTAAATATACATTACCACATGCGTTCTTAATTGCTACTGATAAAATCCGTTAATTTTGTCTGAGTTTTTCGTTTGAAATGCAAACAAAAAGGGATTTGACTGCTTTCTCTAATAGTTAAGTGACTTCGAAAATCATTTCCCCCCATAAAATGCGTTAACAAGTTTGAAATGTTCTGAAATATTTTGAGAAATAGAGAAAGTGGATCTCAAGGAAAAGTTTGTTCAATTTAAAATTCACTTCGGTATTTGCAAGTTATTCTACAAAGAAATTTCCAAAATGTTCCTCGAACAAAATTGCTAAATAGAGAAATTCGTAAAATAGAAGTTTGTTAAATAGAAGTCCGTATTATATCCGAAGTCCGAAATATATATTAATATATTAATATATATATATATATATATATTAATATATATATATATATATATTAATATATATATATATATATATATATATATATATATATATATATATATTAATATATTAATATATATATTAATATATTAATATATATATTAATATATTAATATATATATATATATATATATATATATATATATATAAACATGGTGTACATACTTATTAAAACATGCAATTTTGGTTTCTTAATAAATTACCGAAATTCACCTTAAGGAAATATTCAATACTCCAGGTATAATATACGTAATAAATAAATGAAAGTTGATCAAATTAGCATATTATAATTTTTTGGGTCTTGCAATCTTTTTTTCTGCTTTTCACCAAAATTTTCATTTTATAATCATCATTTCATCGAAATTTTCTTTTCAATCACCATAAAACATATACAAACTATCAATGCGGATCGAAGTGGTTAAAACTTGTTACAAAAATAATGAATCAATTTGGGCTACGTTTCGCAGACTACGTGAAATTTATGGTTAACTTACAGAGCTTGTAATTTAATTGGAAAATTTAAGCAATATTAGTGATGTTAAGAATCAAATCCATCAAATTCCTGAAAATATCACTACTGTAGACCAAACTGTGTATAGAAATCGAGAGTAATAAATATTTAATTTCAAGAAGGTGGACTTCCTTATGGAACTAAATGGATTATAAAAATTTGCATTTTAAGGCTTATAAAATTCAGTTGACCCAAAAAATTAAATCAAAATCATTTATTGTGAAGATTGGTTTATGTTAAAAGAAAAGAATCATCATTATTAGTGAATCTCATTTTTGTTCACACGACTTCGTATATTGCTGATGTTCAGGAAAAATTTTTGCATTCACAAAAATTAGCATTTAGTGTAGTTTATATTCTGGAGAAGCGAAGTAATATTTTTATTAAAACAAAAATGACAAACCATCATTAGAGAACTCCGCAGAAGCAATATTACTGATTATTCTTAGCTTAAATCAAACTGTTTTTATATGGGTTATATTTGGCTTCAACATGATGGTGCAACATTGCCATACCTCTTGTGATACAATTAATTCATTGAGTTAAAAGATCCAGAAATACCGATGTGAATTCCCCCCCCCCCCTTAAGATAACGTGATGTTAAATTATTGGTTCTCACTTAATGATCTTTAAACTAACATTATTCGTGCAATAACTGGGATTTCCAAAATCATTTTTTAAAAACTATATCCAGAAATCATAATAGAAATAAAATAATTATTAAAAAAATGCCAGGTTGAGTGTTCAAATCACGCCCAGGTCACGTTATTTTGAGCCGCGATGGTTCAGGGGATAGAGCGTTCGCCTTCCAATGAGGTAAACCGGGTTCGAATCCCGGCGATGATGGCTGCTCGATACGAATTCCGCATCCGGCTTGCACCGACCACAGTGCTGACGTGAAATATTCTCAGTGGTAGACGAATCATGGGTTAGAGTCCCCTTGTCGTCAGGGTAATTGTGAGAGGTTCTCGTGGTCTTCTTCTCCATGAAACGCAAATACTTGTTATTTCCGTCGAAAAGTCCTCCACGAAAGCAAATTTCTCGAGATATTTGATCCAGGAGTTCTCTTGTCTTCTGGATTGGGTTCAAAATTACAAAGCTAGTAGTCGTAAGCCCAAAAAAAATTGGGGTCGGCTGTTCAACGACGGTTATAAAATAAAAATATGGTATTGTAATCATTATTTAGTCAACCTTTGTAAACAATAAATTACAGAAGCATTTATTATTATTGTGGGTCAAACGGACTAACATTTTAATAGTATAATATGCAGCCCAATTTTTCCTTAATTATTATCATTATTATTTAGAAATTGAAAACTCATCTGAGCTTTTTACATTTTATCTAGTATATCACGCGCTATGAGTCACATTATTCAATGTTCAATGCTTAAAAAAAATGGAACGCTAAATTTGAGCGCAATCAATCGAAAAATTTCTGAGTTCTAAATTTTTTTTAAAAAGCCATATACTTAAAATTTGATAACACAAGAACTATTAGACTGATTTCTTTCAAATTTTGTATTTTTCCATATTAAATTGAATTATTTAAAATTATTTAAATTTTTTCATCCATTTTTTCGACTATTATATTAAAAAATAATAAACAATTATTAAAAAATAATTTTTGCATGGAACCAATTTTATAAAAGAAAATAAACAATATATAATTATTAACAATATTTTTTTACACGGTATTAAATTATCTTTGAAAAAATGAACTTTATAAATAAAAAATTTCTGATTGACTTAAAAATTCCTCGCGATGGGGGGAAATCTAAACTTTTAACCCTTTTCCTGTCCAAACTATTGGGGTCATATTTCCTAGTTTGTGATTCATATTTTCAGGGTCAGATCTCCAAATCCGTCGAAAAAATTATTTGTTTATTCAAATAAAGTTTTGTGTGTCAAATATAGTCTCCACTCATTAATTAATTTCTAAGGTGATGAAGCCGTTAAAATTGAGTTTTAGTAAGTAAAAATCCGATTATAAGATCAAAAGTTATTCAGGTTAAAAGAATTTTTTTCTCTGTACTGTACCTTGACTTTCTTTTGAAATTTATTTTTTAGATAGAAGTGGTAGATAGCGGTAGGGTTCGAATCTCGGTCAGAGGCATGGATGATCTCTCCTTCTTACTGTGAGATTAACGTTGGATCACGTAATATGCTATCCCTTAAAAAAGTGATCAATACATTTACACTTCCAGTAAATGAATAATGGATGTCAATATATGGATGGGCATTGGTAAGAAAGTTTTAGTATCAGATTTCATAATTTTTAAGGTAATATGAAGCCATTAAAATTGAGTTCTAGTGCGTGAAAATCCGACCATAAGATCAAAAGTTATACAGGATGTCCTTTTTTGGAGCTGTACATTGACTATTGTCTGCACTACTTTCATAGCATATTATAGGTCAACTTCTCGAACTATTACGATTGCATATTTATAGATGAAAATCCAATCATTTACTCACAAGTCATTTAAGTATCTCGTTATTAATTTTACACATACTTTCATGGATATTTTAAGGAGACAAATTATTATTAATTTTATTTACTTAATTTTCAGCGTAAGTCATAACGTTGTTTTTTTTTTTTGATTGACAGTATTACCTTCATTATCCGAAACAAGTCTGATCCGTCGGATTAAAGAATACCATCCATTTTCAACAATAAAGCCTCAAAATTTAGTTTTTCTTTAAAAACAGAATTTAATATCATCCCCTAATAAAAGTATTTTTTATCAAATAGGTATAAAGTAGTGCAGGGTGATATCGGCATTGTTATAATATCACTTTATAGTATCAGAAAATATTGATATTTTACGATGTATCGCGATTTTTCAGCATAATATATTTACATATCTTTTTTTTTTATATATATTGAAGAATGTTGTCTTGTCCAGATGAAGACTAAAACACTTCTAAAAATTATAATTTTAAAAAGAAAGGAGTAATTATATAAATTCAACAATATCTTAATTAAAAGAGAAAAAAAGATTGTACAATCACTTTAAAACATTGTTCACTGAAGAAAAGTAACTAACTATATGTTTTCGATTTATAGTTTTATTTATCAATATTAATCGCTTTTAGATATTTATAGTACTTGAGATATATCTTAGAAATTTATTTCAAATTTTTTTTCGCGATAGTTAAGAAATATAGATGTACGATATATCGATAAAACATCCAGCTCGATATATCGAAAACAACGTTTTATAAAGACGTTTTCGTGTGATTTTCAAATTTGAGGCATTTTTAAACTGAAATAATTTTAAAAATAAAATTTTATAAGCCATCATTAAACTAAAAAATGCATTATTAGATAAACAGACCGGATGATTTTACTTAATTGATTTTTTTATTACCACGTGTATACTTTTTGGATCTAAGACATAATGGCTCGAATATGGTTCACAGATTTACTTTGTATATGACAAACAGTTACTAAAGCTTTACTAATTAACTTTAAAAAGTTGGTTACAGACCGGACTACTTTAAAATACTAATCTTTTGAAAGTCCAAAAATCTTCAATAGTAATCTTACATCTCAAGATTGTTTCTTAAAATGTCTATTCCCACATACTGAAACAACATTAAAAAGTGGTAGTATCATCTACTGAGTAATTTTAAAAAGGATTATGTTTGGTAACTGACCTGACAGTAACAGACCAGATTCTTCTTTTGGACAAGACAGAAAAATTAATATGTATCTGGAAATTTTAAAATTATTCAAAGATATGTATTTTATAGTAAATCTAAAAGATAAGCGTTTTGAAGTTATTTAACATATTGGAAATTGGTATAATATAAAGAAGAAATTTGATTTTCTAACATTGCTCTTTGTTAAAAATATATAAAAAATCAAGCGTCTGATAAATCCTTATAATATATAAACACAAATAATAAAATAGAAAATAGAAAACTATTAATGGGAAAAACCAAAACTCTTCCCAGGACACATTCTTTGGTATAATTTAATGCGATATTTCTGAATAAAGAATAGTTATCCTAAGAAATATATATATATATATATATATATATATTGAAATCAGAAACATCTGAGCTAACAGAGACTATTAAATTCCATAATAAAAAAATATTCTTTTGTCGGACATCTAAAATGCCTCGAATTTGAAATTAATCTTCTTGTAAAATTAACTTTCACCGTTGCTCCAGACAAGGGCACCGGCAGGGGGGTGCAAGGGGGTGTACTTGCACCCCCCTGGCTTTTTTTTAAACAATTAAAGAGATACAGAAAAACAATTTTGTTATAAAAAAAAATTATTAGAAATATTTTTATTCGAAAATAAATAATTAAGTAATTATTGATACATAACAATTAAAAAATTGTCTAATCAAACAAGAATTGTAATCGTCTTGTTTGCTGTCCAATACTGTTTATACCTTTTTTAATGAATTCTGAGTCATCTTTGATTCTTTTCTTATGCACACTGAGCATGCATAAACTACTTAATCTCTCGTGAAACATTGTAGACCGATTCCATGTTTTGATGCGTCGCATTGTACTAAAAGTGCGTTCAATAGTGCACGTAGTAGCTGCAAGAGTTAGACCAATTTTGATTGCCTCCGCTACAGCTGGATAAAACGATGTGGCCTCAATAACTAAATCGATGTAGGGTAAACTAACCAGTGAAGGAACACTTAAGCTTCGCTTGCCTTTTAAAAAATCCTATTAATTTCAAAATTCGTAATTTTAGTTAAATGACGGTGTCAACATATTTGTTACTAATTGAAAATTATATAAAAAAATTGTAGAGAACTTATATAATATTGTTTTAAAATTTTGGAGGTTCAAATAACAAGTAGTAAGAAGACCAAGTGAAGGAACAGCTCTTACCAGTGAATGAACACCCAGTAAAGGAACACTTAAATTTGGTTATTTTTTAATGCTCTTTATGAATTTAAAATTTAAAAACAAGCCTATTCCTGAAATTATAACATATAAATACTTGGAAAATGTTAACTTTTTTTTTATAATCATAAATTGAAAATTAAAGTGTCAACATATTAACACACTGTTCATTCACTGGGAAATCTATGCCCAGTAAAGGAACATGCCTGTTCCCTCACTGGTTAGAAGTTGTTTTTCGCATTTTTAACATATTTTTGATGAGGAACATCACTAAAGGTACAAGAAAGTTAAAATTTATCTTTTATTTTCATTAACTTAGAAAAAATCCCAGTAAAGGAACACTTGTTCATTCACTGGTTTTTCATCGTTTGGTGATCCAGTGAATAAACACCCCCTTATCTCAGTACTTTATTATGCCATGATGCTTAAAAAAAATAAAACGTAACTTCAATAACTATATTTTGAGTTCTCTTTTTCGCAGTGAGAAAAATAAAACTATTACATGCAATTAATTCCAATTCAAACATATAAATACAAACACTCACCTTATAATTTTTTCAAAGAAACAAGGTGTTGCAGAGATAATAACAAATTGAAAAAATTTTATAGAGAAGTCTATTTGACCAGGTAATCCAAAACATTGCTAAATGACTTCCCATTGTTTGGCAGTAAGCTATTGTTACCTATCAATCTAAAGAAAAACTTTTAAATTCTTATTTTTAATCAATATATATGAAATGTTCCTTCACTGGGTAGTGTTCCTTCACTGGTTGGTTTACCCTAATCGAGGGATTCATAAGAATTCTCTCTATTCCTCCACATTTCGTATCACGTTGGGGCTTCAGTGATGAATTTCGGTGAGAGCAGATCTTTATACGTAGTATATATATATCTTCTAAAACCTCAAGATATGACGCTTTGTCCAGTTTGTTCATCGCATTCGGGTGAAGCTGTAAGAGTGAAAATGCTTTTCTTTGTGTAGAAAAAAAACGGTCTTTCAACGAAGATATAATGGAGTCCAAATTAGGATTAAAGATTGACCTCCTGAAAAATTCTTCTGCGTCTTTAGAAGGCCCATTCGATCTATGAACTTGTCTAGATGCCACTCGAAGTCAATTCATTTCAATGACTAATTCTCCGCAGATGCGTTCTGCTTTCGTGAAAATTGTAGTAAGCTCTTCAGAAGCATTGTTTCGATGAATTTGCAGCACATGTATCAATTTGACTACATAATCAGTTACTTCTTTTAGATCTGTGTTTACTTTTTGCAACTGATTACACACAGGTTCAAGTTTTGCAGAATAAGTAGCAATAACAAAAAGTGATACAATGTATGTTGGCGTTGTAGCAACTGTTAAAAGTATATTAGCTTTCACTTTGGTGTTTTTGTTTGCCGCTTTTTCTGTAAGGCCTTCGAAAGCTTTTATAATTCTAACAAACCTTTTCAGAAAATCGTGTGGTACTCTAGTACTTTTCTGACCAGCGTGTTTCACAGAGTAAAGGGATGTTAGTAATTTCTTTTCATCACAAGGTACTTTCTCTAAAAAAGCTAATTTCCTTCGTTGTCCCTATAGTATTCTGTACTTCCTTAACGCGGTTTAAGTTGTTGATCACGAGATTCAATACATGATTGACACAATGAAAAAACACAGCTTTAGGATATTTGTCTCGAATCAATTTTTGAACGCTACCTTCTTAGCCAGCCATTGCCGCACAACAGTGATATTCTTGACCACAAATCGTGTCATATCCAAATTGCAATCATTCAGAAATTGAATTATTGTTTTTGAAATAAACTGAGCGTTCAATTCTTCTAATGGGGTAAAGCCGAGGAATTCTTCACGCATTGTCGTCTTTTTGTTACTCTCATCAAAATGCACATACCGGACACCGATGAATAACTGCTCTGTTCCACTAATATCTGCTGTCTCGTCGGCCAATACCGAGAAAGCAGATGCCTTTTTCAGATCTTTGATTATTTCATCTCTAAGCACGTCAACTCATTCTGTATTTGATGTGAAATGTACAGTGCATTTCTTGCTCCTGATTCCTAATGTGCCTTCAAAACTTCGTCTCCAGATTCAACACGAAAGTGCAGCAGATCTTTGAGAACAGATCCTTCGTTATTTTTGCCCCAAAAAGGAAGTTCAAACACTCGAAAGTAATTTTTTATCTAAACTGTCAATAAAAGATTTTTTTTCTTGGGCAGATATCTAAGCTATATTTTTAAATATCATTTAGTAAAATATAAATAATATTATATTTTCCATTAGTTATTTGGTTTAACAAAGGTGTATAACACAAACTAACTTCTCACAACTGTAAAACATCATCAACACAATAAATACCAATGTTAAGCGTGCACAAACACGTTAGTATACGAAACTACTGTTTGTAGTTACTTGTGTTTCAAAGTCAGTAGCTATGCTAGCGCCATTAATACAGTTTCTCGTGGCAAAATTTGCAAGTACAAGAAATTCATACTTTTTTTTAAATATCTTGTTAACAATGAAGAAATGTATCTTGAGAAAAATTAACAGATATAATAGCAAAAAAAAAAAAAAAAAAAAATTTAATAACAGAATATTTTTAATTTTTTGGGGGGAGGGGGTTAATTTGTGAGAGGGTTGCACCCCCCTTTATATTATTCTGCCGGCGCCCTCGGCTCCAGATAACAGTACTTCGGTCCTTTTCTAAATAAACCATTTATACAAAGCAGCATTAAAATCCAAAATTGATAGTTTTTTTTTTAATTTTCGAAATTGATTTTATTTTATTTAAAATCATCAAATAAATCTCGTGGAGGATAAATTTCGTAGAGAATAAATCTCGCGCAGACTAAATCTCCTGCAGACTAAATTATCACACGAATGAAACGAAAAAATGTGATAATGAACACACACTCTCTTTTCAACCAGCAGATCTTCAGAAAATAGAACTACTTTCGAAACTACATTTTGAATGAATCATTGAATTCTTTTTATCGATAAAACATGCACACACTCAAATGTATACAGCCCCGTCCCATTCAAACACGACCACAATGATTTTTTGTTGAATAATTTGAATTTTGGAATTAAAGAAAACTCTTACTTATGTGCCGGCTAAAGGAACTTACAGAAAAAAGCACAAGCAAGTGAGAGAGACGCAATGATAAAGTATATTAAAATTTTTAAAGCGCATCATAAATTACATTACAATTTTAATAAGAAAGTTTCTATGTTGTTTTTTGACCCCAAATCAACTAAGCTACTCAAGCAACAATGAAAATACGCATGAAACAATGAGAATTACAATTATCAGATTAATTAACCATGCAATTTCGATAATTAACAAAATGTTTATATTTGTTACTCAATATGGGGATCAATTCTGTTCAGTTATGCAGCATAAATAGGGGTTTATTATTATTATTTTAAAGGATTTGTATATAGCTGAACAAGAACAGCATATAACTGAAATTGAGTAAAGAAAAAAACTATGTTCACGTGTAAAAAAATAATAATAATAAATAAATAAAAGAAACTTCAGAATAGATTTCAGTTAACAAAGTTATTCAAACAAAAGAAGTTATGGAAACAGATTAAACTTTCCAGTTTCCAGTCTGGAAGCTGACCCACTCTACGGAATTTTCTTTTAGTTTCCAATAGGAAATCAACTTTCAGATATGTCGCAATCAGACTATTTCTTAAAGATAATAAGAAATAATTTATACATTGATTTATTTATGTTCTACTCATGTTATTCAATAATTTATTTCATTTTTATACTTGGTATAAACACATTACTTTTTCCGCTTTGTACATTTTACTTTTCAAAAAGTGTACTTTTCAGTTAAGAATCAGTTTACAATTAAATTTGAAACTGCCACTAATATTGAGCGATTATTTTTTCTCATGATGTACAGCTCATAATTCCATTTGAAACTACCTATTTATTATATCGAGCAATTTTCATTTTGATACATAGTTTATAATTCTAATTGAAACTGCCTATTTTTAATCTAGAGCTATTCTCTTAATTACCTATTAGTTGCTGCAGTCTATTTGTGGTTTTAAGTAAGCTTTTCTGCTGAGATTGGCGAGTTTGGCGATTTATGCGCCGTATTTTTAGTCATATCCTCTTTCCACAATGGATAGAAGGTTAACTGTTCGGCTGGTTACCATAGCAACGCACGTGTTCTCTCTCTTTATTTAGCAATTATTAAAGACTACTAGGTTTCTTTGCTATTTCAATCCAGTTATGATTGAAGGGATTATGGTAACAAAGTAAAGGTGGGGTAAACAAGACATTAGGCCCCGCAGTTGTATGTATTATTGCATAAAAAATATTATGTACTTTATTATAAATTATTTATTTTGTTAATTAATTTTGTTATTCGTAATATTTTGTGATTAAATATAATCTAAATTATATCAAAATGAATTTAAAAAACTTATTTTGAGAACTGAAAGTACGAAAAATTACTTTTTCATTTTAATCATATAGATCAGCAATGACGAACCATTTAAATTGAAAGGTAATAAATTTAATTTATTTTTATAAAAACTGTTTCAAGTATGATCTACCGTCATAAAAAAATGATAAAAATATTATTTTTAATATTAATGTATTAGTCAATAGTAATTTTTAACAAAATAAGGGTATAATTAAAAGTGTTTTTTATCTAGGGCCTTTAAAATTTTATGTAACGAACGTAAAGTGGGCGGTGATAAAAAAATTATTGGACACTTATGATATAAATAACACAAACCTAGGCATGGCTCTTGAATTCAGGAGCTCAGTTGCCTTCTGAGTTGGGTTCAAAATTACAAGGCTACAGAGTTGAACATTGGTAGTCGTAAACTAAAATTTGGGTCGGCTGTTCAACGACGGTTATAAAATAAATTAAAAATGGGACCAACCGATACTTGATCTTAGATCCTTTTAATAGTATTTCTCCCAATACTTGATCCTGGAGTTCCTTTGTCTTCTGCATTGAGTTCAAAATTACAAGACTTTGGAGTTTAAAGTTGGCAGTCGTGAACTCAAAATTGGGTCGGCTGTTCAACAACGGTCATAAAATAAAATAAAATGGGACCAATTAAGAAAACAATTTGTAAAAATCAAAACCATATAGGGGAGACTCGGGTAGCCCCGCCCACTTAAGGACTATTGCTTATATTTCTCTATAATATTGAGTAATAATCAAGACTTTTGTATGTTTCTATTGTTTTATCATTTAATTAAATAATACAAAAAGAATAAACCAAAAACAGAATAGTTTGACTTAAAAAAATAGAAATTTAAAAAAACATGTTTTTCAGCTCTTTTCAAAATGTGTCGGGTTACCCCAGTTACCCCGCCCAGTTACAAAAATTATGTTTTTTGATTGTTTTTTCAGGTGTAAATGAAAATGACCAATGTACTGACAATAAATAAACCTTATCTATCATTTTTATCACAAAATTATTTTTTTTATTACATATTTATATACTTTTAGTGAATTCTATCATTTATTAACAACAAATGTTATATTTTTTATTATTATTAATGTATATTTATATATTATAATATTAATATATATTTATATTAAATATTTAAAGAAAATAATTTAATTTAAGTAAATCTTTGGAACCGTACATTTATCGACGAAATAAAAGTGGGCTTTGATACCCAACATTCATGTGAGCGGGGCTACCCGAAATCCAATTTTTTTGTAAATTTGAAATTACTCGAACAATTTTTCACAAATAAACTTCGTTCTTTGTGCAAACTAAACTTAAGACTACATACTTTAATGCTGTATGTATAGAAAAAATTATTTTCTTAATATTAAAATGAAGTTTAATCGAAACATTCAACCAATTTTTCTTAATATTATGACAACTCTATTCAACATATTTTCAAAACTATTGTTTACCATGTTACCAGCTGCATAAATACTTGAAACTTTGAAAATAATCTTTTTTTTAATATAACAATTATTGTCCGATGGCCCATTGACTTGAAAAAATATTCTATACATATGAAATTGACATTGGGCGGGGGTACCCGCAGAGCGGGGCTACCCGACTCTCCCCTAATAAGAAAATGAAACATGTTTCAACTTCTTTTGATGATTATTTAACAAGTTGAGGGCTACGTCAGTCATCGATGACTGACACTGAACTTTCCGTTAAGGCCGCGCTAGTCACAGGTGACTGTCACGGAAATTTCCGACTAGGCCAAATCCCGCGGTATATCGTAAAACTGCGGTTCCCAGTAGAACACTGAAGTCAAGTATCACTGGCTGCCGTCACAAAGCGAGTGAGTGACCACTTCAATAAGCCTGTAATGTCACCGAGAGTGTGCGGTATCGGTCCTCATTAAACTTTTCTATTGTAAAGTGCTCGACTTCGCACAGGTTGACGGGCTATTAAAGCGGAAGGAGCCTCTGAAGAGGATCAAATTGGTGATGTCTTCGGATTACTTTGACAATCACCAATAGCCCATTGTTGAGTTGTTCTAGGGTGACATAAAGTACCTACCCGATTAGACCACTTTAGTGATTCTCAACTTTTCGTGTTTTTCAATCCTCAATGATTTGGTTAACAGTAGAGCTATAAAATTAACATAGTTTTAATCAATTATTAAAAATTTATTAAATATTTACTTGATTTGTATTTATTACAAATCAAATTTTTATTTATTGCAATCTGTTAATAGTGCTCTTCTATTTGCTCTACCACAATACGAGCATTTTTAAACAGCGCTCGTGACTTTATAGGGAATTCCTTAAAAATACGCGTGACGCTCAACATGGTTAACGAAAAATCCTGAAACAAAGTTCCACACTTCAACTTAAAAAACCAAAATCTCGTGTCTCGTGCTTAAAAAACCAGTGACTATACTTGAAAAATAGCATGAATTTAACTGTTCTAAATTAGGAGAATTTCCCCTTCAATTTGGCCCGGAGGTTATGCCTTTGAATTTGCCAGGATTATTTAGATCTTTTGAAAACCCGAATGCCGTGAGTTCATTTAGTTAATTTTCCCATGGCTGTTTAAAATTTAATTTTTAGTGAATAATCATTGAAAATGTTTTAACAAAGAAATCATAAAATGCATGCAATGTCATTAATCACTGTCATCAAATATGCCAATAATAAATGTTTAATATTCTCATAAGTAATAATTGTATTGACTGTTTAAAAAAATTAAAAATATTATTAAAAAATACAATCTGAAGGGAATGTAAAAATCAACTAAAAATACCCAGAAATCGAATTATTTTAAATAATAAGCAAGAACAAATGACCCTCTATTTTAAACTAGAGAACTTTTAAATGAAAGAAACACTGCTTTTGTATTTGATGTAATTAAAAAGAAGAAAAAATATTTGTTTTGCAGTTTTCAATTGAACATAGCTATTTGTTGGTGGCCGCTTTGTGGTGGCTCTAAATCTGCTAACCCATCTCGCCGCCTTATAATCAGAGGTTATCTCTTATTTTTAATTTGAGCCGAGTTTCAGATAGCTTTCATAGCATTTGTTTTTCTGTTAACAATGTTTTTTTATTTGAATTAAAAACAGGTTGCATTTAATTTCGACGCGATACCAATTTTTGCGTTGCGATAAATATATTTATTGTTGTGTTTTTAAGTTTAGACAGAGTTAACCCTCTTATTCTTTATTTTAAATAGGCAATACATAGGTTTGTAGAAGGTTTTTTCGAACGCTTTTTCCCCTTCAAAAAAAATATTTCTTAAGACCCGTTTTACTCTGAGCAAACTGACGCCAAATATGAAGTGATGCTCAAGAAAGTTCAAAAAAATAAATAAATAAATAAATAATAATAATAATACTGAAACTCATTCGTTAAAAACAAAAAATAACACACCTATTCTCTCAACTAGAATCGTCTGCAAGCTCAATTATTTTGTTTAAAGTTATTGTTTCAAAGTTTGTTTTTTTTAAATTCAAATTTTCTCACCTGGCGCGGAAGATTACTCGAATTCTATTAAATCTATTAAGTTAAAACTTTGTAATTGGTTTGAATATAGTAGATTGCTTAAATTCATACTAGAACTTGAATATTGGTACGTGCTTCAAATTTAGGGGAGGGGATCAAAAGAATTTTTTATAAAAATTCGAAAAATCAAAAATTTTAGTTATTTTTCAATTTCTTTGTGCTAGAATGACTTTAAAAAGAGCATATTTGACTGTCTATAAAAAGTTGCTTCAAGTCATTTACATGATTTGCAGTACTTATTGTTATGTACTGAATATCAATTACATGATATTCAGTACTTATTTACGATCATGTGCGTAAGGCGTAATAGTATTTATTTTTTCTTCATATTTTAGATCTAAAGAAAATTAAATCATAAAATGTCTTTACATTATTTCACAAAAGTGCTTGCATTTAAATAGCTTTCGTACTTTTGTTAAACACTTGTAAAGAAAATTCCAAATTAATAGGTTATAACCTATAAACTAACTGGTTAACTAATAATGTTAGTATAATTGGTAAAAACCTTCTAGACCCCTTGATAGGCATAAAGTAGCGAGTTCGATATTTTTTAAGAAAAAAATGTAACTATTAGCTACCATTAGTAAATACCCATTTAGCTTGTAATAGCAAATATCCATTAAGCTAGTAAATCCGTTTTACCTAAACCACACTTAACTTTAAAAAAAAAAATCTTGTTTTTTAAAAAAAAGTGTTCCTGCAAACATTCCTGCAGTTATTTATTTTTTTCGATAATATCTCGGTGATCACGAAATGTATACTTTAATAGCGTGTTTTTCGTTCAATAAATTTTATATAAAATAATTTTGACCACTACATCATAACAAAAAATCAATTTTATAAATAAAAGACTATCACTTACTAACCTTTTTTAAGTGCTGGAAAAATTGAAAAAAAAATTACATTCTTTTTAATTATTATAGTATACTTGTACACAAAAAAATCTTGCTGTCATCGATCCGGGGGACACTGAGCTAAATCGTTCTATCACCCCAGCTTGTCAAAAGAAAGCCGTTCCTTTCTAATTTAATTCGCAAGGCCAGTGTTTGGCGAGTTTGACTTGTCCAAGTGTCATTAGAAACAACAATAAATTTTTCACAAATGTTTAATAATTGGAAGAACAATTCACAATACCATGTTCTTCCCAAAATGAGAGGGGGAGATAAGGATTCAAACAGGTCTGGAAAAATTGAAAAAAAAAAATTACATTCTTTTTAATTATTATAGTATACTTGTACACAAAAAAATCTTGCTGTCATCGATCCGGGGGACACTGAGCTAAATCGTTCTTTCACCCCAGCTTGTAAAAAGAAAGCCGTTCCTTTCTAATTTAATTCGCAAGGCCAGTGTTTGGCGAGTTTGACTTGTCCAAGTGTCATTAGAAACAACAATAAATTTTTCACAAATGTTTGATAATTGGAAGAACAATTCACAATACCATGTTCTTCCCAAAATGAGAGGGGGAGATAAGGATTCAAACAGGTCTGGAAAAATTGAAAAAAAAAAATTACATTCTTTTTAATTATTATAGTATACTTGTACACAAAAAAATCTTGCTGTCATCGATCCGGGGGACACTGAGCTAAATCGTTCTTTCACCCCAGCTTGTAAAAAGAAAGCCGTTCCTTTCTAATTTAATTCGCAAGGCCAATGTTTGGCGAGTTTGACTTGTCCAAGTGTCATTTGAAACAACAATAAATTTTTCACAAATGTTTGATAATTGGAAGAACAATTCACAATACCATGTTCTTCCCAAAATGAGAGGGGGAGATAAGGATTCAAACAGGTCTGGAAAAATTGAGAAAAAAAATTACATTCTTTTTAATTATTATAGTATACTTGTACACAAAAAAATCTTGCTGTCATCGATCCGGGGGACACTGAGCTAAATCGTTCTTTCACCCCAGCTTGTCAAAAGAAAGCCGTTCCTTTCTAATTTAATTCGCAAGGCCAGTGTTTGGCGAGTTTGACTTGTCCAAGTGTCATTAGAAACAACAATAAATTTTTCACAAATGTTTAATAATTGGAAGAACAATTCACAATACCATGTTCTTCCCAAAATGAGAGGGGGAGATAAGGATTCAAACAGGTCTGGAAAAATTGAAAAAAAAAAATTACATTCTTTTTAATTATTATAGTATACTTGTACACAAAAAAATCTTGCTGTCATCGATCCGGGGGACACTGAGCTAAATCGTTCTTTCACCCCAGCTTGTAAAAAGAAAGCCGTTCCTTTCTAATTTAATTCGCAAGGCCAGTGTTTGGCGAGTTTGACTTGTCCAAGTGTCATTAGAAACAACAATAAATTTTTCACAAATGTTTGATAATTGGAAGAACAATTCACAATACCATGTTCTTCCCAAAATGAGAGGGGGAGATAAGGATTCAAACAGGTCTGGAAAAATTGAAAAAAAAAAATTACATTCTTTTTAATTATTATAGTATACTTGTACACAAAAAAATCTTGCTGTCATCGATCCGGGGGACACTGAGCTAAATCGTTCTTTCACCCCAGCTTGTAAAAAGAAAGCCGTTCCTTTCTAATTTAATTCGCAAGGCCAGTGTTTGGCGAGTTTGACTTGTCCAAGTGTCATTAGAAACAACAATAAATTTTTCACAAATGTTTGATAATTGGAAGAACAATTCACAATACCATGTTCTTCCCAAAATGAGAGGGGGAGATAAGGATTCAAACAGGTCTGGAAAAATTGAAAAAAAAAAATTACATTCTTTTTAATTATTATAGTATACTTGTACACAAAAAAATCTTGCTGTCATCGATCCGGGGGACACTGAGCTAAATCGTTCTTTCACCCCAGCTTGTAAAAAGAAAGCCGTTCCTTTCTAATTTAATTCGCAAGGCCAATGTTTGGCGAGTTTGACTTGTCCAAGTGTCATTTGAAACAACAATAAATTTTTCACAAATGTTTGATAATTGGAAGAACAATTCACAATACCATGTTCTTCCCAAAATGAGAGGGGGAGATAAGGATTCAAACAGGTCTGGAAAAATTGAAAAAAAAAAATTACATTCTTTTTAATTATTATAGTATACTTGTACACAAAAAAATCTTGCTGTCATCGATCCGGGGGACACTGAGCTAAATCGTTCTTTCACCCCAGCTTGTAAAAAGAAAGCCGTTCCTTTCTAATTTAATTCGCAAGGCCAATGTTTGGCGAGTTTGACTTGTCCAAGTGTCATTTGAAACAACAATAAATTTTTCACAAATGTTTGATAATTGGAAGAACAATTCACAATACCATGTTCTTCCCAAAATGAGAGGGGGAGATAAGGATTCAAACAGGTCTGGAAAAATTGAGAAAAAAAATTACATTCTTTTTAATTATTATAGTATACTTGTACACAAAAAAATCTTGCTGTCATCGATCCGGGGGACACTGAGCTAAATCGTTCTTTCACCCCAGCTTGTCAAAAGAAAGCCGTTCCTTTCTAATTTAATTCGCAAGGCCAGTGTTTGGCGAGTTTGACTTGTCCAAGTGTCATTAGAAACAACAATAAATTTTTCACAAATGTTTGATAATTGGAAGAACAATTCACAATACCATGTTCTTCCCAAAATGAGAGGGGGAGAAAAGGATTCAAACAGGTCTGGAAAAATTGAAAAAACAAATTACATTCTTTTTAATTATTATAGTATACTTGTACACAAAAAAATCTTGCTGTCATCGATCCGGGGGACACTGAGCTAAATCGTTCTTTCACCCCAGCTTGTCAAAAGAAAGCCGTTCCTTTCTAATTTAATTCGCAAGGCCAGTGTTTGGCGAGTTTGACTTGTCCAAGTGTCATTAGAAACAACAATAAATTTTTCACAAATGTTTGATAATTGGAAGAACAATTCACAATACCATGTTCTTCCCAAAATGAGAGGGGGAGATAAGGATTCAAACAGGTCTGGAAAAATTGAAAAAACAAATTACATTCTTTTTAATTATTATAGTATACTTGTACACAAAAAAATCTTGCTGTCATCGATCCGGGGGACACTGAGCTAAATCGTTCTTTCACCCCAGCTTGTCAAAAAAAAGCCGTTCCTTTCTAATTTAATTCGCAAGGCCAGTGTTTGGCGAGTTTGACTTGTCCAAGTGTCATTAGAAACAACAATAAATTTTTCACAAATGTTTGATAATTGGAAGAACAATTCACAATACCATGTTCTTCCCAAAATGAGAGGGGGAGATAAGGATTCAAACAGGTCTGGAAAAATTGAAAAAAAAAATTACATTCTTTTTAATTATTATAGTATACTTGTACACAAAAAAATCTTGCTGTCATCGATCCGGGGGACACTGAGCTAAATCGTTCTTTCACCCCAGCTTGTCAAAAGAAAGCCGTTCCTTTCTAATTTAAGTCGCAAGGCCTGTGTTTGGCGAGTTTGACTTGTCCAAGTGTCATTAGAAACAACAATAAATTTTTCACAAATGTTTGATAATTGGAAGAACAATTCACAATACCATGTTCTTCCCAAAATGAGAGGGGGAGATAAGGATTCAAACAGGTCTGGAAAAATTGAAAAAACAAATTACATTCTTTTTAATTATTATAGTATACTTGTACACAAAAAAATCTTGCTGTCATCGATCCGGGGGACACTGAGCTAAATCGTTCTTTCACCCCAGCTTGTCAAAAAAAAGCCGTTCCTTTCTAATTTAATTCGCAAGGCCAGTGTTTGGCGAGTTTGACTTGTCCAAGTGTCATTAGAAACAACAATAAATTTTTCACAAATGTTTGATAATTGGAAGAACAATTCACAATACCATGTTCTTCCCAAAATGAGAGGGGGAGATAAGGATTCAAACAGGTCTGGAAAAATTGAAAAAAAAAATTACATTCTTTTTAATTATTATAGTATACTTGTACACAAAAAAATCTTGCTGTCATCGATCCGGGGGACACTGAGCTAAATCGTTCTTTCACCCCAGCTTGTCAAAAGAAAGCCGTTCCTTTCTAATTTAATTCGCAAGGCCTGTGTTTGGCGAGTTTGACTTGTCCAAGTGTCATTAGAAACAACAATAAATTTTTCACAAATGTTTGATAATTGGAAGAACAATTCACAATACCATGTTCTTCCCAAAATGAGAGGGGGAGATAAGGATTCAAACAGGTCTGGAAAAATTGAAAAAAAAAAATTACATTCTTTTTAATTATTATAGTATACTTGTACACAAAAAAATCTTGCTGTCATCGATCCGGGGGACACTGAGCTAAATCGTTCTTTCACCCCAGCTTGTAAAAAGAAAGCCGTTCCTTTCTAATTTAATTCGCAAGGCCAGTGTTTGGCGAGTTTGACTTGTCCAAGTGTCATTAGAAACAACAATAAATTTTTCACAAATGTTTGATAATTGGAAGAACAATTCACAATACCATGTTCTTCCCAAAATGAGAGGGGGAGATAAGGATTCAAACAGGTCTGGAAAAATTGAAAAAAAAAAATTACATTCTTTTTAATTATTATAGTATACTTGTACACAAAAAAATCTTGCTGTCATCGATCCGGGGGACACTGAGCTAAATCGTTCTTTCACCCCAGCTTGTAAAAAGAAAGCCGTTCCTTTCTAATTTAATTCGCAAGGCCAATGTTTGGCGAGTTTGACTTGTCCAAGTGTCATTTGAAACAACAATAAATTTTTCACAAATGTTTGATAATTGGAAAAACAATTCACAATACCATGTTCTTCCCAAAATGAGAGGGGGAGATAAGGATTCAAACAGGTCTGGAAAAATTGAGAAAAAAAATTACATTCTTTTTAATTATTATAGTATACTTGTACACAAAAAAATCTTGCTGTCATCGATCCGGGGGACACTGAGCTAAATCGTTCTTTCACCCCAGCTTGTCAAAAGAAAGCCGTTCCTTTCTAATTTAATTCGCAAGGCCAGTGTTTGGCGAGTTTGACTTGTCCAAGTGTCATTAGAAACAACAATAAATTTTTCACAAATGTTTGATAATTGGAAGAACAATTCACAATACCATGTTCTTCCCAAAATGAGAGGGGGAGATAAGGATTCAAACAGGTCTGGAAAAATTGAAAAAACAAATTACATTCTTTTTAATTATTATAGTATACTTGTACACAAAAAAATCTTGCTGTCATCGATCCGGGGGACACTGAGCTAAATCGTTCTTTCACCCCAGCTTGTCAAAAGAAAGCCGTTCCTTTCTAATTTAATTCGCAAGGCCAGTGTTTGGCGAGTTTGACTTGTCCAAGTGTCATTAGAAACAACAATAAATTTTTCACAAATGTTTGATAATTGGAAGAACAATTCACAATACCATGTTCTTCCCAAAATGAGAGGGGGAGATAAGGATTCAAACAGGTCTGGAAAAATTGAAAAAACAAATTACATTCTTTTTAATTATTATAGTATACTTGTACACAAAAAAATCTTGCTGTCATCGATCCGGGGGACACTGAGCTAAATCGTTCTTTCACCCCAGCTTGTCAAAAAAAAGCCGTTCCTTTCTAATTTAATTCGCAAGGCCAGTGTTTGGCGAGTTTGACTTGTCCAAGTGTCATTAGAAACAACAATAAATTTTTCACAAATGTTTGATAATTGGAAGAACAATTCACAATACCATGTTCTTCCCAAAATGAGAGGGGGAGATAAGGATTCAAACAGGTCTGGAAAAATTGAAAAAAAAAATTACATTCTTTTTAATTATTATAGTATACTTGTACACAAAAAAATCTTGCTGTCATCGATCCGGGGGACACTGAGCTAAATCGTTTTTTCACCCCAGCTTGTCAAAAGAAAGCCATTCCTTTCTAATTTAATTCGCAAGGCCAGTGTTTGGCGAGTTTGACTTGTCCAAGTGTCATTAGAAACAACAATAAATTTTTCACAAATGTTTGATAATTGGAAGAACAATTCACAATACCATGTTCTTCCCAAAATGAGAGGGGGAGATAAGGATTCAAACAGGTCTGGAAAAATTGAAAAAAAAAATTACATTCTTTTTAATTATTATAGTATACTTGTACACAAAAAAATCTTGCTGTCATCGATCCGGGGGACACTGAGCTAAATCGTTCTTTCACCCCAGCTTGTCAAAAGAAAGCCGTTCCTTTCTAATTTAATTCGCAAGGCCTGTGTTTGGCGAGTTTGACTTGTCCAAGTGTCATTAGAAACAACAATAAATTTTTCACAAATGTTTGATAATTGGAAGAACAATTCACAATACCATGTTCTTCCCAAAATGAGAGGGGGAGATAAGGATTCAAACAGGTCTGGAAAAATTGAAAAAAAAAAATTACATTCTTTTTAATTATTATAGTATACTTGTACACAAAAAAATCTTGCTGTCATCGATCCGGGGGACACTGAGCTAAATCGTTCTTTCACCCCAGCTTGTCAAAAGAAAGCCGTTCCTTTCTAATTTAATTCACAAGGCCAGTGTTTGGCGAGTTTGACTTGTCCAAGTGTCATTAGAAACAACAATAAATTTTTCACAAATGTTTGATAATTGGAAGAACAATTCACAATACCATGTTCTTCCCAAAATGAGAGGGGGAGATAAGGATTCAAACAGGTCTGGAAAAATTGAAAAAACAAATTACATTCTTTTTAATTATTATAGTATACTTGTACACAAAAAAATCTTGCTGTCATCGATCCGGGGGACACTGAGCTAAATCGTTCTTTCACCCCAGCTTGTCAAAAGAAAGCCGTTCCTTTCTAATTTAATTCGCAAGGCCAGTGTTTGGCGAGTTTGACTTGTCCAAGTGTCATTAGAAACAACAATAAATTTTTCACAAATGTTTGATAATTGGAAGAACAATTCACAATACCATGTTCTTCCCAAAATGAGAGGGGGAGATAAGGATTCAAACAGGTCTGGAAAAATTGAAAAAAAAAATTACATTCTTTTTAATTATTATAGTATACTTGTACACAAAAAAATCTTGCTGTCATCGATCCGGGGGACACTGAGCTAAATCGTTCTTTCACCCCAGCTTGTCAAAAGAAAGCCGTTCCTTTCTAATTTAATTCGCAAGGCCAGTGTTTGGCGAGTTTGACTTGTCCAAGTGTCATTAGAAATGACAATAAATTTTTCACAAATGTTTGATAATTGGAAGAACAATTCACAATACCATGTTCTTCCCAAAATGAGAGGGGGAGATAAGGATTCAAACAGGTCTGGAAAAATTGAAAAAAAAAATTACATTCTTTTTAATTATTATAGTATACTTGTACACAAAAAAATCTTGCTGTCATCGATCCGGGGGACACTGAGCTAAATCGTTCTTTCACCCCAGCTTGTCAAAAGAAAGCCATTCCTTTCTAATTTAATTCACAAGGCCAGTGTTTGGCGAGTTTGACTTGTCCAAGTGTCATTAGAAACAACAATAAATTTTTCACAAATGTTTGATAATTGGAAGAACAATTCACAATACCATGTTCTTCCCAAAATGAGAGGGGGAGATAAGGATTCAAACAGGTCTGGAAAAATTGAAAAAAAAAATTACATTCTTTTTAATTATTATAGTATACTTGTACACAAAAAAATCTTGCTGTCATCGATCCGGGGGACACTGAGCTAAATCGTTCTTTCACCCCAACTTGTCAAAAGAAAGCCGTTCCTTTCTAATTTAATTCGCAAGGCCAGTGTTTGGCGAGTTTGACTTGTCCAAGTGTCATTAGAAACAACAATAAATTTTTCACAAATGTTTGATAATTGGAAGAACAATTCACAATACCATGTTCTTCCCAAAATGAGAGGGGGAGATAAGGATTCAAACTGGTCTGGAAAAATTGAAAAAACAAATTACATTCTTTTTAATTATTATAGTATACTTGTACACAAAAAAATCTTGCTGTCATCGATCCGGGGGACACTGAGCTAAATCGTTCTTTCACCCCAGCTTGTCAAAAGAAAGCCGTTCCTTTCTAATTTAATTCGCAAGGCCAGTGTTTGGCGAGTTTGACTTGTCCAAGTGTCATTAGAAAGAACAATAAATTTTTCACAAATGTTTGATAATTGGAAGAACAATTCACAATACCATGTTCTTCCCAAAATGAGAGGGGGAGATAAGGATTCAAACAGGTCTGGAAAAATTGAAAAAAAAAATTACATTCTTTTTAATTATTATAGTATACTTGTACACAAAAAAATCTTGCTGTCATCGATCCGGGGGACACTGAGCTAAATCGTTCTATCACCCCAGCTTGTCAAAAGAAAGCCGTTCCTTTCTAATTTAATTCGCAAGGCCAGTGTTTGGCGAGTTTGACTTGTCCAAGTGTCATTAGAAACAACAATAAATTTTTCACAAATGTTTGATAATTGGAAGAACAATTCACAATACCATGTTCTTCCCAAAATGAGAGGGGGAGATAAGGATTCAAACAGGTCTGGAAAAATTGAAAAAAAAAATTACATTCTTTTTAATTATTATAGTATACTTGTACACAAAAAAATCTTGCTGTCATCGATCCGGGGGACACTGAGCTAAATCGTTCTTTCACCCCAGCTTGTCAAAAGAAAGCCGTTCCTTTCTAATTTAATTCGCAAGGCCAGTGTTTGGCGAGTTTGACTTGTCCAAGTGTCATTAGAAACAACAATAAATTTTTCACAAATGTTTGATAATTGGAAGAACAATTCACAATACCATGTTCTTCCCAAAATGAGAGGGGGAGATAAGGATTCAAACAGGTCTGGAAAAATTGAAAAAACAAATTACATTCTTTTTAATTATTATAGTATACTTGTACACAAAAAAATCTTGCTGTCATCGATCCGGGGGACACTGAGCTAAATCGTTCTTTCACCCCAGCTTGTCAAAAGAAAGCCGTTCCTTTCTAATTTAATTCGCAAGGCCAGTGTTTGGCGAGTTTGACTTGTCCAAGTGTCATTAGAAACAACAATAAATTTTTCACAAATGTTTGATAATTGGAAGAACAATTCACAATACCATGTTCTTCCCAAAATGAGAGGGGGAGATAAGGATTCAAACAGGTCTGGAAAAATTGAAAAAACAAATTACATTCTTTTTAATTATTATAGTATACTTGTACACAAAAAAATCTTGCTGTCATCGATCCGGGGGACACTGAGCTAAATCGTTCTTTCACCCCAGCTTGTCAAAAAAAAGCCGTTCCTTTCTAATTTAATTCGCAAGGCCAGTGTTTGGCGAGTTTGACTTGTCCAAGTGTCATTAGAAACAACAATAAATTTTTCACAAATGTTTGATAATTGGAAGAACAATTCACAATACCATGTTCTTCCCAAAATGAGAGGGGGAGATAAGGATTCAAACAGGTCTGGAAAAATTGAAAAAAAAAATTACATTCTTTTTAATTATTATAGTATACTTGTACACAAAAAAATCTTGCTGTCATCGATCCGGGGGACACTGAGCTAAATCGTTCTTTCACCCCAGCTTGTCAAAAGAAAGCCGTTCCTTTCTAATTTAATTCGCAAGGCCAGTGTTTGGCGAGTTTGACTTGTCCAAGTGTCATTAGAAACAACAATAAATTTTTCACAAATGTTTGATAATTGGAAGAACAATTCACAATACCATGTTCTTCCCAAAATGAGAGGGGGAGATAAGGATTCAAACAGGTCTGGAAAAATTGAAAAAAAAAATTACATTCTTTTTAATTATTATAGTATACTTGTACACAAAAAAATCTTGCTGTCATCGATCCGGGGGACACTGAGCTCAATCGTTCTTTCACCCCAGCTTGTCAAAAAAAAGCCGTTCCTTTCTAATTTAATTCGCAAGGCCAGTGTTTGGCGAGTTTGACTTGTCCAAGTGTCATTAGAAACAACAATAAATTTTTCACAAATGTTTGATAATTGGAAGAACAATTCACAATACCATGTTCTTCCCAAAATGAGAGGGGGAGATAAGGATTCAAACAGGTCTGGAAAAATTGAAAAAACAAATTACATTCTTTTTAATTATTATAGTATACTTGTACACAAAAAAATCTTGCTGTCATCGATCCGGGGGACACTGAGCTAAATCGTTCTTTCACCCCAGCTTGTCAAAAAAAAGCCGTTCCTTTCTAATTTAATTCGCAAGGCCAGTGTTTGGCGAGTTTGACTTGTCCAAGTGTCATTAGAAACAACAATAAATTTTTCACAAATGTTTGATAATTGGAAGAACAATTCACAATACCATGTTCTTCCCAAAATGAGAGGGGGAGATAAGGATTCAAACAGGTCTGGAAAAATTGAAAAAACAAATTACATTCTTTTTAATTATTATAGTATACTTGTACACAAAAAAATCTTGCTGTCATCGATCCGGGGGACACTGAGCTAAATCGTTCTTTCACCCCAGCTTGTCAAAAAAAAGCCGTTCCTTTCTAATTTAATTCGCAAGGCCAGTGTTTGGCGAGTTTGACTTGTCCAAGTGTCATTAGAAACAACAATAAATTTTTCACAAATGTTTGATAATTGGAAGAACAATTCACAATACCATGTTCTTCCCAAAATGAGAGGGGGAGATAAGGATTCAAACAGGTCTGGAAAAATTGAAAAAACAAATTACATTCTTTTTAATTATTATAGTATACTTGTACACAAAAAAATCTTGCTGTCATCGATCCGGGGGACACTGAGCTAAATCGTTCTTTCACCCCAGCTTGTCAAAAAAAAGCCGTTCCTTTCTAATTTAATTCGCAAGGCCAGTGTTTGGCGAGTTTGACTTGTCCAAGTGTCATTAGAAACAACAATAAATTTTTCACAAATGTTTGATAATTGGAAGAACAATTCACAATACCATGTTCTTCCCAAAATGAGAGGGGGAGATAAGGATTCAAACAGGTCTGGAAAAATTGAAAAAAAAAATTACATTCTTTTTAATTATTATAGTATACTTGTACACAAAAAAATCTTGCTGTCATCGATCCGGGGGACACTGAGCTAAATCGTTTTTTCACCCCAGCTTGTCAAAAGAAAGCCATTCCTTTCTAATTTAATTCGCAAGGCCAGTGTTTGGCGAGTTTGACTTGTCCAAGTGTCATTAGAAACAACAATAAATTTTTCACAAATGTTTGATAATTGGAAGAACAATTCACAATACCATGTTCTTCCCAAAATGAGAGGGGGAGATAAGGATTCAAACAGGTCTGGAAAAATTGAAAAAAAAAATTACATTCTTTTTAATTATTATAGTATACTTGTACACAAAAAAATCTTGCTGTCATCGATCCGGGGGACACTGAGCTAAATCGTTCTTTCACCCCAGCTTGTCAAAAGAAAGCCGTTCCTTTCTAATTTAATTCGCAAGGCCTGTGTTTGGCGAGTTTGACTTGTCCAAGTGTCATTAGAAACAACAATAAATTTTTCACAAATGTTTGATAATTGGAAGAACAATTCACAATACCATGTTCTTCCCAAAATGAGAGGGGGAGATAAGGATTCAAACAGGTCTGGAAAAATTGAAAAAAAAAATTACATTCTTTTTAATTATTATAGTATACTTGTACACAAAAAAATCTTGCTGTCATCGATCCGGGGGACACTGAGCTAAATCGTTCTTTCACCCCAGCTTGTCAAAAGAAAGCCGTTCCTTTCTAATTTAATTCACAAGGCCAGTGTTTGGCGAGTTTGACTTGTCCAAGTGTCATTAGAAACAACAATAAATTTTTCACAAATGTTTGATAATTGGAAGAACAATTCACAATACCATGTTCTTCCCAAAATGAGAGGGGGAGATAAGGATTCAAACAGGTCTGGAAAAATTGAAAAAAAAAAATTACATTCTTTTTAATTATTATAGTATACTTGTACACAAAAAAATCTTGCTGTCATCGATCCGGGGGACACTGAGCTAAATCGTTCTTTCACCCCAGCTTGTCAAAAGAAAGCCGTTCCTTTCTAATTTAATTCGCAAGGCCAGTGTTTGGCGAGTTTGACTTGTCCAAGTGTCATTAGAAACAACAATAAATTTTTCACAAATGTTTGATAATTGGAAGAACAATTCACAATACCATGTTCTTCCCAAAATGAGAGGGGGAGATAAGGATTCAAACAGGTCTGGAAAAATTGAAAAAACAAATTACATTCGTTTTAATTATTATAGTATACTTGTACACAAAAAAATCTTGCTGTCATCGATCCGGGGGACACTGAGCTAAATCGTTCTTTCACCCCAGCTTGTCAAAAGAAAGCCGTTCCTTTCTAATTTAATTCGCAAGGCCAGTGTTTGGCGAGTTTGACTTGTCCAAGTGTCATTAGAAACAACAATAAATTTTTCACAAATGTTTGATAATTGGAAGAACAATTCACAATACCATGTTCTTCCCAAAATGAGAGGGGGAGATAAGGATTCAAACAGGTCTGGAAAAATTGAAAAAAAAAATTACATTCTTTTTAATTATTATAGTATACTTGTACACAAAAAAATCTTGCTGTCATCGATCCGGGGGACACTGAGCTAAATCGTTCTTTCACCCCAGCTTGTCAAAAGAAAGCCGTTCCTTTCTAATTTAATTCGCAAGGCCAGTGTTTGGCGAGTTTGACTTGTCCAAGTGTCATTAGAAACAACAATAAATTTTTCACAAATGTTTGATAATTGGAAGAACAATTCACAATACCATGTTCTTCCCAAAATGAGAGGGGGAGATAAGGATTCAAACAGGTCTGGAAAAATTGAAAAAAAAAATTACATTCTTTTTAATTATTATAGTATACTTGTACACAAAAAAATCTTGCTGTCATCGATCCGGGGGACACTGAGCTAAATCGTTCTTTCACCCCAGCTTGTCAAAAGAAAGCCATTCCTTTCTAATTTAATTCACAAGGCCAGTGTTTGGCGAGTTTGACTTGTCCAAGTGTCATTAGAAACAACAATAAATTTTTCACAAATGTTTGATAATTGGAAGAACAATTCACAATACCATGTTCTTCCCAAAATGAGAGGGGGAGATAAGGATTCAAACAGGTCTGGAAAAATTGAAAAAAAAAATTACATTCTTTTTAATTATTATAGTATACTTGTACACAAAAAAATCTTGCTGTCATCGATCCGGGGGACACTGAGCTAAATCGTTCTTTCACCCCAACTTGTCAAAAGAAAGCCGTTCCTTTCTAATTTAATTCGCAAGGCCAGTGTTTGGCGAGTTTGACTTGTCCAAGTGTCATTAGAAACAACAATAAATTTTTCACAAATGTTTGATAATTGGAAGAACAATTCACAATACCATGTTCTTCCCAAAATGAGAGGGGGAGATAAGGATTCAAACAGGTCTGGAAAAATTGAAAAAAAAAAATTACATTCTTTTTAATTATTATAGTATACTTGTACACAAAAAAATCTTGCTGTCATCGATCCGGGGGACACTGAGCTAAATCGTTCTTTCACCCCAACTTGTCAAAAGAAAGCCGTTCCTTTCTAATTTAATTCGCAAGGCCAGTGTTTGGCGAGTTTGACTTGTCCAAGTGTCATTAGAAACAACAATAAATTTTTCACAAATGTTTGATAATTGGAAGAACAATTCACAATACCATGTTCTTCCCAAAATGAGAGGGGGAGATAAGGATTCAAACAGGTCTGGAAAAATTGAAAAAAAAAATTACATTCTTTTTAATTATTATAGTATACTTGTACACAAAAAAATCTTGCTGTCATCGATCCGGGGGACACTGAGCTAAATCGTTCTTTCACCCCAGCTTGTCAAAAGAAAGCCATTCCTTTCTAATTTAATTCACAAGGCCAGTGTTTGGCGAGTTTGACTTGTCCAAGTGTCATTAGAAACAACAATAAATTTTTCACAAATGTTTGATAATTGGAAGAACAATTCACAATACCATGTTCTTCCCAAAATGAGAGGGGGAGATAAGGATTCAAACAGGTCTGGAAAAATTGAAAAAAAAAATTACATTCTTTTTAATTATTATAGTATACTTGTACACAAAAAAATCTTGCTGTCATCGATCCGGGGGACACTGAGCTAAATCGTTCTTTCACCCCAACTTGTCAAAAGAAAGCCGTTCCTTTCTAATTTAATTCGCAAGGCCAGTGTTTGGCGAGTTTGACTTGTCCAAGTGTCATTAGAAACAACAATAAATTTTTCACAAATGTTTGATAATTGGAAGAACAATTCACAATACCATGTTCTTCCCAAAATGAGAGGGGGAGATAAGGATTCAAACTGGTCTGGAAAAATTGAAAAAACAAATTACATTCTTTTTAATTATTATAGTATACTTGTACACAAAAAAATCTTGCTGTCATCGATCCGGGGGACACTGAGCTAAATCGTTCTTTCACCCCAGCTTGTCAAAAGAAAGCCGTTCCTTTCTAATTTAATTCGCAAGGCCAGTGTTTGGCGAGTTTGACTTGTCCAAGTGTCATTAGAAACAACAATAAATTTTTCACAAATGTTTGATAATTGGAAGAACAATTCACAATACCATGTTCTTCCCAAAATGAGAGGGGGAGATAAGGATTCAAACAGGTCTGGAAAAATTGAAAAAAAAAATTACATTCTTTTTAATTGTTATAGTATACTTGTACACAAAAAAATCTTGCTGTCATCGATCCGGGGGACACTGAGCTAAATCGTTCTTTCACCCCAGCTTGTCAAAAGAAAGCCGTTCCTTTCTAATTTAATTCGCAAGGCCAGTGTTTGGCGAGTTTGACTTGTCCAAGTGTCATTAGAAACAACAATAAATTTTTCACAAATGTTTGATAATTGGAAGAACAATTCACAATACCATGTTCTTCCCAAAATGAGAGGGGGAGATAAGGATTCAAACAGGTCTGGAAAAATTGAAAAAAAAAATTACATTCTTTTTAATTATTATAGTATACTTGTACACAAAAAAATCTTGCTGTCATCGATCCGGGGGACACTGAGCTAAATCGTTCTTTCACCCCAGCTTGTCAAAAGAAAGCCGTTCCTTTCTAATTTAATTCGCAAGGCCAGTGTTTGGCGAGTTTGACTTGTCCAAGTGTCATTAGAAACAACAATAAATTTTTCACAAATGTTTGATAATTGGAAGAACTATTCACAATACCATGTTCTTCCCAAAATGAGAGGGGGAGATAAGGATTCAAACAGGTCTGGAAAAATTGAAAAAAAAAATTACATTCTTTTTAATTATTATAGTATACTTGTACACAAAAAAATCTTGCTGTCATCGATCCGGGGGACACTGAGCTAAATCGTTCTTTCACCCCAGCTTGTCAAAAGAAAGCCGTTCCTTTCTAATTTAATTCGCAAGGCCAGTGTTTGGCGAGTTTGACTTGTCCAAGTGTCATTAGAAACAACAATAAATTTTTCACAAATGTTTGATAATTGGAAGAACAATTCACAATACCATGTTCTTCCCAAAATGAGAGGGGGAGATAAGGATTCAAACAGGTCTGGAAAAATTGAAAAAAAAAATTACATTCTTTTTAATTATTATAGTATACTTGTACACAAAAAAATCTTGCTGTCATCGATCCGGGGGACACTGAGCTAAATCGTTCTATCACCCCAGCTTGTCAAAAGAAAGCCGTTCCTTTCTAATTTAATTCGCAAGGCCAGTGTTTGGCGAGTTTGACTTGTCCAAGTGTCATTAGAAACAACAATAAATTTTTCACAAATGTTTGATAATTGGAAGAACAATTCACAATACCATGTTCTTCCCAAAATGAGAGGGGGAGATAAGGATTCAAACAGGTCTGGAAAAATTGAAAAAAAAATTACATTCTTTTTAATTATTATAGTATACTTGTACACAAAAAAATCTTGCTGTCATCGATCCGGGGGACACTGAGCTAAATCGTTCTTTCACCCCAGCTTGTCAAAAGAAAGCCGTTCCTTTCTAATTTAATTCGCAAGGCCAGTGTTTGGCGAGTTTGACTTGTCCAAGTGTCATTAGAAACAACAATAAATTTTTCACAAATGTTTGATAATTGGAAGAACAATTCACAATACCATGTTCTTCCCAAAATGAGAGGGGGAGATAAGGATTCAAACAGGTCTGGAAAAATTGAAAAAACAAATTACATTCTTTTTAATTATTATAGTATACTTGTACACAAAAAAATCTTGCTGTCATCGATCCGGGGGACACTGAGCTAAATCGTTCTTTCACCCCAGCTTGTCAAAAGAAAGCCGTTCCTTTCTAATTTAATTCGCAAGGCCAGTGTTTGGCGAGTTTGACTTGTCCAAGTGTCATTAGAAACAACAATAAATTTTTCACAAATGTTTGATAATTGGAAGAACAATTCACAATACCATGTTCTTCCCAAAATGAGAGGGGGAGATAAGGATTCAAACAGGTCTGGAAAAATTGAAAAAACAAATTACATTCTTTTTAATTATTATAGTATACTTGTACACAAAAAAATCTTGCTGTCATCGATCCGGGGGACACTGAGCTAAATCGTTCTTTCACCCCAGCTTGTCAAAAAAAAGCCGTTCCTTTCTAATTTAATTCGCAAGGCCAGTGTTTGGCGAGTTTGACTTGTCCAAGTGTCATTAGAAACAACAATAAATTTTTCACAAATGTTTGATAATTGGAAGAACAATTCACAATACCATGTTCTTCCCAAAATGAGAGGGGGAGATAAGGATTCAAACAGGTCTGGAAAAATTGAAAAAAAAAATTACATTCTTTTTAATTATTATAGTATACTTGTACACAAAAAAATCTTGCTGTCATCGATCCGGGGGACACTGAGCTAAATCGTTCTTTCACCCCAGCTTGTCAAAAGAAAGCCGTTCCTTTCTAATTTAATTCGCAAGGCCAGTGTTTGGCGAGTTTGACTTGTCCAAGTGTCATTAGAAACAACAATAAATTTTTCACAAATGTTTGATAATTGGAAGAACAATTCACAATACCATGTTCTTCCCAAAATGAGAGGGGGAGATAAGGATTCAAACAGGTCTGGAAAAATTGAAAAAAAAAATTACATTCTTTTTAATTATTATAGTATACTTGTACACAAAAAAATCTTGCTGTCATCGATCCGGGGGACACTGAGCTAAATCGTTCTTTCACCCCAGCTTGTCAAAAAAAAGCCGTTCCTTTCTAATTTAATTCGCAAGGCCAGTGTTTGGCGAGTTTGACTTGTCCAAGTGTCATTAGAAACAACAATAAATTTTTCACAAATGTTTGATAATTGGAAGAACAATTCACAATACCATGTTCTTCCCAAAATGAGAGGGGGAGATAAGGATTCAAACAGGTCTGGAAAAATTGAAAAAACAAATTACATTCTTTTTAATTATTATAGTATACTTGTACACAAAAAAATCTTGCTGTCATCGATCCGGGGGACACTGAGCTAAATCGTTCTTTCACCCCAGCTTGTCAAAAAAAAGCCGTTCCTTTCTAATTTAATTCGCAAGGCCAGTGTTTGGCGAGTTTGACTTGTCCAAGTGTCATTAGAAACAACAATAAATTTTTCACAAATGTTTGATAATTGGAAGAACAATTCACAATACCATGTTCTTCCCAAAATGAGAGGGGGAGATAAGGATTCAAACAGGTCTGGAAAAATTGAAAAAACAAATTACATTCTTTTTAATTATTATAGTATACTTGTACACAAAAAAATCTTGCTGTCATCGATCCGGGGGACACTGAGCTAAATCGTTCTTTCACCCCAGCTTGTCAAAAAAAAGCCGTTCCTTTCTAATTTAATTCGCAAGGCCAGTGTTTGGCGAGTTTGACTTGTCCAAGTGTCATTAGAAACAACAATAAATTTTTCACAAATGTTTGATAATTGGAAGAACAATTCACAATACCATGTTCTTCCCAAAATGAGAGGGGGAGATAAGGATTCAAACAGGTCTGGAAAAATTGAAAAAACAAATTACATTCTTTTTAATTATTATAGTATACTTGTACACAAAAAAATCTTGCTGTCATCGATCCGGGGGACACTGAGCTAAATCGTTCTTTCACCCCAGCTTGTCAAAAAAAAGCCGTTCCTTTCTAATTTAATTCGCAAGGCCAGTGTTTGGCGAGTTTGACTTGTCCAAGTGTCATTAGAAACAACAATAAATTTTTCACAAATGTTTGATAATTGGAAGAACAATTCACAATACCATGTTCTTCCCAAAATGAGAGGGGGAGATAAGGATTCAAACAGGTCTGGAAAAATTGAAAAAAAAAATTACATTCTTTTTAATTATTATAGTATACTTGTACACAAAAAAATCTTGCTGTCATCGATCCGGGGGACACTGAGCTAAATCGTTTTTTCACCCCAGCTTGTCAAAAGAAAGCCATTCCTTTCTAATTTAATTCGCAAGGCCAGTGTTTGGCGAGTTTGACTTGTCCAAGTGTCATTAGAAACAACAATAAATTTTTCACAAATGTTTGATAATTGGAAGAACAATTCACAATACCATGTTCTTCCCAAAATGAGAGGGGGAGATAAGGATTCAAACAGGTCTGGAAAAATTGAAAAAAAAAATTACATTCTTTTTAATTATTATAGTATACTTGTACACAAAAAAATCTTGCTGTCATCGATCCGGGGGACACTGAGCTAAATCGTTCTTTCACCCCAGCTTGTCAAAAGAAAGCCGTTCCTTTCTAATTTAATTCGCAAGGCCTGTGTTTGGCGAGTTTGACTTGTCCAAGTGTCATTAGAAACAACAATAAATTTTTCACAAATGTTTGATAATTGGAAGAACAATTCACAATACCATGTTCTTCCCAAAATGAGAGGGGGAGATAAGGATTCAAACAGGTCTGGAAAAATTGAAAAAAAAAATTACATTCTTTTTAATTATTATAGTATACTTGTACACAAAAAAATCTTGCTGTCATCGATCCGGGGGACACTGAGCTAAATCGTTCTTTCACCCCAGCTTGTCAAAAGAAAGCCGTTCCTTTCTAATTTAATTCGCAAGGCCAGTGTTTGGCGAGTTTGACTTGTCCAAGTGTCATTAGAAACAACAATAAATTTTTCACAAATGTTTGATAATTGGAAGAACAATTCACAATACCATGTTCTTCCCAAAATGAGAGGGGGAGATAAGGATTCAAACAGGTCTGGAAAAATTGAAAAAAAAAAATTACATTCTTTTTAATTATTATAGTATACTTGTACACAAAAAAATCTTGCTGTCATCGATCCGGGGGACACTGAGCTAAATCGTTCTTTCACCCCAGCTTGTCAAAAGAAAGCCGTTCCTTTCTAATTTAATTCGCAAGGCCAGTGTTTGGCGAGTTTGACTTGTCCAAGTGTCATTAGAAACAACAATAAATTTTTCACAAATGTTTGATAATTGGAAGAACAATTCACAATACCATGTTCTTCCCAAAATGAGAGGGGGAGATAAGGATTCAAACAGGTCTGGAAAAATTGAAAAAACAAATTACATTCGTTTTAATTATTATAGTATACTTGTACACAAAAAAATCTTGCTGTCACCGATCCGGGGGACACTGAGCTAAATCGTTCTTTCACCCCAGCTTGTCAAAAGAAAGCCGTTCCTTTCTAATTTAATTCGCAAGGCCAGTGTTTGGCGAGTTTGACTTGTCCAAGTGTCATTAGAAACAACAATAAATTTTTCACAAATGTTTGATAATTGGAAGAACAATTCACAATACCATGTTCTTCCCAAAATGAGAGGGGGAGATAAGGATTCAAACAGGTCTGGAAAAATTGAAAAAAAAAATTACATTCTTTTTAATTATTATAGTATACTTGTACACAAAAAAATCTTGCTGTCATCGATCCGGGGGACACTGAGCTAAATCGTTCTTTCACCCCAGCTTGTCAAAAGAAAGCCGTTCCTTTCTAATTTAATTCGCAAGGCCAGTGTTTGGCGAGTTTGACTTGTCCAAGTGTCATTAGAAACAACAATAAATTTTTCACAAATGTTTGATAATTGGAAGAACAATTCACAATACCATGTTCTTCCCAAAATGAGAGGGGGAGATAAGGATTCAAACAGGTCTGGAAAAATTGAAAAAAAAAATTACATTCTTTTTAATTATTATAGTATACTTGTACACAAAAAAATCTTGCTGTCATCGATCCGGGGGACACTGAGCTAAATCGTTCTTTCACCCCAGCTTGTCAAAAGAAAGCCATTCCTTTCTAATTTAATTCACAAGGCCAGTGTTTGGCGAGTTTGACTTGTCCAAGTGTCATTAGAAACAACAATAAATTTTTCACAAATGTTTGATAATTGGAAGAACAATTCACAATACCATGTTCTTCCCAAAATGAGAGGGGGAGATAAGGATTCAAACAGGTCTGGAAAAATTGAAAAAAAAAATTACATTCTTTTTAATTATTATAGTATACTTGTACACAAAAAAATCTTGCTGTCATCGATCCGGGGGACACTGAGCTAAATCGTTCTTTCACCCCAACTTGTCAAAAGAAAGCCGTTCCTTTCTAATTTAATTCGCAAGGCCAGTGTTTGGCGAGTTTGACTTGTCCAAGTGTCATTAGAAACAACAATAAATTTTTCACAAATGTTTGATAATTGGAAGAACAATTCACAATACCATGTTCTTCCCAAAATGAGAGGGGGAGATAAGGATTCAAACAGGTCTGGAAAAATTGAAAAAAAAAATTACATTCTTTTTAATTATTATAGTATACTTGTACACAAAAAAATCTTGCTGTCATCGATCCGGGGGACACTGAGCTAAATCGTTCTTTCACCCCAACTTGTCAAAAGAAAGCCGTTCCTTTCTAATTTAATTCGCAAGGCCAGTGTTTGGCGAGTTTGACTTGTCCAAGTGTCATTAGAAACAACAATAAATTTTTCACAAATGTTTGATAATTGGAAGAACAATTCACAATACCATGTTCTTCCCAAAATGAGAGGGGGAGATAAGGATTCAAACAGGTCTGGAAAAATTGAAAAAAAAAATTACATTCTTTTTAATTATTATAGTATACTTGTACACAAAAAAATCTTGCTGTCATCGATCCGGGGGACACTGAGCTAAATCGTTCTTTCACCCCAGCTTGTCAAAAGAAAGCCATTCCTTTCTAATTTAATTCACAAGGCCAGTGTTTGGCGAGTTTGACTTGTCCAAGTGTCATTAGAAACAACAATAAATTTTTCACAAATGTTTGATAATTGGAAGAACAATTCACAATACCATGTTCTTCCCAAAATGAGAGGGGGAGATAAGGATTCAAACAGGTCTGGAAAAATTGAAAAAAAAAATTACATTCTTTTTAATTATTATAGTATACTTGTACACAAAAAAATCTTGCTGTCATCGATCCGGGGGACACTGAGCTAAATCGTTCTTTCACCCCAACTTGTCAAAAGAAAGCCGTTCCTTTCTAATTTAATTCGCAAGGCCAGTGTTTGGCGAGTTTGACTTGTCCAAGTGTCATTAGAAACAACAATAAATTTTTCACAAATGTTTGATAATTGGAAGAACAATTCACAATACCATGTTCTTCCCAAAATGAGAGGGGGAGATAAGGATTCAAACTGGTCTGGAAAAATTGAAAAAATAAATTACATTCTTTTTAATTATTATAGTATACTTGTACACAAAAAAATCTTGCTGTCATCGATCCGGGGGACACTGAGCTAAATCGTTCTTTCACCCCAGCTTGTCAAAAGAAAGCCGTTCCTTTCTAATTTAATTCGCAAGGCCAGTGTTTGGCGAGTTTGACTTGTCCAAGTGTCATTAGAAACAACAATAAATTTTTCACAAATGTTTGATAATTGGAAGAACAATTCACAATACCATGTTCTTCCCAAAATGAGAGGGGGAGATAAGGATTCAAACAGGTCTGGAAAAATTGAAAAAAAAAATTACATTCTTTTTAATTGTTATAGTATACTTGTACACAAAAAAATCTTGCTGTCATCGATCCGGGGGACACTGAGCTAAATCGTTCTTTCACCCCAGCTTGTCAAAAGAAAGCCGTTCCTTTCTAATTTAATTCGCAAGGCCAGTGTTTGGCGAGTTTGACTTGTCCAAGTGTCATTAGAAACAACAATAAATTTTTCACAAATGTTTGATAATTGGAAGAACAATTCACAATACCATGTTCTTCCCAAAATGAGAGGGGAAGATAAGGATTCAAACAGGTCTGGAAAAATTGAAAAAAAAAATTACATTCTTTTTAATTATTATAGTATACTTGTACACAAAAAAATCTTGCTGTCATCGATCCGGGGGACACTGAGCTAAATCGTTCTTTCACCCCAGCTTGTCAAAAGAAAGCCGTTCCTTTCTAATTTAATTCGCAAGGCCAGTGTTTGGCGAGTTTGACTTGTCCAAGTGTCATTAGAAACAACAATAAATTTTTCACAAATGTTTGATAATTGGAAGAACTATTCACAATACCATGTTCTTCCCAAAATGAGAGGGGGAGATAAGGATTCAAACAGGTCTGGAAAAATTGAAAAAAAAAATTACATTCTTTTTAATTATTATAGTATACTTGTACACAAAAAAATCTTGCTGTCATCGATCCGGGGGACACTGAGCTAAATCGTTCTTTCACCCCAGCTTGTCAAAAGAAAGCCGTTCCTTTCTAATTTAATTCGCAAGGCCAGTGTTTGGCGAGTTTGACTTGTCCAAGTGTCATTAGAAACAACAATAAATTTTTCACAAATGTTTGATAATTGGAAGAACAATTCACAATACCATGTTCTTCCCAAAATGAGAGGGGGAGATAAGGATTCAAACAGGTCTGGAAAAATTGAAAAAAAAAATTACATTCTTTTTAATTATTATAGTATACTTGTACACAAAAAAATCTTGCTGTCATCGATCCGGGGGACACTGAGCTAAATCGTTCTTTCACCCCAGCTTGTCAAAAGAAAGCCGTTCCTTTCTAATTTAATTCGCAAGGCCAGTGTTTGGCGAGTTTGACTTGTCCAAGTGTCATTAGAAACAACAATAAATTTTTCACAAATGTTTGATAATTGGAAGAACAATTCACAATACCATGTTCTTCCCAAAATGAGAGGGGGAGATAAGGATTCAAACTGGTCTGGAAAAATTGAAAAAACAAATTACATTCTTTTTAATTATTATAGTATACTTGTACACAAAAAAATCTTGCTGTCATCGATCCGGGGGACACTGAGCTAAATCGTTCTTTCACCCCAGCTTGTCAAAAGAAAGCCGTTCCTTTCTAATTTAATTCGCAAGGCCAGTGTTTGGCGAGTTTGACTTGTCCAAGTGTCATTAGAAACAACAATAAATTTTTCACAAATGTTTGATAATTGGAAGAACAATTCACAATACCATGTTCTTCCCAAAATGAGAGGGGGAGATAAGGATTCAAACAGGTCTGGAAAAATTGAAAAAAAAAATTACATTCTTTTTAATTGTTATAGTATACTTGTACACAAAAAAATCTTGCTGTCATCGATCCGGGGGACACTGAGCTAAATCGTTCTTTCACCCCAGCTTGTCAAAAGAAAGCCGTTCCTTTCTAATTTAATTCGCAAGGCCAGTGTTTGGCGAGTTTGACTTGTCCAAGTGTCATTAGAAACAACAATAAATTTTTCACAAATGTTTGATAATTGGAAGAACAATTCACAATACCATGTTCTTCCCAAAATGAGAGGGGGAGATAAGGATTCAAACAGGTCTGGAAAAATTGAAAAAAAAAATTACATTCTTTTTAATTATTATAGTATACTTGTACACAAAAAAATCTTGCTGTCATCGATCCGGGGGACACTGAGCTAAATCGTTCTTTCACCCCAGCTTGTCAAAAGAAAGCCGTTCCTTTCTAATTTAATTCGCAAGGCCAGTGTTTGGCGAGTTTGACTTGTCCAAGTGTCATTAGAAACAACAATAAATTTTTCACAAATGTTTGATAATTGGAAGAACTATTCACAATACCATGTTCTTCCCAAAATGAGAGGGGGAGATAAGGATTCAAACAGGTCTGGAAAAATTGAAAAAAAAAATTACATTCTTTTTAATTATTATAGTATACTTGTACACAAAAAAATCTTGCTGTCATCGATCCGGGGGACACTGAGCTAAATCGTTCTTTCACCCCAGCTTGTCAAAAGAAAGCCGTTCCTTTCTAATTTAATTCGCAAGGCCAGTGTTTGGCGAGTTTGACTTGTCCAAGTGTCATTAGAAACAACAATAAATTTTTCACAAATGTTTGATAATTGGAAGAACAATTCACAATACCATGTTCTTCCCAAAATGAGAGGGGGAGATAAGGATTCAAACAGGTCTGGAAAAATTGAAAAAAAAAATTACATTCTTTTTAATTATTATAGTATACTTGTACACAAAAAAATCTTGCTGTCATCGATCCGGGGGACACTGAGCTAAATCGTTCTTTCACCCCAGCTTGTCAAAAGAAAGCCGTTCCTTTCTAATTTAATTCGCAAGGCCAGTGTTTGGCGAGTTTGACTTGTCCAAGTGTCATTAGAAACAACAATAAATTTTTCACAAATGTTTGATAATTGGAAGAACAATTCACAATACCATGTTCTCCCCAAAATGAGAGGGGGAGATAAGGATTCAAACAGGTCTGGAAAAATTGAAAAAAAAAATTACATTCTTTTTAATTATTATAGTATACTTGTACACAAAAAAATCTTGCTGTCATCGATCCGGGGGACACTGAGCTAAATCGTTCTTTCACCCCAGCTTGTCAAAAGAAAGCCGTTCCTTTCTAATTTAATTCGCAAGGCCAGTGTTTGGCGAGTTTGACTTGTCCAAGTGTCATTAGAAACAACAATAAATTTTTCACAAATGTTTGATAATTGGAAGAACTATTCACAATACCATGTTCTTCCCAAAATGAGAGGGGGAGATAAGGATTCAAACAGGTCTGGAAAAATTGAAAAAAAAAATTACATTCTTTTTAATTATTATAGTATACTTGTACACAAAAAAATCTTGCTGTCATCGATCCGGGGGACACTGAGCTAAATCGTTCTTTCACCCCAGCTTGTCAAAAGAAAGCCGTTCCTTTCTAATTTAATTCGCAAGGCCAGTGTTTGGCGAGTTTGACTTGTCCAAGTGTCATTAGAAACAACAATAAATTTTTCACAAATGTTTGATAATTGGAAGAACTATTCACAATACCATGTTCTTCCCAAAATGAGAGGGGGAGATAAGGATTCAAACAGGTCTGGAAAAATTGAAAAAAAAAATTACATTCTTTTTAATTATTATAGTATACTTGTACACAAAAAAATCTTGCTGTCATCGATCCGGGGGACACTGAGCTAAATCGTTCTTTCACCCCAGCTTGTCAAAAGAAAGCCGTTCCTTTCTAATTTAATTCGCAAGGCCAGTGTTTGGCGAGTTTGACTTGTCCAAGTGTCATTAGAAACAACAATAAATTTTTCACAAATGTTTGATAATTGGAAGAACTATTCACAATACCATGTTCTTCCCAAAATGAGAGGGGGAGATAAGGATTCAAACAGGTCTGGAAAAATTGAAAAAAAAAATTACATTCTTTTTAATTATTATAGTATACTTGTACACAAAAAAATCTTGCTGTCATCGATCCGGGGGACACTGAGCTAAATCGTTCTTTCACCCCAGCTTGTCAAAAGAAAGCCGTTCCTTTCTAATTTAATTCGCAAGGCCGGTGTTTGGCGAGTTTGACTTGTCCAAGTGTCATTAGAAACAACAATAAATTTTTCACAAATGTTTGATAATTGGAAGAACAATTCACAATACCATGTTCTTCCCAAAATGAGAGGGGGAGAAAAGGATTCAAACAGGTCTGGAAAAATTGAAAAAAAAAAATTACATTCTTTTTAATTATTATAGTATACTTGTACACAAAAAAATCTTGCTGTCATCGATCCGGGGGACACTGAGCTAAATCGTTCTTTCACCCCAGCTTGTCAAAAGAAAGCCGTTCCTTTCTAATTTAATTCGCAAGGCCAGTGTTTGGCGAGTTTGACTTGTCCAAGTGTCATTAGAAACAACAATAAATTTTTCACAAATGTTTAATAATTGGAAGAACAATTCACAATACCATGTTCTTCCCAAAATGAGAGGGGGAGATAAGGATTCAAACAGGTCTGGAAAAATTGAAAAAAAAAATTACATTCTTTTTAATTATTATAGTATACTTGTACACAAAAAAATCTTGCTGTCATCGATCCGGGGGACACTGAGCTAAATCGTTCTTTCACCCCAGCTTGTCAAAAGAAAGCCGTTCCTTTCTAATTTAATTCGCAAGGCCAGTGTTTGGCGAGTTTGACTTGTCCAAGTGTCATTAGAAACAACAATAAATTTTTCACAAATGTTTGATAATTGGAAGAACAATACCATGTTCTTCCCAAAATGAGAGGGGGAGATAAGGATTCAAACAGGTTCATGAAGGGAGCATGACACTTTTAATATGAAAATTTAAACAAAAATTATGAAATTATGAGGATATGAAATTTCTGAGTTACATTCTTCAAAAATAAAATTCTTTTTTATTTCTACTATAGTATACTACAACTAAGTAACTCAAAAAATTCGTGAAATTTTTTATTTCGTAACTGTTGTTGGACAGCTGACCCAGTTTTAAGTTTTCGACTACCAATGTTTAACTCCATAACCTTGTAAATTTGAACCAAATCCAGAAGACAAGGGAACTCCTGGATCAAGTATTGGAAGAAATTTGCTTTCGTGAAGGACTTTTTGATAGAACTAACCTACATTTACGTTACATGAAAAGGAAATTGACGAAAACCTTCCACGGTTAGTCTGACGGCAAGGGGACACTAACCCATGATCCATCCACCACTGAGGATACTTTTCTTTGCACTGTGGTAGGTGCAACCAGGGGTCGGAAATCGTATCGATCACTGGGATTCGAACCTGGGTCACCTCATTGACAGGCAAGATCCCCTAAGACACCACGGCTCATCTCTGCACAAAATAATAAAAAACTATGTACGATATGAGCAACGTCATTAAGGGGACGCGGAACTATAAAATTTAAAATTTCAGATCATTTTTATTTGATTTTTCTAAATAAATTTAAAAATGGAATGATTTGTATTCTAATATATTACAATTCATCGGAGAAAATGTTCATAAATCATTAAAAAAATTTTTGAAGAATATGCAACGCAAGTTCATGTAAGTAGGAAATGTTAAGAATATGTAATGCAAGTTCAAAACACGTTCAAAAACAATACCTTTAAAAGAATTTTGTGAAAAATCTGTTTTTAAAAATTAGATCAAGATAAAATAATTTGTGAAATGATCCAAATTATTTTTGAATAGATCCCTGATATTTATATTAAACAACCATCAAAAATTTGAACTAAATAACAAAAAATTAATCAGAAAATGAATTCAATTTACAAAAGCAAAAAAGAAACTAAGAAGTAAATTAACAATTAAAATATTAAATCATAATGGAAAAGCGCCTAAAGCAGCTAAAGCCAAATTTACTTTATTTTAATTTATATATACAAACAGACATTAAAGCAGGAAAAAATAATGAAATAGAATATACAGACACACATATATTCAATTTCATTATTTTTTCCTGCTTCAATGTCTGTTTGTATATATAAAATAACAAAAAATTAATCATTAAAATTCAGCATTTTATGATTTTGGAAAAAGTAGTAGTTTCCATCAAATTAAATGAAAATTAGAAATAAGTATGAAAATAAAATTAAAATGAATTCCGTCAGAATTTATTTATATTGCAGTTGATAAGAAAGTGTCATTTTTAATTTTAAATTTCTAACCATTATGCTTTGATTTTTCTTAAGCTCAAATATAAAGGGACCTTTAATGTGAAACCTTCAGTTTTTTTTTTTTTAAAGTAAACGGCTTAAAATTTTTTCGTAAATGTCATTAATTGTATAGATTAATTTTGAAGTAAGGCAACATTTAAATATATTTTATACACAACTCCTACAAAAATAAATAAAACAAATTACCTCTCATATGTCAACAGAAATTTCATTAAAAGACACATAATAGGAAAAAGTACTTATTAACTTTAGTGAATCAGTATTGATGCATTTTTTTCTCAAAATTATGCATTTCGATGACCGCAGCAAAAAGTTCTGCAAAGATTTTTTCTGTAAAACACTCCTTAGCAAATATACTAAAATCATAATATAAAACTTACAGGAAAATAATAAATACAGGAATATAAAACTTACAGTTAAACTTACAGGAAAATTAAAAAATATTTAAACAACTGAAATTAAAAGAAAAAAGATTATAACAATAGGAACTAACTTATAATAATAACTTTCAATTAAAATTATAATCCTAACTTATAATAATTGATGCAAGATCAATATAATTGTTTAATTGGAAATTTCGCCTATGTAAAACGTTTACGAAAAACACCTGAAAGATTATTTTATTGATCAAAATGTTAATACCAAATGACAAACGTAAATATTTAGATATATATATATATATATATATATATATATATATATATATATTGAAAACGTGATGATTTTACGGTAAAGTTTCAGTTCCTCATAAATATTTGCTAACTAATTGCATTTAAAAAATAAGAAATTGTCATTATAAACTTACATCAATTCCTTGAAATGTCCTGTTCAAATGGATTATGCATGACAGAAAGAATAGCTACACGTAAACTATTAATGAAAGCTATATCCTTAATTGCATCCTTTATGAATCATTTACTTATCTAACAGGATATTTTTAATCTGTTTCATCAACGAGATTTATTCTGTAGACATATACTATTTAATATATTTTTTATATTTATCAGGTATAGAGCAAAAATAATGGCCTCTGCCGCTATAGTTAAAAATTATGTTCGATCACCACTTTGTTTGTATTTAGTGCTCCCCCATTCGCATATTATTATTTTTAATTCCACATTCCGTGGTCGTTCAGGAGATAGAGGGTTCGCCTTCTAATGAGGTGAATCGGGTTCAAATCCAAGCGATTACTGGTCGATTCGAATTCCGCACCCGGCTTTCACTGACCACAGTACTGACGTAAAATATCCTCCGTGGTAGACGGATCATGGGTTAGAGTCTCTTTGCTATCAAACTAACCGTGGGTGGTTCTCGTGGTCTTCCTCTCCATGCAAAACTAATGCGGGTAAGTTCCATCAAAACGTCCTCCACGAAGGCAAATTTCTCCCAATACTTGAATGGATTGGGTTCAAAATTGCAAGGCTACGAAGTTGAACATTAGAAGTCGTAAACCCGAAAATTGGATGAGCTGTTTAACGACGGTTATAAAATATAAAATTGCCAATTAGTCCAAAAAATGGACTTTCTCTAAATGAAAAACATATTTTTCTCAACAAAGTAGATTTAATTAAGAGATCAGTAATCATTAGAAGGAGCGGAAGAAAAAAACAACGAAAATCTACCCTTTTTTATGTAAACGTATGTGGAAATTATTATATGGTAAAAAATTAATTATACTGATCAAAATATTTCTATTTTATTATGTAAAGAACAATTTAGTTTATGAGTAATCTTTATCTTTAGTTATTCGAATATCTCAAAACTTTATTATTAAGTTTATTTATAAATCATATTACTAACCTACTATGTCTTAAGAGCCAAATATTAATCTTTTAAAAAAATAACTACGTAATAAAATAATATTAAGAGAGTTAAAGTTTTAAAGAGCGCAGAATAAAAAACAGAAAGACTAATAACTTATGATCTAATGATCAGATTATTTCGAACTAACACACAACTTTGACATACTAATTAATTAGCGTAAACGACATTTTAGGTTACGAAATCAAATACATAAACTCCTTCTTTTAAATAAACATACATTTTTTGACTTATTTTATTGAACATTAAAATATTCGAGGTTGTTACAATTTTAAAAATGTGGTTCCAGAAAATAGTTAGGAGAAATCCCAAAGCTTGAATCCCTTCATGTTAATTTACCTTTTAGGTATTTCTCCACATTTCTATGTGTTTAAGCGAATAAAAAAAAAGCTGCACACTTTTTTCAAAACATAGTTTTGGCGACAGTAGTTTAAGATACTATGAAGGACTGAAGTTCAAACCCCAGCGGCAGCTGGAAGCACACCTTGATTCAGAAAGTTTGGTATTTTTTTAAGTAAATGCGACATTGTGCATAGTGCTGATCACATCATTTCTATCCTGCCGTTGGTCACGAAATTGCAAAGTCTTAATCTCTATGACCCCTTGGCCCACTACTGCCTGTTGGGGAAATGCTTTACTTCAAAACACAGTTTTAGCAAAACTTACTTTTCTAATTTCAAAATTTATTATTATACTACTCTTTTATATTTAATTTAGTAAATACCAATTATTTTAATTTTTATAAACTTGTAGTTTTAAGTTATCGATAGCAAATACATTTGTTCAAAAAAAAGTAGGGTTTTTTTTAATTTTTTTTTTTTTTTAATTTTTTTTTCTGGGTTTGAAAGAGTGAAACAATTTTCAACGAATTTAACTTTCTTAATTTAAATATATTAAATGAAACAGAGTCATTTAAAGGTAATCTTAAGATGGCCTCACTATCTTGTATTTTAAGTTAAATTTTTAATTTTCGTTTTCTTATTATTTTTTGTGCATTGCTAACATTTTATAATATAGTCTCCAGGATGATACCTTCAAAAAAAAGTTAGAAATAAAGAAGTCGCTTTATTAAATAAGGAGCGCTTTAAAAAAATTTCTACAGAATTTTCCTCAAAACTACAAACTACAAAGCAATAAAAATATACGATTTGTAGTTTAGAGTCAGGCATTTAAAACTACACAATTGTTAGTTTTTAGAATTTTTAATAATTAAATTTATTTCAGCTTAAACTGATGAAAACCAATTTGGATGGTATTGAAAAATTCTTATAATGTAAATTGCACAAAGACATTTTTCATGTAACACGAAACAGACATATATTATTTAACTACCTTTTAAAAACTACTAATTGCAGAACCGATTGATACAGTTTTGTCAGAAAAAAAATTAAAAGCGAATCTGAAATACCGCACTCTTTATAATTCAAATTTTGTTGAGTGATTGCTTTGTATTTTACATGCATAGAGTCGAATTTACATACATATGCCGAATAGAGTAAATATTCGTCACCAGTTTATTTTTTAAAATTAAATAAAGAGGAATAAAAGCATGTTTGGAATTTTCAGAACGTGTCTTCACCCTTTTCAACAGTACAGTTAGATCGAAGCCTCTTAAGGCCTAGATTAAAAAAATATTTTTCATTACCAGAACGATTGCTTATGTATTAAGTTGGTTTTGGAAATAGAAAATAAGAAGGAAAAAAAACCTTCACATTGGTCTCTACTAAAAAGCGTTATTTTTTGTGATCAATATATTCAAACTCTTTAGACGCATTTTTCATGGTATTCTCATCTCTGCAGGGATCCCGATGACATTTAAAATGGATGAGAAAAAGTTACATGTTTCCTGAAATAAATAAAAGTGAAATAATTCCTTTATTCTCTTGCAACCTCCAGTCATCATTTGTTTTTTCTCGTTTTTTCACTCCTCACAAAATTACTTGGCGATGAAAACTCTAAAGCAGAAACATTAAGTTAGAAATAAATCAGTTTTTTTTTTTCGCTGTGGAAAGTTATCTGTAAATCAAGAAAGAAACTGTAATAACCACAGGTATATAACAAAAAGCTTTTTCGAATTCAAAATTTCATATTGATTAAAATTTGTCATCGTAGTTATATATCTACTAAAAAAATTTAAGTTAAATTAAAAATATATTTATATCAGTCGGAAATGGGCCTAAAATTTCATTTAGGGATAAAAAAATATTAATTTTAAAAATATAAATAAAAATAAATATTTTTGAAATTCAAAAAATTGAAGAATGTAAGGTAACAGTAAAAAATATATATATGAAATGCAACATTCAGATAGTTTGAAATCTTTATGTAAACATTAAACAAATGCGCTCAAACTTTTTTTTTCCAACCTATATTTCGGGTGGGCTTTTATGATTCCAGGTTAGATTAAGATTTTCATTTAGATTCCGAGTTAGATTAGGGTTTGCGTGTCGATTCTGAAATACTTAATATATTTCTTTTCTTTTTTAACTTAACAATTTTTGGATTTGAAGCCTAAAATTTGTATTGTATCTTACGTTTCCAACCTGGAAGAATGAAATATCAGTGCTCTTCCGGCAGACCTAAATATCTTTCAATTTGGCTATATTTTTGTTTAAATACTTACTTATTTTTGGAAAATATTTGACAATAGGACCTTAGATACGTAAGATTTTTCAAGTATGCTGTCGGTCTCCAGTTCATTGTCGAAGATGACAAACAACACACGTCAACAAAGGGCTAAATGTATCAAGGAACAGTTTGAAGCCCAAAATATTCAGAAGATAAAGTGACCCGCAAGATCTCCAGAGTAGAAACCAAGCGAGAATGCCTGAGATGTTCTTGGCATCTCGCATAATCGCATCTCGTCATTCCTATTACAGCACCAGCTAAGCGCGTTTGACGAGTTTGTATGGCGGATCAAATCTTTATTACCGTGAATATAACGTGTATATACGGCGAATCAAGTGTCTATTACTATGTGTATACGTGTATGTACTCGTCGCGTAAAATATAAAATTACTAATCGAAACCCTAAACTTCAGTAATTTACAATGTGACTTATTGGCTTTTTCCTTTATATTACCAATCAAACTCCTAAGTACGACCTGAAACCAATAACAAACGCTACTTGGACTGTCCATTTGCTGAGGAGTTCTTGAATTGAAACCTCTTTTTTTACTTTGGAATTATACTTATATTGTTATCTTATGTATATTATTTTAATTGTGACTATTTTTTAGCAATATTTCAGAAAGTTTGAAATAAAAGTAACCTTTTCAGAAGAGAATTGTTAATTTTTTATTAAATAAAAATTTAATTCTTCGTTTTTCGTAAAATTTATAATAGGAACATTTGCTCAGAGTTCGACGTGTTTTTGCCTTATTTTAATTCCGCACTCTGTGATGGATTTCTAAAACTAAATTCCGCACTTGACTAGTTAATGGAGGTGTGGTACCAATTTTGCCATTACCTAAGTATTTTTGTTCCAAAAACATTTGTCAACTTCATTAGCTTGGTAGCAGAACTTATGGAAGTGTAGCAATATCTTCATAAATTCACATTTGTCCAAGACCTCCACCAACACCCCTTAGAAAAGTGAAGGATTGGATTGGATATATTTTTAACTCGGCGTTTGACGCGAAGCGCCACTGACCGATTCGTCTGCACTAGTATAAATTATGAATAGAAAGTCATTATTAAAGTCAAACTTTTTTAGGTTGGGGAAAACCCCAAAGTCAAGGAGAAGAAATTAAAAAAAAGGAAAAGTATAGCCAGAGGCTAGTAGTAAAATACACTGTAGGCACAAAAAACGTGTGTGATAAGAGTAATGTTAATATAAAATGTAAGTAAAATTAAGATAACTATATACAAAAATATATTCAAGATTTATAATTAAGACAAGTACGTTATTTAATAAACATAATAAATTTATTTACATTAAAGAGTAATGTGGACTTCAGCTATAAGTGACCCGGTTGTCGCTCGTACCGGGTTACTCACTCTACCAATATTAATAGTACTACGGTTTAGACCCTACAGGGTTTCACCGTAGTCCTAGAGTTTATCTGTGTGTGTTTGTGTGATAAAGTTAATAGTATTTTGATAGTATGCAGTCTGAGCATAGAAAGGTGGTAATTGGGCTGAAATTCGAATTATCACGGATTATAAGAAAGTGAAGGATCAATATAGTAAGTCCAACGTTACGAACTGCGCAGTGAGCGAAAATAAGAACGACGTCATTACGTTAAGGCTACCAAACTGCGCAATGGGAAAAAATACAAAAGATGTCACTGCATTCGGACTACTAAAGGATCGGATTTCTCGTTTACGGTAACCCGTGTGGAGGCCTTCTCTCTTCTAAGGGGTGTTACCTCAACGCAGTCTGGCAAAGATTATTATTGTAAAAATTAAGCTTAATCTAATGTAGCATAACGCAGTAAATCTTGCAAGTGTAAGGTCCTTAATTATTCGTAAGAACTTAATGTTGTTTAAATTAATATTTAATTTTATTCAAATGGAATAAATCTTTATTCAGTTAAACCTACAATTGAGTAACAGGTAAAAAATACTGCTCTTTTTTTGTGGTGCTCTCTGAATTCTGCATTTTAATTTGATAGAAGTTAAGAAATGTTTTAATAAGTTGTCTCAGCAATTTTTACTGATTTTCTTGTTTGCTTTTAAAAATAAAAAAGATATGCGTAGATGTAAAATAATTTGCAGATGCTATAATCCTCTGCAGCTCCCTCTGCCGAACTGGAGGATTTCTGCTTACTGGGCTTATATTTTATAACCGTTCAACAGCTGACCCAATATTGAGTTTATTAGGACTACCAATGTTCAACCCCGTAGCCATGTAATTTTGAACTCATGCCAGAAGACAAGGAAACTCCAGGATGAAGTTATTAGAATTTTTGCCTTTAATGGAACTAACCCCCATTTGCGTTTCTTGAAGAGGAAAACCACGAAAACCTTCCATGGTTATTCTGACGGCAAGGGGACTCTCACACATGATCTGTCGACCACTGGAGATATTTTACGTCAGCACTGTGGCCTGTTCAAGCCGGGTGCGGTATTCGTATTGACCAGCCATCGCTGAGATTCAAACCCGGTTGACCTCATTGGGAAGTGTGCTGAATACGAAGAGATGCTTAAATATTTACATCAGTTATACATCCAGCCACCTCGATCTTGAAGTCCGGGACTTAGTGGAATGATTATGTTTTAAGAAATATGAACAATTTAGTACGAAATTATATGTTTAGTTGTTAAATTTTGACTGAACATTGAAAATAAACATTTCAGCTGTGTCCATTTCCATAAATAAACACTTCTTTAGAACTGTGTCCAGAATAAAAAAAGCTCATCGACAATCTATTTTATTGAACTATTATAAAGTAAGAAGGTAGTTGCCATTTCAACATAATAGAAAAATTGAAAAATGAATTCTGTTATCTTCTTCTCTTTTGTTTTCGTATTACTTGTATATTTCGTAAATGTTTCCATTTTCTTTTGAAGCTTTTACCTTTTGACAAAATGTTTGCGAGACTTTATTCAATCACTTGAACATTGATGCAACACAATCAAAATAACCAACAACAACAACAAAAATTTTCCGATGTGTTTTGTTTTACGAAAATAAAAATTGTCAATCTCTTTGATATAATAAAAGTTCGAAAAGAGAATCGAATAAAAATAAAATGTTTTCCGGAAAGAATTGGGGGGAAAAATGCACTATCTAGGACTTTCTCTTTATTGTTTTTTTAGTATTAATATTTTGAAACTCGAAATGTCCAGTTACAGATAATTCATATTTGAACAGATCTTAAAAACAATTTATGTAAAGGTTTTTCGATTTTAACTCAATATAATGTATTATTCAAGATCTGTTTAGTGTTTTAAAACATGAGCTTTTGAAGTTTTTATTCATTTATTTTTTTAAGTTAAATATATTTCTAAACAAAACGAATACGAATTTTACGAAAGAGACTGCATTTTTTAGAAAAAATGTAACTAAATCAAGTAGTATACATAAACTTAGTAAATAAAATAATTTGTGTGTATATATATATATATATGATTGTTTGATTATCTAAATTAAAATAAAGCAAAATTGTTTTTAGCTGCTTTAGGGGCTTTTCCATTTTGATTTATAATTTTAATAGTTAATTTACTTCTTTGTCTTTTTTGCTTTCGTAATTTGGATTCATTTTCTGATTAGATTTAGTTATAATTTTTAATATCGGCATAAAATTACGTATATCTACGGTAAATATTTATGGAGACATGGACATTTTTATAAAAAAGTAATATTTTGAAGCAATTTAAAACCAAAATCATTTATTTAAAATTTGTTAAAAACTGCGCAAGTTTAACTTTTTAGTGACTTTTTTTTCGAAATGCTCAAATTAAAAATTACTATGTACAACAGGAAGTAGCGTAAATGTTTCAACAAACTTTAAATGGAGTTAGGGTCCATCACTAGAATTAAAATTGCATACGATTCGATGCGCGTTCGTGACCTCTCAGCAAAAGAGGATTCAAAAAAGGTAGGCTTGGTGGCGAATCCATGGCAACACCAAAAGGCCTCAAAGAATTTTGTGAAATCTTAAAATAAACAATAGTAGCTACTCAAAAAATAGAATTTAGGAGTTTGAGTGTTCAAACATAATAGGCAAGGCATCAATTAAAATATATATATATATATAATAATTGAAAAAAAGGTAAACATATTGTGATGATGAAAAGTATCAGAATTTGTCCAAAGCCCATGAAAACAGATACAATGAATGGAATGGGATTGGATGCATGGAAATGTCATCAAACGCCACTACCTAATTATAACTATTTCTTCCTGCTCTTCTGAACAGGTCATAATATTGAAGCGCTCTCAGCTGCTTACGACGACATTTCTAGGCATAATTTACAATGCAATTTCAATCCTGAGGGTGTGTTCTAACTTTTCCAGAAGTTAGTCACAACATTTACTTGATTCCCTGTTATATGAAACGGTTTTAAACTTGTACAATTCGAAAAAATGTCATTTAAGAAAATTGTATCTTAAGGAGCAAAACTATTTTCAGATTTGAAATCCCCACTCCCGGATTAGACCAAGTATTTGTACAAATGCAACAAAAAATTTGTTCCCCGCTATTGTTTAAAAGCATTTTCGTTGCTAAATAGCCAGATTACAAATCATGAAATGCAAACGTAATAGAGAATAGTGGCATACATTTTTCAGGACTTGGTTCATACTGAAGTTAAGAACTGATTTAATTGGTTCGAAGCCTTGGATTCGCCAGAAATGAATTTGCGTAATGATATTAATTGCTTAGCACAAAAATTATAGTTTGTAAAATGATGAATTTTAAATACAACTAATTAATTCAATTTTCATAGAAATTGACTTTTATTGAATAATATTTTATTTAACTGCATATTTGAGAAGGTTATTTTGGTTAGTTATAAAATTACTAACTATTTAAACTAAGCTCGGATCTTGCCATGGATTAATATCTTTGGTTGCCATCGATTATATATCATACTTAATTTTTAAAAACGGGTGCAATGCGAATAACTTTATATCAGTGTAATCCTTGAAAGCCCTAAAGAAGCGGATTATCAACAAGATTTTTCAATATGCAACAAATTAGAGAAAAGAAACGCAGGCTTGTGTGAACTTTCCCAAACCATTTAAGAAGTTTATGACAATGCTACTTTTGATCAAATCAGTGAACCAGAATTATAAGATGATTGGTATCACCATGATTTGTATCACCGGTAGGTTAAAAAGTTCAATGAATTCGTGATCCCTCAAATCTGATAGGGAGGACGAGAAACTTTGATCAGTCGGAAGTTCGATTTGCCGTTAGTTTTATTTTTCAAGTCCTTTTGTCAACAGGTTTATAAATTCATGTTATTTTTTACTCAATGTAATTTTTAATTAAGTTCTAAAATTATTGAGTTCTAGAATTAATTTAGTTTAAAAATTAAGTTCTAAAGTTTAACTTTAACAGGAAACATAAGTAGAAACGAAACACATGTTTTTGTTTCAAATATTGAATAAAGGGTTTTCTATAATAATTGTATAATGTATTATACAATTCATTGGTGGACGTTTTGTTCTGGACACAACTCAAAATGCGTGTATGAAAATGGACACAACTCTAAAGGCGTGTTTGAAAAAATGGACAAAGCTCAAAATGTGTGTTTTAAAAAAATAGGCCCAGCTCAAAAAAGCGTGTATCAGATAACAGACAAACTTCAAAGTGTATATTAAAAAGTGTATAAAGAAAAAAGACTTATCAAAAAATTTGCCTTTCACTGTTTAACGCAAACTTAACAACTAATCAAGGAATTTTGTGCTTACTTTTCCTTATTTTTTTAAACATTAAGCATATCATAACAGGGCAAAGTTGGGGTTAGAGTGACTGGGTATATTACGGATAAATAACTTTTCCGGTGATGTCTTAATGGATTAGTACTAAACGATAAAATAGTTTGAGATAGTTGAGTTGATAGTTTGAGGTTGATTTTATATATATATATATATATATATATATATATATATATATATATATATATATATATATATATATATATATATATATATATATATATATATATATATATATATATATATATATATATATATATATATCATATTACTAATTTACTTGGATCTATTTCTATTAGTTTTTTTTTTTTTTTTTTTTTTTTTTTTTAAGAACAATTTTCATAACAGAACTTTGAAAAATGGAATCAAATTCTAGCTCCATTTTCTTAAATACGCATTATGAGCTATGTCTATTTTCTTATACAAGTGTTTTGAGCTGTATCCATTTTCTCACACAAGAATTTAGATCTGTGTTCACTTTTTTTTTAACTCGCATTTTGAGATACATCCAGAATAGAAAGTTCACCTACAAATTATTATATTTATTTTATTGTATAAAGAACTCAAATCGTTTATAAAGATCAGTAGTTAGATAGTAGTAAAATGAGCGGAACATGAAAATAATTTTTGATCTAAGGTCCGGATTAACACGTTCTTAGATTCAATCTTAATAGTTCGAAAAGATAACTTAAAATATGCTAGTTCATGAGTGCAAAAAATTTTTATTTATAAAATTAGAAGAAAAAAAATGCTTTTTCCTAACATTTTTCCGAATATGTTCAGGACCTTAAACAATATAGGTTATGGTGTAGCCGCAATCTATGAAATATGATCGCAATAATTTAGATAGGATAGCGATCAAAAATTGCTGTTAAAATGAATCTGACTTTTACTTTTTTAAGCTTTTATATACTTTTTATTTTTTATTTTTTATTCTTAGAAAAGTTATTATTCTCAGGGGGAAAAGGTATGGAAATTTACTAAACTACTGGTGAAAAAAATAATAAAACTTGTTTTATTGCCGAAAATAAAGATTTATTTATAATTGTCTTTCAACTCCTTTTTCAACCTCTCAGCAATCAAACAAGTTTTAAAATTTTCAGCATACTTATAGTTTTTATACGTTATTTTGACCTATTTTGACTATAGAACTGTTTAAGTGCATCAATAACTTATTGCACATTCTTATTAAACTCGTTTATCCAAAAAGAAGATTCATGAAAAATATATTTTTTCATAATTATTTATTATTTTTTTTAAAATTCATTTTAAGAATGATCGAAAACATTTTGAATTGTAAGGCATTCACATTTTTACATCATTTTAAAATGCGTAATTTCTGACAGTTTTGAGGAAATAAAAATTTAAAAATATCTTTTTTGTTAGAAATTTTACTACTATTCAGTCCATTTGGTTTAAACTTTGGAATCTATCATATAAAATTACATGGTTAAAAAAAATTTAAAAAAAAAACAATTTTTATGCCACATTTTTTGGAAATTTGAAGCAGTTGAAAATCGTTAATTTACAATATTTATAATTTGAACTTGTTGAAAATTGTAATTTTACAATTTGTATAAACTACAATTTCTCAACAAATTAAATTTTTGGGACCGTATTTTCATTAAATAAATAATGAATAAATATTAAAAAAAAGAATCATTTTTTACCTAGAATTATCTTGAGATAAACATACAGGCTTTACAATTGTATGCACAACTTTTTTTATTCTCTTAAATAGTTTTAAAGTTACGGAAATACGCAAAAAGTAAAACTAACCAAATTTTCAACAGCTCTTCTTATTAAACTACAGAGACATTTTCTAGCTTACAGCTACCCATATTTTTAGAGTCAAAAATCTGTTTTAAAACATGTATGTTTATTCAGAGAAAATACATTTATGTGTTTCATACCGTAACTTAAAATATAGTCTACACAAATTAATTAGCACATTTAAGATTTGATCCGTGAACCATTAAACATGCTTCTAAGAACGTAAAAATCCGATCATTAGCTATTAACGTATTTTTTATTTCACACAATGGTCATTGAAATGAAATTACAGAGTGCACTGTACTTATAAATTTATAATAGCTTCTGCATTTAACGAACAACCAGTTGGTATGGTGGGTAAAGTTTGCACGAGTCTAGGGCGAAATTAACGGCCAAGAGACTGCCTGTCGTTACCCGAACGCCCCTTTTTTCGTCGAAAATGAACCACATATGCATTTTACTATCAGTTTTTTTAAAGCTATTAAATTAATTATAAATTAAAATAATCAAACAAGATATAAGTAAAATAAAAAAAGAAGACAATAGAATAAATGGATACGAGTTTGAGCCACTAGGTCTTCAGTTACGAATTGAAAAATGGGAATTTTCCGAATAGGCAAAGCTTTAAGAAAATCAAATGAGGGGGTAAGTTGTGCTAAGAACGGCTAAAAGAAATTATTTTATGTAATTATTACATATTGTATTAAATAAATATAAATAACGATTAAAAAAAATCTTAAAGCAGTAAAATCATGTTTTTAACTGAACTCTGAGCTAAATTAAACGGTGGTTTTTTTTAATACATAGGACCCAAATTTATTTTCATGTCTTGTCATGCAATTTTTTAATTTTCTTTTGTGATTGATTTTGAACTCAATTTTCATTTTATGTATTTATATATATATATTCGCAACGGAGACTAAAAAATTGTATTTAACTCAGAAAATATTTGTGAAATTTAAAAACTTCAGCACCATGCCTTCAGACCAATCAGTCTTGAAAATTTGAAAGGCATATTTAAATATTTAACCATTATATACTCTCTGAAAAATAACTACGACATATAAAGTTTTCTATTTTTTATTATTAATACTTAAACATATATTTGTGAAATTATTTTATACAAATATATGGTATCATGCAAGCATTTTATGACGAATTTTGCATATGCCAAACATTAGATTTTTTTGTCTAAATTATTATCATTCTAAATCTAAATAAATGCAATTTTTGTTCAAATTTAAATTCGATACGCACTAATTCTAAATTAGACAGCCAATGCACAGAACGCAAATAAATAAATAAACGAACCACCCTGATTAACTTTTGATCTAATGATTGGATCTTCATGTTCTAGGGCGCAATATTAAGGGTTCAAAGAGGTGATCTCAAATATGCAAATTAATTAGTGCAAAAAATATTTTAAGCGACAAGATCAGACATAAAAACGTACTTTTTTTTAATAAACACACCTTTTTTCGACGGATTTAGACCTTAAAATTCTAATTTTTTTTAAAAGTAAAATAATAAAAAATAGGTATTTACTAAAAGTCATTTTTTACATGGAAATTTCTTTGGATAAACGAATTTTATAATTGTTTGTAAAAATGTTTGAATTCGATTAAAAAGTTTTCTATATTTAGCGAAATACGCGAAAAGTAAAATAAACATTAAGGGATTAATAACATTAATAACATTTTGGACCGCTCCTCCTGACGAAACTATTGAGACCATATCCCCAGATTGCGGCTAGCCCCTTTATTTTGGGATCAGAAATCCGAATCCGTCAAGGGTTTGACAAAAGGGTTTATTCAGAATAACTACGTTTGTGTGTCGGATTTTGTAATTTATAATAACGTCTGGACGAATCAATAAGCATATTTGAAATCACCCTTTGAACAATTAAGATAAAGCTCTAGATCGTAAAAATCCATTCATTTTATTATTATTATTTTTTTTTTTTTTTAATCTTTTTTTTTTTTTGCTCGCTGTGTCTTTAAGTATTGAATATTTTACCGGTTTTGACAAATGCAACTAACCCAATTTTATAAATTGCTTTGCTAACACATCCTTATAAACTGCTTCGTATTGGTTATCCTTGTTGGAGTGTACATCACTAGTCAAGTTTTCTTAGAAACTACTATTTTATTTTTACAATTATGACAACTGTTTTGACAATTTGTTACGCCTATTGGAATTTTTGTTCAAATTAACTATTATTATCACTCCAAACTTTTGTTAAAATTTAAATTCTAAACGAGATGGCTCCTTTAAGTATTCATAAAATGTTTCACGCATAGATCACACGCAAATAGAATTAAAGAATTGTATCTTTAGAGAATATCTAGTTATTCTTAGAGACCTTTATTCTTCATCATAGAAGTTGACGATTAACCTCACTAACTCTTTCTGATGAAGTTATCTATATTTTGAGATCTTCTAAACAATATAGAGTGTAATAAGGATGAGAGTTGCGTGTTGTGAAAGTAAGTGCCTTACATAGGGGTCAGTCATGGTTCAGTAGAGCTTTCTTTGCACGCCATTTTTGGGAGGCACGATGCTCCTTCGTTATGCAACTTTCTTATTTTTCTTGTTAAAACATTTCTCATTAGCTCTATTTTCACATTTTCATCTTAAGATTAACTAGAACGTTTAATTGTTATTGTACTTATTATAATCAGGGGTTATTCCAGACTATTTGTGTATAATACTTGTTTTTGTGATTTCGTGTAAAATCATAAACATCAGAGCCATGTTCAGAATTTTTGTAAAAAGGTCCTCTTTTTTAAACATTCACATTTTGTTTAAATTCCATTCGCTATTCTTTAGATCTTTAAGTAAACATAAGCGGTTTGCATATTTTCATCTTAAGATTAAATCTTAAAATTAATTCATTGACATTGTGTTATTATATTTAAGGGTTATTCCAGACTTTTAGTGAAAGGTCATGTATTTGAGAAATTGTGAATATATGCTTATAATTTTGTGAATTTGAGAAAAATCTATTCATAGTTTCTTGAATATAAAATAACGTGTCGCCTTTCTTTACATCTTTAAATAAAGGAAAAAGTTTTTCACATTTTCATCCTAAGATTATATAAACTTTTAATTGTCATTGTACTTATAATAATCAGGGATTACTGCAGAATTTTTGCAAAAGGTTCTGTAATTTCATCATTATGTTTAGATTTCAAACAATGCAAAATTCATGTTTCCTTCATGTGAACCTTTTAGTTAATCCAGTCGTTTTTCAAATTTTCATCTTCAGATTAAATAAACATTTTATTTTGTAACCGTCGTTTAACAGCAGACCCAATGTTAAACGCCTTGTCACTTTGAACCCAATCAAGGCTCAAGTATTGGGAGAAATTTGCCTTCGTTGTAGGACTTTTTGATGGAACTAACCCACATTTACGTTTCACGATGAAGAAAACCACGAAAATCTCCCACAGTTAGCCTGGAAGCAAGGAGACTCTAACCCATAATCCGTCTGTTACTGAGAATATTTTACGTCAGCACTGTGGTTGGTGCCAGCCGGAATTGGTATCAACCAGCCATCGCTGGTGATATGAACCCGGTTCACCTCATTAGAAGGCGAATGCTCTATCCCCTGAGCCATCACGGCTCATTTAATTCTTACTGCACTTATTTTAATATGGGGTTATTTCAGACTCTTTTGTAAAAGGTCCTGTTACTGAAATTTCTCACTTTTTTGAGATTCCAAAAGCCTTTCTCTTAGTTTATGAAGATAGTTTTCCCATTTTCATTTTGAAATTGTGCTTATTATGATTGGCGGTTGTTCCAGACTTTGTAAAAGGTCTTGTTTTTGAGAAAATCTCAAAAACTTATCATAGTTTTGTGAATTTCTAATAATAGGGTGCTGTTTTTGAGAATTTGAAAAATAAATCTGCTCACAACTTTTTAAATAAAAAATTACGGGTCGCCTTTTTTTACACATTTAAGCAAATTAAAAAGCATTTCACATCATCTTAAAATTAACTAAATGTTTAATTGTCATCATATTTGTTTTAATCAGGGGTAATTAATGGCTTTTCGTGAAAGATCCTGTTTCTGTGACATTGGGAAAATGTTGCACACAAATTTGTGAACTTCTAATAACAAGGTACTGTTTTTACAAATTTGTGAAGAAAAAAGAACTATTCATAATTTTCTGAATGTAAAATTAGCATGAAATCGAGTTTTTTATACCAAGGCCCTGTGTTTGTGAATATAGGAAAATAACAAGTTATAGCAAAAAAACAACAACAAAAAAATGTCTTTCAAGCAATTTTAATTTTGAAATTGTTAATTAATGACGTCGTTTTTTAAAGAAAAATTTTGTGAAGGGTCCTCTTTTATAAGAAAAATATTATTTAGAGAGCTTATATAAAAATATAAAATCTCTGTAACGATAATTTCATTTACTATTATGAATTGTCGATTGTCGTTATTACGTACTTTTACTGTATATTCTATATTTGACCGAGTTTTCTAACAATAAAAGATTTTAAGTTACTTTTAAAAATGAGAGTGTCAAAATGATTCTTTATCTCGTGTGATATATTTCAATACAAGAAGAATTTAATAAGGCTTTCATTTGATCTTTTCACGAGACAAACGACTGAAAGGACAGCAGATGTTAAATGATGCTTCCTTTTAACGTTCAGTGGTCAGTAACAGGATGTCAGGCGAGAGTAGTTTTCACCTGCTCTTTGCATCACAAACATACGCGTTACTATCGCTTTTAAAGGGGTCTAGATGGTTTGAATTTTATTCGAAAAGTTTTTTTTTATTTTTAAGCGTCTTTTTTTACAGCAAAAGCCCAGATATTATTTAAATGCCAAAAACTTTTTTAATTTAATTTTTTTAGGGCTAAAAATTTGTAGAAAAAACGATACTACTGCATTTGGAGAGCACGATAAAAGTTATACTGATGACTTGAAATACCTAATAATAAACACTCAAATATGCTCTTGTTTAACACCATGCAAGTTCAGAAATGTTAAAAAAATAAGAAGTATTGGCATAATTATTAAAAAAAATTGACCCCGCCCTCCAAAAAAATATAAACAGGGCTTCCGCGGTTCCTAGAAAAATTTTAGTAGTGGTAGTAAATTTAAGTTAATTTTAGAATATATTTCGTATTTTAATACACCAATTTATCATTAAGTAATTTAGCAAGCTGGAATTTCCATGCACATATACTTTCTTTGGAAAAAAACATTTTAGTGGTGGTTACACAGAAATTAAAATATGGACATATGTATTATTTTCGTGACCACTTTTTTAAAATTTTCAAGGCTCACGGGAACCCTGTATAAAATATTTACCTATATTCAAGTTATAGTTTAAATTTAAACATTAAGTAACACGCTACATTTAAATTAATTACCGGGTTTTAACTTAGTAGGTTTATTAAAAGTCTAGTAATCTTGCGAGCAAGGCGAAAAGAAATTGAATTGAATTGATTTAAAGACAATTCTTTGAATAAATTACTTAAAACAAATTACTTGAGTTTGCTGACGATTCCAGTTCAGAAAATAGGTGTGTTATTTTCTCGTTTCAGTGAGTGGGTTTCAATATTTTTGGTATAGCTTTGGAAATATGTTGTGTATTATCTTATATTTGGTGTCGAATTAATCAAAATAAAACATGTCTAAACATTTTTTTTTTTCTTTCAGAGAATCAAAAATTTTGTTAGGAACAAACCCTCTAGACCCCTTATACTAATCATATGCTTTACAAAAAATTAGTTCCTTTGATGAAAATTCTGACAATACCCCCTCGAACAAATAAGTATAATCAATAGACAGTAGGACTTCAATATCCGAAGTAGAATTGCAATAGGTGGTAAAAAAACCGGTTTATTCCAGAGAAACCGGGATTTTTTAGGAAGGATATTTTGAAAATTGCTAGTTTTGTATTCCGATAAGTTTAAATTAATGCATTTGCATTTTTCATGGGAAGTAGCAGAAGTCTTTCGTAAAAATCTTTATGGTTAATAAGTTGCTTAATTTTTTGTTAATTTTTTAACATAATCTTTGATGGTATGTTTTGAAAACCATTTTGCTTTATGCCATTTTTCAAATATATTGGCGTCAGCAATTTATAAATGCATAAAGTTATCATTTTCAATAATCTTATTTATTTTTAGTTGAAATTTTTTGAAAAAATTTTAATTTCAAAGTAATTATATTCAGTAATTTTTTATTCAATTTTTAAAGTTAAAAATATTACACTTAAATTGAGTTTTAATAAAATATTGCATGATATATTAATTGAAGTATTTAGAAAAAAATACTTAGAAAACCATTGCAATTAAATTGAAGCAAATAAAGCTACATTTATGCTAAAATATTTCCAAAATAAAACAATTTTAAAACAATTATAAAATTATGTTATTCCTAAAAAAAACTTATCTTAAAACAAATACCTAATTGAGAGAATTTATTTTTCTTTTAGAAATGATTATATGTTACAGTTTTCCCAATTTTTATTCTTTTTTTAAGCTATATTTTTACAATCTTAAAAACGGAAAATGCTTTGCATCCAGATTGGAGATTTTATTGCTTATTTATAACTTTAATATCAACTTGCTTTAACCTTGTATTCAAAAGTAAATTAACATTCTTTTCTCGAATATATTGCCTATAAAAATATTAAAGTCATATAAATTTTAAAGCTATATTCAGCCTTATAATTTATGTTCTTGTTTACTTTTGTATAACTTATACTCTTAGCTTTTGTATACTTATTGTTTTCAGCATATTCAGTCTAGTTTCGCAACTATAGTTGCATTGAGGCGGCAAAAGATATCAATTATGAGGTTTTGCATGCATCTTAAAAAATGATAGTTAACTTCTGCAGTACCACTAAGAAAAGGTACTTATTATGTGTAATTACAGTGTCTTTTGTTGGTCCCCATCTTAAACTGCGCCCGAATAAATTTTTATAACATTAAAAATATAATGTTATTTATGATTTTTAAACATTAAAAAATTTTGAAACTAGGAAATATCTCGCTTTTTTGAAGTATTTACTTATAAACAGGACTAGAATGTTAATGAAAAAATTAATTTTTTTTTTTTTTTTCCTTTCGTTTTTGTATTTTTTGCAAATTTTTTGTCATTTTTTTCTTCATATTTTAGATTTTGTAACGTTTTTTTTAAATACTTTTATGAAGTTTGAATTCTAATTTTAATTTTTAAAGCACATTTACTAGTGAATTAATTTTTTCTACATACACAATTTCAAATTTTGCATTAAATTTAGTTATTTTAAAATTCCTCAAATAACGAATATTGATGTCGAAAATAGTTTTTCAATACATAAAAATTTGCTTTAGGACAAAAGACTATCTTTTTTCATCTCAATTTTTTTTCTTAATAATTTCTCATTTCTCTTTATCAGGTAAATATTGTCATTTTATTTCATTTATAAATTACATATTTATGGTAATTATTACCTCGCTTTTTATTAGATGTATAAATGCAAGCTGAAATGTATAATTATATTTAAAATTTAATTTATTTAAAATTTATATAGAATATGTTTTTAAACATTTTAACGCGCATTATTTTTCCTTTTCAAGGTATTTTTTGTCAAATTGTTGAAGTTTTCCTTACATTTTTTTTTTTTTTTTTCATTTTTGTACTTTTAAGGACATATTTTAAGAATTTTTAGTTCATCAACATCTTAAACCTGCTTTTAAACATGCTGCATTTTCAGCTGAATTCTATTCTGATTGCTGATTAAAATTGCTGCCTCACTTTGATGTAAAATTTAGCAATCATAAAATACTTTATTTAAAAGTTGTTCCAATAATTTAATACATTGAAAAGAAAAATTAGCTACTTATTCCTTATTTATAACATTTATTTTAAAAATCTAAATATTGATTAATCAAACTCAATTATATTAAATATTTGAAAATGTAAGATTTGTCTAACCATGTCAATAAGTTAGAAATTTTAACTTAAAAATGAATTCTTGAGATTTAATTTTAATAATAATATTTTATTATAAAATAAATCATTTTAAAAACTAAATTTATAACTTATTAATATTTTTAAAAGTTTTAAATTATTGAAAATTGTTATTGACTTTACAATGGTATTAATTATTTGAAAAGAAGTGAATAAAAATATACGAAAAATCTTATATATGCTCAATTATAATTTAAGTAGAAAATTTTATACTGTAGCTTAAAAAGGAAATCTCGTCACTTATTTCCAAAAAAATAAATAATTTAAATTAACAAATTATTTGGTTTATTTTATTTGAAAATTTTTTGAATTATTATAAATTATTATGGAATTCACGATATTATTAATTATTTGAAAATAAATTAATTGAAATGTATTAAAAATCTTACATCTGTAATAAAAGTTAGAAATTTAATATTATAAATTAAAAATTAACTCTTGGCAATTATTTTGAATAATAATATTTTTTATAATAAATAATTTTTATAATAAATAATTTAGCCAAGCAAATTGCTGACATACTCTTATTTGAAAATGTTTTAAATTATTAAAATTGTTATTGGCGTTACATTTTTTGAATAATTTAAAAGGAAATAAATGAAAACATTTTAGTTATGTCTAACCATAATATAAATAAGAAATCACAACTTCCTTTCTCTTACTCATTTATAAACAAATTGTTAACTTATTTTTGTTTGAAAAAGCGCATAACTATGTATTACCCGCGCATCTTCAAAAAATAATAATAAATTAAAAAAAATAGAGGCAACACATTACAGCCTTGTTTTTCTTCAGTAAAAAAATGCCCGAAGTAGTTCTCCTTTCTAAGAATTATGAAAATTTAATAGTTTACCTTTTCTGAAGCTGTAACATAGGATAAAGACCAAAGTCTGGCACAACAAAATAAAGCAGGACATGGAAATAATTTTTTCCTTTCCTGTTTGTTTGACATCTTATTTGAAGATGTCAACAAAATATAGTTCCTATACCACTATAAATTATTAATGTCTATTTTTCTTTGAAAGATAAATAATTCTTCATAAATACCAAATATTACCGCACGATGATGAGCGTTAAGCGAGTCTCATTTGTTAATAGAGGAAAACCATGTGGAGTAAAACTGTAGTTACGATTGTTTTCACTAAGCATGTTCTCACTGGCGACAAATAAGAAAAAGTCGCCAAACCTTAGAGGGAAATAACGCCACAAATATCTTTTTTTCTCAGATATCTTACGTGTGGACGTATCTTATTTCACCCTTGTGTAATCGTTCACTCTACTCTTCCCCTTTCTTCCTCTTGTCCTGGTAAAAAAAATTATAAAATAAACAAATATTTCATTTACTTTTACCAATTATTAATTTAAAAATGTATACTTATCATTCGAAATTCTAATAACTCTTAAATAAAAAAGTTTCATTTTTGTTAGAAATTATTAAATTATTAAGTCTCAAGTTTTTTTTTTTTTTTTTTTTTTTTTTTTTTTTTTTTTTGTAATTAGAATGAACTGTGAGCCAAAAACCAATAGCTAAAATGAATAAATAAAATTATCAACCTAAAAAACTTTTGTTCTGTTCTAATACTAATACTTAACATGCACAAGATCAAAGATATTTATTATTTCACATTTTACGTATTCGTCATGCATTTAAAATTTCTTCAGAAAATAATTAATTTTAAACTCGTTTATCCAAAAATAGTTTCATGCAATATAAAAAATTATTTTAATAATTATTTCTTACTTTTTTGTTGCTTTATTTGCAAAAATCGAAATAATTTTCATTTCTAAGTTTTTCTGTTTTTTACGTTCAAAAGAATAAAAGACATCAATCAAAAATTATATAATTTTAAATAACAAAATCCAAAATTTGAAACAAGTCGTCAGTCAAACGTAAAAATACGAGAATATAATAGTCTTTAAGAAACGAAAATGTAAAACTGCGACTTTTATAAAATAAAAAAAATTATAATTTATGAATTATTCGACCGATTCCTCTATACTTAAGTATCTTGTCACTTAAAATGGCATAGTTAAAAAATATATAAAACTTTGCATACCTAATATTTCAAACAAAAAAATTGCAAAACACTGTTATAATTAGTTTTTGTATGGAATTCCCGAGTCTTATATTTCCGCGCAAAAAGCTCTTAATTCACTTGAAAAGGTCCTGGAATGAGATAAAATGCGCAAAAAGGGAAACTAACATAAATGAACTCAAACTTTCGACCCCTCTCTAGGCTAAGCAATTGGGCCATATTTTCCACATTGTGGCTCCCCGTCCCACGTTTTGATGGTCAAGAATCCAAAAATATGCTTAAGGTAAAGGCCTTGTTTATTCAGATGGGTATCATAATTGAAACTAAAATTTATCATTATTAAACTTTATAACGGAATTTTTACTCATCAATTAGTAATTTGTTAACTATTAATAAATAAAATATTAAATAATTATTAAAAATTATTTTTTGCATGGAATCATCTTTACTAACCTTTATTTTTTAATAGAGTGTCAAAAATTTTCAATTCGCTTAAAAATTTCTCGAGATATGACGAAAGTAAAATTAAGTGTAAGGGGTCCAAACTATTAAGGCCATATTTTCTAAATTGCGGCTAACCAATATCTCCTGGAAAAGAGAAGGACTACCATAATCAAGGACTAGGTTACCATAAGCAAGAAATTTGATACTTTAGTAGTCCAAACGTAATGTCATCTTCCGTTTTCACCACCACTGCGCAGCTCTGTAGCCTTAACATAGTGACATCTTTCTTATTTTTCATCCACTGCGCAGTTTGTGTTCGTTACGTCGGACTACTATTCATCCGTGCTGAGGATTTTTTTCTTCTAGGAGGGGCTGGGCTAACCCCCGTATTTTGAGTGACAGGAATCTAAATCTGTCGAAAGAATGATATGTTTGTTCAGAGAAAGTACGTTTTTGAGTCTGATTTCGTAAAACGTATAAAATATATTAATTAATTTTTAACGCCTGTAAAAATTAATTAATATATTTTAGGTCATGCCCTCGAGCCATTGAAATTGAGAGCTAGTACGTGAAAATTCGAACATTGGATCAAAGGTTATTCAGAGATTTCAGTTTTTTATTATTATTCTTTTTATTTGATTGTTTTTTTATTCATTATTTATTTGATTGTTTTTTTTGTTTGTTTTTTTTTCATTATTTACTTATCTGCTCATTGTACATTGATCTAAGAAGTAATAAACTAAATTATTATCAAATTTAGTGTCACTAGATACTAGATTACGATTTTTATAAAAGCAGATATAAGAGCAGTTTTTTTTTCCTTTTCTCTCCTTTTTTTTTCGTACAACTTGCAAAATGTTAACCCGAATAATATTTCTATGTTTGGGCCAAAGACTCCTTCATAGCTTCTGGCTCATTAAAAACAACCAGCAATGAATGTGTATTACGTCCCTAAATCATAAAAAATAATCATAGTTAATGTGGCTAAATAACGCTGATTAAACACAATTTTAAATATTAGAAGCTACATTTAAAACCCTATTAACGTCTCATTAATATCCATATTTTGTCTACTATGAAAAATGAGAAGTACAAAATTAGTACTTTTTTGTACTTAAACGAGAATTAACTCATGATCCAGATGGCAATTTTCAAACTTAATAATTTACTCCTAAAAGTCAATATGCAATAAAAACAACAACAACAAAATAATGGAGGTGGCCCAATAAAAGTGTCGGCAAAATGATAGCTACTTTCCTCTAATTACTTATTGAAAATAAAACTAAGTTCTGCCTATTGTTCATCTTTAGATGTACGAATACATAGCAGCAAAAGGTCATTAGCCTACTGCTTAAAGTTTTTGATATGCTAAATTCCATGGCGAAAAAAAAAAACTTTAACTCCCATGAATGAATTAAGGCGAAAACTAATACTTCCTGATATAAGAGGATGCTCTCCCCTCCCACTGTCGATCTCTCGGAGCTCTTTTCTTCGTGATCTGAACTCGAACCACTCACTCACTTCACCAGTTCTAAAGTTAAAAAAACATACAAATGTTTAAAAATTGAAAATAAAACTAGGATTATGATAATTCGAATCGAAAAAGCATCATGTCATTTTTATTTTTCAGTACTGTTTTTCTTCTCATTTTCCCCTATTTTAAATAAGTTTAAGTAATTAAGAAATATGAAAATAAATACAAAAATAAAATTAAGACATTCGTATGTTCAAAATAAAATTAAAAATTGAAATCGAAAAGCCTATATGAAAAATGCTGAACGTTAACTTAGTTCTTCTGACTCAGTGATTCCCAACCTTTTTCGGCCTATCACCTCACCTCCCTCTATCACCCCCCCACCTCCCATTCCCAATTTCTCCCTAAATGTTGACTGCCACCTATCGCCCTTCTCTTTTTCTTTCTTTTTTGCTTAAAAAAACCATTAGTTTTCACTAATAAACATCGATAAAACTGAATTTTTTGCTGTTTTTTCTTCCTTTACTTTTTCAAAAGGAACAGATATTTGAAGGAAAATAATTAAAACAGGAGTACATAATTATTTTTCTTTTAAAATTGGAATCTGTAAAACTGAAAACGTTGATAATTGAAAACTCTATTGCTCGTTTTTACATTGATTTCCTTGTGCATTCAGTTAAAGCATGAATGTTCATCATATGTTTAACCTATTTCTCAGCTCTTAGAAGATCTGGAAGACAGATCTCTGTTCAACCCAAAGTATGACGAGAAAGTTCATAAACTTAAATTATTTTTATTTACTTATTACTTTTTTTTTACTCGTAACTCTTTGCCTGAACTGTAAACGATCGGTTTCGTATACGTTTTCAATTTCGATATTCGCTTGCCTGACTTAGATAAAATGAAACACTTACTGCGAACACAAAATCTCAACTTAAACACCTTTCTGCACGCATTGATTAACTCTTGTAAGTAGTTTCAACCCATTCGTTATTCCACCTCTATTTGGCGAAATTTGTTTGATAATTACAGATTTCTTTTTAAAAAAGTTTTGTTTTTATGAAACTTTATATTGATTCCTACCACAGGGATGAGTTTGATTTTAAAAAAAATTAAAAATAGATGCCCAAAAATGCTGTGTGCAAAAACACGTTTTACACAATTCGAAAAAAGTCTGAAAATTAAGCAAGGGAAAAAAACGCATGTAGGAAGCATTTATCCCCAGAATGTTGTCAACGTTTTTCTAAAAATATCAAAGTGAAATTTTAAATTTATTTAAAACTTGTGAACATGAATATCAAAGTGTGATTTTTAAATCACGCGAATCTCGATATTTAATTTTAAAATTGTATGAATACGAATCACGATGTTTGATAGTGAAATCGTATAGATACAAATCTCGACATTTAATTTTAAAATCGCATGAATACGAATCTCGATGTTTAATTGTGAATTCGTATTGATACGAATCTCGATATTTGACTTTAAAATCGCATGAATACAAATTTCAATATTTGACTTTAAAATCGCGTAAATACGAATTCCGTTGTATAATTTTTAAATCACTTATTGACACGAATCATAATATTGACTTTTTTATGCGATATGTGATCGGAAAATATGAAACTCGATGTGTGATTTTAAATCAAGTGAATGTAATTTTAAATCGTGTTTGCATAAGTAAAATAAAGCATGAAAACGAATCATTTTTCCTTAAAATTTAAAAACGATGAACTTTCTTCAAAAAGGTGGATTTTATTTTTAATTAATTTGAAAAAAACAAAAAAAGCAGATGACACTCACCCAGCATGTCTGAAAGTCAAATGCAGAAAATTCGCGGGAAAAGTGCGACTGTGGGAAAAAAATTCTCATATCAATCTCTATCAAAGTGACCTGAGCGTTAGGATACTGTAATTTTGATAGTTTTTTTTTCCCTTTTTTTTGTAAAACTAAAAAAAAATTACAGCACTTGTGACGAAATTTCCACGAACGGTGCTCGTATACTATACACAACTGGCTTTTTATTGTTGTTCTTTTCTATTCTCTTTTGAATATTCATCGCCCCGGATGGCCCCATTGAGGGGAGAAATAGATCGCCACTTAAGGACAAACAACTTTTCTAACTCAAAATAAATAAAAAAATACATATTTTAATTTATGATAAAAAAATATTAAGAATAATGCTAACTTTTCACCATATATATCTTTTAATCAAATATTATTGAATCGAATGATAATTTATACAGAAATCGTAATTCTGTAAAAAGTCAAAAAAATTTTTCGAAACCTATGTGCATTGCTAACCACATTGCCACAATAGGTTGTGAAATTGTGGAGCCTTAACCTCCACAATTCACTTCCATCTGGTCCACAACGGGCTGATACGGGAATGATTTACTTTATTTTTGTGTCCCGCATTGGACTGATCGTAAAGACACGGTTCCCAGTAGAACACCGAAGTCAAGCATTACTGGCTGCGATCAGTAAGCCAGGGCTGAAAGTCCATACATATCAAAACGGAAAAGAGTAAAAACTGGTAACAAATAAATTTCATTTTTAGCTTTTTATCGGGAATAATAAAATATCCATAACTACCAATTTTTTTAACGGATACAATACATCTATTGAACTGCTTCTTAACCGAGAAAAAATTAATAGCAATGAATTGCTTATTGATAATAATAGGTTTACTCCACCCGAAAAATATCTATTATTGAAATAGTTCTGCTACCAGTTTTTTCTCTTTTCAGTCTCGCTTTCAGGCCAACAGTAAGCGGGTGGGTGACCACTTTGATCAGGCTGCGTTCGGACTGAGGGTGAGCGGTTCTCGTGAATCTGTTCTAGCGTAAATTACTCGACTTCGCGCGCAGGTCGTCGAGCTACCAAAGCAGAGGATCAAACTTGTGATGGCATATCTTCGGATCATCCCCAGGGATGTTTCCCAGACCGTAGCCAAAAACTCATTGTGCAACTCTAGTGTAGCTTAAACAAAATACTTGCCTACCTACTTTATTTTTTGTAAACTAATATATGAATTTTTTGATGAAAAAAAATGAATTCAAATTTTAATAATGATCAACATTTTCTTTACTAATTGTCAATAAATTTTAAAAAAGGCAGATTAAAAATAACTTAAATAAGTATATATTTAGTTTTGGAAAAGGGTACTCTTATTTATGCATTATTAGGGAAAGATAAGGAGGTCTTCTTACAAAGGCCCGTAATAAGAATACAAAGGCATATAATCCAGAGTTGTTGTGATAGGGATACGTGAAAGAATGGCATATCTCCACTGACTTTCCGATAAGATCCCATTTTTACCTAATTTTGCAGTTGTTTTTATTAATTGTATTAATTATAAGCATTTATTTAAATTTTAAACCAAACGCAGTTAGAAACAAAAATTTCAATCATACTTCTGCAAAAGAAAATATTAATAAAATGTTAGATTTTTTCGGATGCCTCTGCTAAAAATTTGCAATTAAATTTGCTACTATTTTTTTCCTGATTTCTGTGTTATCATTACAACTGAAATGTTTCATATTTATATATTCATTTCACGAATGTATAAAAAAAAAATTATTCATGAAAATTATCAATATTTTGTCTACTTATTCTTGATTAATCGAGAAAACTCATTTACAATATTCTAAATTAATGTAAATATATTTATATTTTGAGTTTTGAAAATGATTAGCAAAACAATTTATTAGGACTAATGTTAGATAAATACGGTTTCCACAAGCATGATTGCCTTATTGGCATTTTTTCTTGATTAATTCTTGTTTATTTTTTGTGTTATGTCTGCCAAAGTTATTTGCATAATTTGATTTTGTTTACATTCAGATTTGCATTGGATTAAGACCTAAACCGAATTGTACCATTAAACTGTACATAAAATGCAAATCAGTTTATTAAAGTGAACCAAAAAGCATTAAATTCTAATGTATTGAGCAACGTTAACTGAAGTTTTAGCAGTAAGGAAGACTTTTCCTTTAAACAATTCACATCTTTAAATGAGTCCAACATTTAGGAAATTAAATATATTCCTATTTCCTAATGAAACAACAAATTTTCCTGAAAGAAATTAACTATTTCGCATATGAATGAGTAATTTTTCATCTTCATAAAATATTAAACAAAATGTGATCATGCATTTTTATAAGTGTTTTATGAAATCAATTCTACTTCCAATTTCAATTCTACTGAAAATCAATATTCTACTTCCAATTATATAACCAGAATTTTCGTATTTTTTCAATAACTATTTAATTACTATGTTTTTTATTTACGAAATCGAATGATTGAATCCATGTCGAGATTGTTAATACTTTTAAAACTTTTATAAAATTAAAAAAATGCTTTTTCCTCACAACCATAAAATTTTAGATTTTGTAACTCGCTAAAATAGAACACAAAAGTGAGTAAAAAATGTTAATTAGTTACTGAATAAATATTGAAATATCTTTCATAAACTTTTCAACATAGAAGAAGTGTCAACATGGAGAATACATCTTTTTGAGTTTTATTTTATTTTATATATCCGTCTTTGAACAGCCTACGACTACTAATATATACTCCGTAGCCTTGTAATTTTAAACCAATCCAGAATACAAGGAAACTCCCGGATCAGCACTCCCAGTGGTATTGATTTGTTGCGGAAACATGGAGGACTTTGCGACTCGACAGATTTAACGTGCATCAGTTAACATTTTAAACACCGGGAGTCTTCGGCTGGCCTTGGATCGAACCCACGAACTTCTGGACATGGGCCTAGTGCCCTACTAACCAGGCTATCCTGGCCTCATCTTTCTGAGTTTGAAGTAATAAATTTATATTGAAATACTTTAATACACAGTATTCTCTATGAGAACTAATTTTAATTGCATATTTACATATAAATACGCTATAATTGATTTGATTACTTAACTTCATTATAAAAAACACAAAATAGAATTAATGATTAAATAATTTAAATTCGGATGAAGATTTTTTAAACTATTCGAAACTTAAATTTGAATTTAAATATATTTCTGAAAAATTTATCACTTTGATAAATGAATATATTAGATTACTGCACTCCTTGTTAAACAATAATATTCTCAGTAACAAAATTACCTATTTTGTCTATAGAATACATACATGTTCCTATTCCTACATAACACCGATAAATAGTCATTTTATTTTTTTATTAAAAAAAAAATAAACTTAATATGTGTAATATTTAACTAATTCGTAACTTAAAAAGATTTATAAATGGTGTTCCGTAAAGACTGCCTGTGATATGTGTTTTTTAGATCCTTATTAAAAATTGAAATAAAAAATTATGCACATTGGCATTCGCAAATTGATCGAGGAATGAACAAAAACGCTTTCGAAAAACGCTGACAAATCACTGTACAGGTTTACAAATGTATTAAATATCAAGAAAGATTTTGAAAGTTGGAGGAAGCAGAACAGAGTTGAAAGCCATTATTTAAATTCCATTTAAAAATGAAATCAAACTTTTATTTTTAATTATTATTTACAGTATTAAAATACTTCAAATTTAATTTAGATGGTTATTTATTATTATTATGAAGACTCAACATTTTTGTTCTTTTCATTGGTATAAAAACTGTCATTTTGAAGATCTTGTTTAAGTGCCGAGCTCTAAATTAAGAGCATACCTTTATTCATCTTACATCGTCGGAATCTAACTCGCAAACTTCCCTTATCATCATTCTGCTGTTAATCATCATCTTCCACTATTTTGATTTTGTTTCGGCCTCTTTACATATTTTTTATTGTTATAAATATTGTTCACAAAAAAGGTTTAAAGATATCACAAAATTCTTGGCATCTCTGTGCTCCAATATCTTTGTGCTCAGAAATGTTTTGGCTTTAGAATATGCGATTTTTTTATATAATTAAAAGTTTCTTATCCGCATGAAGATCAACTGAAGATGTATTTCTTCGATCAAAGTGGACTACAGGTGGCGCAAACAAAAACTCTCTATCTATGTCAACACTTCACATGCCTTGACCATTAATGTGTAGATAGGAGAAGGAAGTATATTAGTTTCTGTCTTGATTTTCAAATAGATTAAAAACTTTTAGGAAACTATATGAAACTCAAAACTGCATTAAACATAATTGTTAAAGAAAGCGTCGCGGAAATTTTAGAAAATATTTTTGACAATTAAATACGATAAATGGTAAAGACGAAAATATCGCACCACATTCCCTTACAACTAAGAAGAAGAGAAGTGAGGAGACTTAGACACGGAATCGGTCTTCTCCCCAGATGTTATATTCGAGCGTTGCGATCGCGAATTGCTCCATTGCAAATAAAAAAATATTGCATGTTTTTCAATTCTCTTTTGAAATTAATAGATAATAATTTTAATCAAAAAGGGATTAAAATCAAATTGTTCTAAACAAAGTTGTGATAGTTGCTAAGTACAATTAAAAAATTAACTGCCCTCCTTTCAATTAAATTTGAATAAAATGTATTAAAGAATTTTCTTTCACTAAAAGTCTCATTTACTAGAATCATTTTTTCGAAACAATAAATATAATTATAATAATCCTTACGAAATGAATTAAAAATATTACTGTGATTGAAAAAAAAAGTGAATTTGTCTTAATTTAGAGAGAATTTATTAGGTATAAGACCTTTGAATTGAAAAGTTAAAATTTTTGAACTTAATTGATTGTTGAATAAAATTACATTATAGTTGTTTTCTTTTTGTTTTCATAGCTTTTTAAGTGCTTCTTTACATGATTCTTAAAAACTAATGATTGAATATTTTCAACTATTATAATTGTATTTAAAAACATAATTATTTTTAATAATTATATTTAAACTTATGCAACCTCTATTATTGTAACTGAGTAATTCCACAAATAATCAGCCAAAAAAGGAAGAAAAAAAATCTGATCAATAATTGAGATTTTAATAATTTTTGTAATGTTTATTAAACTTGCTTCTGAAAAGATATTTTTTCCTATTTTTTGCATTTTACAACATTTTTTCGAGTTATATTTTTAAAAATTCCCAAAGTTTTAGAAGAATATTGAATTTTATAATTTTTAAACAACTGTAATCTGAAGAATTGAATTTTATCTTATTTTTATTAATTTTTAATGGAATTTTATGGAATATTTAACATGATTCAATTAATTTATAAAGTATTTCCTTAAATAATTAAATTTATTTTTTTTTTTAAATTAAAAATCGAAATTTTTAATATTTATGAAAATATATATTTTATTTAACTTTTTTTTATCCAAATTTTAAGAGAGTGCTGCTATTGGATCGTAAGGAAAAGTAAAATTTTCTAGTTAACAATGACATATAGTAACATGAATTAAAAGCTATTTAAATACTTCTTTTTTTTTACGAAATTTACTGCATGATTTGTCATTTTTAAACTAGAAAATATTTTTTCTTTATTATCTCAAAGGAATATCATCTTACTTAGCACACACGCTGCTAAAAAAAGTTAAGAAGAAAAAAATTAGAAAACTAAAATCTTTAACTTCGAATTTTTTATATTTACTTTTTTAAAAATCATTTTTATACAATAGCTAAGCCACTTTGTTTATTTTAAAAAATCATTAAAAACTCAGTAAAATAACATAAAATAACTTTTCAGGTCAATTTTTTCTAACATAATTAAAAATTGCAAAAAATTAAAATGGTTCGTGATTTTTTTTGAACAATATACGCTGTAAACAAGCTAGAGCAAAATGCAACGGTTTAGCAATTGCTTCTAACGGTTTGTGATCCGTCTCAATAACTACTGACTTATCGCAAATATAGTCATAAAATTTTTTGCGGCCTTTAAACATAGTAAGATCTTCTTTCTCGATTTGCGAGTACCTTTGTTGAGCAGGAGTGAATGCTTCCGTGGAATGAGCAACTGATTGACCCCTGAAAAGGTAGAGCTCCAGTAGCGTAAGAACTTGCCTCCACATCAGACAGAACTACTGGTTTATTTACGTCATAATGTGCTAACTTTGGAGTACTTTGCAATGCTTCTTTCACACGAAGAAAATCATTTTCTTGATCAGATGACCAACCCCAAATAACATTTTTCTGAAATAGTCTACGCAAAGGCTCTGAAATAGTCTAATATTAGGAATGAATTTAGAAACATTAATCACCTTGCCAATAAACCTTTGTAATTCAGAAACACAAGCTTGAGTTTTCAACTTTTCAATAGCTACAATTTTGGACGAATGTATTTCAATACCCTCAGAACTAAAAATATGTTATAAGAATTTTAACTCACATTTAGCGAACACACATTTTTCCTTATTAAGGCATTCTCTGTGATCCGGCAATCTACGCATAACTTTTTCCGTAAGATTGGTTAATTCATCTTCTGTGTTAATTAATCACCTTCTGTGATTGGTTAATTCAATTCAGATGAAAATATCATCCATTGAACACACGAAGCTTACTAGACCAGTCAAAATCGATTGAATTAGCAGCTGAAAAATCTCGGGGGCAGAAGCTAACCCAAAGAGAATTCTCAAGAATGAATAAGGAATCCAAGATGTATTCACAGTTAAATAAACAGTAGTTCTTTCAGTTACGCGGCATTCCATCAACAGGTATTCAACCAATGAACAGGAATTTCATCTTTAGTAATATCCAATTCATGAGGATAACACGCGAACTTGAAGCACTAGAATCGCTCGGCATAATTCTGACATCATGTAATTGCATGGTGTCAGAATCATGCTGAGCGACTCTAGTCTCTCATTAATGTTATTTGTCAACGATGATACTTGTAAAAATAATTAAACATTAAGTATGTTAACACACAAACATCTTTATGGACAGCGACAGACCAACTGAATTTAGATTCAAAAACCGGGAGTTTGCCTACTTGGTGTTGCCAAAACACAATAAGAAATTTAATATTATATTTTTTCGAAAGGGAAATTCCCATTTTCCTGAATGAAATTCCTAATTTGCCCGAATCATAAATAAGTGTGAATATCATTTCGCTTCCGGGCAAGAAAAGTATCATAACTCTAAAATGCAGCATTTGAGAAAAATCAACTTAAAGAATACGATAAACCTTATTCTGAATAAGATTCCAAACCAAAATATGGTTCATTCAAGTAGAAAGCAATTTTGAGCTCTCGAAAATAACTAAAGATGTTACAAAGTACAACCACTTAATCGCTGCAATCGACCCAGAAACCTTAGTCGCAGTATCAGATATTTTGTTGGAACCTCCTGCCACTGACAGGTACGATACACTTAAAAAACGACTAATCGCAGAATTTTCAGATTCAACGAACGAACAGATCCGTCGGCTTATTTCAGAGTTGCATTTCGGAGACGATAAACTTTCTCATCTCCTGCGTAAAATGAGAGAATTAGCCGGGAGATCCATTACTGATGATTTTCTAAAAACTCTTCGGCTCCAGCGACTGCCCTCCGAAATGCAAGCCATTTTGTCAATAAGTTCCGAATCTCTAGACAAGTTGGCGGAAATGGCAGACAAAATTTCCGAAGTGAGACCCTTATGAAAAAATCGAGGCATAAATGAGGTATAAACGAGGTATATTTTAAAGGTATAAAGAAAGTTGTTATTTAAATACGTCGTTAAGGTTGAAAAGGGTGCAAATGAATACCTCAAAATCAACCTCAAATATACCTTAAATATACTTCCAGAGGTATATATGTTTCAACCTGAGGTGTTTAATTTCACATCTGTGGAAAGGTAGATATTTACTACTTTAAATTATTTAATTTTCAATCTTAGGTTATTACTTATCAACCTGAAGTATATTTTTTACACTTGTGGAAGTATTTATTCAACAACCTGAGGTGTGTCATTTTACACTTCAGGTTATTATAAATCAACTTCAGGTATATTTTAATCTACCTCAGGTAATTATTTTTCAACCTCAGGTATCTAATTTTATGCTTGTAGAGATATATATTTTTCAACCTATGGTGTGTCATTTTACACTTCAGGTTATTATAAATCAACCTCAGATGTATTTTGTTCGACTTCAGGTAATTATTTTTCAACCTCAGGTAACTAATTTTAAGCTTGTAGAGGTATATATTTTTCAATCTATGGTGTGTCATTTTAAACTTCAGCTTATTATAAATCTACCTCAGGTGTAATTTTTTCTACCTCAGGTATCTAATTTTATGCTTATTGAGGTATATATTTATCAACCTGTGGTGTGTCTTTTTACACTTCTGGTTGTTATAAATCAACCTCAGGTGTATTTTGTTTTACCTCAGGTGATTATTTTTCAAACTCAGGTATCTAATTTTATGCTTGTAGTGGTATATATATATCAACCTCGTGGTGTGTCGTTTCACACTTCTGGTTGTTATAAATCAACATCAGGTGTATTTTGTTCTACCTCAGGTAATTATTTTTCAACCTCAGGTATCTAATTTTATGCTTGTAGAGGTATATATTTATCTACCTAAGGCGTGCCATTTTACACTTCTGGTTTTGTTATAAATCAACCTGAAATGTATTTTCAACACTTGGAAAGGTTATTTTTTATTAACGTCATGTGTTCCATGTTCTACCTTGTAATTATTTCTTAACCTCAAGTATATATATATTTTTGTATTTTTAGAAGTATTAATTTATCAACCAAAGATGCGACATTTTACACTTCAGGCTTATGTAGCTCAACCTAAAGCTGTTTTTTTAGTACTTACGAAGGTGAGGTGTTATACGGACCACCTAGTTTATTAGTTTTTAAACTCAATATATAAAAAATATAATAAAGATATTATATATATTATATGAAGAATAATGTATATCATTACATTTTTTCACTAGTCTAAAGTTTTTAATATTAAACCTTCGGCAGTAATTGATTCTTTTGTTAAGCTATAAAAGAAAGTTCCAAGTCCATAATTCTTCTGTAATTTTAATAGATTGAATTAAATCATCTTAAAAAAACACTTATCCAAATTTTACAATTAGTAAGCATTATTTATGGGAACTCATATTTTTAGAAGATAGTTGTCTAAGGTGCTTGAATTTCTAAAGCTATAAAACTACAAATTTAAATAATTAGTCAGCTGAAATTCAAATTACTTTTATTTAAAACTAAAATTTCATTTTTTTACAAGCTAACAAAATTATTTTAAATACTGTTTCCGTCTACCTGTTGAAACTAGTAATTATTGGAACCTAAAAGAAAAAAAAATGAATTACTAAAAAAGTCATATTTACAAAAATAGTGGCATGTTTTAAATATTAAAATATTAGAAATTGTTTTTTTACGATATAAATTAACTGGATGAAACTAATTTTCTTTTTCAGATAAAGAGTATTACTCTTCTGCCATTTCTATTCAATCCTCGTAGCTAAAACGCATGACAGGTACCACTGCCACAAAATAAAATACACTGAAGACAGTACTACCATTAACAACATTTACAGAAATTCAAATATATAATTCCTATCTTATTATGCAATTTTAACGCTCTTTATTTTTCTATACATCTGGTATCATTATGGTACTTGTAAGTTTGATAATTAAATTTTTTCTTCTTTTTTTCTTACAACTCTTTAAACTCAATAAACCTAGTCTATATTTTTAAACTTTTTGTCAGACTTCATGAAACTAATAGCGTTTTTAAAAATTTTTAACGCTGAATCTGAAAAGGACTTCCGTTATTGTCATTCACATCAAAGTTTCTTAAAAAATAGTTATTTTAATATTTTTTAATCAATGTAATCAAGAATCAACAATCGTTTAATAAATTAAAATTTTAAAGTTATGTACCAATTTTTATTCTTTTTTTACACTCAATCGATTAGAATAAATTACAAGCTGATAAGGAGCATTTATTTTAAAGTTGTGAGCAATTTTATATGAGGAAAATGTCTAAGAGAGAATGATTTGAAATAATACTTATAATAAGGCGAGTACAATATCTCCTATGTAAATTATAGTACCGAGCAGAATAAAACTAATAGCTAGTTGTTACAAACATTTGTTTAAATATAAAAACACATCCCATAGGATGAAATTTAAAAAAAAATACATATTACTTTCAACAATAAATGTTTTTATTTGCAATTGGTTTTATTCAATTCATCATTAAAATTGCATAAGAAACTATACTGACTTATTTCTAAAAAGTTTAAGATTTCCAAAAGTCGCTACATTTTGAAGTAGTGAACCGTAAACAGCTGCATAAAAATGCTCATAACCTTGAAACAAATTGTCATATAAACTTGAAATCGGGTTTAATTTAATTCTGCTCAATATTTTAATAAGTAATAACAATCTGCTTAGTAAAGAAATAACGTGGGTCAATTGCGAAAAAATAACATGTAGTGAAAATAGCAGTTTTGTGATCAAACATAAAAAAGTGAGCTAGTAAAGTTACTAGTTTTCAATTATCAAATATCTAGCAAACTATTGTTAACAACAATTACATTAATTCCGTAATTTATTAGGAGAGATTACTTTTTCTTTTTGGTATAAATTCAGAGCTATTTCCTAGGGGAAGGCTGAGCAGTAGCTTGCTAGTCCCTTATTCTTCGCTGCTGCACATGTGCTATTTACAGCCTAGGTCATCTCAGCAATATCAGAGATCGATGGATAAGCTCTGTAAATATATAAATATATATATATATATATATATATATATATATATATATATATATATATATATATGTAATACAAAAATAATAAATACTTTTGTATTAATAAAAGAATTAAAACTCTTTCGTTTTCATAAAATGTCTTTGTTAAAGAATAAGCGTAGAGATATTCTATTTTGGGAATTCAAGGATGAAAACATACCATGAATTATAATTAGATTTATATTTCAAACGAGGAGTTATTTTTAGAATCTTGTCCCTCTGTCACTTTCATATTAGGAAGCATCAAATGATTTTCCTTAATGTGCAGGAATACAAAGAATGCAAAGACTGAGCCTTTTCACCTATCTCTGTGTTAGTATAAAATGCGAGAGCAATGGTTTTCGCATGTCTCTTTCAACATGATGTGTTCCATGTAAGATCTGCCGGAACCATCAGGATTTTTGTCCACACCCCCTCCCTTGTGGAGTAGGGATGTGAACTGTTATAACCACCAGCCTTCATTTCAATAAACCTTTATATATATATATATATATATATATATATATATATATATATATATATATATATATATATATGTATATATATATATATATATATATATATATATATATTTATTTATTTATTTATATATATACGTATATATATATAACAAAAAGAAATTGCTTGTTAATTGGATTTAAAATGCAGTGTTATTATTAGAGCTCGGATTTTGGTGACCTAAAAAATCTCAATTAATGCCCTTAAAAAGTGCAAAAAATGCCCTTTAAAAGTGCAAAAAATGCCCTTTAAAAGTGCAAAAAATGCCCTTAAAAAATACAAAAAATGCCCTTAAAAGGCGAAAATTGCGCTAAAAACGCCTTATGACGTGACTTAAATAAAGTAAAAATATTGAACTAAAACAATTTTTTACTCTTTAAAATTATTATCAGTCATTTAAAAAAATATAAAGCAATGCAATGCTTGTTCTACGTTCATTAAAGTTTGAAAAATATGTTTTATATCCTAAAATAACAAAAAAAAAGGAAAATATATTGACTATAGAAACTTTAATGAATATAACAACTTCCATCTCATAATATTACTAAATATCAGAATTACATTGGATTATAAATTTTTTTTTTAATATTTTGAAATGTAAACGAGCGTTTCTTGTCTGAAAGTTAATTTTTATACCTGAAGAAGCTTCTTTCAAGGTCTACTGATGTTATTGGTGCGTACTTGAAAAAGACGGTCTCACTTACTGACAATTCTTCTTCAATTTGAAAAGATGTTGCTTCACCTGTTAATATCCTAGAGATTTTCTTCATTGTTTGGAAGCCAGTGTAATAATGAAAAATGATAAAAAATAATAAAAATTGGAAAAAATTAACAAAAAATTTAAAAAATGCAAAATATGCCCCAAAATTTAAAGAAAAATGCCCTATAAATCTAAAAAAATGCTCTAAAGGACATAAAATGTCCAAAAATGCAAAAAATGCAAAAAAATGCAAATGTCATCAAAATCCGGGCCTTAGTTATTATACATATTTTCACTCATAAACAACAATATAAACCTTGTAACAGATATCCAAGCAAACGATAAGCATACAGCTATAGTAGAATTTCAAGGCGAAATTGCTATTTTAAAAGTTTTTCAATTTTCAATGATTTATTTATAAGAGAAATTATGAACATTTTACTAAATTAATCAGCTTGCGTACTGCTACATTAAAACATATACATTTAAGCAAAATAAAAAGAATAGTTATATTTGAATAAATTACAAACAATAAAATATACTGTGCGTAACCTGCTGTAACGATTCACTAGTAAACAGCGACGAGAAATATTTCGATTGTTCTCTCTTATTGCTAAGCCTACACCAATAGCCTCTAAGACTATCCTCCAACTTGAATTATTTGAGATCAAGACGCGTCATTAAAACAAAAATAATAAAATTTAAGTTTGAAAATTGAAGCATATTTGATTAAAAGTGATAAAACTAAATTAATAAATGTCAAGCACACTTACTGAATTTCGAATAGACTTTCGATTGTCAACACGCACGCCATTTGCCGGCTCGCACGGAACTCTGGGAAGTGAGCTAGTTAATATGAAGTGTACTTTAAACAACCTTAAGACAAGCTTTGGTATAAATAAAATGACTTCATTAACCTCAATAAGTACCTAACTCCCTTTAGTTGAAATAACGTAATTTTTTTTATACCTCTTAAATACCTCTTTTGTTACAAGTGTAAGAAAAACAATCTGGTCTACCTTAGAAACTACCTCATCAGTCTGGTTGATATGAAGTAATTTTAAAACAAACTCAAAATAAGCTTAGGTATAAATAAAATGTTTTCATATATCTCAATAAATACCTCACTCTCTTTAGTTGAAATAAGGTGTAATTTTATATACCTCGTAAATACATCACTCTCTTTAGTAGAAAAAAGGCATCTTTTTTTATACCTCATAAATACCTCTTTTGTTACAAGTGTAAGAAAAACAACCTCGTATACCTTAGAAATCACCTCATTAGTCTGGTTGATATGAAGTGAATTTAAAACAACCTCAAAATAAGCTTAGGTATAAATAAAATGACTTCATACACCTAAAGAAATACTCTCTCTCTCTCTCTTTAGATGAAAAAAGGTATATTTTTTTATACCTCGTAAATACCTTAATCTCGTTAGTTGAAATAAAGTAAATTTTTTTATACCTCATAAATACTTCTTTTGCTACAAGGTTGTAAAAAAAAAAAAAAAACTGGAATACATTAAAAACTACCTCATCAATTTGGTTGATAAGAAGTGAATTTAAAACATCCTCAAAATAAGCTTAGGTATAAATAAAATGATTTCATATACCTCAATAAATACCTCACTCTCTTTAGTTGAAATAAGGTAAATTTTTTTGTACCTCAAAAATACCTCTTTTGTTACAAGTGTCAGAAAATCAACCTGGTATACCTTGAAATTCACCTCATCAGCCTGGTAGATTTTGAAGTTGATTTCAAACAACCTCAAAATAAGCTGAAGTATATATAAAACAACCTCGTACACCTTAATTACAGCCTTTACGAGGTATAATTTTTATTGCTGTTTTCTCAGCAACCTTAAATATACCTCAAATATACCTCAAATCAACCTTGATACCTCAAAAATACCTCAAATCAGCCTTAAATATACCTTAAATTTTCGTAAGGGGAGCCACGCCATCTAACAGTGGTGTGTTCGCGGTACAACAAACCTTCAAACATGACAAAAATTACAATAATAATTCCTTTTCTTCATTAAACGAAATTCAGGAGCTTAAAAATGAGATTGCTGCTTTAAGCAAACAGGTCGAAAGAATATCGCGGGGGGCAAACAAACCCCATTATTGCCGGAGCTCCTCCCGAAACCGTTATCCCTCCCGCAGCCGATCTACCGAGCGTGAGGGTGAATACTGTTTTTATCACTCGCGATTCGGTAAAAAAGCACACAAATGTCGCGAACTCTGCTCCTTTCCATAACATCCGGTCAGGAAAACTTGTAATAGCGGCTGTCGATCGAAATTTATCGGCGGCAGTCGCACGCTCTTGTCGTTTGCACGTGTATGACAAAAAAACTCATCTAAAATTTTTAATTGACTCGAGTTCCGACGTCTCTTGTGTTCCCCCTCCCAAAAATCACAAAAACTTAAAACCTGATCCTCTTCAATTGTTTGCGGCCAATGATACTAAAATTAATACATATGGAGCAAAATTGTTAACTGTAGATTTAGGTCTCAGGCGAAATTTTACTTGGAAATTTTTAATAGCTAATGTACCCATCCCCATAATAGGAGCAGATTTCCTACAAAATTTTGATCTTTTAATAGACCTTAAACGACAGAAGTTAATAGATGACATCACTAAGTTTTCACTATCTGGAATAGTTTCTAATTCTCAAAATTATTTTTTTTTGTTAAACTTATCTCCGGTGACTCGTTTTATCATGAAATGCTTGCGGAATATCCCGAATTAACAAAATTAACAGCTGGAGTAAAGCCAATAAAACATAGCGCAGTATATTTCATTGAAACAACCGGTCCGCCTGTTCACAGCAAACCACGACGACTAAGCCCTAAAATGTATGAAGCAGTAAAAAAAGAATTTCAGTTCATGATGGATCAAGGCATTTGCCAACCATCAAAATCTCCTTGGTCTTCACCACTTCATGTGGTTTCAAAAAGTTCAGGCAGTATTCGTCCGGTTGGGGACTATCGCAGATTAAATGCTCAAACAGTACCTGACCGTTACCCGATTCCACATATACAAGATTTTTCTAACGCTCTTGATGGCAGCACGATCTTTACAAAACTTGATATAGTTCGTGCATACTTTAATGTCCCTGTACATCCCGATCATATCCAAAAAAACTGCTGTTTGTACACCTTTTGGACTTTTTGAATTTCCTCGTTTAAACTTTGGCCTCTGTGGAGCCGCACGGACTTTCTAGCGATTTATGAACGAAATTCTGGGCGATTTTTCATTTTGTTATGTCCATTTAGACGGTATTTTAATTTTTAACAAAAATAATGAACAGCATAACAACATGTAAGAGCAGTATTTGAACAGTTAAATTAATATGGTTTAACGATACAAACATCTAAATTTGTTTTTGGAGTACCCGAAATCTCATTTTTAAGTCATCTAATTTCAAAAGATGGTACGAAACCATTGCCCGAAAAAGTTAAACCTATAATTAACTATCCATGTCCTAAAACTGTTAAGGATTTAAGACGATTTTTTAGGCCTTTTGAATTATTTTCGACGATTTTTACCTCGTACTGCGCATTTTCAAAGCAATCTTAACAATTATTTGACAGGTTCAAAACGTAACGATGAAAGAGAAATCAACTGGAGCGATGAAGCATTAGGAGAATTTGAAAAATGTAAAGAATTGTTATCAAACGCTACTCTCTTAGCTCATCCTAAAAGTGGATGCCGATTTAATATTGCAAGTCGACGCCTCCGATTATGCTATAGGTGGAGTCTTGCTTCAAAATGTTTAAAATAAAAGGGAACCACTTTTTTACTTTTCACGAAAACTTTCACCTACCGAATGTAAATATAGTGCATACGATCGCAAATTACTCGCAGCATACAGCGCGATTAAACACTTCCGACATATGCTGTAGGGTAGAAATTTTTTGATCCTAACGGACCACAAGCCGTTAACGTACGCGTTTCAACAACGCTCCGACAAAGGTTCTCTTAGGCAATGTAGGCAATTAGATTTCATTTCGCAGTTTACTACCAACATCCTTCATATAAAAGGATCCGAAAATATCACTGCCGACGCCCTTTCTCGAATAAATGTTATCACATTGCCTTCTCTAATTGATTATGACGAAATCGCTCTTTCGCAAGAAAACGACCCCGAATTAAAACAAATAATTGAAAACTCTCAGGGCTTACAGTTAAAAAAAATATCGTTACCTAATTGCTCTCGTCCCCTTTATTGTGACATTAGCAACAATCGAACGAGATCGTATATTCCCAAACAATTTCGAAAACAAGTTTTTGATTCGTTACATAATCTATCTCACCCAGGAATCCGTGGAACTTCAAAATTAATTCTCACAAGATTTGTCTGGCCTTCTATAGGAAAAGACTGCACAACATGGGCTAGACACTGCATACCGTGTCAAAAATCAAAAGTAATTCGACATACAAAAGCCCCTGTAGGTGATTTCAAAGACCAATCACAGAGGTTTGATAAAGTACATATTAATATCATAGGTCCACTCCCACCATCAAATGGTAATAATTATTGTTTAACTATGATAGACAGATTTACGCGTTGGCCAGAAGCTGTGCCAATTTCAGATATCACTGCACAGACGGTCGCTCAACACTTTTATAGTCACTGAATTTCTAGATTTGGCTGTCCAGCTCGTGTCACGACAGACCAGGGACGCCAATTTGTTTAAAGCGCTCTCACAGCTACTTGGTATCCAACAAATCCGGACCTCATCTTATCATCCTCAGGCAAATGGCCTGATCGAGGAGTTCCATCGACCACTGACGGCTGCACTGAAAGCTTATGGTACTGATCAATGGTCCGCAGCCTTGCCGACATTCCTGCTAGGCTTCAGAGCCGTATTCAAGGAGGATATAAAAACAACAACTGCAGAACTAGTGTATGGGAAATCGCTAAGATTACCAGGAGAACTTTTTACTCCTTCACCAGTAGAAGTTTTCCCCAAACAACTAATCAAAGACTTGAAAACCCATTTCGAGAGAGTGAGACCATACCAGTACCCACTTCTAGACACGCTGGTAGATCTGTTTTTGTCCATCCACATCTAAAAGACTGTTCCCATGTTTTCGTGAGCCACGATGGTGTGCGAAAGCCGTTGCAGGCTCCTTATGACGGTCCCTTTGAAATTCTGCTAAAGAAGGACAAAACTTTTGATGTGAGAATCAAAGGGATTCAACAGACTATCTCCATCGATCGCTTAAAGCCGGTCTACATGACTTCCGACAATACTGGCTTTTCTCCTGACGAACCAACTGTTAATCTTATTAACTTCAAAAACCCTATTTGGCTCACAATGGGCTGGTGGGAGAATGTTTTACTTTTATTCAAAGTCAATCAAATTAATAATTTACTATTTGATAAATAATTATAGAAAAAGAAATTAATTCGCAGCTGAAGAAATAATTTTTCGCTATCCTATGAATCGAATAATAAATAATTAGGTAATCGTATACTGAATAGAAATAAAAAAAATCCTTAAAATGGTCCAATTTCTATAAAAGCTGTAAACAAAATGAATGAATATTCAAATCCGAAAGTTAAATTGACTTTTTTATTTTTTACACGGTAGTAAATACGCTTAAATAATCAAACCGATCAGAAAGATAGGTAGGCAGGTACTTTATTTACGTCGCACTAGAGCTGCACAATAAACTGTTGGCGACAGTCTGGGAAACATCCCTGAGGAGGATCCGAAGAAAGGCAAAGAATGAATCGTAGAATTCGAGTTTGGAAAAAATATTAGCACAGAGTCCCATAATTGAAATATTTCCCTTTTTTAATGAAAAAAGTGATAGAAATCAATACCTTAGCTTGTAAGCTATAAGCTTCTTCTTTAAGTATTAATGACTATAATTTTTTTTCTCCAGCAGAAAGAATATTTTGTTTTTGTTCTGTACAAAAAACGGAAAAAACACAAATATTTTGTCAATCTTTAAGGTTATATGAGAAGTCATCAAAATTTTAAAATTGAATAACACTGAAACGAATTTAAAATTTAAAATAAAGAATCACATTTTTTTTTTATTCATAAAAATATCATGGCTTTATTTAAATTATTATTTTACTACAGTTCAATATTTTAAAAAGCCCAAAAATCGTTGATCTAAACTTTATAATTATTTCAAAACTAATTCGAAATTTGAAAAAAATGTAGACAAAATACTTATTTACAATCATAAGGATACGTGGCTTTCAAAAAATCCCAATTCCGCAGCTAATAGTTATCGCTTAACTGAATTACGCGATGCAAAAAAGAAATACTCAAATTTGACTTAAAATGATTCAAAAAATAATAACCTCATCAAAAACATTTTAATATATTAATAATATTCTATCAGTTCTCTAAGAATGTGCAAAATCTCATATCCTTTCTTATAATAATTTTCGAGCAATGGCAGTGAGAAGCATGCTCACTGATAACTTTCTGAAACAGCGGTGACGGCAGAAATAATTAATTTTTTATTACAAAAAGATATGATGATATCAAATTATACTCTATGAAATAGAATGACTTTTGGAATACATCATAATTATAATGAAAAGTCCACGACTTTATGAACGTTTGCGAATAAATAAGGTATTAACTTTACCTTCTGTCCATTCCACCTTAAGTTGGCACTGGAGGGAAGGGTAGGCAGACCGGTTTACAGCCGTTGTCATGGAATCTGGGTTACTCTTTAAGTCGGTTGGGGAATGAGGTAGCAAAAGAGGGAGAGAAAGTGGCTGGTGTTGGCGTTAAAGAAAACAAAATGCGATTTTATTTTTAAACCAAGAATCTTACTAAAATTTAGAACAGAATACAGAAAAGAACACGATTTTTTAGAGCATTTCTAATAATTATTATTTTAAGATACTAGTAGTAAGCTGGTTTTTCTTATTACGGTTTTTAAAAAGCAGATTTTCTTATTATGATTTATAAAAAACAGATTTTCTTATTATGATTTTTAATAAACAGATTTTCTTATCATGATTTTTTAACTAAACGAAACTAATTTAACAACAGTAGTAGTAGTAGTAGTTCATTTACGTCGCACTAGAGCTGCACAATGGGCTATTGGCGACGGTCTGGGAAACATCCCTGAGGATGATCCGAAGACATGCCATCACAATTTTGATCCTCTGCAGAGGGGATGGCACCCCTGCTTCGGTAGCCCAACGACCTGCACGCGAAGTCGAGCACTTTACGGTAGCACAGTTTAACGAGGACTAATACCGCACACCCTCGGTCCCTACGCAGACTGATCCAAGTGGTGACCCACCCGCACACTGACCGCAGCCAGTGATGCTTGACTTCGGTGATCTGCTGGGAACCGTGTCTTAACGATCAGTCCACTGCGGGACAATTTAACAACAGAAAAAATATATATATTGAAAAAGAATTTTTTTTGCCGATATCTAAGTAAAAAAAAGAAATGCATAGATGCGCATAAATACTTTGTTTTAAATATTTATTTTTATATGCTACTTATTTTTTGTAGATCAATGTACATTTAATGTTAATTTATCCCACATTGGCGTTTTGTGGGGAAAGGAAAAGTCAACATAAGCAGGAAATTATTGATCATGAAAAATATCATACCTATGTTTTTTAATATTTACTGTTCTTTTTTTTTTTATAAATAAAAAATTCAAATTTTTTTTCGGAAAAGTTTTTGTTTTTTTTTTTACTATAAAAGAAATTTTTTTCTGAAATATATTTGCTTGCTGAAATATATTTAAGCAAGCTAAAGATTAATAACTTACAAAAGAAAAAAAGCTATCGATTAATAAGTAACAAAATAATACAAACTAACAAAAAAACATGCTAACATTTAGTTTTTTTTTTTTTTCCAATGGCAGACACTGAAGCATTTAGTAATTAGCAACAAAAAAAGAAGAAGAAAAATCTAACAAGGAATCACAACAAAAAATTAACAATTAATGCACAAAAAATTAATAGCTATAAAAAACAAGTTAACAATAAATAACTAGTAAAAAACAACAAATTGTAGATTAACATTGTAAAAACAATTGATTAACAGTTAATAACGAATAAAAAACAAAACAAAAGAACAATTAAGCGATGCGAGTGAAAGAAAGCGAAATAAGAACTACACAAGAGATGGGACACTTAAGCAAGGGCAAGAATAATGGAAAGAGCTGGCTGACCAGTGTAAAAAAATAGCCAACGTGGCAATTTCCTTGACCTTGAAAACTAATTCAGCGCCAAACTAAAACACCTCCTTTTTCTTTGTACATTCGCTTTACTGAGAAGGTATTTATAAGTTAAGTGCATTTAAACATGAAAAACTTTTAATACATGTTTCAAGACAAACTTTTCTTATTATGCAACATTTATTTATATTTGTACGCGCATTTAAACTGCAATTAATTCCAAAATAGCGAAGAACTACTTTTCAAAGGTGGAGTATTACATTCCCTACCCTTCCCTGCAGTGCCAACTTAAGATGAAAAGTAGTATAGTAAATTCTATCTGAATTCCTATTCAAGACATTTTAGTCCAGGTTATGGTTTAACTTGTCTCTTTTACTCTTTTATCTGTCCTAAAAGAAAAAGTATCAATTCTAGATGAGTTTGAAAGGTATGTGACATTGATTTTTGATGAAGTGAAGCTTTCTGAGAATCTTGAATTAAAAAGTGATGGCATAATATCAGAGCATGTGGATTATGGGTTACAAATTCCGGGACTAACCAGCTGGCTAACTAACGAGACAAGGAGGGTACATCAGTGCCATCTAGTTTTTCATGCGTTTTTGAATTATGATTATTGCATCGATTACAGCACTACTCCTTCAACTAGTTGTCATAAATTTAGGAAAAATCGCAAAATGATCATATCTCAAAATGTTGCGCATATATTTTAATTAAAATGACACACGTACTTAAAAATGTATGAAAAAACATAAAAAGTATTAATCAGACAATTATGGCATTACAGAAATTAGCCAATGTATGAAAGGAATTAATCAGATGTGTCAGTTTGGAATAGAAAAAGTACCTTCAGTAAGGACTATTATCATCTCTAGCTACAGTTTGTCAATAGAGATGTGTGATGTTCTCAATAATGTATTCTACCAGTTCCGTAGGAAGTGCGAGCCAATTTTCTTACAAAGCAGTTACAAGTGTGGCAAGGGTCGGAGAAAGAGGACTGAGAGCAGTTACACGTTTTCCTAAAGCATCCCAATTATATTCGATAGAAATCAAGTTTGGTGATCGAGTTGGTCACTCTATGTGCTGAATTGAGAACTCTGTGATGCGTTATCTTATCGTCAAGGTGCATGAAATTATCACCTATTTGTATAGCATAACGGCGCATATAAACATCAATGATGTCACCTCTATTCAAGTGAGCATTAATGGCTTCACGTGGAAAGACATGCAGGTCTGTGTCCCCCCACCCCTCGAAAAAAAAGGGAATACCACTCCACAAACAAACACTGCCTCCTCCGTATGCATTTCTTTCATGGATATTTGATGGATGATATTTGGTTCCAAATTCTCTTCAAATCATACGAAGCTTAATATTGCTTTGGAGGCTGAACCTGAACTCATCTATAACGGGAACAGCCCTCCACATTCGTCAGCCGCCCAGTGAACATGTTGCTGTGCCTACCTAAAACGTTCCCTCTTATAGCATGACAAGAGTGGTGCGCAACAAGCTACGTTCATGAAGTCTTTTACGTACAGTAGACGATGACACTAATTTCTCAGTGAAGGATATATTAAGAGAAGATGGTTCTATTCCTTCATGCACATAATGATTAAATATCGGTCATCGTTCGGCGTTGCATCTGGCTGCCTTTGGCTAAACTTTCTGGATGCCGAAACAGTGGTTAGAACTGTTGCCTATGTCTATGAACCACAAAAGGATCCCATTTTAGCCATCTGCTACTTATATCTGACTTTAACCTGCATTTTTTCTTAGACCAGTATCGGAGTTCTTAGGACAAATGATGCCTAGAGGTCAATATTACAAATTATCTATCTCAAATTTCTGATTTCAGAAGCAAAGAAATTCGCAGGCTTGCGATGAAACATATAATTTTATGCTCATTGCAGTTGACACCTTTCCATTTGCTGCGCCATTAATTTACATTTCACAGTTTTGCTTAGCAACTCATATTTGACAACATTTTAAAATTTCATTGTGATTATTTTAGAGTTCTAACAAGTTTTGTAATTTTCCCTTTATTTATGATAGAGAAGTATTAATCATTTACTCTCAACAGAAAGGGAAAAGGTTTTTCAACATGGAAACAATTATTTTCACAGAGGGCGTTATTTGAATGGTGCAATTTTGAACAATGAAAAATTTGCGTGGTTAGCTGTAAAGCCTCAAATTTTATTAAAAACAACTTCCGGAAACTTTGTCTCAAGAAGAAGAAAACAGTATTTATGTTTACAACTTCTTGCGCCATCTATAGAAGCGGACAGCGATGTGATCGTACGTGTTTAGAGAAACAATGACATGAAAATTGTAAATAAATAAAACAAGGAAAGGCGCACATATTTTTATAAACTCATTTAAAAAGCCAACAATCAATATGGGGTTTCTCTCTTTTAACTATGTCAAATGCATATTAGTGTTTCATTGTAATGCAATACCTATTAATCTTCAAATCTATTAGTGTCAAATTTCATATTAAGTTGGGGAGCATCTGTTGCAAGTTGTTAATCATAATTTTTGACAGTTTTTGTCAAATTCATCGATATTCTTAATGAAATGATTGCGGTTTCTAGAAGGAAAAAAAAAGTTAGAGTTTCTATTTTTTGATTTAAACTAAGACCATCCAAGCTTTTCGATGAAATGATAGTTTCGTTTTTCGGTCATCATTTTGAACGATTGCTTCAGAAAACACAGTAAGTTATGTTTTTTATTTTCTAAAAATCTTTGAACGTTGCAATAAAAGCTATGAAACGCGTAAATGTTTTAATTTTAACTCAGAACATAAAGACCCCACATTTTGTCTCTTTTTAAGATTTAATAATTATTATCTTGTGATGTAATCATGTATGAAAATTCCAAAATAATGGCCAAGTTTTGGCGACTTCTCGGCAGTGGCCCTTGAGAAAATAAAAAGAAGAAAAAAATTGCAGAAGGGGACCAACTTTTGCAGCCACCCCCACACAATTTCAGCATTTTAATTTTGATTGGAGCCAGTTTAAAAAATCCTTTGGCCCCTTGCAAGGGTTAAAAGCATACACAAGTATTGATAATAAAATTTTTGATATAGTTTACCAATCGCCAGTCACTAATTCTGTAAAAAGAAGATCATTATTAAGTTCTTAAAACTTAAATATACAAACATTGTTACGTTACTGGTCGAATTGTATTATTTAGTGGTTAAAAGGCTATGTTCAAGATTGAATAAAAATAAATGAGCAATATATATATATTTTTACCGTGGACTCCGAACGTTCCCAGGCTGTGTTTTACCTGGAGTTGAAACTGTACATTTTCCCATGCTCCAGTTTTGGCTTTTAAAATGTTACGTTTCAAATCAAGCTGCCATATTTTTCCTTGAGTTGTAAGTTTTCAGTTGACATATATTAAAAAAGGCCAGCAATAGTTTCAGATTTTAAGAGGCAGATTAAATAAATATGCACAGATGTGTTAAAATCTTTCTATGTTTTTAACCCCTTAGGTTGACCTTCCAAAGAAAAAATTCCTGAAATTAGGATGGAAGTGATAAACTTTCATTGCATTAAAACCTAAATTTCTTTAATGAATAAGTGGATATTGTGTTGGGAAAGTGTGCAAAATTCAAGTTTATGTTCGCTTTATTCACATTGACTCAGATGCTGGAGAAGTTTAAAAGTTTTAATATTATTTGAAGAATGTTCAGCAAAATTTTCGAATCTGATCTAAATTATTTTATGGTTTTGAATGACCAAAACCGTACAATAGTTTAGAAATTAAAACTGGAACACGCTTATTGCCAAAACAATAACACAGATATTAGTTTTAGGCCTAACATCAAACTCAGTTTGGGAAGGAGGGTCAATTTATAGAAATTCTGAGTAAGTCTAAGTCTTCAAAGAGCTTCTTTAAATTATCTCCAATTTACAGCGACAGCTGAAGCCTCTCTCATAGGAAGCTGCGATTACTGGCGAATAGCAAAAGAATGTTATAATCTCCCTTATATTTTGGGTGTAAGAAATCCGAATCCGACAAAAAGATCTGTTTGTTCAGAGAAAGTAAGTTTTTGTGTCTGATTTCTTAACTTAAAATATCGTCTGCACTAATTAATTTGTATCACCCCCTCCCCGAAGTATTAAGATTGAGTCCTAGAAAGTGAAGATGCAATCATGAAATCAAAAGTTATTCAAGGTGGTCCTTTTTTATTTTGGGCACAATGCATATAAACTGGAGTGCAGAGAATTCTAAGAGCCTAATACTTCCTCAGAACGAAGTTGTCATTTTTTTTCTCTTCCGGATCAAAATTTTATTGCAATTACTTTATCAAAATATTTATGAAAAATTTACATTAGAGAGAAATTAATTTGATTTTACATAATTTATCAATAAACAAACATGTGTTAAACACTAGGATAGAAATTAAAATATATTGAAATAGTAATAATATATAAAAATGATCTTAATGTCCCACTTATAAACTTAAGGAATTCTAACTAATAAATACACGAATTGAAATATGTTTTTTAACTAGGTAAAATTTTGCAAAAGCGACACATTTATTTACATGAGAAATTTTGTGGGAATTTTTTTAGACCTAATATTTTCTCGTAGCTGTCTGAATTTCCCTTAAAGCCTCATTCATGCGATCAGCCTTATTCTGCTTCCCTGCATATAAGTAATAACAAATGTTGAGAATATAAAAAAAAAATTATAAGTTGAGATCAGACAATTATTGGCACTTTAGTTTTACTTAATCTAAAAATTCTACCTAAATTGTGGCATAAAAGAATTAAAATCAATATTTAAACTGATAATAATCAACTACTCATAGTTATTACCTGTAATATAAACCGAACAGTTATAATATAGCAAATAATATTGATCTTAAAGTATTATAGAAGTTCCGTGTTTTTAGAAATATCAATTAATAGTTTCAATAATTTTGAAAATATATCAATACAATAGTGTGAGAAGCCAAAATTTTTAAGAATAATTTATTTTAATATTTCTTCTTGTCTTTTCATTAATCTTTATTATACCATGTTTTCTTTATATTTTTTACTTATTTTCTGAGTTCTATATATTTACAGCTTATGCACAGTAAATAAGACTAATCATTATTTTTCTTAATTTTTTTCATTTTTCTCCTTTCCTTTTTGTCTTTATTGTGCTATATATATACATACATACTTACATACAGTGTTCATTCTAGACCTTGAAAAGTGCAAGGTGCTAGAAGCTGAAAAGGGCTCTATTTCCCCCAAAAAAGAACACCTATCACAAAAAAGAGCACTGCTCACAAATATTTGCATAACTTTTAAGACACTCAAAATATACCAAGTTTAATTTTATCATTAAAATAAATCTTATCTTTTTTAAAGAAAAATTTATATTAAAAGTAATTCCTCAGTTAAATTTGCACATCTTATCTTAAAATGTATCTTAATCTTAAATGTATCTTAAATGCATCTTGCATCTTAAAATGAGCTTACATCTCGAATTTTGAAAATGTTGGAATTTTGAAAACAGTAAGTAATTGTAATAGCTACTGAAAAGGTGATTGCTAAAATCTGATATTTGTAAATGATGATTACAAATATCTATAAATATGATATCTATAAATATGATTTAATATCAATATAAGAAAAAACAAGTGGAAAATGTCGAAAACGATACCAATTATGATGGAATCGTCGTAAGTCGAACACCTTAAAAAGTGATAACTCCCATTTGAAATTTAAACTGTTGTATTAAATCTTATAAAAATATCAGGAAAACATAAAAACCATATGCAAAAGGCGGATAAAATTATAAATAACAAGTTAAACAACTGTTAAGTTTTCCGGGAAATTTGTGCTGTTACATTATCTAGTATTAAAGAATCGTCACGAATCAAACATTCTAATAGCATCGTAATAAAAATATTGGAATTTGAAAGGGGTCGATAAAAAGATAAAAAAACTGCCGAAAAACTTATCAATAAGGGCACGGAATAATGGCATTGCAATAGAATCGTCATGATTAGAGCGTATGAAACAGTGGTAACGCAAATTTGAAATTCACACTTAGTAACAACATCGTATTAAAAATATCAAATTTGAAATTCCATGTAAAAAAGCCGTGAAAGTGACATCTTTGAAAATATTGTCATCAAACAACGTGAAAGTATGATAGAATCGTCACGAATCAAGAGCATCAAATAATGATAACTTAAATTTGAACGTCGTGATAACATCATATTAAACAGATGGAAATTTTAAAAAATCATGTAAAAGGGCCAAAAAATTATAAATAACTTCCGGAAAAACCATAATCAAATGCAGTGAAATTACGATCAAATCGTCTATTAAGATTATCGAATTTAAAATACTATGTGAAAACAGATGAAAAAATTATAAATAGCTTCCAGAAAAAATTATCAAGCGTTGTGAAATTATGATGGGATTGTCATGAATTGAACACTTCAAAAAATGATAACTCAAGTTCAAAATATGCATGTCGTAATAATGTATTAAAATAACAGAATTTGAAAAATCATAGGAAAGCGGTCAGGAGAGAAAACTATTAATTACAACCAAAACGAGCTTCACTCCCGCTGAAAAAACTATCAGAAAACTGGGTTGATTTACCAAAAAATTGACACAAATAGACTGTCCCCCCTTAATATGATGCCGAGCAGTCTAAGTCTCAGTAGCTCAGTGGTAGAATTTGAATCTACAAAGCAGAAGGTCCCGGGTTCGATACGGTACGCGGACACTAATTCCCAATTTTTCTTATTTAATTTTATGAGCATTCCGGAAGCTTCTGGTGCATTCAATTTACATCATTTCCTCTTTACTTTATCCTAGGAAGTTTCTAGAACATTCTTTGTTAGTATATAAGCGATCTATTCATTGTAAACAAGCAGTTCTGAATGCAGACTGGTTCTCGTCATTTGTACTTTCTTCACTTTAATAAATTCATTATTTAAACTTCATCTCGTCATCTGTATTAAACCACTTTAACGTGACAATTTTGGTGGAGGCGCCGGGTACGAGTTAACCTCTCAATCAACATCACGGAGCAAGACACTGACTGACTAAGAAGAAGCCGTCGAGTTCAAGGACTTCCACCTGAATTTGGACTATACAAAAAACCTAAAGAAGCCGTTCCTGAAACCACTGTGCCAGAGACAGACATGACCACTGGGGACCAACAGGATGTGAAACCTACCTTTTGGATGATGCCAACAGTTGCTGCTGAAGCCAGGAAACCAACAATCTTCCGGGGTGCTCCCGGACAAGACCCGACAAAATGGCTGAAAGAATACCAGAGAGTGTCATCGTACAATCATTGGGATGACACCATGCAATTAGCTAATGCGTACTTCTTCCTTGACGGCACTGCAAGACAATGGTACGAAAATAATGAGGACTCGCTTACATCTTGGACTCTATTCGAGAATGGTTTGAAAGTGACCTTTGGAAACACCCAATCTTACCTCAGACGAGCCGAAGACAACCGCAAGTCTCGCGCACAAAATTCCAGCGAAAACATCCAGTCTTACCATCAAGTCGTTCTCGGACTTTGCATTCAGGTTGACCCGACCGTGTCCGAAGGGGATAAGGTTTCCCACCTCGTGAAGGGCGTCGCAGAAGATGTGTTCCAGGCCCTTCTTACGAGAGAAATCCTAAAAACATACGATTTTACAAAGTGGTGCCTGTACATAGAAGAAATGAGACAAAAGAGAGTGGGACGTTACAAGTTTGCCAGATTACCTAATGTTGTCCCTATGGCCGCTGTGGACAAAGCACCTGACTTGGCGGTGCTAATTCGTCAGATTGTCAGAGACGAAATTCAACATGTAAACATGCAGCCATTCGAAGTCCAACCGGATGAACTGCAAACTACTGAGGCTTCTATTCGGAACGAGATGGACCGACCCATAGCAGCCCTTACAACCAACCGACCTCCCTTTGTCACAACAGGACGCCCGGTTGCAAGACCTCCTCGACGTTTGACGACATACGCTGCAAGGCCAAAAAATAATGTTCCTTGGAGTAAATCCCAACGAAAGACTGACCTGTGACGTACTGCGGATAACCGTCCGATGTGCTTTCATTGTGGACCGTCGTTTGCTATTGCCGGGAACGCCAAACCATATTTAACGACTACCGAACCAACAACCCGAGAAGATACCTGCCAGCTTACTATGAAGACGATACTACCTACGATGCACCTCCCATGCGAAGATCACCTAGTTCTGCCCGAGGACGGTCTCCGATACGCCATATGAGATTTCCATCGCCAATGCTGCACCGCCGTTCCAGCCAGTTGCCAAGCCGAGAGGAAAACTAATCCATGCGCCCTCGGTGGGAGGTGAGGCTGCAATTTTTCGAAATCCTCCATTGGCCGCTAAATTGCAGGGAAACCACATCAACATTCTCATCGACGACGAGCCCGTAAAAGCACTTGTGGACCCTGGAGCTTCCTTTTCCGTTATCCCAGAAGCATACAGACAAAAATGACGAAAAGTCGTGTTCCGAGCCTCAAAGGACACTATCCTTAAGGTCGCCGACGACAATTTTGTGAGACCACTGGGGACTTGTGTATTGCAGCTGACCATAGACGATCGAACACAGCCTTACCAGTTTACCGTGATGTCGAAGTGCAGCCATAACGTTATTCTTGGCTTTGACTTTTTGAAAGCATCACAAGAAAGCTGAGAGTAATTATTCGACTACTGAACCCGAAAGTCTGGCAGCTATATGGGCAATAGCTAAATTCCATCCATACCTCTTTGGGAAGTCCTTCAAAATTATTATGGATCACCACTCTCTATGTTGGTTAGCCAATTTATGAGATCCATCTGGTCGACTAGCAAGATGGACTTTGAGGCTTCAAGAATACGACGTCTCTATTATTTTTAAAAGTGGAAGGAAGCATGCTGATGCAGATTGCCTATCCCGAAATCCTGTTCTTAACGAAACCATTCCAGGAGTTGAGTCCCTTGCTGCAGTGATTGACTTGGCTTCAGAGCAACGTGACGACACGCAGCTTGCCGAGCACGTCAGAGCCTGTAAAAATTCACCCGGCTTGTCCAGCGCAGGGTTCTCCATGGTGAATGACGTCCTTTGCAAGAAGAATTTTGACCCATACGGAAAACAGTGGCTACCAGTCATTCCCAAGAAAATGTTAGAAATTCTTCGCCATTTTTATGATGAACCTACAGCTGGACACCTGGGACTGACAAGAACATATGATCGTCTCCGAAAGAGATTCTTCTGGCCGGGGATTTTCCGAAGCACAAGCCACTACGTAACACAGTGCAAAGAGTGCCAGTGTTGAAAAGCTGTTCCGCTGAAGCCACCCGGCTACCTGATCCCCATACCTCCAGCTGAAGTCCCATTTCAGCGTATAGGTATGGACTTGCTGGGACGTCTTCCAAAATCACAGGATGGAAATAAATGGGTAATCGTATGCACCAACTATCTTACATGATACGCTGTGACAAAAGCTATTCCCAATGCAGAAGCTCCAGAAGTAGCTTCTCTTTGTTGAGGAGATTCTTCTTTCCCACGGAGCTCCGAGAACCATTATCATGGATCATGGTCAATTTTTTCAGTCGAGACTCATTGCCGAGATCAACAAGCAGTGCAGCGTAGTTCATCGGATGACAACCGCATACCACCCTCAGACAAATGGACTCAGAGCGCTTCAACAAAACTTTAGCAGACATGCTATCCATGTACATTGACGTTGAACACAAGACCCGGGATCTGATTTTGCCGTTCCTCACGTTTGCTTATAACATAACTAAGCAAGATACCACTAAGCATACGCCATTCTTCTTGACGTTTGTGCGGGAGGCTAAAACAACATTAGATACCATGTTCCAGTACCCTATCGAGGATAAGGAAACAGATTTCATCGCGAGGTTGAAGACCCATGCAGAGGAATCTCGGCAGTCGGCTCGGATCCGCACTTTGGAAGCCCAGGAGAAAGACTGACATCGCTATGATTCCAAGCATCGGACAGTGTTCTATCAGCCTGGTGACTTGGTGTGGATTTTTATTCCTGTGCACAAGGTAGGTTGCTCCCAAAAACTTCTCAAAAAGTATTTTGGCCCGTATCAAGTTTTGCGTCGCATTTCGGAGGTCACATATGAAGTTCAAGATTTTGACCCTACATCCAGGAGACGTAAACCAAAAGACATCATCCATGTACTCAGGATGAAACCCTACTACGCACCAGAAGGACAAGAGGACTTGTTTCCAGGCACACCGAGTACAGACCAAAACATGCAGGTTGCCAGAGTTCAGAATCAAAATGCAAGAACTGATGTCTCCAAGGCGACTACGGCCTATAACCGGACCATTAACAAGATCATGCAAAAACCTATGACAGCGAGACGCTGTTCTTCTAAGACTGGAGTAATGACGAGCAGTCTAAGTCTCAGTAGCTCTGTGGTAGAATTCGAATCTACAAAGCAGAAGGTCCCAGGTTCGAGATGGGACGTGAACACTAATTCCAATTTTTCTTATTTAATTCTATGAACATTCCAGAAGCTTCTGGTACATTCAATTTACATCATTTCCTCTTTACTTATTCCTTGGAAGTTTCTAGAACATTCTTTGTTAGTATATAAGTGATCCCTTCATTGTAATCAGGCAGACTGATTCTCGTCATTTGTACTTTCTTCACTTTAATAAATTCATTACTTAAACCTCAGCTTGTCATATTTATAAACCACTTTAACGTGACAATATGTCAGGGTGTCCTGCCATAATAACCCCCCCCCCCCACCTAAAATTAACCCTGGCATACATACATAAATTTTTTTTTCATTGTTCAACTCTGTAGTCACTGACCTAGATCTAGCAATTCAAAAGAATCTAGTTTGCTTTTTTCTCCTGTGGTAGTTTTCTTGTACTGAATTATTTTGCTTTTCTTATATTTTCTAAATGAAAAAAAAAAACTTACTTATTTTGTATGATTTTTTTTAGGTCTCTTACATTTGTATTTTAGTTGAAAATCTTAGAAAATGCAGAAAGAAGGCACTCCAAAATACTTGAAATTCCATCAAGGAAGTGTTCGAGGAGTCGCATTTAGTCCAAGAGTATGTTTTTCGTAATACTTTTATTTGTATTATTTTTTAAAATTCTATTTGTTATTGAAAAAATAATAATTGTGCGAGTAACAGTATCAGTAATACTTGGAAGCACCTAATTTGCATTTATTAGACCTATAATTTTCTGTTTTTACATAACTTGTTATTAACAGAGTTATTAAGAATGAAAAGTTTATAAAAGCCAGGACCAATCTTTTGTTGCCAACAGCCCGATAGTAATAACTGCTTAAAATAAATAAATAACTGATTTAATTATACTGTTCCTTGTCTGCTTAAATATTTTAGGTGTTGTGCACCCAGGATTTATAGACCCCTTTTAATATTATTTTATGATTATTGATAAAATTTATAAATAGTTAAATATGTTAATAGTTAAATATTTAAATAGTTAAGTATTTAACTTATTTTTCTTATTTTGAAGTTTCAAAATTATGTGTGGTCTTAATATCATAAACTAAGCTGTTCAGACCATCAAGGCATAAAAAATCAATCAAAATAGTTCATTCCCTACTTTAATCTGAAAATCTTCAAGATTTTTTTTTTTTTTTTTTTAAAGTGAATAAAGTTTTTTGACATGCAGATATTTTGCAAAGAAAAAAAAAGAATTTTTTATTTTTTTATTAAGGAAAATAAGCTTATCTGCAATAAACAAACCTAATGCATTAAGTAAATTAGCATTGGCCTGGTATCGCAGCATCAAATATTAGGGTGGGGTAATTAATAGTTATCAAGTATTTATTTCAAGTTATTACAATCATAATGATTAAAAGTCAAAGATAAATTCAGAAAAGTATGATCTGTGTTTTTTTTTTTTTTTTTTTTTTGAGAAATGAATAAATGTAATATATTATTATTTATCTTTGTAGGCTTAGCATTTTATATGCGTAAAATGGAAAACAGTTGCAAACAAAACATAAATATTTTCTTATAACACATTAATTATTTTAATGCTATAACTAATTTAGATATCATTGAAGATTAATTTCGTAGTAAATAAAAGCACATGCTAAAAAACCAAGCCAATTATTTTTACAAAAAATAAAAATTTGTAGGTAGTTTTTATTTTAAAAACAATAGGAACTTTATTTTTACATAATTCAATAAACTCATTTAGAAACATTTTAGTACATTTTCTGTCATTGATTTACATTTTTATTGTAAAGAAGCATGCATGGATAAAATATGTTATAGGTGACTTGAAACTAAATTTTTACTACAAGTATGTTTTATAGTGCTACCATTCGATTTTGTGTTCCGTAGTACTACCGTTAATTTTTCTGATCATGAGCACTAATTTACTAAATATTTCTAATTAATAATTGTGTAATTACCTCTTTTTATTAAAAAATTATTTTTGAATTTAAATTAAACTTCTTAAAATAATTAACTTTTAAAACAACTGTGATCAAGTCTGTGTGCCTTTCTCAATGCTGCCAAGTTGAAATGGTAAAATGATTGACTTATCGTGAAGCTGTTCTTCAATGTATTTGTTATTTTATTACAAAGCAAAATAATTAAATAATTTGTTAAATGATCCCTTATTAGAAAACATCTAATCATTTTCTCTGGCCTACAATTTGAAACTGTTTTTACCCATTATAAATGAAAGTATATTATTTGGGAGAGAATTAATGAATTAAGAAATGTGCTTTTTATTCCATTTTTTTTAAAACTTTAGGATCGATATTTGTTCTGCTCTGGAGCTTATGATGGAAAAGTTAATTTGTACTCAGCACAAAGGATGGAGCTACTTATGTGTTACCAGGTAAGTTAGTAAAGTTTTAATATGAAAACATTATTAGTAATATGTAAGGACCGGATTTTGATGACATTTGCATTTTTTTTGCATTTTTGGACATTTTTTGTCCTTTAGAGCATTTTTTTAGATTTATAGGGCATTTTTATCTAAATTTTGGGGCATATTTTGCATTTTAAAGCATTTTTTAAATTTTTTGTTAATTTTTTCATATTTTTATTATTTTTTATCATTTTTCATTTTTACACTGACTTCCAAACAATGAAGAAAATCTCTAGGATATTAACAGGTGAAGCAACATCTTTTCAAATTGAAGAAGAAAGTAAGACCGTCTTTTAAGACCGTTTATCAGTAAGTGAGACCGTCTTTTTCAAGTAGGCACCAATAACATCAGTAGACGTTGAAAGAAGCTTCTTCAGGTATAAAAATTGACTTTCAGACAAGAGACGCTCGTTTACATTTCAAATTATTAAAAAAAAAATTATAATCCAATGTAATTCTGATATTTAGTAATATTATGAGATGGAAGTTGTTATATTCATTAAAGTTTCTATGCAAAATGAAAATGTTTTGGAGTCAATATATTTTCCTTTTTTGTTGTTGTTATTTAAGGATATGAAACATATTTTTCAAACTTTAATGAACGTAGAACAAGTATTGCATTGCTTTATATTTTTTGAAATGACTCATAATAATTTTAAAAAGTAAAAAAATTTTTTAGTTCAATATTTTTACTTTATTTAAGTCATGTCATAAGGCATTTTTAGCGCAATTTTCGCATTTTAAGGGCATTTTTTGCACTTTTTAAGGGCATTTTTTTTTTACTTTTTAAGGGCATTAATTGAGATTTTTTAGGTCATCAAAATCCGGGCTCTAGTAATATGTAATGAGAGTGTAGGAAATAAGCTATGCACTTTTAGTTTTGATAATTGCAAACAAATGTGCTGCAAGGGTAAGATAATAACTAAAGCAATAATGTGTTCGTCCATTTTCGCTCATTTTCCTGGTGCATAAATGAAAGAAATTTAATAATTTGTACTTGAATTTTTATCACCTTTAGATAATTTTTTATTTCACAAAATTTCTGTATATAACAAGGATTATTTGATATTTGCTATAATGTTATTTTTAATATAGTATTACACCTGTTATTTATAGAGTTAAAAAATCTTTATTTTTAGAGACTTCTAAATCTTTGTTTATTTTTTGATATTTTCTAACTCTAAACCTTGACACTATTCACTAGTGAATAGTGTTAAGAAGCTATTGTAGGCTGACGAGTTAGGATAACATGATCAAAAGATTTCCTTAAGTATATTTTCTTACGCAAATTTAAAAACAGCAAACAAATCAAATTTTATTCATCAGAAATTCTTTCATAGCATTTCTGCCTTTTTTTTATAAACTTGACATCTTGGTTATAAAACTGTTTGATGAAATTACTTCAAGTCTCTGAGAAGGGGAAATTAATAAGTAATTGAGCATAGTGAGCTTGTGTAAAGTCCCTTTACTGCACAGATTGAATTACTAATGTTACTCCACATGTTGTTGCATAACTTGAAAACATCTTAGTTAACCAGATCTGAAAGACAATGGCTTATGATAAATATATTTTATCAACAGAAATGCATAACACATCGTATTGAAGAACCTGTCTATCACTAGTCTATCTGAGTAGTGTAGGTAACTCAGAATCTACTTGACTAAACTGCAGTCTAAGCTGATTCAGTTTAGACTAAGTTCTACATTAATAAGATAATGGATTTAATAAATGGCAGACAGTTTTAAAAATCTAAATAAACTCCTGAAGAAATTTAAAAATGGTAATTAATTTTAAGAAACGACTTGCAAAAATGTCAACTTTTATGATAAATATGATAATAGCCCTGCATCTGGTTAAAAACAGTGGTAGAGCAATGTAGTGGTAAAGAGCATAATAATTCTAAGCAGCATAATACAAAATACAACTGAAGGTGTTACTTTCTACATGACATGTAAGGTCTGGTCTATCTGAAAGAACTTATAGGTTCTTAATGCAAAAAGTTTACTTTATCCTCGATAGCTGAATGGTTGACAATGTTTCTATTTATATATTGTATTGAGAAATGCACCAAAAAAAGAACACTAAAAATTAGACAATAATTATTTAAAATTACTTTTGCGTGAAATCTGCTTTGGATAAAAGAATTTTAAAATTGTATACAAAAAATTTTAAGTTTGCTTAAAAAGTTCTTGATATATGGCAAAATACAAAAAAAAATAAATAATAATAACTGAAAAGTGTCCAAAGTTTCAATCGCTTTCCTGACCTAACTATTAGGACCAGATTTCCCAGAATACTGTAACCCTCTATATTTTTAGGGTCAGGAATACAAATCACTCTTTTAAAGAGAAAAAAAAGGTATGTTTAATTGGAGAAAGTAAGTTTTTCATGTCTGATTTCGTAACTTAATATATCATCTACCCTATTAATTAGGGTTCGACCTTCAGATCATTAATATTGAGTTTCAGTACGTTAAAATATGATCATTAGAGTCAGAGAGTTCCTTTTTTCCTTTCTTTTTCCTTTTGTATATGGCACAGATTGAACATCTGGAAATTACTTTTGATCTGAAGCGGAGTTAAGTTTTACAATAATTTTCTTGTGTAATAAACAAAAATAACAGATTTTATGCAATAAAAAAACTAAACCTTTGTGTCTTAATCAAATTTTGTTAAGGTTGGGTTCTCAATTCAAAAAATTCATTAATATTAAGTGTTAATTTGACCTTATAATTTTTTTCCAGATATCTACTCTAGGACTGGCTCGAAATGTAAATGCTGTACGTTTCACTAGTGATGGCGCAAAGGTATTTCAGTGAAATATTATTAACTTTTGTTTATCACATCTTTTTTAAATCTATTAACAGAATTTAGTTTTTAAACTTTACACTAATTAACATTTACTACTAATAAACATACATATGAATAAACATTTAAAATTAAAAAAGTCAAATAATGTATAAGCAAATTGAAAATTTTCAGTTGTTCTTTTTGTCATGTTAGCATATTTATGGAATGGGATTTATGAATTTTTTTAATTGTATACTAAAAGTATTAACTAATAATTGAAAACTTTTTATGAGATGTTTTTTAATGGTCAATTTGTTTTTTTAATCTATTATATAAAATATTATTACCTCTTGTTTTAAATAAATAAAAAAAAACCTGGTTTCTATAATAAATATTAAAAAAAAAACTGGTTTCTATAATAAATAAAAAAGTTTTTTTCTAACCTTGCAGGGATTAAATTGAAAGTAAACTTATAACTGTATGAAAGCTTAAAAAATAAGTAATTTATGGAACAAAAAGCAAAAACATTCAATATCATTTTTGCAGCCCTGTTAATAGAAATTTGTTTTACTATATAAGATTTTTAAAAAAAGGGAGGGGGAAACAGGTTTGTAATAGCCTTCCTTTTGTACACTCTTTTTTTATTACTTTGAAGAAGCAATAAAATGCATTTAAGTTAAATAAATTACAGCTTGGTAAGAAATGAAATGATAAACTTTTAAAATTTTTTTTATCTGCTATTAATTAATTAAGTTTTTTTTTAGAAATTACCATATAAATTTAAATGTATGTTAAAATAGTTATTTAATTATTAGAATAGATTTTTTACAACAATAGCACAATTTTCTTCCTGCTTCCTTCACATTATTGTTTTTAAAATGAACATTTACAACATTTTAGCTTATTTGCAGAGAGTCACCTTGTCTCATCTTTGTTTAGAGGGCTTTTTAAATACTGTTTTTATGATTCTTCAAGTTAAAATGTTTCTTTAAGGTTCATGAGTAGGAATGAATTTAAAGAGTGGGGTTTGTGGAAGAAGTGATTCTGTAGATGATTTTTAAAAACTTACTATTTAAAGTCTAAAAAAGAATGTCTTATTCAATTTTCTGTATGAGGTAACTCAAAGAAGAATTGCAAAGTGGCATGTCTGAGGGAAAGGACCAAACTATCACAGTAATGCAGATGAAAGCAGTAAAATCAATGTTAAGCCCCAAAGCGATAAGGGTGGAAAAATTGGCCACCAAAGGAAGCTATTAAACTATATAGATTGTTGTGTTTTAGAATGCTTTTTAAAAGTAGTTAAGGTGAGGAATTTTTTTCAAATTGTCAGTCAAAACTCTCTTAAACCATCTTTAAATCACATAAATATACTAATAAGTTACAATTTTGATATAATAAACATTTATCTGTAAAACTTTCTTAGAAACATATTTTTTCAATTTTTTACCTTAAAAATCTTCTTTGCTTAGATTCTGGCTTCAACAACTGCTCGAAGATTAGCTGTAATTGATGTTGAGAGAGGGGAACAAGTGATGTCCTATGATAACTGTGAGTTATTATAAAAAATAAAAAAAATTATGTAGAAAGCAAAATGTTTTTGATTTTCTAATTAAAAATAATTTGAAATGTTATTTTTATTTAGTTAGCTGATTTTTCTTCAATATTAGCCATTAAATTTGTTCCATATTGTAATAATAAAATAAATTAGAATAGTTAGGTAGTTTGGTCAAAAGGAGTTTTCAAAAATTGTATTTTAAACACCCAGCTTCTTAATTTGTATGAAAACATTGTAAAATAACCCACATACTTTTTTATTTTATTTTATTATGTAGCAAAATGGAACTTTTACAAACACACACTCAAAGCAAACACACTTCACAAAAGCAGAATATAGTACCCAAAATGTTCCTCATAAGAGTTTAAAGAAATATAAAATGTTCAAATTTATATAATTTGGGATGGTTGTGGTGCAAAAGCAAACAGAATGTAGTTTAAAAATAAAGGTTGGTTGTATTAAGTGTTCAGGGGAGTTATTAGTACAAATAATTAAATTTAAATTAAAAGGGAATAGGTTAATTACTCGTGATCAAATGTAAACTTGCATAAAATGTGGGTACAAGGTTTGTGACTAAATAAATCAGTCGATCTATCCCACTGTTGTGCTCAATTGATAACTGGTTAAAATATATAAAATTAAGGATTCCTCTAAAATTACTATATTTTATAAAAATTCACGAATAACTGAATGGATGATTGAGAGAATGGATAAAACAATATTACTACTTACCATTTAAATCCATTTATCAGGAAAATACCTTCACATTATAAATTAATAAAGACAAGATTGTCTACTCTTCATATTTATTACATTTATCCCGATTGGCAGATTACAAAAACAAGACTATTAAATTTAGAACAAAAAAAAAAAAAGTTAAATGTCTATTTCGAATTTACATATAAGTAGTTTGAAATGGGAAAACATAGTAAGCAAGCATAAAATAAAATAATAAAAGTGATTTTTAAATTACTGTAAATTTAAGTAAGCAAATAGGGTCATTAAATAAATTTTGAACAGAACTCAGGCAATTTGGTTAATAAAAAATTCAACATTAAAAATTAATATCTAAATAAAATTAAAGTTTGCTATAATAAAATAAGAAAACAAAACTGACAAAAATCTAATAACCAGATAACTGTAAATCCAGAAATTCAATATTCTGTATGAATGAATATATAATCAAAACTAATAATTAAACTTAGAAAATGTATTCTCAAAATACTAATAATTTATTGAATAAGTATGCTGATGATATTCTAGAATATTGCTTATTATGCCCATCATCATTGATCCCCATCATTTGCTAAAAACAAATAATTCTTTTATTAAAACATTTTTAGTTTATTTTATAACCATCGTTGAACAGCCGATCCAATTTTGGGTTTGCAACTGCTTGTGTTCAACTCCTTAGCCTTGTAATTTTGAGCCCAATCCAGAGGACAAGGGAACTCCTGGATCTAGTATTGGGGAAAATTTTGCCTTTGTGGAGGACTTTTTAATGGAACTAACCTGCATTTGCTTTACATGAGAGGAAAACCTCCCACAGTTAGCCATACAGCAAGGAGACTCTCACCCATGATCTGTCTACCACTGAGGATATTTTACGTCAGCCCTGTGGTCGGTACGAGCTGGGTGCGGAATTCGTATCAACCAGCCATCCCTGAGATTCAAACCCAGTTCACCCCATTGGAAGGTGAAAACTTTATCCCTTGAGCCACCGTGGCACTTTTTTAAACATTGTTACATATGCTACCTCAAGCCCAATATTCAATCAGACAAAAATCATGCCAATAATTATTTCAGGCAAAAAATAACATTCCAAAATTATAAGTTTCACAATCATTCAGCATTTGATTTCATTACCAGGAAAAAAATGACAAAAATCAGTAATTTATATAAATCATCTAGTTAATGTCAGGCATTCAAAATCTTAGTTTCAATATGAATTACTAACTTATGATATCCAAGAATATAATCTCAAATGCAAGACAGTTAAAAATAAATGACCAAAATCTAACCTGAAGCAAAAAACTATTTAAATTATTAAAACAAATCATTCATTTGTGCCTGCAGAATGAAGAAATCAACTTAGATTAAATAAAGTTTTGGAAAGAGAAATGGGTGTGAGGTGAGCTCTAACTTTTAATAGGGACCAACTAGTCCAGGATCTTAAAAAGGTAGTAGTTAAAATATAATTTTGCTCCATCAGGCAGGAGGGGGACCTTACGTACTACCAATTATTGCCTTACTTTTGATTTGAAAAGACATGGGTTAATTTTTGATTAGCGAAACAAAATGACAAGCCGAAAGTATAAGAACAAAATTCAACACATAAAAAAATTAAATGAGAAATAAGAGCTAAAATAAAATTAAAGACTTGTTCTGTTTTGATTATGTAACAAAAGTAAAATGCTTAAATGGAAAAAATTTAAAAGGAAAGGTAATATTAATAATTGACTCTCTCACAATGCTGAAATGTTTAGTGTGCAAAAGAAAATGTTACATCATGAATCATTTTTGACCTAATTATCAGATTTCCATATACCAAGATGTAATTTCTTAATGCAGATGATAACCTTCAACAGATTTAGATTTCAGGCTTGTAGATTATGGGATGGGGCAACTGCAATCTAGAGAATGTGTTCTCAATAGCTTAGATAAGAAAGTGGTCAAAAGTGTGAGCCTCATAATGCTATCTTTACTTTTCACCAAATCTTATTTTATATAAACAAATCAAAGGAATTTTTCTCTCAAATATAAAATTTTATATATTGTGAAAAAAATTTATTATTATCAAAGGCCAGTTGTTTAAGCCGTTAGATTACAAGCTCTCCATTATTTCTCTACTTGAGTAGAGCAAGAAGATAGTGCAAGGCACTTGTCTAACTGCAGAATAGTCATATCCTGGTTAGTCATACAAAGAGAAAATGTAAGAGAGTCAACAATGGTCATGCAAAAGTGTTGCTATAATTATCTTTTTATTATTTAGTTTTTATTTAATGATGATAAAAAATTTATGAAATTAAAAGCATTAAAATCTTAGCAGCATCATAAACAAAGTAATTAAAAATATTATAACTTAAAATTTGAGCAAAATATGTCCCTTAATTATTTGAGCAATAAAAATTCAAAAAGATAGTGTTTTAAATTTTTATTTCCTTAAAACTATTCAAATTTCAGATGTATCTTATAATTGAAAAAATTGTGAATCATTATTACATTTAATACTGTAATTTCGCAGAGATACTATGCGTTGTTTATGATTTAATACCTTATATTTTGGTTAGGGGACACTTATTATAGGACAACTTCTATAGTGACTTTTTTCCCTTTTCTTTTTAAAATTGAAAATTCTATTCTCTAAAATTTCAATATCACTCTTCCCCTTTTTATATATTGGGTTGGTCAATTTTTATATTTTAGGATGATACTTTAAAGAATTAAAAATGCTGGTGAGAAACAGATGACAAGAATACAACAGTTGCATATTTTAACTGATGCACTCCTCTTCAACCCAGAAGCCTTTGAAAAATGCCCCTCTGGGAATGAGTCCCTTACAAACTGGTTACCAAGTTGAGAATTGTCACCCAAATGCAAAATTTGATTTATCCATAAAATTAAAAATGAAATTTTTACATTTATTCATTTGAGCTACCTTTATTACACGTCATACTTGTCAAAAAAAAAAAAATTACAAATCTTTGATACTCAAAAACTGCTGCAAAGCTATAAATCCATTAAAACTGTAGCTGCAAAATCTATTCTCATCAGTTTTATTCTGTTGGTAAAGTGTGCTACTTCAACTCCTACAAAAAACTTCTTGTTTTGTCTCTGGATGTAACAAAAGGCTCTTTCTTAATCCCATCTTAATATATAATATAATTTGAGAATGAAATGTTGAATTAGTGCCTTTAATGAAAGTTATCTTGCTGGATTAGCTATTGTTCTAATATGTCATATTGTAGCAAATTCCGTGGATGAAAAGGTATATTTTTACTAATGACTTTTATGAAATTCAAATGCTGCTACAAGGATCTGTAAAGTCATCAGGAATTCAGTTGCTAATTCTATTTTATTTTATCAGTAAATGGACCCCAATGAAAAATGTATCTTCTTCTAGTTAGTTGTAACTTAAAGGCCTTTAAGCCTTTTTAAAGAAAAAAAAAGAAAAAATTGTTTAAAAGAACATTCCTACATTTTGTTTAAAAGAAATTTGGGTCCGTTAACGGACCTTTCACAAAATATCTTTTCGTAAAAACGGACCCTTCACAAAATAATTTATCTTTAAATCAGAGCCTTCGCAAATTTGTTTATCTTCATTAATGTTTTGCTAATCGAATAGACCCTTCCCAGGACAGGGGGGGGGAGACAGATGTAAACGAACTAAATTTTGTTTTCTGCAGACGCATCTTCCTTTATTCGTCCGAAATGAATATTCTGCGTTCAGCAGTATAGGCTAAATACCAAATATTTGTATGTTGTATCGCTAATTTAGTAGCTGCAATTGCTGTTTATTTATTAAAATTTGAATTTTTTTAATTATAATTTTACAGTGTTGAGCATAATCTTGTATGTCTTTACAATTTAAAAACTCTTTGAAAAAGTTTTTTTTGCAATAACGGACCCTATTTGCACAAATTCACAAAAGCGGACCCTGGTTGAAAGAATGTGACTTAACGTTTATTTTATATTCTCAAATTACGAGTAATTTTTTCACAATTTTACAAAAACGGACCTTTCACAAAATGTCTGGACAGACCCCTGCTTTACGAATATCGGGCTAATATCAGATTGAAGTATTGAATAGATGCCTTTAACTGAAGTAATAGTGCAATTTAGCTGCTGATCCAATATGTCCTCATGTAGCTGTGTAAATGAAAAGGTATATTTTTATTGATAACTTTTATGAAATTTAGATATTGCTTTAATGCTCTGAAAATTCATTAGGACTGCAGCTGCAAAAATTTTTTCTATTTACTTCTATTCTATTAGTTATATGTGCTATCCCAACTCCAATTAAAAGTCTCCCTCTTGAGCTCTAATTTTAACAGTATGTTATTTCTGAATTCCCATCTAATAATGTGAAAATGAAATTTTGAATAGGTGCCTTTAATGGAAGAGATCGTGCTGGATTAGCTGCTGATCCAATATGCCCTAATATGGCAGTTTGCAGTTGTGTAAATGGAAAGGTATATTTCTGTTAGTTACTAAGTGGACATATCCTTGTAGCAAAAATTTTTGTCTTATTATTCTTTATATTTTGCAGGGTTTGACTTTATTTGATCTAAGAATGCCTCTGCCATTAGATTTTGTATATGATGTATGTACCAAAGGTTTCTCCTTTTTTTTCTTTTAAATTTTTTTATAAGTTTTATGATGAAAAATTATTTGTAATTTTTCTAACAGATCTCAAACTCCATAAAACTATTCTATTTTATGCTTTACATTATAAGATTAATTTTTATATTATTAATGCTATTGTATTTTTTGTATTATTATTGTATTGTATTTTTTCATCAGCACTTAAAGCAATAGTGACTCGCAACCGAAATATTATAAAGCCAATTCTCATTATTTATATACCATGTTCCTGTAAAAAATAAGTGGGAAATGATTTTTTTTAATTGCTTATTTACACAAAAAAATTTGTATAATTTTTGTTTTTCTTGTAACTGCATACCTGCCAAATTTCCTGTTTTTAACGAAGGCTCCTGTATTTTAGGATTATCCCCAGTTTACGCGTATATTTTCAAATGTCTTCGTATCTGTTGAAGAAATTTTTTTTAAAAAATGGTGATAAAATATACCCTGATGGCAAAAATACTTCTCTTATTCCTTAACAGATGGTGCTATTGCCAGTATTGCTGAGTGTTTATAGTTTAAGTACTGGCGCAATAGCCCTATCTGTTGAGGAATAAGACAAGTATTTTTGCCATCAGCGAATATTTTATTGCCAATTTTTATAATATCTTTTTTAGTTTTGTGAGTTTAAGTACCAGTCTACGGACCCTAGTCCCGCGAATGGGACTTGTATTTTTTCTGCAAGTGTTGTGCTTTAGTGTTTGTGCCATTATTAGGATTACCATGGATTAATTAATTAGTGCAGTGTTTATAGTTAAAGTAATTATAAATAATGGTTTGAAAAAATCTTTGGATTAAGATTTATATACATATTTTTTACTTTACTAAATGTAAGTGCTTATATTTCCAATTTTGAATTTTTTCTATCCGACTTCTGATTGTGCATGATCTATCAAAAGTTTACTCCTTGTAGCCTATAAGAATATTGATGTTACATAGCTGCTAAATCTACTAGATTTTGCCAGTTTCTCCTGACTTTCTGGCTTAATTAAAAATTCTCATAGTCTTTGTTATCTCTAAATATGGGAAAGTTTCTGAAAAGTATCCCTATCAAAATAATTTTTTTACTTAATTTATTTCTTGCTTGAGTAATTAAATAAGTATTACTGCTAAATAATGAAACTAGTTTCCTTCACAGTAAGCGAATTTATGTTTTTCTTTTATGAGTATTCCAACATTTTCAGTTTCTTTTTATTCAGAACTCTTGCTTTAAAATTTACTATTCTAAATTTTGAATTCGAAAATGTCACAAACATAACATTTTATATTCAAGTCATAAATGGAAAATATTGCAGTCTAATTTAAATTCAGTTATTAGAATAATATAGTTTTTGTATATTGTTGATTTTAATACCTTACTTTTTCTGTGTTTCAGATGTGAATAACACAATAGTTATAATATTTATATTATTTCCTAAAACCTTATGGATTTTTTTCTCTATTTTTTGTTGTCAGCTATGTAGTCAAATCGTGCTAACTCACACCTCAATTTTGCAAAAAATTTTGAGAACAGGAACAGGGTTGCAGTAAATTCTCAGAGCACAGTTTTTATTTTTTTTCTTAGTTTGGGATTTCCCCTAAAATTTTAACTTTGTTATAATAACTTTCTCAAAATACTTTTGGAAGATAAAGTTTGTATTTCATTTAAAAAAATTTCTTTGACAAGGAAAAAAAATTAGATTTTATACAATTCTTGAATAAACTAGCACTTTTGTTTAAAATAATTGAAATCAAAATATATTGAAAAAGTAATAATTCATAATTTGTAAATGGTCCATTTTTTATGCAATAAAAAAATCATTTATGTCATTTTTTTAATTGAACCAATAAATTTCCCCAGAGTTGCCTGAATTTCCCCTGAACCTCATTCACATGATTCAACATTTTCTGACCAAAAATGACCAATAGAAATGTTCAGCAATTAGTATTATAAACATAGTTTAAATTAAAACAAATTTTCTCCTACAATAAGAATGTTTAAAACATTTCACATCTACTTTTTTCCAAAAAGTAATAATAATAACCATTTTCTTTAATATAATTTTATATTCTAAGTTTTAATATATTATTTAAGAGTTAATTTGAGTATTCATACTTGACAATATTTAATTACGAATACTATTTGTAATTGAATTCAATATGGGATTTGTAGTAGTCATTATGATTTGTCGATAACCTCTTAATTTAATTTTATTTTTAAAATGTTATATTTCAACAGTTTTTTTAAATAATTATGAAATTGGAATTTATATTACTCCTTAGCTTGAAACTGGAAAATTTTACATTTGTTTTAATTTCTTAAGAAATATATTCCTTTATCTTTCACTTATTAAATATGTTTTATTAAATAGCTTAGAAATTGATGTTATCATTTTATCTAGGATGCATTTATACATTGTTTAAAAAAATTAGTATTTGATATTTCTTTTTTAATATTAGCTTCTTACACTTGTGTGGATGAAATGTATTTTTTCTGAGGTCCATTTTTTCCACTAGGAAAAATAAATATTTTTTATTTTATTTTCAGCTACATACAAATGTTATTCGAGATATTACATTCGTCCATAGTAGTTGGCCATTTGTGCGCAGTCAACAGAGTGCTATACTTTCTTTGTCATGTGATGGAGTATGTAAGGTATTCAATTTTTTTTTCTTTTTGAAAATCTTTTTTTTTTTTTTTTGCATTTGTGATTATTCAATTCCAACTAACCCATTCAAAATACCCTGAAATAATTTTTTTTATATTTAAATTTTCTGTATCCTTCATTGCACCAAAAATTGAAAAGCCTTAATAATTTTTAATCTAATATTCAAATTCTCTTGTTCTACAATGCAATTTTATAAGTTCAATGAGCTAACCTTAAATATACTACTCAGTTTGTGCAGACGATATTTTAAGTTATGAAATCAAGCACAAAAACTTGGAATAAGCATATTAGTTGATTTGGATTTTTAATCCTCAAAACATAACTATAAGTTGCAATCTAAAGAATATGAGCCTAATTGTTTAGTTAGGAGAATGGCCAAAAATTAGGCATTAATTTTCATTTCACTTTTTGTGTACTTTATATCCTTGAAACTATTTAAGCTGATGAAAATATTTTTGTCACAATAATAAAACTCTTATCAAAGTAGGTATATGCAAAAAATAATTATCATTTATAATTATATAATTGAAAAATTGATAAGAAACTTTTAATTGTGAGGTGCACACATCATTTCATATTAGATAATTTTAAATGATGAAATTTGAAAAAAAATATAACTCCAGTTTTTCTTGCGATATAAAAAATTAGTGTTAAAACTTTTTTTTAAATTTCATTTCTCAGAAGATGGCTCGAATTTGGCATCATTTTATTATTTAAAATTACAAAATTTAAAATTAGATAATTTTTTCTACTCCTTACAAATCAAAAATATTTTGACCATTATTAAATGAAGCAATAAAAAATAATCTTAAAAAATTTTATTTAACATGAATTTATCTTTGAAAAAAACAAGTTTTACAACGGTGTGTAAAATCTTTAGAATAGTGTGCTATATGGAATGGGAAATAACACCTAAATATGTTTAAATGAAGGCATTATTTTATTCTGAAATTAATTTCTAATTATGTGGCATGAATTTGGCACTCCTCATATGCTTCATTTTGATTCAGATGTAATCTCTTGCCCATTTAGTTCCACTACAGGGCATATCTCTAGTGTAAATTAATGATGCTCACTTACCCATTGCTAGAAAATATCTTTTTATATAAAGCAGCAGCATTACTTATCAAAGAGTCATAGTATTTGATGATTGATCACTAAGATGAAGCTGTTGTAGTTATAATAAGTATATAGCAATATTGTATTTTTTTTTCTAGTATTTTTGAAATTCAAAAATCTTTCCTTTCAAGTTTTTTTCTTTCAATTCAGTATTATTTTTAATTTTTAACCTAGTATATTCTGCCTATTTAAAAATTTAAAGTTTTTATCCATCAATAAGAATTGTGTTATGCAAAGAAAGATTGGCGTTACTAAGATCTCGCTTATTAGTTACACTGTATCAATGTTTTGACATCATCTGGTCTTTGATTTCATTACTGCTGTAAAAATAAATAAATTCTTTATGTTTCATTATTGTTTAGAGGTTGGAAAAAGTATTCACTAATAAATGTGGTTATCTTTTCTTCTTTTTTGAATTAGTAAAAATTTTTATCATGATATCCTAATTGCAGGTTACTACATTAGATGGTCGCTACTTGCATTGCTTTGAAGTTGGTCATAGTGCTAATTCTATAGCTCCAACACCAGAAACATATGGAACAGGTTCAGAAGATGGATTTTTCAGTAAGTTTTCATTTTGCTTATATTTGTTTCTTTTTTTTGTGAATAAAATCAATGCTTTATAAAGCTAAGATAATTTTGTGATGCTGCCTTTAGACATAGCATTAAGGTTTTTAATTAATCACATTTCAGAATTTCTGTTTGTAAAATGTTAAAAAATAATTTTTACATTTTTTTTTTTTAATATTCGATAATATTTTGTAAAAATACAGGATTGAGTCGAAAGAAAAAGTTACCAATATTAGCATCTGTAATGGAATTATTATGGTACCCAGATTTGAGACAAAGTTCTGGTTTCCTGACAGCAGTTGTGTGAACAACTACTAGTGCCAGTTTGCAAATGTATTAGAACCATTCCTTTTGCTTGTCAATGCTATATCCCATAGTGCTTGCAAAATTCTAGCATTTTTGAAAAGCTTCAACTGGATGATCTAGAGCCACTTCCTATTCAGCCTAGATTCGGCACGCAGTGACTATTTCTTGTTTCTAAAATTTAAAGAAAGCTTTTTAGGGACAAGGTTCAGGCAGTGCTTTGAAAACAGCTCCTCTCTCTACAGGTAGTTAAATGATTTCTATCAAGATGGGTTAAACAAGTTGGTCCTGCAATCAGATAATGCTTGAATGTTTAGTAATTGTTAAAAAAAATTATAAGAAAGTGTGCCTCATAATTCTGTATATTTTTCTTTTTTTGTGTGTGTGTACTGATAATAAATAAATTTTACCTTTTTTGGATCTATCCTTGTGAAACCAATTAACATTGCAATTTTAAATTAATCAATATTTGTTTAAAGTTTTTATTAGTAAAATGTTGAGAATGAGTTTTGTCTTTTATTAAATATTTTAAAATATTTTTGTAAAAATAAAATTTAGTTTTAACTTGCCAACTCCTTTTATAATTTTACTGTCATCAGACTCTTGTCTATAAATGATTGCAAAACAACCTACATCCAACACATAGAAATTTTAGAATTTTTTTTTTATTTTCTAAATTTTCTGACATGGCTTTCCTTTTTAATTGTTATTCTTAATTTATGTATTAGGTTTAATGATGGTAGGTGGTGATATTATATCTGGCTATATACCAGATGTTGGCATCCAAGAGCGTTTAAGAGAGCATGGTAATGTGCCAATATGGAAGTTGAGGTAACTTTTAAATTAAATTTTTTCTGGTTATGGGAATTTTTAAGTAAAAGATTTAAGTATAAAGCAAATAAATAATTATGATTTGAATTAATGCTGGGTTTTTTTTTCCAGGTACACTTCAAATGGTGGTCTTCTTTACACAGCTTGTGATGGTGGTATTGTGCGAAAGTAAGTGCATTTTGTATTGCTTTCAAAATACTAAGGTACTGAATTAGGGATAGTATTTTCTCTAGTAGAGAGCAACTTCACGTCCCATTTCATTATGATGACATATTTTGCTTCATGTGTTCATGGTTGTAAATTTGGCTATATAATTATATCCCAATAACAGCTTACATTTAAAATGATGCTACTTTTTTATCTTAAAAATTATTAGTAGGTTAACAGAAAAATATTTAAATCACACTAAACATGAAAGGGACAGAATTTTTTTTTTTCTGCTCTTTGCCTTTTTAAAAATGTCACAAACAATTCATTTATTTTAAAATTGTTTAGTGTGGCCTTTTCCTGTGTAATATATTGCTAAGATGCATTCTTTTAAATGTTATAAAAGTTCTTCCTCTTCTTCTGTACAATGTAAGTAGGCTAGGTCTTCTAATAACCCGCTACACATGAAATGATTTCTTCATAATGAGTAATTTAATATACATATGAATCATAAGAGTTGTTTTGTGGAATGAGTGTTACTTTAAATTTTTTTTTAATAAGTGAAAATCAAATTTTTGTTTCTCTTAAGAAATATTTAATTAAAAAATTATAAATGACGAACTACATCTTTTATGTTTTTAGATATCAGAGACGCGTGTATTTGTGTAATAAAAAAAAATAAAATAAGCAAATTATTAAAAAAAATAAACGAAGTCTGCAATAAAATACTATTTGCTTTCCCAGTTTAACAGAACTCACCTAAAAAGTTCATTCTAGAATTAGTTAGTTTTAGAGTTAATAATAGGAGTATAATTTATTGATTAACTTATAGATCTTATTCTTCATTCACTGTGTTGTGCAATTTCATCATGAAGTCTTTTTTTTTCTCACTGTTTTACAATAAACAATTTAATAAAACCATTAATATAGTTATGTTAGGGTTTGGTATAGACATTCAAATTAACAAGCTGGGGTCTATTAGAATTTATTCATAGAAGTCTTTGTTAATATTGCATGAAAATCCCACAAACTCTTGTTGCCGGTATTGGCTGGAGAAGGGTAAAAGTGTGATAAGATAAAATACTGGTATTTAGCCAAACAGCAAATAGAGACATTATTTCCGATATATTTTAGTCTCAATTAAATGAATCGCCATCATCTAGAAGATAGAATTAATAGTTTGGTATAATCATTTTATAAGTTAAATGTACAATTTTTCTACTTTTTATGCACCTAACATTACTATCAAGACAAGTGAGGTATTGTATCCTGAATATTTTTTTATGATGGATTAAATGAGACCAGATATGAACCAATAGGGATAGGATGATCCTATATATCAGAAGTTATAAGGATTTTTATGTTTATAATGGGTTATTTTCAACTTATATTTATTTTCTTATTTGTCATTGTTATCTAGTTTTTTTCCGTAAGCAATATTTCTGTACATAAAATCTTTATAACTTCTGAACTATTGATCCTAGAGTCTGACGATTGATTTAATTTAATTCAGCGTAAAAAACTTCATCAGTACTTAAAAAATCAAACTTTTGTTTAAATATCAGTATTTATATTTTTCTTTTCCTCCCCACCTTTTTTAAAACTTATCTCTGGATTTTGTGGGATTTTCATTACAGATCACCTGAAATTTATATAAACAAATTCCTATAGGTCCTTGCTTGTTATTTTGAATGTCTTAATTTGGCCCTCCTTTTTTTAGGTAAATTTGAGTATAACTTATAAAAGTTATATTTCAAAGAACTTTGCTTAATGATAGCTTTATTTAAAAACTCATTTCTATATTTAAAAAAATAATTAACATTGAAGGAATGAATTTATATATGTCTACATATTATTGTGGGTAAATGGTGGAATTTTGGAACTATGAAATTTAATGTGAAGTTAAATGGGAAGCCTTATTTGTACAGTTAAGAGAATATTTATGATTCAGGGCACATGCTCTCTATTGGACACAAACTTTTAAGTTTCCCAAAAATCACAGTTGACCATTTATTCTTACATTAAATAAAATTCTATAAATTGTTTTGGGAAAAAAAAATCCTGTTTTTTTCAAACTACATTAAAAAACTCCCACCTAAGCTTGTGCCCAGGACATCAAAATCTGTTAATCAGTCACTGAGCAACATACTTATGAACAGGGTATCTGCACATCTGGAAACTCATGAAAAATCATGGAATGTCCGGGATTTTGGTATTGAACAAAATTTGTCATGAAATGGCATGATTTTAACAATTTTTTTTTTTTTTTTTTAAATCATGGAAAGTCATGGGTTTAAGTTGTAGAAAAATCTAATTTTTAAAATAGAATTTACCCCCCCCTCCCAATTTCACAGTGTTTTGATGTTCCAAATATCTAAATTTGTAGCGAAATCCCCACTCATAGTCATATTCTATTAAAATATAAAATGTTTTTATCCTTTCTTAAAAAATGAAAGAAAGAACATCAGTTCTAGAGGGAATTATCTTTTAAACTTTTGTTATTTCAGAATTGTTTATTTATTTATCATTTATTTTTTCGTTTTATCAATTTAAAATTGTAGTTTAGGCTTTTTATATTACACTTACTTTAAAGAAGAAAAAAAACAGCTTTAAATAACTACATATATATCTGGCAGTATTTAGTTACTTGCTTTTGTATTTTTTTCAACTATTTAAATTATTGCTGCACTTTCTTTACTCTGTTTTTTAAGTTTAAAATCAATAAATATGAAGATGCAGAGTATAACAGTTTTGGTTATACCTATCATTTCAATTAATGTTATTATAATGCTGTTTTAAATTTATTGTTGTGTTTTTGTGGAGAAAATAGTAACTTTGGTATGTCATGAAAAATTCTTGGAATTATTCATGAAAAGTCACGGATTTGAAAATCTAAAATGTAGCAGTGTATGAATTTAATTTAAAACATTTTCATCTATTATTTTATTCCATTTAATATTTTTATCAGAAATTATCTTGGTGAATATTGGTTTTTAGCTTTTAGAATCAAAACTGTGTAACCTGGGTTACAATAATTGGTTGTCACCTACATGTTTAAAATTGTTGCTAACCCTGCTACAGTACTTTTTCGTTATCGTATAGCCTTTCAATTATTTTTGTACTTCTTATTGAGTTATCAAAGAACTATTACTGGCTTTCTTTTTTATCATATTTTATTTAATTGAATCTGTAAGCAGACGTAAAGTGTTGAGTCTTTGAGATAGAACCAAATACTTATAGCAGTGCTGCTAAAGGCAGCAGATCAATATGGATTACCGATAGCAATGGAGTAGTGATAATTAACTACAGAATATGGCTAGTTTCAGATGAAACTTAATTATTTCGTTATTTCCCTTGAATTACAATATCGTAGTTATGAAAAAAAATATTGATATTTTTAAACTAAAGCTCTCATTTTTTAAATGAGAAAGAAACTATTTCCGATGCTGTACATCTTGACTAATCTTTATTTTATTATTACTATTTGTTCATTCCATTCTTAGGTATCGAAGGTATCCAGATCATCATAAATACCTTGGTGAAGTTTTTTCACATAAAGGGGACATACAAGATATGGATTTATCTCCGTATGATGAATGTATCCTTTAATAATTATTCTGCAGACAAAAGCTACATTATTTAAAATTCGGCTGAAATTAATTACTTATTTCAACAAAAGTAACTCAAGAGCAAGGGTGAGGGTACTGATCAATTAACCAGGGTGTTTATAAAGTCCCGGACCCATTTTGATGTTTAATAACTCATAAAATAATGAAGATATAAACATACTTATGGCATTTATTGATGGAATAACTCATATATTTTCCTTTTCAGGTTTGAATATCTTCACTTTTGTAAATATGGCCTGCGTGTGTGGTTAATTTCAGATAATTTCATTTTCCAGTCTAAATATCTGTACTTTTCTAAATATCGTCTGCTTATTAATTGCGTTTTCCTCTCTTTTGTTTTTGGCAACTATTGCAATGTTATGTTTACTTTTGATGTGTTTGTTCTATGTAGTACTTTTCTATGTGATGTTTTATTCGAGCGGATATTAAGGAGAATGCATACACCACAAGAGAAAGCACAGATTTTATGGTGGTTCATAGAAACGAAATCGATAGTGCAAGCACAGAGAAATTGCAGAAGAATTTACCAAAAAGATCCTCCATCCAAAAGCAGCATCTTGAGGTGGAAAAAGAATTTTCTAGAAACTGGAAGTATCGCAGATAAGAAACGTTCCGGACGTCCCTGCACAAGTGATTTTGACGTTGAGCGTGTCAGACAGACATTTTTACACAATCTTAGAAGATCTGTGAGATCAGCGGCAAGAGAATTGGATATGCTAAAAGAAACAATTAAGACTGCATGCATACAATGTTCAAATTGTTCAAGGTTTGAAACCGGACGATTGGCCTAGGAGGATGGCGTTTGCAACAGATATGGTAGGAAGGATAGAAAATGATGCTGATTTTCTGAAGCGCATAATGTTCTCCGACGAAGCATCCTTTCATGTTTCTGGCATTGTTAATCGCCATAATGTACGCATGTGGGGATCTGAAAACCCCCATGAATACCGTGAGGCACAAAGGGATTCCCCAAAGGTTAATGTGTGGTGTGAACTAATGCACGACCGAGTCATTGGGCCTTTCTTTTTTACAGAAAAGACGGTCTCATCAGTCGTATACTTAGACATGTTGGAAAACTTCCTATTTCCACAACTAGAAGAGCTTCAGCCGCATGTCTTTTTGCAACACGATGGTGCACCACCTCATTGGGGTATCATCGTTCGTAGTTCTTTGAATGACCATTTTCCAGGAAGATGGATTGGGCGAGGAGGTCCAATTCCTTGGCCACCCAGATCACCTTATATAACCGCGCTGGACTTTTTTTCTTTGGGGATTTATAAAGGACAATGTTTACAGGAGGATCGTGTCGAACATTGATGACCTAAAAGCCAGAATTAGAACCGCAATAGCCACTGTGGATGCCAGCATGCTTGCCGCTACCGGGCGTGAAATTGACTATCGACTCCATGCGACGAAGGGGGCACACGTGGAAGTTCATTGACAAGGGTCATGAAACTTTGTGAGTCTATCTAACCATTTATGTTATTAATTTTAATCTATCTTTATTATTTTATGAGTTATTAAACATCAAAATGGGTCCGGGACTTTATAAACACCCTGTGTATATATATATATATGTTACGCTTTGTATCCATAAACATTTTAAGTTTGTAGTGTGGCCGATGTTTATAGAAAAAAATACAGGAACCTGGAGAAATAATACAATTTTATTAAAGTAAGGGCCGGAAACCCCAAAAATGAGAGCATTACATGCTGGTGGATAGATAGAGAAAAGCACATTTGCCCTTGGAACGATGATTTTTATATCTTTCTGGACAATATATTTAAATATTAATAGGTCTTAGAAAACGTGGTACTGATCAATTTCCCAAGCTACTAAAGACACATCATCACATTTTCTGAGATAATTAGATCAATATTATTACTTTCTTTGTGGGAAAGGTTTTATACGATTTTATGTTAGATAAATGCTCTATTTCTGGATTATATTTAATCTATAATTATTTTAACATTACATATATATATATATTTGATCAGATTATAAGTTCAAAATCTAGAGAAGGAAAATTACAGAACAATAAATCCAGAAAATAAAGGATATAATCTTTTCATAAGCTCACACAATTATATCCACAAAAAGGAATGCTTTCTAATATTTTGTCAATATAGCCAAAGCAAAATGTATAAATACAATAGTGTGAGGAGCACTCAAAAAAATTTATAACAAATAAAATAGAACACATTTAGTAAAAATATCACATAAAAACAGAAAATAAAATATAAAGAAAAAGCAATGAAACATAAAACGAAATCTATAAAGCGAGTAGCAAATTCAAATGAACTTACATGAACGGGAAATTTTTCAAGAATGATTTAAAATATTTTCGTAACAAGATTGCCAGATTACAAAATATGAAAACAGAAGCGCAAATTGAGATAAAAGCGTAAATAGAGGGGTTTTGTTTTACAGTCCATTCTTACTGAAGTGCGTGTGGTTTGTTAGTTACTAAGGATGGGCCCCGAAAATGGATGTGCGCAAGTTACTAAGGATGGGCCCCGAAAATGGATGTGCGCAAGGTTATATTATACTGGATTATTTAAAGAAGTTAATAATTTTAGAAAATTGACTTTTATTTAAGAATAAAATAGAAGGGAAAAGAAACATGAATTTCCTGTTTTGCACATAATTTTCGCCATGGATTTGCACATGGTAAAAATTATATAAATTAACAAAGAAGTTTTTTAGTAAATTTATTTACAAAAACTATAAAACAAAACCCTTCTATTTACGCTTTTACCTCAATTTGCGCTTCTGTTTTCATATTTTCTGGCAATCTTGTTACGAAAGTATTTTAAATCATTCTTGAAAAATTTCCCGCTCATTTGAATTCGCTACTCGCTTTATAGATTTCGATTTATGTTTTATTCTGTTTTTTCTTTATATTTTATTTCCTGTTTTTACATATTTTTATTTAATGTGTTCTATTTTATTTGTTATAAATTGTTTTGAGTGCTACTCACACTATTGTATTGATATATTTTGCTTTGACTATATTACAATATTAGAAAACACTTCTTTTTCGTGGATATGATCATGTGAGCTGATGAAAAGATTATATCTTTTATTAATTTTTTTCCTTTTTTCCGGATTTTTTTATTTTTCCCTTTTTTCTTTGTTCTGTAATTTTTCCATGTTTTCTTTACATTTTGAACTTATTTTATGAGTTCTATTTACTTGCAGCTTATGCACAGTAAATAAAACTTATTGTTTTTCTTAATTTTCTTCGTTTTTTTTTTTTTTTCTTTTCTTTTTGCCCTTTTTGTATTATCTATTATACTATATATATATATATATATATATATATATATATATATATATATATATATATATATATATATATATATATATATATATATATATATATATATATATATATATATATATATATATATATATATATATATATATATATATATATATATATATATATATATATATGCTTGCTTGTCACATTTATTTTCAATTCCTTTTTTTTAAATTTAATTTTTTAAGCTATTTTTTTGTTACTTATATATTAGCAGTTTGTTAAAATTTTTACTAAGAATTTAGATAACTGTTAAGCTTATGCTTTTAAGGTTTTAGTTGTAGCTGAGTTTGTTATTATGTATATTTTGAATGATCCGGTTGAAAATTTACCCAACTTTTCAATTCACATTTCTTTTTCAATTAATGTTATTATTGTTATAAACAGGAAGAGTACAGGGGAGCTTATGCTAAATTCTTAGCAGAACTTATTGAAACAATTCTAAAATTTTATGGAAGCACATGCAGGGGTAGATTTAACAAACTAACAAATTATCTTATTCCTGTTCATCAACATTGAAATTTTTTCTTTTTCTGATAACAATCAATTATTTACCTGTTTTAAATTTTAGTAACAACTACTCGGGCATTAAAATTGCATCTATTTTGATTGAAAAGTTAATACTTTCTTAACTGTTTATAAGTTTTAATTACTGCTTCCAAAGATAGATCTGTTGGAATTTTGAGACTTGGTGCTCCAAATCATGGTTGGACAGAGTACAGTGAATTGACTTGATATGAATACTCATATTTTGACAATATGTAGTTAATTTTCAAATAAACTTTGTCATAAGGAAATGCGACTCCATCTTCAGTTTAAAAGAAAATTGGAATTTCATAAAACACTGTGGCAATAGTTCCTTACCCAAGATCTGTTTTTTATTGTAGAATTTCTGTGCATATATCATCCTATGCAATTTTAAATCATCTGATTTTATGCACCGAATCTTATTGAGAATGCCAGTGTTGAACTTGCTTTTATAGAATGAGCTATGAGAGCTAATGAATGTTTGAAGGGGGGAAAAACTTTATGTCAATTAATCATTGCCCTGTATTGATAACTATGACTGTATAGATGACACAAACAGTGATTATATTTTTTCAGCAATATTGTATTTGTCATCTTGTTCATCATCTATCATGTTCTGTAAAAAGAATTCATTCTATCTCTGCCTTTCTGTAAAATGTTAGTTTGTTAGATAGTCATATGAATAGTTGAATGAATTAATTTAATTACATATATAGATAATATATGTAATATATATATATATATATATATATATATATATATATATATATATATATATATATATATATATATATAGTTTCATTTCTTTAAAAATATGAAGCATAATTTTCAGTTTTCCTGATTACTTGCTTCAAATAGAAGTTTTATAGTGCTATAAACTTTTATAAGTACAAAACATATTTTCAATTTTTAAAAAAGTTGAATATATTATAATTAAAAGAATTTTTTATTTTAACGTTTAGAAAATGTTTTTTTCTTTATTATGGGATAAGTAAAAGTTTCAAAAATTGATATCACCTTTGGAAACAAATTGGTTTTTTGTGATGTACGATGCACAATTCTATTGTATTAATTCTTTAAATTTATTTTTTCAGAACTGTTGTGCTTAAAAATTAATTCATGTATCTAACTATGACAATAGTATAGATTATATTGTAAAAATGCTTATGTTTAAAGTTGTAAAATTCGACTATTTGTGTATTCCTTTCATTCTCTATGTTTTCTTGATATAGTTTTTATTAGTGTTGCATTTTATTCATATATATATATACTTATCTATCTATACATATATATATATATATATATATATACTTATCTATCTATACATATATATATATATATATATATATATATATATATATATATATATATATATATATATATATATACTTATCTATCTATACATATATATATATATATATATATATATATATATATATATATATATGTATATTGACAGCAACTTCAAGACTTTGTTGTTTAAAAAATTAGAGTCATATATGAATTTTGTTATTTGAAAAAAAAATTAGTTTATTTGTGTTGTATTTGAAGGGAATTTTATTTATTTTTGTATAGGATATTTCTTTGATTTACATGTCTTATTTCCGCCAACTTGTCTTTCTTAAACAATATTCTTTCTGTATTCTAAATGTTTTTAAATTTATAATATGTTGATTATTAATTACTCTCAGCCTTGACTAATTTTTTTCATTACCTTCATTTTTCTTTTAATATACATTTATCCTGATCTTCTTTTAAACCTGTTTCCTAGTATTATGAAATATAACATTGAGTTCTGTGAAATTGTTATTTAAATTGTGATTATTCACATATGTTTTCATTACAAAATAAATCAATTTTGGGTTATGAGAATCGAAAAATATTTATGTTAAAAAATATTCATTTAGATTTCTTTTTATATTGTATCTCTTATCTCTCAAGAAACTGTTTTTAATAGTTACTAAATTTACTGTAGATTTTTTTTTTTTAAATACTTTTTACCAAGTGAAGGTTAAAAGATATGACCCTGTTTTAGTTTAAAAATAAAAGTGCAGTATATATTTGATTTATGCAAGCTAAACTGAAAAGAGTGAGAGATAAGAGAAATCAAAAACACAGAAATTTTATAACCATTAATTTTATTCTAGAATAATTTGCACATTAAATTTGTGAACATTAAGCAAAGCTGATCAGCAAATGAATAAAACTGACTTGTTTCATTTTATGTCATGCGCTGTTTGAATTCTTATTTTATAATTATTTAATAAATTTTGAAAACTGGATAATGGAGTTTGCTCCATTTTTAAATTTCTGGCTGCTCAAAATTTAAATTTTTCATTCATTAGAGCACATTTATGATTGACATTATCTCTACACTCAAAGATCAGGTGCTTTATACTGTAAATTTTAAGAATGAATCTTTATCTTATCATTAAAAAAAATTGTGATTATTATTGTATGATTTCATTGACTGATAACTATGCTTTTCTTTCAAGCCCAAATTTGTATTTCCCTTTGAAACTTTGCACCATGAATTGTGCTAAAATAACTCTTGTCAGTTTTTTTTTAGAAAAGTCTTGCTTTTAAACCATAAAAATTTAAAGGAAAAACATATTTATCTGGTAATTTTTTTTTACTCTGATGAATTTGAAACTTATATAAACATTGATGAGGTCAGTAAAATTTTACAGTTTAATTATCCATAAATATTTTTGCTATGTCACCAGATTATAGGAATCGTGCATATGTCATAAACTATTTACATTCAATTTCACATGGACTATCATTAAAAAGAATCTTTTTAAAGAATATTTATTTTCAATTTCTTAGAAATGTGCTAGTGTCCATCGAAATTATTATATATTTTTTTTTATTGCACTCACATTAAAACTTTTCTTTTCCAAACTCTGTAACTCTTTTCATAAAAATTGTAAACTGAATAAAATTGTTTTAAAAGACTAATACTACAGCAATAAAATGTTAATTAATTTCATGATTTTTTTTTCTTGTGACAAAAACTAAAGCACATTTTGTTTATAACCTATCTGTGATAGCTCTCTATACAATAATTGTTTTCAAAGATGTTTATTTATTTATATTCATTATTTCAAAATTTTGATAGAAGTATTTTTACAATTTGTTTCTACTATGACTGGACAAGTAACAAAATAATCTATTAGGATTGCTTAAAATTATATAGCTCAATACTGTTCTTTTTTCTACATAGCTTTTACTTGTGAACTAAAAAAAAATATGTTATGGTCTTTATTTCATTTTTATTGCTAAATGATATATAACCTGCATTATAAAAAAATATATGTTGTTAATAATAGTTTCATCTCATCTGCTTATAACAGTTATGAAACATGCACCAAAAAAAGTAGCAATATTTTATTTCAATAATATTATTCAATTTTAATTCAATAATGTTTAATCTTAAACTATCTGAAAGGAGTAGATACGAAATTAAGGAGTAGCTAATTAGGTGTAGAAAAGGAGTAGCTAATTTGAATGTTTTTTATAATTTCTTTTTGTTGATCACTACTCTTTATATTTTGAGGCACATGTTCCATTACTGCTGTAATATTAATCAGAAATTGCTGTAATGTTGTTCAAATTACACTCATTCCTAGAATGCTTTTTATTTTTATCTGTGTATTTATAGTACAACTTTGTAGTTTTTAATACATTATTTCTCTTTGCCAATATCTAAGTATCTACTTTAAAAATATTTTGATTATATTAACGCATTTTTCTGTTTCTGTATTATAGGGGTGCACAATCTTTTTGCATGAAGGGCCACTTGTAGATAAACGAAGGGCCATATACATATTTAGTCATACTAGCTGCAAATATATTTTTTACGTACACATTAGTGTTCTAAGAGCAAAATTTTTTTATCGGTAAATTTAATGACATATTTGCTGTAAGTTCAGAACTTTTAATTATTTAAAAATAAAAAACATAGTTTTTCTTTTAAAACTTTTTCCATTTTTCACAATAATTAAATAAATTTATCAAAAAATATCTATATAAATAAATATATATGTATACAAACACATAAATATTAGGGGGGATATTAATTCTAACCACAAAAAAACTAGTGCTTACAAAATGAGAAAAAAGAAAAGTGCAAAAAAGATATAGTCATTTTTGTTGGATAATATAAATTTAAATTAGTTAATTTTATTACAGAAAATTTATTATGTATACACAAAATTAAAACATTCATTCAAAATTAGATTCAATGTTTACTTAGTATTATTTTTCAAATATCATTTCTATTTCTTAAATTATTAGAGGTTTTAAGCATTTTAAATAGAAAATGTTTTCTTGTTCTCCTTTGCTTTTCGAATTTTTTATGGTGCAATGACTTTGTATTAAAATATCAGGATTCTAAATACTACATAATAATACATGGTACCAACTGCAGAAATGACGAAAAAATAACATATATTTATGATGAAATATGCACAAATAGATTGTATAAAATAATGATTATTTAAATTTGCAATTAGAAGTTTGCATGTTATATTAAAATTGTAATTAAAGTTCGGGGATAGTCAGAATCACAAAGAGAATTGCAAAAAATAGATTAAATTTGAGAGGAAATTAGCGTAAACAAAGTATGTAAATGCGTGATTTAAAAATGGCATGTCCTAAAAAAATCGGAATTTTTGAAACTACGTGAGAAAGCATCTCAGGAACTGCTGATAAACTTATTGAAAAACAACTTGGATTTACACTGCAATCAGCACAAATTAAGTACGACAAAAAGTGATCATTTAAATATGTGATTTATAATTCATGAATCATGATATAATAGCAAATGTATCAGGAATTTATAAACCACATGGAAATTAGTAGTTATAAGTGCCACAAACAATCTAATCTTCACTTGGATTTATGATGAAATTGGAAAAATTAGAGCCTGTCAAAAAGTGATTATTTAAATGGGGTTATTTGAAATTTGTATGTCGCAATAACAGTGTAAAAAAATATGAGATTTTCAAAATTATGTGGGGAAATGTGCAAGTTGTAGCAATAACTGCCTTTAAAAAAATCATTTAAATTTATGATGAAATTAGTACAAATAAAGAGCATCAAAATGGGATAAATTTGGTGGGAGATTTATAACTCACAAATCTTAATAAATGTATCGAAATCTTGAAACCCACATGGAAGTTAGTAATTATAAATGCCAAAAAATGATGGAAACCTCACTTGGATTTATGATAAAATCGGCAAAAATTACTCCAATTCGAAATTCACGTATTGAAATATCTTATTAAAATATTGGGTCTTTTAAAACCATATGGAATTTCATAGCAATACCATGTGGTATCTTTTAGCAATACTATGTGGAATTTCGTAGCAATACCGTTTACAATTTTGTAGAAATACAGTTCAGAAATTCGTAGCAATAACCAATGAAAACGCAATAGAGAAACAACATATATTTACGAAAGAATCAGTACAAAATGAGCGCATTAATAAGTAATTACTCAATTTTCTAAAAAAAATTTTGTTGCGTTCAGAAGTTCCCATGGACCGCAGGTTGTGCACCCTTACAAATTTTGAAACTGCTGATATGCATTAGTTTGAAACTGTTACTTTTGTTAACATTCAATTATATATTTTTACTGTCTAATTGTTTACAAATATAGAAAATATTTTAATTGCAAGAAATAAGTAATTTTATCATTTTCTGATTTTTAACTATGCATACATTTAAATGTACAATCATAAATATATATTTTTTAAAACTTGAATGAACTAAATAATAAATTAGCTCTTCTCTTAGTTATAAGTTTGCTCTATTTTTTTCAGGCATTAATCTCATATAGGTTTGGGTTTTTTTTCCAACTATCTGTAGAGTTCAATTTTACCATGCATTATAATTCCTTTATTTAAGCCTCAGCCAGTTCATTAACAGGCAAAATGATAATATATTTTTCCTTTATGTACCATTTTGCCTATCTACTGACTAGTTTTGCTATGCTTTGGAGACTATTGAAGAAGAATGAAGATCAAAATGTTAGTTTTTATGTATATGAGGTTTGACATTTTTTTTAAAACAAAGGCATTTATCTGCATGTGTTATAATTTTGATGCCCTACTTAGCTTTAATTTTAGATAGGCTTTTTTTGTATTTCTTAAGACAATCTGTGCCAGACTCCAATTAAATATGAAATTTTACTAATTTATATGATTGAATTGTACTTAACATGCTTAATTAATTCTGAAACACATTGATAAAAGAAAATATTTTTTAACAATACAATTTTGTTTTTGAAACCATATAACATTATGGTTGACTTTCTCCAATTTATTTAACAGTAATATCTAAATGTGTTTTATTTACTACATTGTGTGTCTGAATTTAAATTTAAGCTCCCTGGAATTGCTTTAAAATTTATTTTCATTAAAACTTTAATATTTCAAATTGAAGTTAAATAAATAATATTTTGATTTCAAAATGTAACTTTTCATAATTTATAATAAATTGTTGTTAAGCTTTCTCTTTTATTTTTCTTGTACTTATTAATTTGTAATAGAAAGCCTAACAGTTAGTTTAGTTATAGTTTGGACAGGATTTAATCTAATTCTATAGCAGATATTAGTGTTAAAATGTTATCAAAATAATGAAGGTGTATTGTTATAAAGAACTAGGCTGTGTATTATAACTTAATACAGGGAGTAAATAAAAATTTATTTTATTTGATTCTTTAAACATTTAATATGTATGTTACTGTCAAAGTTTTAAATTCTGACATTCTTAAAAATGACTAGTCATTGTATTGCTTTCCTGGCATTTTTATGCAAGGAATTATTTTATGCTTTGCCTAGTCAATGTATAAAATTTCTGCAGGTTTAAGTTAAGCCATTCCATAGAATATATATTCAATGTGTGAAATAGTAATCATTTTATACTTTATCAGTTGATTTTATGCATTATATAGAATGCCAGATTTTATACATTGATGGTAGCATTTATGTTTATAATCTTTTTTGGTGATATCCAGAGCCAGCGAAAAGCATGGGCAAAAGGGTCACAGGTCCAGGGTGCCAAAATAAGCTCAATTGCCTAAAAAAATTCCAGGTGACAAATAGGTTATAAACAAAATAACTGTGATAGGTTATAAAAATTTATAAATGTAAAAATATTTAATGCTAGACTGATTATTTTCTGCACCGAATTTAGTTATATATATATATATATATATATATATATATATATATATATATATATATATATATATATATATATATATATATATATATATATATATATATATTGGTATCTTTCCTGATGTCTGATATCTTAAAATCTGGTAGATAGTTTTTTCCTTGCTTAAAAAAACGCATTTCTTATCAGTGGGCAGTAAATCTGGACAAAAGGACACTTTTTAAAACGTTTTTCTCCCTACAGTTTAACACAAGAATTGGAAATAAATTTAATTCTTGTGAACTGGTGGATACAAAAAGAAAGGAGAGCCATTCATCCCATACACATTTAACATTTCTATTTATAGTTTTAAAATTCATTCTGCTTTTTTTTTATGCTGCCAGTTCCTCTGCATTGCTGGAAGGTGCTTTTGTCACTTTGCTTCACTCCTTATAATTAGACCAGGCTCCTCTTTTTTGTTGAATTGTGAGGTGGAGGGTACTTGTCTTTGTCTTATCCCTAACTTTACCAAGAAGATGCAAGCTATCTATGCATGTTCATGTCTTCTGTTTTTTTAATATTATTTTACGTTTAAAAGAGGGTTTCGGCTGATGAACCGGTAAATATATCATTTTTCTTTTTATTACTTTGCCAATAACATGTTTTATTTGTAAACAAGTATGGAATTCAAATAATTTGGTTAACATAAAATATTGATTGTTAAGAGATAACATTTGTAAAGATTTATTTCTCTACTTTACTGCCGTCGTCGCCGCTATATCAAAAAATTTGTGCCATGTGCCACTCTTGCTCATATAACAAAAAAACTAATGGATGAAGAAAAAAATTTCTCATTATATGCTTCCCAATCAATGATTTTTTTCTGCATTATTTATTTAAGCCAAAACTATTAGCTATAGAATTATAATATTTTGCTGTCATGCACTCTTATACCTAAAGATATATCTTACTTTGTTTTAATTTCTAATTAACTTGGGAATAATCAAATTGTTAAGTTGCTTTATCGATATAATCCAATATCTTGATTTTTGCCACTGTTTTGGTACTCGGTTTTACTGTGGTTAGACTAGTGAAATGAACTCCACAAGCAATACTGTAGTTTTTTGATTAGGAAACTGGCCTTGTATCAGAAAGATTCTGGGTTCGAAGCCTGGGCAAGGCATGGATGTTCTTTCCTTCTCTGTACTATCTGTCCTTACTGTGGGAGCAATGTTGGCCCACCTAATATGGTGCCCCTGAAAAAATGGCTAACAAATCTGCCCTTCAGATGCCTGTATGACGAATGGGCATTGGAAAAAAAATTATTAGGGAACTAGCTTCAAACTAAAATAATGTATAGAAAGTTAAAAGAAGAAGTATGAAATATTAGTCATTAAACAAAACTAAGATGAAAAAAAGGGAATGAAGAGATCTGAGATTCTGATGCGATCTGAAACCAACTGTTCAAGCTTTTCTTGGAATCTATGATTGATAGCGATCGAGGGTGGGATTCTCTAGTACTTTAAAATGTGTGACTTCCAATGTAGTTTCTATAGTTTTTTCATAAAAGATGTGTTTTTATATATTTAAATTCTAGATTTTATTTTTAATTGCAATATTTACTATTGAAACTATATAATATTTTATTTTCTGTTGCAACTTCTTGTATATGCGCTCCTATCCTCCTGGAAATAAAGTCCTGTGGTCAGCTTTTAGCTTGATTCTCCACATTTTTCTAGAAATACATAGTTTCATAGAGTATGTATGCCCCCCCCCCCTCAAAAAAAAATTATTTTTTTAAATTTCATTATACATATTTCTTTTTTTAATGAACTATGGTGTATGTTAACTATCAAATTTTCTTTCAATACGTCCTTTTAAATTACTTTCCTAATAATATTACAAATCATATAATTTTATTGCATTAAAATTTTGAGGCTGTTTTGAAAGCTAATAAGTACTCTCTTATTTTACTAAAGACTTTCTTCCCCCCCCCCTTTTTTTTTAAATACTTTAATGGTATAATGCTGTCTAATTATACTCCATCATCAAAAGTTTGTTAGAAACAAAAGAACATCTAGAAAACTTAATAAAATTTTCTTTCCAGAAACTCCAAGAAAGCAAGGGAAGTGGGCTCTTAAAGGGGCACTATTTTACTACCTTGCCCAGGGCCACAAAAAGTCTTGCGTCGGCTCTGGTAATATCATATTACTTAACTTACATTTATGCTATATTGACAAGATTTTAACTCAAGTGATAGGTGTTCAAAAACAAATTGATTTTAATTGTGCTAGGTTTTCAGTGATCTAGTCATATTTGTACTCTAGTAAGTTTACAAATAGGTTTATTATTTAAAATCTAAATATCTTTATTTCTTACTTTTGATCTTATATTCTACAGCTTAATCTTGTAAATTCTGATATCTTTTAATTCATATTTTTTGCTATTACAATTTTCACATAGTAAGTTACTGTATTTAGTTTTTTTTCCCCCTTATATTTATTTGCCATAATAGCTTTAAAGGAAAGTTCATTATTTAAAAGAAGTGAAAAATCTCAAAAGTAATAATAAAGCATACCGCATTAATATGAGTAATACTATCAATATATACTATCAATATTTAATTTGATAAAGGTATAGCTCTTTTATTTTTAATATTTTTATTAATTTTTTTTAAAATTTGAAACATATATTTAAAGTTAAATAAGGGAACTTTTAATTTAATGTTTGTTCTTAGTTTTCAATATATGTATTTGCATCATCCCAGAAATATTTATTTAAAATATATGCTCTTTTTTTAAGAAAACTTTTTCTAAATATTATAATATTTGCTTCATTAATAATACATATTTTTCAGGGATTTTCTTTCATTAATATTATATAATGATCTAGAGTATAGAAGAAAGTACTAATTTTTCTTTAAAATCGAGCCTGTTATTTAATAGGCTTTAAGGCATTGATTTATCACAAATATGGTTTTTTAGCAGAGTTGAGTAACTCCTAAAAAAGTTAATTCCAACTTACAAAGTCCATTTTTTTTACTGTGCATTTATTGAAACTTTTTTTTTTCAAAAAAAAAATGTCTTGGAAATTTTTAATCAACCTGTTTTACTAGCTTTTTAATTCTGAATATACCTTAAATTGTGTGTTTCTTATAACTTGTTTCTGTAGACAGAGATCCAATTGAACTAGATATATATATGTAATTTTTTCTTTATAAAACTAAAATCTGATTTCTACTCTAAATTTTTTCGTCTATGTTTTAAAATAGTTTTCTGAAAAGAAAATTTATTAAATATTTTGATTTATTTACTGTTCAGACCTCTAAATATCATTCCTTATAGCAATACAAAGTCAATAGAAGAAGTGTTAAGAGATTTTTAAATTTAAGACTTGCTAAATGACTTATGTCAGATATATAGTAATCAGTATATAGTAATAATTTTATATCTATTGTTTTGCAATGGAAATATTATTTTGTTTTCATTACTAATTTTTTCCTTAAAAAATATGTTGTGTCTAGTTGTTGATGCTTATTGTTTGTGAATAATGTAAATTTTCTATTTTACTATTGTTTAATTATAACAATTTAAAACTTGATCTTCTGCAAATTGTTTGCTTTTTTAACTTCACTATGCAAAAATTTGACAAAACATATTTGTATCACTGTGTTTGAAATATGCCTTAAAATAATGTTTTTGTCATTGTGCTGAATATTATTCAATTACTATTCACTGCAATTGTGTGATTCTTGACTCCATTATATGCGACTGTCCTGTAAATTATGTCACATTTTTAGACTTGAAAAATTAATGTAATTGCAAAAATAAGTGATAGCTAAAATATTTGTATAAAATTGTATTCTTAAAATAATATGTATGCTTTACATCTGTTATTGTATAAATTAAATCTATACTAAACTAGTCTGCAAAAAAGAAATAAAAAATGGAGGCATAATAAAAAAATTATATTTAAATCCAAAAAAAAATATATATTTAACTAGTACCAACAGCAGAATAACTATACCACACCACTTTGTTAAAAATTTAATGTTTCATAATTAATGTACAATTACTTTGCAAATGGAATATGCAAAAAGGGTATGTTATGGGATTTAAAGCTTTTTTTTGTGTTTTAATATGATTGAAAAGTTATTTTGTTAAATATAATATTATTATTTTTTTTTTTTTTTTTGTTGAAATGTACATTTTATCTCATCATCAAGATTGATTAACCCACTGACGGTTAAGGAAATGGGCAAAATTGGGTGAACGTTTCTCCCCTACACACAGTTCCCCTATCTATTAACATGGAAAAACTGGTTTTGCTATGCAGAGAAGCTTGCAGGTTAAAATGGGATTTTTAAGTGCAGAACCGTCAGTGGGCTAAAAACAAAATTTAAAATCTCAAATAGTAAAATTTATTAAAGTTCACATCTTTTGGTGTTGCATAAGTATGTGCCATTAAGTTATACTATTTGTGATTTCAAACATTGTTTTAAGTTAATTTTAATTTTAGTACAAAAGATTACTCTCATTATTATAATTATTCCATCATTAGTTATAAAATTATAATAATGACTACTATTTTTGTTATTATAAAATCTCAAAACTAAAATATGCCTTTTCAATAGAAACTGAAAAATCATTGGAGAAGAATAATTCAATTTCACTGTAATATTTTGAATTTTTCCAAAGAAACTTAATTTGTTTTTACCAAGATTTTAGCACAGTTTAAGTGGTCTGTGTGAAAGAAAACAAAATAGTAGTTTATCCTTCAACACTGTTTTTATTTTTTTCATTATGTTAAAAAAAATGCTAATTATAACTTTTTTAAAAAGATTTATCTCTTTCTTACCATTAAATGACACCCCATTCTAAATTGAATTTTTAAAAAATTTAATTTATTAGTGTAGCATTTGAAAATAAAGTGTTAATACAGAAAACATTCAAAATTATAGGATAGAAAACAAGTATTTGGGGCATTAAGTTGGTTACAAATAGTTTTCCATTCATAGATGATGCAATACTGTCTTTTAGAGATCAAGATTACCAAAACATGTCATATTATATTAAAAATTTCATTTATGAAAGATAAAAAAAAAAAAAAAGAACAATTCATTTGAGTCATTCATGCCCTTTAATTGAATTATCATTAAACAATTTTTTGGGAATTGATTCAATATTATCTCAGCCAAATAAAAGAAAAAGTAAAGACCAAATATTATTAAGAAAAATGGGAAAAAGGTAAGATTGGTTAGAAAAAGAAGAGTGAAATTACATAATTTATACTTTTTGTAAACAGTGCCAAAAATGCAAAAGGAAGAATTTTTCAAGAATCCAAATTACTTAATCTATTTTTCCCTCTAAAAAGAAAAGCAAACATTATGTCCCACTCTTGTACTATTCTTCTTCTTTTCTTGTACTATTCTTAATCTAAAGAATCAAACAGAACCTGATTTTAGTAACCAAATGTGTAATACAATATGGAGGCACGGACAAAATATTTTTGGGTGGTGCAACTTTTCAAAAAGTAATTCCTTATGTGTCAGGAATTAAAAAATATATAGAAAGGAGAAGTACTTTTATCTATATATCAAAAATGGATGGAATCCATTTGGGGAACTGTTTTTGTTTTATTTACTGCATTATAAATCCACTACATTTCAGAGCTGGCAGCAAGCCAATCACCCACAGTTAGGTAATGGAGCTACAGCCACTTAAAAATCAGATACTATTTGTATTTGCACCAATTCTCATAAACCAATACAAGTTTTTTGAAAGGAAAAGAATTTGTAAAATTAATAAAAAGTTATTTACATTACAAAACAGACTCAATTTTAATAATTTCAATCAATTTTCAAAATTTTTTGGCTATTTTTTACTAATTGTGGCTTGTTTTCCTAAAAGAAATTTTTTTTAATTCCAAAAATCTTGTTTCTTATGATCAGGAATAAATGCTTGTGATACTTAGTTTATTTTATTATGATGAACTGATACTTGATACTGAGCTAGTTCATTAGTTTTTTTAATAATTTAAAAACTTGAAATTATCAAATTTAAGAAGCATTTAAATTTAGTCATATATTAAATTGAATATTTTTAATTTATGTTCTATGTGAAAGTTTGAAATGATACATATATATATGATACAATAAAATCATTTCTTTCTTTTTTTTCTCATATTTTCAGTGTGATATATTGTATTTCTTTCCTCTATATTTTACTTTTTTATAAAATTATTTCTTTTAGTGTAAAAATATAACCTGCAATATTTTCAATTTTTAGCAAAAATATTTAATTATACTCTATACCTCCTTTTTAGTTTTTATTACGGAAAAAAAATGCTCTGAAACCTCTATTTTTCTTCCAATATCTCTGATGTATGCAATATATTTACAAATTATATAGTGCTACTGTAAAAATAGATTTTCACTTCAGCATTTATACAGTTTCACTGCTATATGCATGGCATATATCTTTATCATAGTTCATAGTCAGAGTTATGAAGCTACAGAAAATTTTTAAACATTGTTTTCATTGAAAATTTACAGTCTAACTTTGTTAACATGAACATGTTCAACCCAAATTTCTTTAAATGTGAACTAATTTTCAATTCCTAGTCAGATTGTATATGGATATAAAGCTTTTAAGTGATTACAACATGAACACCTTATAATGTGAAATATCTTTTAAGGAGAGTTCAAATTGCATTAACTTGCTACAAGATTTTTAGTTTTCTCACAAACCCAGCATTTCCCGCCTTCTGATAGGTAAGCAGATCAATGAAAAAAAATATTTCTGAAAAATTTTCCACATCCTTAATTTAATTGTTTCTATTTAACTTGTACATTTGAAAAAAAATAAATAGATTCATTAAATGAGATACCTAAACCAATTTTCTCATTTATGAAGTAGCCTTTATGTACTTTTAGCATGAATAGAAAGTTTTCTTTCACCTCAGTGGTGTTAATAGAGGTAACTTCATGTTAATGAAGAGAAGATATCTCATAGAAGATATCTTATTATCTGATACCATTTACTCTATGGGGGCTAGAAGTCATAAATGATTGATTATTGGGTGTAAAATGAAAACATTTTAACTGATTATAAAATGGATATTGTTTTGCTTATTTATAATAGGAATTTATGTCTCCAAATCTACAGACTAAGGTGAACCTTGGCTTTCTCAACCACCGTACCCTTTCATTGACTTTTTCTCCAGTTCTTGATTACCCTAAGATCCTCCTCAATTTGATCCAACCATCTCAGTTTTTGTCCAATTTTTTTTTTTTTTTCCTTTCTAGATTTTCTCTAGAATATCTCTTTCTTTCATTCTCTCTTCACGTCCTAGCCATAGTATTTTTTTTGTTTTTCTTTTTATGAATTTGACAATATCTTTTGTTTCTTATTGATATTCAATTTCATGATTGTATCTTTTGTTCTTATGAAATTCAAAGAATTCTGTGTTCAAAAAATCTTAACATGTTTTGATCTTTGTTGGACAAGAACTATATCTATGATTCATATGTAACTATTTGTCTAATTAAAGTATCATATATCTGCATCTTATATTTTCTTTTTTACATTTTATGATTGGCATATAGTGCTTTATTCTGATTTTGATTTACTTATTTATACAATCATGTATCACGTTCATTATTAATTTCATTTCCTAGAAGGTAAAAGTTTTTTATACTTTACTGCTTTAGCAAATTTTCTGTGGCTCTTGGAATTCACATTAATGAGGTTAAACTGACTATTAGGCCTGAGAGGTTACAAAAAGTTACTCATGTTATGATTTTTTTTATCTTTAGGCTAAAACACAACGGTTTCTGTTGAGCTAATATTTTGGGTTAAACCAATTGAAAGAAATGAATTGAAAAATTAGTCTGCCACTTCTCCAGTAGATTTACAAAGAGGAATCTGATTAAATTCAGAAAATTTTATTAATCTAGATATACGTTGTCAAAAATATGTCTACATATCTAATTAATTATATATCGTTTCTACCACCTGTTAAAAGGATTTTAAAACTTTGGTTTCAGTTTACTGCCAGCAGATTATTATTCTGCATATTCTGTGTAGTAGAAAATTGAAAAAATATTTTAATGGCGAATATTTTTCTGACACTGCCTCTGGACTGATTGAAGTAAAATTTTCTGTAAGTAGAAGTCATTTGAAATAAAACATTCACCAAAAATTACTAATTTTGATCAAAGTTACTTATGCATTAAATAAATATATAACCTCCTAGTTTTGACTTCTACTTGTTTGATGTGGTTATAATCAAAATGTAGATATTGTACTATTTTATTCATCTGGTAAAAGCTCAATATTTTCTAACACATTCCTCTATTCCCTGGAATAATTTTTCTTCATTTGATTAATTTTTATTATTATTGCCTTTAGTTATTTTCCACATTAATGATTATTTTGTGTTCACTCACTTTTACTTTATTATTGTAAATTAGGATGATTTTTGAGTAGGAATTCTAGTATTTTGCATAAATTTGAATATAACTTATAGGTACTAGAAACACAAAATTATACTTATCTGATTCATGTGTATATATTTTAATATATTTTATAACATATAAATATTTGTACATTTGTTGATAAATATATATTGCTTTTCATGCATACTCCTTATTACTTGAACTTGAAAGCATACTGGAAAAAAAAAGTTTCAAAATTTTTTTTTCTCTACTGTTGTGTGATGTACCGATTTAAAACAAAAAAAAATAAATAAATAAAATAAAAGTATATTTGACAATTTGTTTTATTTTTTTAAAAGATATTGACACATTTATTCAAAAATATTCTCCTTTAATATTTTTTTATAAATTTCATTATTTTATCATTTTTAAACACCCACCTTTATGTAATCATTTAAAAAAAAAAATTTTTTAATTAACATTCTTGAACCTTTTAACATTATCCATTTCATTTTTTTTTAACTAATTTCATTCAGAAAAATATATGCTTAAAAATTTACACACAAAATTATTTTTCTAATATATTTATGTTAAAGGTGTAAAACATTTTCAGATCTGAAAATTGTTTTTTTTTTTTTTTTTTTTTTTCACAATTTAAAAATGGAAAAAAGAGAAAATTAAATTAAATTAAAACTAATTTAAATAAAATAAAAAATACTTTTAAAAAAAATGAATTTGTTGAAAGTTTTAAAGCAATTGAGTAAACAGGCAAACCATTAAATACTTTTTAAAAACATCTGGGCGCTCATTTTTCTTAATTCGCTTTTCACTTTAAGACCTCTTTCTTTTGCCACTGCTTATTTCAGGTTTCAAATCTGGATCTAGTTAATAATGGCATCAGTCGATACGAATTCCGCATCCGGCTTGCACTGACCACAGTGCTGACGTGAAATATCCTCAGTGGTAGACGGATCATGGGTTAGAGTCCCCTTGCCGTCAGGCTAACCGTGGGAGGTTCTCGTGGTCTTCCTCTCCATGTAACGCAAATGCGGGTTAGCTCCATCAAAAAGTCCTCCACGAAGGCAAATTTCTCCCAATACTCGATCCAGGAGTTCCCTTGTCTTCTGGATTGGGTTCAAAATTACAAGGCTACGGAGTTGAACATTAGTAGCTGTAAACCCATTAAGTTGGGTCGGCTGTTCAACGACGGTTATAAAAAAATAAAAAATAATGGCATTTTTATTTCAGGAAGTAAAATAGCCATCGTGAGTTTATTTTACATTATTAATGGACAATTCTGCCATTTACGAATGATGTAATTGCAAACTTTAAAAGGATATAACTGAGTTTTAAAAAAAAATCGTAATTCTACAAACTAGCTAATTAAAAATTGGAGAAAGTTTAAATGATGCCTAGACGTACTTTCATAAGTGCTCGAAATTTTTTTTTAACTGAGTTGTAAACTTATTAAGTCTGAAAATGCAACATTCGATTATGACTGAATTGCCTTACTGTAAACTTTCAATCCAACGTTTAATCTCTTATTCAAGCAGTTCTCGTTGACTTTACCGTCAGCAGGCTAAGAGAGAATTCCAAGCGAAAGAATTTCAAACGATTTAAAAGGACTAGTCCGTGGCTGCCAAATCAGGATTAAATGGTATAAGAATTCGATCATTAACTATTTCTGTTTTAATTTTTCTCCATGTAATTTCACAATTAACAATCCATTCAAGGGAAATTACATTTTAAACGATATTTTTTTAAGAAAGCTATAAAACGAATTTTTTTATTTATTTTTTTAAATTGAATGTTTAAATAAAGAAAATTTCCAGACTGGGACGCTGGCGGTTGTCTCCAAAGTTACTAAGCTGAAATTTGTAACATTTGATATAAACGTAGGTTGATATAAAACAAAATAAATCGTTGTAATACACTCACGCGTTTAGGCATTGTGTATAATACTCATCAGAATTTTAAGGCATGAATGCTTCGGATTGAAACTAATTATCTTGTGAAAGCTTAGAGGCTCCCAAAAAAAGGTTTAAGCAGGGCCTGATTGCCGAAAAGGCTCAGGAAGCAAGTGCTTCCCCTGTAAAATTCTAGGGGGGGCCCCAAATGACTGAAATTAAGGGCCCAATTTCTTATTTTTTGCACACAAAAAAAATAATAATGAAAGAAATAAGAAAAAAAAATGACTCCAACAGAAACTCTCGGAAAGAAAAAAAATGGGATGCTTAATAACGTCACGTTTTTAAAAGCACCGCCGTCGAAAATATACCAGTTTATCTCGTTGGTTTGGCTATAAGCAACTCAAGTAATAAGCAACATCCAATCACAGATCCCATGCCTATATTCCTAAACCTATCGCATTTTTTCTTGTTGCATATTGTTCTTTTCCCCCGATTATGATTTAATTCAAATACGATTATTCAGTCCTCTTTTAATTTACATAGAGTTATTTGAATTGCAATCACAAAAAGTTAATTATTATTTAACTTTTATTTTTCATGCATTTAAATGTTTTTAAATTAGAGTTAAAAAAGAACGCAACTTAGTGCATGTCCCTCAGTTATAGAGTTAATTTCAACTGTTATTCTTATTACCATTTGTTTATTATTGCTGTTATATCTGCGATTCTTATATCTTACTGCTTTTGAAAATTCAATCAAACCAACATTTGTCGCTGTCTTATGTTATAATTCTTTTTTAAAGAAAAGTTTTTGGATTTCGTTAAAATGCCTAGACAGTATAATTCAGGCAGCTGTAAACGAAAAGAAAAAAAAAAAAAAACTGATGTGAGAACAAAGTCAACTGAAGCTTTCTGTCGCTATGAAAAATTTTATGATCTGGGAGAAATTAAACATAGTGACGAGAAGATAAGCGTTATAAATCAACATGAAAAAGATATTGATGCGAAAAATCAAACTAATGATTATGATGTAACAAACTTGGTTGTTTCTGAAAAGAAGAAAAGAAAATTGTCTGACAATAAAGAAAAAGATGGCCTTGATGGAGAAAATTCAATTTCTGGTAATTTAAAAGAAATCTCACCCTCGCACTTAATTGAAAAAGTTTTAGAAAATATGAATGCCTTACCATCTTCAAGTAATGATGTAGATTGCAAAACAGCAGAAATGTCTAATATCTGCGAATCAAGTGTTTCAGACAGTAAACAAATTTTAAATGATTCTGTTTAACATTCACTATCTATTTCATGTGATACTGACATATCTGTCAATGACTTTAGTGATCCTGTATTATGGCCTCCTATAACAGATGCATTTAGAGTACACTTTGTATATAACAAAGTAAAGCAAAACATAAATTTCCTTAAATACTCAAAAATAGTTTTTGGGAAAGTAGAACGATCATGTTCGGAAAAAAACTTTACGCGTATTAAGAAAAATGGAGAAGTCGTTAAAAGAGACTGGCTAGTGTATTCTCCAACTTCACAAGCTGTTTTTTGCTATATTTGTAAACTGTATGGCTCAAGTGACCAAGCTTTGTGTCAAGATGGTTACTCCGACTGGAGAAATATAGCGAAAAGATTATCATCGCATGAAAATTCTACTTATCACAGAAAAAACATTTATTCTTTTTCACAACGTTGTGTTAAAGCAAATAGAGTAGATTGCAATCTTGTAGACCAGTTTAAAGCTGATTGTGACTATTGGAGGAAAATTTTATATAGGGTTGTAGCTGTTGTAAGTTTTACGTGGGCTTGCATGTTATGGCGACAATGAAACCTTTGGTTCATTACAAAATGGTAATTTTTTGGGCATATTTGAACTGTTAAGCTTCTACGATACGTTTTTAGCTGATCACATAAAAAACACTGGAAATAAAGGCAAAGGTAGTGTGAACTATCTATCTTCAACAACTGTGACAGAGTTTATCAACATCATGTCTAATAGGAGTTTGCAAGAAATATTAGCTGAGGTTAAAGAAGCGAAATATTTTGGCCTGATTGTTGATTCAACTCCTGATATTTCCCATCTTGATCAATTAGCCATAGTTTTGCGATACGTTGATAAAGATGCTGAACCTGTGGAACGGTTTTTAAAATTTGTAACCATCCATGGCCATAGCGCTCAGCACTTACAAGAAATAATTATAGATTTTCTTGAAAACATACAGATTAAAGTGAAGTATTGCAGAGGACAATCATTTGATAATGCCAGTAATGTGTCAGGAAAGCATTCTGGTCTTCAAGCACGTTTTAAGAATGAATTTCCTTTAATGGATTATATTCCATGCTCCGCTCACTCGCTGAATCTTGTGGGAACAAGTGCTGCAGAATTCTGCCATCAGGCTGTGTCATTCTCTGAATTGGTCCAAAATTTATACACTTTTTTTCGGCATCAACTCACAGGTGGGAATTATTAACTGCAAATATAGCGCAAAAGTCTTTAACTTTAAAATCGTTATCTGGTACAAGATAGTCAGCAGATGCAGTTAAAGCACTGAGGAAAAATTATAAAAACATTTTAAATATTTTATCCCATATTGCAAGCAATACTGATGAAGGTCCTTCCACTAGACAAGAGGCAAACTCATTATCTTTAAAACTTAAATCTTTTGAATCGGCATTAATGACAGTAATTTGGGACAGTATTTTGCAAAGAATGAATGGTGTAAGCAAATCAGTTCAATCTGTAAATTATGAAATTGCAACAATTGCTCCATTGTATTCATCCTTAATTAGTTTTATAAACCATGTCAGAAATGATTTTTCTGAGTTTGAAAAGCAAGCAGAAATGTTTGTCGATTCCAGAGAAGTTTCAGTTTCACGAATTAAAAAAACCACTAAGAGCAAAATGCTTGATGAAAGTTCAGTTCCCGAAACAACATTTTCAGAAAGGGATCGTTTTATTTTTCAAGTTCATTATGTAATTTGTGATTCAATCATTTCAGAACTAGAAAAAAGAAAATCAGCATACTTATTTTTGGAATCCAGGTTTGGATTCATGTCTACAAAAACTTTGTCTGAAGACATCATTCAAAAAAGCGCAAAAGCTTTTCAGATTGTTCATCATGATGACATTGAAGAAGAATTCGCAGACGAATTTGTGAAATTTAATGATTTTGCTGTGAATGATTTAAAACTTGTTGAAAAGTTAAAAACATCGGGTATTGGACATACTTTTCCAAATGTGGAGACAGCTTTGAGAATAATGCTCTCGATTCCAATAACTAACTGCACTAGTGAACGTTCATTTTCTGCATTGAAAAGAATAAAAAATCGGTTGAGATCAACTCTTTCAAATAATAAATTAAGTGGTTTAGCCCTTTTAGCAATAGAGAGTGATATTACAAATAGGTTACAATTTGCAGATATTATTGAAGATTTTGCGAATTTGAATGCGAGAAAAAAAACCTATGTAATGGTAACCTATAAGTTTTCTTATTTTTTTTTTTTTTTTAAATCTTTTTTCTCTATCATGCGTGCTTAATTTAATTTTACTCTGTTTTTTATTGTTGAACTAAACACAAAAGACTTTTAAATATCTATTAGTACAAAAAATATTTTTGTTTCATGTTTGAAAGTTATTTGGTATAATTTTTCTGGTACAGTAACAATAATTTATGCTGAATTAGAATTTTGTGTTGTTTTGCCGCTAGTAAACAAATTGGCGTAAAAAAAAAGAGACTAATCTTGCAAAGAATCCTTCGTATAACAACAAGTAATTTTATAATTTAATTTAGTGAAATATTTAAATTTTGTTAACATATGTGCTAGCTACTCCCTCATGTTTTTGTTACTATGAAGCACGTAAAGAAGGGTCCAACATGATTGCATAAGATCTCTGTATTCCTTTCTAAGGTTCTAATAGTTTTCACCTGGTTCTTGTCTCTTTAAAATGTATTGTTTCTGGGCGAAAAATATCAAAAGTTTCTTTTGCTGAAGTTCGGGGGGCCCCAAAATCCTATTATGCTTCCCCTATTTTCAGAGGTTAATCGGGCACTGGGTTTAAGAAAACAAAGTTGTAATATGGAGCGCTCCCATCACTCTCTAGAAACCGCTTCTTTATTATTAATTCGATTATCTGAAATTCACCTATACAAAAAAAATTATGACCTTAAAAATAATTTAAATTTGAGATCGAAAGTATTCTTTCTAGTTGAGTAAATGATTTTCGAACAAAATATATTATCAAAGCAATTCTACAGACCTTTCCTTTCTCAGAAAGAGTATTCTCTTTAAGTAATGGCTGGAAAATTTTCGAATTGTAAGGCATGCAACTTTTTATTAAATTTTAATGTATATAATTTTACATGGCAAAATACAAAATTGAGTTAAATCGGTCGAATTGTTCCTGCGCGCATTTAAAATTCGATTTCTCAGAAACTATTCAACCGATTCTGCTCACATTTTGTATGTTGCCATGTAAAATTGCCTCTTTTAAAAGGGTTTAAAAAATACGTACCTCATAATTTGAATTTTTTCCGACTATTACTTAATTAAATAATAATAAAAATATTTACTAAAATATACTTTTTCCATAACATAATGGATAAACGAATTTCATAATTGTGTGCAAATATTTTTCAATTCGCTTAAAAAGTTCTTGAAATATGGTGAAATACGCAAAAAATAAAATTGGCATTATGGGGATCAACCGTTGGACCGCTCTCCTGGCCAAACTATTTAGACCATATATTTCCCTGATTGCGGCTACCCTCTAGATTTTGGGGGTCAGAAAACCAAATCTGTTGGGGAAAAAAATTTTATTCAGAGAAAGTACGATTTTGTGTCTGATTTCATATCTTAAAATATCGTCTGTGCTAAGTAATTAGCATTTTTGAGTTTATTCCCTCGAAATATTTAGATTGAGTCCTAGAACGTGAAGATCTGATCATTAGATCAAAAGTTATTCAGGGCTGTCGGTTTATTTTTTGCACACTGTATAGAATTTCAATAATATCAATTGCAGTTTTTGCTATCAATGTTATAAGGTTGAATTTTTCAACGCTATTTCACATGGTAGAGTTGAAAATACACTCTATAACAAAAAAAATCGACGCACCAAGAAGGAGTTGTCCGATTAAAACGAAAAGTGGTGGATAGGAAGACAATGTAGAGAATAGTAAATGATTAAAATTTCAAAACAATTGAATAATTTATTGCAGAGTTACAGTTGCAAGTTCAATAAGGTGTTGACCCGCCTTTAGCCTGGATACAAACTGCCACACGGCGTGGCATAGACCGATAAAGCTCCCGGATGGTCTCTTGCGGTATTTCCTACCAAATTCGATCCAATTGTCGAACGAGGTCATCAACATTCCGTGCCAGGTGCAATCGCCTTCCCATATCATATCCCAGACATGCTCGATGGGAGAGAGCTCTGGTGATCTGGCAAGCCAAGGAAGAGTTTGACAAGCTTGCAGACAGTTCATAGCAACACGTGCCGTATGTGGTCTGGTATTGCCTGCTAAAAAACCAGCTCAGGGCGCTGCAAAAGGAACGGTAGCAAAACAGATCTTAGGATGTCGTCGACGTACCGCTGTGCAGTAAGTGTACCTCTAATGACGACCAAAGGGGTCCGGCTGTCAAAGGAAATTGCACCCAAGACCATAATGCCTTGTTGAGAGCCGGTGTGGCGTGCAATAGTGAAGGCAGGATCCCCCCTCTGCCCTGTGCGTCTCCAAACACGTCTTCGATGATCGTCAGGACACAGTTGGAAGCGGGATTCGTCGCTAAAGACTATGCGTCCCCAGTCGGCATCATTCCAGCCTGATCGAGCCATGCACCACTACCACTGTAATCTGGCTCGGCAGTGTGCGTCGATTTTTTTGTTATAGAGTGTATATTAAGTGCATTAGTAGATGTATCTGTATGTTTATAATCTTATTTTTTATTTATATAGTGTTTTTATTTTTAGAACTTTATTTACAATTTAACCTTGAAATTAAAAAGTTATAAATGCTGGGGCCCTACAATGAGCTACCAGGAATGGAATGAAGATTCCCGGCTGTAAGGTGAAACTGGGAAAGTTTGGTTCCATGAACGTTCAATACCGCACCATGAACACTCCCTTGGAATCAGACATTCCACGATAACTCTCTCTCAGGGCGTGGCTAAAATTTAACCAATCACACAATTTACTTAAGATTTTCTTTTTAAGTTTGGCAGCATTAGCATAAGTACAACGAAACGAGCTTCTGCTATTTAGATAATATTTTTGACGATTTATTGTTTTCTTTTTATAATGTTTTTTGTTTTCATTAGACTAAAAAAACATAAACTGCGAATACTTTGAAATATTCTTTAATTTATTATACATATAATTTTATTAATTAAAAACTGTCATATTTAACATGTATAATTCATAGAATAAAACCATTTTTTCATAATAAATATTTCTGATATATCCTTTAATACGTTTCACTATTTGTTTTAAATATTTTTTAAAAAGTTTAAAATAATGATCATATTTTAACGAATTAAGATTCAAAATTTCGTGCCTGAGTACTGCATGTAGATAGATTACTAATTATAGTAGTTTTTAGATAAAAACTAATTGCCAGAAGGAAATCAAATTTTATAAGACAAAAATTAACGATTACCAATCGGTCTCTTAGAAATGAACTTAATTTCAGAAAAGTTCCTTAGTTTTCAATTAAATTTGTAACAATATGAATTGTGGCGGCAGCACTTGCAACCACCTCTGTGTGGTAGCGCTACCTACAGACTGTTTTGCCGCAGTTGGAAAGTGAGGTTAGAGAGAAAATATTTGTCGTGAACACGGTCCAAGAAAAACATTCTACCGGTCGGTTCCAAAAGTAGCACGCGTGTTTATCCGGGAGTTGTAAGTCATTGAGGTTGTGAATATGTATTAATGTTTAATTATAAGGTGTAAGTGTAAACCTGTTAATTACAAATAAATGTATGTCCTGTGAAGTATAACTTATTGATTCGAGACACTCGACAGTGGTGACCGACATTAACATGCTACCTTCTGATAACCATACTTGACTGGTGAAAACTGCACATCTTCACGTGAACGGCAGAGAATGTGTTTAAGTTCCTGGAAATGCTCAGAACATCTCAATAAGTGCTTACCTTTTTCCGGCACTAAAAATTCTTCAAACATATCCAATCTATAGCTGGAAAAAGATTCATTCAGGTATGGAAAAGACCCCACGTGGCGCATACTAATCTTTTATACTGTATTTAATTTCATTTTAACTGTGCAGTAACATCCTTGTAAATATTTTTAAATTTTAAACATGTCAACATCACATGGTAGAATGCCTACTTTTTCTAAGCAAAATATTAAACTATTTTTTGCTCAACTAGATGCTGCATTTACCTTAAACAAAATCAATGATGAGCCCACCAAATATAATTATCTTGTAAATATATTAGATTCAGAGATACTTTCCTCAGTTAGTGACTTAGTTTTTAACATTCCAGCAGATTTGCCATTCACTCAATTAAAGCAGAGACTTCTCACCATTTTCGAGCATTCTGCTGCCCAAAACACTAAAGCTCTTTTACAGGATCTTGCCTTAGGTGATCAGAAACCTAGCGTCTTGCTCAGACGCATGCGAGAGCTTGCAGATGGGCAAATAAAGGATGATTTCTTAAAAAATTTGTGGCTGCAACGCCTCCCAACAAATATTCAAACTGTTCTGGCTGTCAGTGATGACACACTAGACAAGCTTGCCTTATTGGCTGATAAGGTTATAGAACTGGCTGAACCATCTAATCTGTCTGTTAACGCTGCAGCCATTACAGAACAGAATGATTATAAAATTTTACAGTTACAAATTACTGAATTGTCCAAGAAATTGGATGCTCTAACAACCTCCCGCTCAAGATCTTATTCCCGCAATAGTTTCAAAGGTTATAAAAGACGCAGCTTATCACGTAATAAGCGAGATGATTTTTGTTTCTATCATTCAAAATTTGGTTCACAAGCTCGCAATTGCAAGCCACCCTGTTCCTACCCACAGGGAAACGACAATCGTGCCTTGCAGTAGCGACATGTAACGGCACTAATTTGACTATACCAAGTCGCCTCAGTATATTAGATCCCTTAACAAAATCACGGTTTTTAATAGATTCAGGCGCTGATATTTCAGTGCTACCGAACAATTCTAGGCGCTTGCCTGAGCCCATTACCTTATTTGCTGCAAACAACTCAAGAATTGCTACTTATGGCCAGACCCTAATTGAGTTAAATTTAAATTTGTGTAGAAGTTTCAAGTGGCATTTTACCATTGCTGATGTTAAATTTCCCATAATTGGCTCAGATTTTTTAGCCCATTATGGTCTTCTAATTGATCTAAAAAACAATTGCCTTATTGACCCATTGACAAATTTGACAACTAAAGGTGAACGGATCAATGGTATTTTTACCTCTATTAAAACCATATCTAATAGTTCAGACATACACAAAATTTTAACAAAATATCCTAATCTGACTCGTCCTCGCCCTTTCAGCTCTGAGGTTAAACATAAAACGTACCACTTCATCGAAACTACAGGACCACCTGTATTTGCCAGGCCTAGGCGACTGAACCCTGCCCATCTGGCAGCGGCTAAAAAAGAGTTCCTCTACATGATGGAACAAGGCATTTGTAGGCCTAGTAAATCTAATTGGGCCTCACCTTTACACCTTGTTTCAAAAGGTTCAGGTGAGTGGCGGCCTACTGGGGACTATAGAGCCCTAAATAAAATTACAGTTCCTGATAATTATCCTGTCCCCCACTTACAAGATTTTACCCATAATCTCCATGGTTGTAAAATTTTTTCAAAAGTTGACATTGTCCGAGCTTTCCATCATGTCCCAGTTTTTCCAGCAGACATTCCTAAAACTGCTATTGTTACCCCATTCGGGTTATATGAATTCATTTTCATGCCTTTTGGCCTTTCGAATGCTGCACAGACCTTTCAAAGGTTTATCCATGAGGTCCTTGCAGGATTGGATTTTTGTTTTCCATACCTGGATGATATCTTAATTGCCAGCAAAAACCATACAGAGCACGAGCAACATCTTCATCTCATGTTTGACCGACTCAATGCTTATGGACTACAAGTTAATGCATCAAAGTGTGTATTTTCTGTCAGTCAAATCGAATTCTTAGGCCATCTTGTTACTGAAACTGGGTGCAAACCCCTTCCAAAGAAAGTAGAAGCTATCATACATTATCCTAAACCTGAAGATGTCTCACAGTTGAGAAGGTTTCTGGGAGCCATAAATTTCTATCGTCGTTTCCTACCTAACATGGCTGAGATACAACTACCGTTAAATTCTTATTTAACAAATTCAAAGAAAAATGATAGAAGGAAGATTTCTTGGACTCCAGATGCTGAGCGAGCTTTTGAGCAGTGTAAAAAGGCATTGTCTGAGGCTGCTCTATTACACCATCCAGATACATCATCTACACTTGCACTGCATGTGGACGCTTCCGATATTGCTATTGGAGGTGCTTTACATCAATGCACAAGTATTGGTTTGCAACCACTTGCCTTCGTCTCAAAAAAAATTATCTCCCGCGCAAAAACGATATTCAGCATATGACCGTGAACTCTTGGCAATATACGAGTCTGTGAAACACTTCCGGTATATGCTTGAAGCAAGAACTTTTTGTATTTATACAGACCATAAGCCATTATGTTATGCTTTCTCCCAGAAACTTGAAAAATGTTCACCACGCCAATTGCGGCAATTGGACTTAATTGGTCAGTTTACAACAGATATCAGGCATGTTCAAGGCAAAGAAAATATAATTGCAGATGCTCTCTCTCGAATACAACATATCTCATTACCACAAGCTGTAGATATAAAAACTATTGCAGAGTCACAACAGAATGACACTGAAGTGCTTCAGTTATTACAATCTGCATCGGACACCAGCCTGAAGTTGAAAAAGTTTCCACTAGAAACTGATCCATCATTAGAGCTGATCTGTGACACTTCAACTGATAAGATCCGACCCTTTGCGCCTCAACAACTTCGCCACCAGCTATTCAGTTCCTTGCATGGACTCTCACATCCTGGTACTAAAGCTAGCCTGAGCCTTATTAAGCAACGCTTCTGCTGGCCATCCATGAACGCTGACATTACAAACTGGTGCAAGGCGTGCATTCCTTGCCAGCGTAGCAAAATCCACAAGCACACCTCAAGTATTCCTGGCAAAATTCCTACTCCTAGCTCACGTTTCGAACATGTTCATCTGGACATCGTTGGTCCACTTCCACCTTCTCAGAGCTACAGATTTCTCCTGACCATGATTGATCGCTTCAGTAGATGGCCGGAGGCCATACCTGTTGCAGATATCACCGCCGAAACCATTGCTAAAGCCTTCTACACACACTGGATCTGTCGTTTTGGGGTGCCATTAAAAGTGACAGCTGATCGTGGGCGTCAATTCGATTCAAACCTCTTCCAGTCATTAACCACACTTATGGGTTCTCACTGCATACACACAACTCCATATCACCCAGCTTCTAATGGACTGATTGAACGCTGGCACAGAAGCCTAAAAGCAGCAATTCGATGTTATGCTACAGAACGTTGGGTTGAAATACTTCCAACCATTCTCCTTGGTCTACGTTCTTGTTTGAAAGGTGATCTTGGCTGCAGTGTAGCAGAACTAGTTTACGGTTCACCACTTCACCTTCCAGGTGAATTTTTCAAATCATCCTCTCAAGACGTGGATCCTGCTACTTTTGTGGGTTTTCTGCGTGAAACCATGTCTCGTATGCAACCAGTACCAACAAACCTCCGCTCAGGAAGAACGGTGTTTGTCCATAGTGCCTTGGCTTCTTGTACACATGTGTTCCTACGTCGAGATGCTGCACGCACCACCCTTACGCCTGCTTACATGGGTCCATATCGTGTCATTTCAAGAAACGACAAAACGTTTGTCATCCAACAGGATTCACGGAATGTGACAGTCAACATTGATCGTCTAAAACCAGCGTTTTTAGATGTTGAACCTGATGAGAGCAAAACAGCTACACCGACCATAATTATTTCAACACCTGTTACCACTCCAGGCCCTTCATCGCAATCTCATGCTCTTCTGCCTGGACAGCCTTATTTCACAAGGTCTGGGCGAAGAGTTAAATTTAATACCCGTTTCTTGTGAACTCTCGTTGTCACTGGAGAGGGGGTCCTGTGGCGGCAGCACTTGCAACCACCTCTGTGTGGTAGCGCTACCTACAGACTGTTTTGCCGCAGTTGGAAAGTGAGGTTAGAGAGAAAATATTTGTCGTGAACACGGTCCAAGAAAAACATTCTACCGGTCGGTTCCAAAAAGTAGCACGCGTGTTTATCCGGGAGTTGTAAGTCATTGAGGTTGTGAATATGTATTAATGTTTAATTATAAGGTGTAAGTGTAAACCTGTTAATTACAAATAAATGTATGTCCTGTGAAGTATAACTTATTGATTCGAGACACTCGACATGAATGACTAAAGTTACTACTTTGCTTATTACTTTGGTTTATTTGTTACATTATTAAAGTGAATGTTTTTATTGATAGTTAAATAAATATTTTCACAAGAAATTAATTTATAGATTTGTGTAAAAAACATTTTCTTGATTTGAAAATCATTTCACGTTTGAAATACTTAAAAATTATAGTTCAAGGAACTACTTCCATTAGCTTTTATAGTCTATATTTTAATGGAAGAATGAGAATAAAAAATTTTAAAATGAGTAAAAGAAGAAATAAGTACATATTTCATAAATATTTTTCAATAAGCAATTTTATTCTATTTACTTTTCCCATTATTCTTTTTCACATTTTTTATTATAAATAAATTGTTTACTTTATAGTACATCATGCCTGTATCAAATTCCTTTAAATTTGCTGCTATCTGCATATAGTATAAAAAACTATCGTTCGGAATGATGTTAAATACTGTCGAATTAAAAGTTCATCGAAAGAAAATTAAAAAAAGAAATCATTGGAACTTCAAAAAAAGGTATTGGTCAAGTAATATATCATAGGTAATATAACAAAAAAATAGTAACAATTATCATATAATAAGGACATAATATCTTTTCGTTCACACATGCTAATGAAACAAAACATCTCTTAATTATCGTCTTGAAAACGGCTCGGGCACGTTTATCTTTTAGAAATTTTGAAATCTTCCCTTATGAAATAGAAAATAATTAAAACATTCATCGGCGAAATATCGTTTTTAGTTCTCAAAAATTCACCATTCCATCCAAGAATGAGGATTCCGGGCAGTAGACACCGGCTGGAAAGAAAACCGGTTGTTTCTGGTACCGGCCTCGGAAGCCATAAAACAAGATAAAGATAGTTTTGTCAATTTCAAAGATAGTTTTGTCAATTAAGAAATAAATATTTTGTATTCTTTTACTCAACAAATAAAAATTATATGTCCCAAATTGTAGATTTGTCCATATTAAAAGTTTTATGACGCTCCAGACTACTTATCAGGATTTTAAAATCTAAACTGTGTATTACTGTAATTTGAATCTGAGTTTTGCCAAACGTAGCATTTATAATGTTTTCTTAACTCACTTTCGAGCTTATTTGAGGCTAGAAGATTGTAATTTGAATTTCGGTAACTTTCCAACTAGCTTATGCTCATTAATTTCTAGACAGGATAATATGCGTTTTATTCGTTTTCTAACCACTATAAGTAGAATTTATTGCTTATAGGAATAATCTATCGAAAATTTGATTTTTTTCCCTAGTAGCTGGAATGCTTAATTTAAAGTTGGAACTCTGTGCTATATGTCAATATATGTTTTAATCGCTTTCTGTCCACTATAAGCACAATTTATTACCATATTATTGGCTGACAGGAAGTTATCATAAATCGAAATGCTACCCCTTCCCGACTAGCTAGTGCGCGAATTCAGACGTCCCTTAAATTATTTAATTACGTTTATTAAATGGGTATTAAGATTGCATAACTAATAATTCAGAAACTTTTCGACCATTATTAATTAAAAAATAATTATTATTAAAATTAATTTTTGCCAGAATTACTTTTGTCCTATTTCACACTTTTCCTCTACCCAACCCTATTCACTTAAGTAATTTTGTTTGAAAAATTGCTTGGCTTTCTATATAAATTAAATATTTTAAAAATTAATTAAATACTTTAAAAATTTTCTTAATCCGACTGAGCGTTAACATTTTGCCTTCTCAACAAGTCTATGTCAAGACATTCTTCCCTTAGCCAAGGTTCTCCAGTTTATTATCTTTAAAACCTGTAGGTCCTTTTCAAGGCAGTCTAAAAATCTTAGGTTTGGCCCTCCTCTTTTTCTTGTACCTGTTGGCCTGGCACTGAAAACCTTTTTAGTTGTCCTGCTATCCTCCATTCTTATAATGTGGCCTGCCCATTTAATCCTTTGAATTTTGATAAATTTAATGACATCAGGTTCTTTATATGCTTTGTAAAGTTCCGTGTTTGATCTTCTAAACCAGGTACCGTGTTTATTTATTCCACCAAAAATGCTTCGCGGTATTTTTCTCTCAAATCTAGTTATCATATTTTCATCTCCACGGGTCATTGTCCAGGTCTCACATGCGTATGTAAACACTGATCGTATAAGACATTTATAGAGTAACACTTTTGTTTTTCTTTTTATTAGGCTTGACTGAAGATATTTTCTTAGACCATAAAAACACTTATTGGACATCGTGATTCTCGTGTGTATTTCTTGTGTAGTGTTGTTTCTGTTGTTAATCTTAGACCCCAAATAGGTAAAGCTATCGACGGCTTCGAATTTGTATGCTCCAATTTCAAACTGTGTTTCTTCATTGCCAGCTTTAGTGCAGGACATATATTTAGTTTTATTTTCATTGATTCTTAATCCCATCTTAATGGCTTCCTTCTCCAGACATGAAAAGGATTGTGTTAGTGCTGTCTGCGTTCTAGCGATAATATCTAAATCATCAGCAAAAGCCAATATTTGAACTGATTTGTTGAAGATATTTCCTCTGGTGTTGATGTTTGAGTCCCTTACTATTTTTTCTAATGCTAGATTAAAGAGGAGGCATGCCAAGGCATCTCCCTGTCGTACACCATTTTTAATTTCGATTGGATGGGAAAGACTATTCTGTATCTTGACCATGATTTTGGTTTCACTTAGGGTTAAGCTAATCAGCTTCACTAGTTTCTCCGGTATATTAAATTCTCTTAAGGCTGATATTAGAGTTTTTCGGTTGACACTATCGTAGGCTGTTTTAAAATCAATAAATAGATGGTGCGTGTCAATACCAAATTCTATTGTCTTCTCCAAAATTTGTTGGATGTTAAAAATTTGCTCTGAGGTTGATCGCCCCTTCCTGAATCCGGCCTGATAATCTCCAATTATATTCTCGACAAGTGGGGAGAGTCTTTTGAAAAGGATGTTAGAAAATACTTTATAACTTGCACAGAGCAAGCTAATTCCTCTGTAGTTTGAGCTATCCAGTATATTTCCTTTCTTATGTATAACACAGGTCATGCTGGTTTTCCACTTTTCAGGGATTAATTTTTGCTCCCATATAGCTCGTACCAGATCATATATTTTCTTCCTGACACTAGTTCCCCCATTTTTTAGAAATTCTGATGGGATTTCATCGGGGCCCGGTGCTTTATTGTCCTTTAGCTTTTTTATTCCGTCATCGACTTCTTCTAATGTTGGTGGTTTAACAATATGTTGGTTATAAGTTCCAATGTCTTCTGTTGGTGGTTCATGTTCATCGCTAACTCCATTCAGTAGTTCAAAAAAAATGCTCATTCCATCTCTCCAATACCTGCAAATTGTTAGTCAAGATTGCTCCATTCTTGTCACGGCATGAGGAAGTTCTGGGTTTGAATTCCTTTCGTCCTAGGTTTATTTCCCTAAAGAAACCTCAGCTTTCATTAGATCCCCTTAAATGTCCCCTTAAAATTAGGTTTTTAATTTTTATAATTAATTTTTATTTTTATTTAACAGAAAAACGTGATATTATTTAATTTAATTGAAGATCATTTTCTTCTTTCTTTTTAGTACGTTGTCTTTAAAATGAGTTCTTATAAACATTTATGTGGAAGTGAAAAAAGAAAACGAAAAGCTGATCGAGATAAAGATGGCAAAACAAATGAAACGATCGTTAGACAAATTTTTAACTGTAAATGGAGAACAATTACAACAAGCGTCATCATTTTCACAAATTTCACCCACTCAAACTCCAGAAACATCATTTGTGTCCGAAACTATTCTGCAAAAAGACCAGCGGGAAAAACCAAGCAATTCCGTTAGTGAAGATGAAACAAAAAGAGAAAATATAAATTTAAAACCATCTCAAAGTTATGATGAAACTAAGAGATTTATAAACGATATTACATTATGGCCAGAATACTTAACAGACGTCATGCGAGAGTATATTATATAAAAAAAATCCACCAAAATCAATAAATGGATCTTTGGAATCCATCCGATGCAACGAAGTACCAAAACAAATCACGAGAAAATTAACTATTGCCTCCTTCTTCAGAACAATTAATAGCGGGGAAAAAGTTAAAAGAGATTGGTTGGCTTATACTGAAACCAACAACTTATTTTACTGTTACGTCTGTAAATTATTTTCCAAGCAAACAACGCTAATGACAAAAGGGACGAATGATTGGAAAAATGTACATAAAAAATTGTCAGAACATGAGAACTCCTGTGACCACATTAACTCTATTTTAATTATTATAACAAGATCTGAAATTACCGGACGCATTGACACTGAACTGGAAAAACAAATTATAAATGAAAAAAAATATTGTAGGGAAGTACTTATACGTGTGGTAGCGACAATCAAATTTATTTAGTTTCGTGGTAAAAATGAAGTGTTTTTTAGTGAAAATAAAGGTAATTATACAGGTGCTTTGGAATATTTATCCGAGTTCGATCCATTTATGTGGAAACACATGAAAAAATATGCAAACTGCGGCACTGGTACTATAAACTATTTGTCGTCTACAATATATGAGATTTCTATTATATCGAAAGATTTACGACTCGCAATAGTGAACGAAATAAAGGAAGCCAAATTTTACTCTCTAATTATTGATTCAACACCTGATATATCTCACGTAGACCGTCAGCTGACCTTCATTATTCACTATGTTCTTCGAAGTGGTATAAAAGAAAGACTTTTGAGATTTCTAACAATATTTTCTCATACTGGTGAAAACTTGGAGAAAGTTATTTTAGAATTTTTAAATAATATAGATTTAGACATCACTAACTTTCGGGGACAGAGTTATGATATTGCGTTTAATATGTCAGGTAAATATAAGGGACTCCAATCCAGAATAAAACAAAATATTTTTTCTGCCCATTTTATACCATTTCATACCGAAAGTTGCATGGAAATGACTACTTTTTTCAATATCCCACAGGTATTGTACGTATTTTTTTCAAGTTCTACACATAGGTGGAATGCATTACAAAAATTTTATAAGAGCAAACACTTGAGTATTAAACCTATTTGTGACACTAGGTGGGCTGCTCGTTCCGATGCTGTGAAATCCTTAAAGGAAAATTATGAAGAAATTGAACATCGTTTACGTCATTTTTCCTCAAACAAAGATGAAAAACCATTAACAAGGTCCGAAGCATAAAAACCTTGATACATTTGTGTATGCACTGTTACTTACTATATGGGAAAAGATTTTAGAGAGAATAGATGTTTCAAACAAGACTCTTCAACAAAAAGACGAATTCCTACATACAGCAGTTTTAATATATAATTCATTGATAGATTTCATACTAACTGTTAGAGATGATTTTGGCAATTTATAAAAAAAAGCAGAAAAAGTCAAAGATATTGCATATACTAATGATAAAAAACGGCAGAAAATACGAAAACTATTTCATGATAAAATTCCAGAACATGAAATAAGATTCAGTGGCAAAGAACATTTTAAAGTTAATATATTTTTTTGATGTATGCGATTCTTTAATTAGCAACATTAAAAAAAGATCTGAGGGATATAAAACTATTAATAATAAATTCAAAACAATTTTTCATGATAATGATGTTAGTGACTCTTCAATAGAGGAATTAAAATGTTATGAACAAGATTTAAACCTAGCAGAACTGAAAAATGAAGTATTACAACTTAAGACTTTTATAAGTAAAGAAAATATTATTTCGCCTATATCCATGTGGTCTTTTATTCAGGAAAATAATATTATTGCAGCATTCCCTAATTTAAACATAATTCTGAGAATTTATTTAACCCTTCGAAAAAGCAATGCAAGCGGTGAAAGATCATTCTCAGTAAAGGCCAGAATATAAAAAAATTTAAGATCCACATTAGGTCAACAAAAATTAAATAGTTCATTATTACTTTATATAGAAAAAGAGTTATTAAATAACTCTATTAATTATGACGAACTAATTGACGAGTTTGCGGAATTAAAAGTGAGAAAAAGGCAATATAACTGATCAATCTGGGTATATTTGTTTAAGTATTATTGTTTGTTTTAATAAATTATTTTTATGTTTGTTTGTTTTAATAAAATATGTTTGTGTTTGTTTTAATAAATTATGTTTATGTTTGTTTGTTTTAATAAATTATGTTTGTGTTTGTTTTAATAAATTATGTTTATTTAATTTGTGTACATATATATTATTTTTTTACTTTTTTTTTCTTGAAATCTGATAATTAAATAGAACTACATACTATATGCTCTAAAACCAAACTACCAAACGCAAAGTAATGACTGAAAAATAGACCCGGAATTACAATGTTGCCTAGGGCCCGCTTTAGCCTTAGTCCGCCACTGGTTTTATGAATTCGCTTCTCCTCTTTTCTTGCCTCTTTGTATTTGATCGCAGCATTTCTAGAATGTCTTTTATTCAGCATCTTTTTACAAGCTTCATTCTTTTTTCCTGTTGCCATGTAGCATTCATTATCAAACCAATCTTTCCTCTTAGTTTTCTTAATTTTTCCAATAACTTCGTTACCAGTCTTAACGATTGTTTCCTTCAAAGAGTTCCATTTAGAGTTCATGCTATCTTCCTCCCTATGGTTATCCTCAGATTCTTTAAGGTTACTGTCAATTTGATTCAGGAATTTGAGCTTAATTGCCTCATCTTTCAGTTGTTTACAGTCAAACTTTTCCAAACATTTTCCTCGAATCTTTCGAATGTTGGAGATTCTAGCTCGTAGTTTTGCTATTATTAAGAAGTGGTCTGAATCTAAGTTGGCACCTCGGTAGGTTCTTACGTCCTCAATATCCGATTTATGCCTGGAATCAATCAATAAATGTTCGATTTGATTGAATGTGATCCCATCAGGAGATCGCCAGGTCATTTTATGGACTTTCTTATGCTGAAACATTGTGCTTGGTATGACAATATTATGATCTGCAGCAATGTCAATAAATCACTTTCCATAAGTGTCATGCAGACTAAATTTGCCAATTATTGATTTAAATTCCTTTTCCTTGCCAATTTTTGCATTTGCATCCCCTAGATTTTGACATCATTTTTTGGGCAGGATGCATATAAAGCATGCAGTTCTTCATAAAAGAGCTCCTTTTCCACACTGTCCTTGTCTTCAGTTGGAGAATGAAAAGTAATGAAACTGTAGTTGAAAAAAGCTCCCTTAATCCTAATTTTACATAGTCTGGATGATTTGGTGACATAATCTATTAATAATGGCCTTATCCTTTTACTCAGGATCAAGCCTGTTCCAAATACTATATGTATTTTCTTATCACAGCTATAGATAACTGTGTGATTTTTCTTTTCAATTATTCCATCTCCTGTCCATCTGACTTCTTGGATGGCCAGTATATCGATTTGATAGTTATCAATTTGATCAATCAGCATTTGTAGTCCTTTATTCCTGTAAAAAGAGCGAATGTTCCATGATCCTACTCTCAGTTCCTTAAATCCTTTTCCAGTTAGTTTCCGAGAAGTCTGTCCGGGTATATTAGCTTTTTGAGAACTCGTAACAATTGTTTTTTTACAGGGTGATGTCGTTAGCCCCACGCCTAACCCCCAACCTGCAGGAGCAGGGTGTCCCTCTTTGTCTTGAGTCTCCCCTCCGACCTGTCCGGTTTGGGTGATCCTACCAGGAGCCGAAGCTCCCGCCGGCATAGCTCTCGGGATCGACAACACACACAAACCACAACACCTCGTTAAGGTGGGAACACCATCGCTGTGGATATATATATTTAGAAAAAGGAGAAGATATGTTCTATTTTGCTTTTAAAATATTATTGAGCAGGTCAGTTTAATAGATTGGTTCATTAATATATATTTTTCTTTATATACAAAAAGATACTTGAAGTTGATATTTTAAATTATCGGTATTTTAAATTACTCATCTTTTTTATATAAATTATGAAAAAAGATGAAGAGTTTTACTTGTGCAAAATCTTTTTACAGTGACGTTTAAAGATGTCATACACTTTTAAGAAATTTTTTTTCATTGTTAATAATTCATTAATGGTAATAAAAATACCTGCTATTATTTATTAATTAGACGTGCGATAACATTTAAATTAAAATAAAAATTCTAATAACAGTTAAATGATAATTTTATAAAAATATTTGAAAATCTAAAAATTACTGTAAAATGAAATCCGATCAAAATTTTAAAAATTGCCCTATGAAGTTAATGAATTCGTGTGGAAATTTAAAATCAAATTAAATTCTGTAGCTCTGAAATGCTCACAAGTAGGCACGCGAACAAACTCAGGAGTAGATTTATTATTTTATTGTATGTGGAAAGGTTGCGCGAAAACTTTTATTTATTTTAATTGATTGGTTTCATGTTTAAATTATTAACGGAGTCGCAGTACAATTTCATACACAGATTCTTGTGCAATTGTTTTTTTCCCCTCGTATTTCTCTGGAAGTATCTATTAAAAGAGATTTTTGTTGTTTTCCTACAGAGATTTCTGCAGAAAATTATGTTTATACAAACTACAAAAAAAATTTACTTTAACCCTTTCGCGATGAGTTTTTTTTTTTTTTTTTTTTCCTACCACAGAACAATTTTGGTAGCATAAACTATGAATATGGCAGCATTATGGACAGTAGTGCCATTTATGTTCTGTGAATGAAAATACCTTCAAAGATATTGGCAGGACAGGTGAGAAAGTCTCCCATTAGACAGAGAAGCGCTTCTGTCCCAAAAGATTTTTTTTTTTTTTAATTTTTTTGGGACGTATGTGTCCCGTTAGGTGCGAAAGGGTTAAAATGTTTCGATCTACACTATTATGCATATTTATTTGTTTAGTTCAGAGACTAAAAACTTTGATATCAAAATAACAACAAACAGAATATTCATACAAGCCAGTGAACAACAAAACCTTTTTTCCACAAGCCTTTACAATGATGAACACACATTATGAACATGAAGTTTTCTCGCTTCTCATCAGATGACAAGACTACCACGATTCTATTTTCGATGGTAAACACCATCTCTTGATCCACAATCAAAATTAAATTTTAGACATCAACTGTACAGACTTATTTTACCGAACTGTGTATAATCTGATATGCAGGAAGAAAAAATCTTATTTGCGAAGATTTTTTTAATAGTTTTGTTTCAAAACATTCAGTTATTATTTTTTTTCCAGTAGCACGAAGAAATTTTCTGGTCATCAGTGATCTTCTATAGTAATACTGGATTTTTGCTTGTTTGTTTTTGCAGTGTAGTTTCAATTCCACTGATGTAAATTTTTCCATTTTATTTTATAGCGAAACGAGAGCTGGAATAACATCAGTTGCTGAATGTACTGAATAGGACCTGAATGTTTTACAACTTCATTTTTTATTTTTGTTTTGACATAATTTTTATTTTTATGTTGATGCATAATTTTTTATTTGATACAACAAATAATTATGGAATAAATATTTGCTTAAAAATCTATTTATTGCTATTGTATTTTCTACATTTGAAATCCACTTGATTTTGACAAATTTTTAACCTAATTGAGCTACAAAATATAAAAAATGGTTTTTATTTTCTTTAGATCAAATATTAAGAAATGTCCCATTTATCTGGACAAAAAAAGTGCTTTTCCATAATATCAAAGAAAACAATATTGATGCCAGTTGTTAGCACTATGAATTAAATGTTTAATTTTTGTTTTATCCAGTTATATGCTTAAAAGTTAAGGTAATTTTTCTGTGTGTCCAATTTATTGATTTAAATTATAAGCGTTGCAAAGCAAAATTGTCAAATATTTTCAACATTCTCATTTTGTTGAACAAAAATTTGAACTATTTTACTATATAAATCTTAATTTTCATCATTTTTAATGACTTCCTGGTGAATATAAATTTTAATAGGAAATTAAAATTAAATTCAGCAAGAGAGAAATGCGTTTAAATTTAAATATAAAAACTTTATTTATTAATTTCACGAACAAAGAAATTTTTAATACACAAGGAAATATGCAAAGATTTTTTTTTTAGCTCAAAAAAGAAATATTTGAAATTTCACTTTTTCTTAGTGGTTAATTTCTTACTATAACAGGAAAAAAACCAAATATTAACACTTCTTCAAGTAATAAATAATTTAAATGCTTTCTTTTTTACATTAAAGAGAATAAAGTCAATGTTAAGCTATCGCATAAATATGTGTAAAAGAGAATGCAAACTACTTTTTCTGCTCTACCCACTAAAATATCTCATTTTTTGCAGAATAAAAATCCATATAAGAGAAATATACGTAATGTGACATATAGTTGCAAATTATCAGAGCTCTTAAAGATCCGCCAAAAATAGTAAAGTGGTAGCAAACTATTCATCAAAGGAATTTGTTGCTTTCCTAACTTCGTAATCACTCGAATGTAGAATGAATCAGATTTCTATACATGCAATAGGCTTTTAAATCTTTATGGTGATCAAGAAAAGTTATTGATATTTTTTTAAAAACAGAAAATATATCTTCAATACAAATTTTGCTACAATTTAAAAATTTTTTACTAACTTTTGGCAGCCCTAACCTCAGGGAGTGACGTCACGTCCAGATTGACGCTTAAGTTGACGTCACACTAGCAATAGAATCAAATTGCATTGGCACAAAAATCACATGAAAAGGTCTATTTTAGCTGGGCATACAAAACGTTGCAAAAAGAAACCTTATAATTACCTAAAATTAAGGTAATATTCACCTTAAGATTAAATTGTAAATAAAGTTCTAAAAATAAAAGCACTATATGAATAAAAAATAAGATATATAAACATACAGGTACATCCACTAATGCACTTAATATATTTTCAACTCTACCAAGTGAAATAGCGTTGAAAAATTCAACCTAATAACATTGATCGCAAAAACTGCAATCGATATTATTGAAATTCTGTACATGTGCAAAAATTAAACGGACCATCCTGAATAACTTTTGATCTAATAATCAGATCTTCACGTTCTAGGACTCAATCTAAATATTTCGAGGGGATGACCTCAAAAATGCTAATTACTTAGTGCAGACGATATTTTAAGTTACGATCCAACGGTTGATCCCCATAATGCTAATTTTATTTTTTGCGTATTTTTCCATACTTCAAGAACTTTTTAAGCGAATTGAAAAAAATTTGCACACAATTATGAAATTCGTTTATCCATTATGTTATGGAAAAAGTATATTTTAGTAAATATTTTCATTATTATTTATTATTTTATTAAGTAATAGTCGGAAAAAATTTAAATTGTGAGGTATGTATTTTTACATCCTTTTAAAATAGGTAATTTTTACATGGCAAAATACAAAATTTGAGCAAAATCGGTTGAATAATTTCTGAGAAATTGAATTTTAAATACAAAATCGAATTAAAAATTGATTGAATAGTTTCTGAGAAATCGAACTTTAAATACAGGCAGGAACAATTCGACCGATTTAACTCAATTTTGAATTTTGCCATGTAAAATTACATGCATTAAAATTTCATAAAAAGTTGTATACCTTACAATTCAAAAATTTTCCAAATATTTTTTGATAGCATAATAAAAAATAATGAATGTCTACAAAAAACTATATTTGGCTTGCAATTATCTTTTATAATCTTTATCTATATCTTTTATAAACATGATTTTAAAATTATGTTTAAAAATTTTTCAACTTGTTTGAAAAGATCTCGATATATGGCGAAATACGCAAGAAGTAAAATTAAAATTAAGGATCCAAACTTTGGATCGCTCTCCTGATCAAACTATGTGGACCATATTCCCCAGATTTGGCTACCCCCAATATTTTGGTGGTTCATACTCTGAATACGTCTGAAAAAGGTATGTTTATTCTGAGAAAGTTAATTTTTGCGCTTAATTTCGTAAGATAAAATATCGTCCGCACTAAATAATTAGCATATTTGAGGTCATCCCGTCGAACCATTAAGATTGAGTCATAAAACATGAAGATCCGATCATTAGATCAAAATTTATTCAGGGTGATCTGTTTCTTATTTTGCGCACTATACAGCGAGTTTTGTGTACAAAAAGTTACAAATCATTTAGTCTTCCTTTTAGGATAAAAGGTTAGAAATTGCAATATTTTTGCTTTATTGAAAAAAGGTTTTTACTGCAAGCTTTTTCGTGACAATAAAAAGAAAATTCAGGCACAACGTTGTCATAAGGTTACATGCTTTCTGGGGATGTAGTTAATTTACGTCGCACTAGAGCTGCACAATGGGCTATTGGCGACGGTCTGGGAAACATCCCTGAGGATGATCCGAAGACATGCCATCACAATTTTGATCCTCTGCAGAGGGGATGGCACCCCTGCTTCGGTAGCCCAACGACCTGCACGCGAAGTCGAGCACTTTACGGTGGAACAGTTTAACGAGGACCAATACCGCACACCCTCGGTCCCTACGCAGACTGATCCAAGTGGTCACCCACCCGCACACTGACCGCAGCCAGTGATGCTTGACTTCGGTGATCTGCTGGGAACCGTGTCTTAACGATCAGTCCACTGCGGGACTGATTTTCAAATAGATTAAAATCTTTTAACTTGGGAAACTTGATAGAACTGAAAACTACATTAAACATAGTTCTAAAGAAAAGTATCACAGAAATTTTAAACAAATATACTTATTAAATAAAAAGGAAAAAAATATTAAGAAAAGGGAAAATATTTTAGAACATTCCTATACAACTGAAAAGAGGAGGAGAGGAAAGGGAGAAGGGCTAAAAGCATGAAACCGGTCTCTCCCCAGATGGCGTATTCGAGTGTTGCGTTTGCCAATCTTTAAGATCAATGCACTGCGGGACTACTCGGTTACAGAGTTTAATGATTCTTTTTAATGCAGTATTTAGTTAACTTGTATGGCAATACATGCATTGTTGTCAAATTTTCTATATTTTTTTTTTCTTTTTGTATTTACCGAAAACAGAATGTCGAGTAAGCATATGATTAGTTTCGAATTGATATTGATCTAGAAGTATATTTGAAATATTCCTATTAAGAATTATACACTTTCTTGAAGCCTGCAATCTACGAATATGTTCATAGCTTTTGGTCTTTATTTACGGGACATTACATATATAACTCTTGTTTTTCTTTGTCGGGTTTTGAAGATAAATAAGATAATGTAACTTATCACCTTATAATGCAAGTAAAATATGCGGTCGGAACTTAAACATTTGAAATTCAAAATGCATATTAGGTTTTTTAAAATAACAATATGAGGACTTATAGTAATATATTAAATGATGACGTTGAAAAAGGGTGTTTAATGAATGATGGCAAAACTATTAGCAATTTTGAACGGTTAAATAATTTCAGAAGTTATCCCTTACCATCTCGTAGTGTTCGAAGGGTGAGTAAAATTCTTCCGTTTGTTGTATAGGTATTAAAATCATCCTGTTGATTTGAAAATGATATTTGTATTAAGAGGGGAGCAGAAAATTCTCGGAGCCTAATATTACCCCACAGTTTTCTGGTTTGAAATTTCCCTCAAAATTATAGCGCCTTTTAAATTTTTTCTTTAAATAAGAACAATTTTTACACAGTTCTTAAACTAGCATATATGTAAAATTCTAAATATATTAAAATAATAATGATATATAAAAACTAAATTTAAGGTCCCAACCCATATACTTAAGGAATTCAAACTTATTAATAAACAAACTGACTTGTTAAATTATTTGTGTTATGCTTACCATAACAGAAAATATTCTTTTTTAGACAGCAATTTTACATGATATTGAGAATTAAAAGATTTGTTAAAATAAACTTTTAAAATGTAAATTTTTATTTTCTATTAACAGGGAAAAATTTTGTGAAGCTATAATTTTATTTTTTCTGCAATGAAAAAGTTTGTAACTTGTTTTCTTAATTGGACCAAAATATTTCCAAGGACTGCCTGCTTTTCCCCAGAACCATTTTTGTGTGTTTGGAGATATTCTGCGCTCCTGTGTATTAGCTTGTTTATTTATGTGTGTAGTAGGGTGGGGGAGATTTCCATATTGTGATTTGTGGCAAAATAATCATTAAGTCTTGGCAACTTCCGGGCATCTGCCCGTGAAGAACTAAAAAAACATCAAAGAACAGGATTAACTCAAAAAGTATAACTCATCACCACCCCTGAGCAAACATCTAAATGTTTTTTTTAATAAGAAATTTCTCTTTTAAAATCAACTTGGTGATTGACAACTTGCGTGGCGGATCATGATATGGAAATATCCCTGTAGGGTGAGCCAAAAAAGTCGAAGTATCCTAATTTTAGCATTGATATATTAAGCATTTGTATAAGTTTTTGATGAAAGTATAGTTGAAATTCCAAATATCCATTATTGTGGAGTCCGGAAAAAAGTTTTTTCTCCAGATAATAGGTCTTTAAAGGAAACGTCAGAACATCCTTGTTGAATAAAAAATAACTAAAAGATTCTAATTAACATCAAATTCAACCAACAATGATTCACGTGGTTGCGCTATTTTCGAAGCTTGTGTTACAGATTTCTACATGGCCTTTAAAATCTTTATATTTTATTATGCCATTGTATTATACCGCAAATTCTAAATCATACATTTCAGTTAGTAATTATTTGATACACTCGATAACAACGATTTCACATTGAATCCGCTTGATTTTGACAATAATTTTTTTGGTAATTATTAAAATGGATTTTGTCTTGGTTTTTATGTTTGTAACATTTTAATACGATATTTCATTTGGAAAACTTCGAATCACTTTGGCACTCAATTATTGACGACTCACCTGCAATCCCAATGGATTTGTGATCACATTTTTGCCAGTTATTGCTACGGAGTTTTATAGTTTTTTTTTATTGCTTCATTATCATATGGGAAATTTCGAATCGCACTTCTGTAGAATTACTTTTTGATGCACTTTATTTTTGACAATTCTATTGTCCATATGGTTTTGTTGATCGCATTTTCAATAGTTTAAAATTTCCACATGGTTTTTAAAATTTCGATTTCAGTTTTAATATAATATTATTATGGTCCGCATATTCCAAATCGTGCTTTATAAGAATTACTTAATGACCTGCCTTAGTGACGACAAGTTCATCCTTTTAGATTTTTTTCTTCAAAATATGAAATTGTTGCGCAGTCTGAAATTTAGTGCTTGATTCTTGGCGGTATTAATCCTTTTATGTTATACATGTGAAAGAAAATACGTGATTTTTTCGCGATATAGTGAAATGCCGGATTTCGTTTACGTGAGATTCAATTTTATTTTGTTATTATAGCAAAAATCGGTTTTTAAATTTAAAAAAAAAAAAAAGTCGGTCTGGTAAAAATCATAAAGAAGCGGAAAAGCAGAAGATTCTTATCTATGAATGCTTTTTTTTTTTTGATTGTTGAAAAATGTCCGGAAAAGAGACCCTTCTAGTAAATGAATGTCCGGATATTGAACTTTGTACTGTAGTCAATAACTTTTCCATGCTACTACCATTATAAGATTTATGATATTGTGATTTTTTAGTCCAATTTAATGTATAGTAAAGCATGATTTTCTATATCTCATCAATAATTGAATACTGTTAAAATTTATCTATAAAATTAGCTATTAAACTTTATTGAAGGTTATGTAGTTGTTTTTCTGACTATCATTATGAATAAATTTCATTTTCTTTCTTCTGTTTCATTGCAGCTCTGGAATCAGCTATCAAAGTTGCAACGTTTTATCATTGGCATGTTATTTGCTTTTGTGATATTATGTGTTATTGTCATTTTACCCTGGACAGATACTTCCTTTTTGTTTGAAACTTCCTATAATAAAAAAGTTCAGTATTCAAATAGAAATAATTTATTGGATGATTTTGAATTAAATGATAGTGCCAAACAAAGTCAAATTAGCACTACAGCTATCAAGATATTTCAACATGATAACATTCCACGTTTAAAGGTAAGATGATTATATGATCACTAAGGGCTGTATTTTAATGATATTTGTAATTTTAGACTTTTCTTCTTTTAATAGATATAAATTTTATACGATACTTAAATAATTTTTGGGCATAATTATTGATTTTTTTTTTTTTGTTTGGTCAATTTTTTAAAAATTGAAATATCCTATATTTTGAGTCTTCAAAACTTAGTATTTATCTAGAAAATTTTCTAGATATCAAGTTTTTAAGGTAAACTGAAATAGGTATGCATTATACAAGGAGATATGTTTCAGCTGATAAGCATGTAAATTATTAATAAATTATCTCTTAAAATTTCTATAATACTGTGTACCAGTTCTTGAAATTTCCCGGCTGTATTGATTTAAAATATGTCTAATAGTGTTGATAAATTTATTTTCTTTGATTTTTTCTTTGTTATTACCCTAGTAGCAGAAACCATTCTGCACTACAGCAAGCACTAGAGATTATCAAGGCAGTTATATTATTTTGCTATATAATTTAAGCAAATAAAAATTTGCTAAAATAATAAAAATTTGCAGAGAGAAAGATCAAAGTATCAGTGATTCTCTGAATTTCTTTTGTGGAAACATTTAATAGCTGAGAACTGAAACTCCATAAAATACAGCTAATCATTGCCGGTTTATTTTTCTTATTTCATTGAAATAAAAATACTATTTCAAGTTCATCTTTTATAAACTTTTTTTTTTCAATATTTTTTTATTGGGCCTATCATAAATATTATTATTTTTTTTTTTTTGGAAAAGCTGTATTTTAATGCTACTATCCTTTTTAAAACGTTTCCAAACTTATTTCAAATCAAAATCCTAATGCTGGGTTTGGAAAAGAACTACCTACAAATAAGTAAAGAAACAAAATGCTTTTCATTTCTTTCTTTCTTATTTATTTTTTAAAAGAAAAAAAAAAATGAATAACTAAAGCAAAACAAGGAATTCTGATTTGGCATCTTTTGCAAATGAATGTAGCTTCAATTTTGTTTCTTGAAATTGTTAAGTTCAATGATTATTTTGGGAGGTACAGGAAATTATTTTTGATTTGTGAAACAGATCGGAATGACTGCCTACCTGTATGCAAAGTGTTTCTGAACTATTTTAAAACTTGAAACTAAGAAACAATCTACAGACATTTTATGTAAAGAATATGGATAGTTTAAAAAAAATTATTAATCAATTTTCTTTAATTAAGAATTTTTAAACATAAAGAAATTTTAAAGAATGAGTAATTTTTAAATTAGGTTCCTATTTGACAGTTTGGTTTTCACTGAATAAGAAAAAAAATTAAAAATTTTTTTGTTTTTGTTTTGATAGATATGTAAATGATATCAAAAGTTTATTTCTTGTGTATGGTAGAAAAGTTGTTTTAACATTGATCTACAACTTTAAATTATAAAAGGGTTGTTTTTTACATTAAATTCTAGTTATTAAAAACATAATTTATTTGTTGGTTAAATACAAAATTATTGGACAGAAATTTCTTCAGCAGAAATATAGTTATTGGGCTGAAATAACCTTTACGGGTCATTCTCACTGAAAAGGTATAAGTAGACTAAAATTTTTTCTTAAATTAAAGCTATTAAAAAAGTGATAAAAATTACACAAATGACTTTATTTATTTTTGTTATATGTCCTTATAATAATGGTCAAGTTTTCTATTTTATTTTTTACAAGATTTAAAATATTTTAAATTCTGTCTAGTCCACGGAAGAGATGTAATAGTCAACGGAGGAGACATTTACAAGCATAAAATGGCAATGAAGACTGATTCATTAATTCTTGGGTACAATTGATACGAGTTTAACATTAATGAGTAAATAATAAAACATTTCATTATTAGAGATAGAGCTACTTCCGCTTAATCATGCTGCTATGAAAGGAAACATTTTTAAAGTAAGGATTTTAAAACTAGGTGTACAATTTAAGTAACTCTTACTGAACATTAATAAATTAAAATGTAAAGACTCTTGAAATAAAAATTCAGACTCCACATGAAAGTAATTTATGTTTTCCAAACAAAAAAAAAGGTATTTTTCTCAATAAATGTTAGAAAATAAAAAAATTAGTAACAAAAATTTTTTAAAACTTAATTTCTTTCATTTCAAAACTGTATTGGCATCTAGAGTCCAAAACAGACTGTTTGAGAATATGAACAATGTCATCATTGTCAACAACAGAAATATCATCATCAGCTAGAAACACAAACTTGTTTTTTCCTGCTGATCTTCTCATAAATTTGATGGTATGCTCACCTAAGCTTTCTGATACAATTGAACCTATGTAGTGTGATGCTTTTTTCCCCTAGAAACTGTACTACAACATAATCGTTGGTTTTGGGTTTTTTCACCTTGTATGTTCTTTTTCCTCTTAAAATTCCAAAAATATTTTCTTTGACAATGTTACTATTATTCAATAGAGAAGATAAGCTCGGAGTTGTATCTATGATTAATCCTTCAGATTCTTCCAAACATTTTCTTTGTTTACAATATTTTCTTGCTTTTTCTTTCCAAATTTTTGTTATTTTTCTCTTTTCACATTCATTCATTTCTTGAACACTTTTAATTTTCCCACTATCTTTTCTTTGGTGGTAACGTTTCTCTCTCTTTTTTTTTTTTTTACTTTCTTCAAACAATATAGGGTTTTCTTTTAATTTCTGCCTAGCTTGTCTTATGCTAAGTTTTTTCTGTTCCCTCCTCTCTTAGACATTTAATTGCTTTCTTATTTTTTTATTTTATTTATTTTTTTTTGCATTTTAGTTTTGCCATTTGTTTCCCTAAAATTTGAAGAAAAAAAAAATGTTAAACATCACAGAAATTATTTAGAAAAATTGCCAATATTTACTTCTCCGATAAAAAAAAGTTAAACTTAATTGATTTTCTTTAAAATACAAAGAAATTAACGCATTTGTTCCATTAAAAAATATATCAAATGAAAGAAAATAGTTTTTTTAATTAATAAAAATGTATTTATGGTTGTCTAAAACATTGTCTCTTCCATTGACTGTGTCATCTCCTCCGTGGAACTGTTTTGTCCACGGAGGAGACAAAAACTCGTTCTTGAATTTTTTTAATTTTTCATTTTAAAGTTACAAAAATGGCACAGTTCTTTTTATTAAATATACTATTTTTGAAATCTAAAATTTATGTATCAATTATAAAATAGTTTTATCTTACCTTCTTTATGATGACCACGGAGTATACATTGAGAACTTTGCCAAACCTCAGTTGAACACAAGAATCCAAAACTAATACCAAAGACAACAAAAGCAACTGATCTTTAACACTAGAAAATAAAATGGCTACCTTCCCCACCAGCTGTCTTATAGGGATTTCACATATGCTACCCTCTATTACATATTTACTGAACTATATTAATTGTCCATGGAGGGAGACTTGATGAGACATTTTTGATGGACAAAGTTTACTAACCATTTATTCTATAAAAATAAAACTTTTTAATAAAAAGCTACTATAAACATTTAACTAGTTAAAACTACAAAAATCATTAAAATAACATTTAAAATGTTTAACAGCCATTAAAAATTATTTTGCGTCACAGACGTAGGGACGTCCACGGAGGAGATTTTGAAGTTATGTTTATTAAAAAATAAGAATGAAAGATTAAATGCATTGAGCAGAAATGCATATGATTGATTAGTTAGACCTTTACGAAAAATGATGCAGAAAAATATTAAGAAATCTGCTGTATTTCCTAGTATTTATTACTCAGGGACTAAAAAAATCACCTTATTGTGAAAATGACCCTTACATGTATGCAAATATATCTACAGTACGACCTCGAAAATCCGGACTTCTGAAATCCGGAAATCTCTAAAATCCGGACTCATACGTCCAGTTCCTCAGAAAATTTTTTTAAAAAATCCCTTAAAATAACAATTTCAATGCAAGAGCACAAACCACAACTCTTCTCCAACAATGAAGCAGTAGATGAAGAGGTAGGGGTGGGGAGTAAAAGAAAACTCATAGCTGTTAAGGAAATTCCAGTCATTCTTATCAGCTCTGTATAGATAACAAAGAATATAAAGGGGAATCACCTCCTCTGAAGGGGAATCCCCTCAGGAGGAGGAATTCTACCACCTTGTATTTCCCCCTCCTGAAGAAAGAAAACAGGTTCTTTCTTAACCTTGAAGTTTAGGAGGCGGGACAAGTTCTTTCATCCCCCAACAAAAAAAAAAAGAATTAGTATCAGCTGGTACTGTCTAGTCTAGAAGCATCTGTTTCAGTTATAAGTTGAAATTCATCTCTCGTTTTAAGCTTATATTTTTAGTTTCAATTGCTAATATTATGTTATCTAAATGATCGATTACGGGGGAAAATGACGAAAGTTTGATTTTTAATGCCTCTTATTTATTATTGAAAGAGTATATTTATGTTAAAATTGACGTTAGAGGTCCTACACACGCGCGTTTAATCGCGAAATCGGCCTGGCGAATTCGCAACTTAGATAATTCCTTAAATTTAAGTAAGGTATCTAAAATCCAGAAATTTCGGAAATCTGGACTTTCCAAACCCCCCAGCAATCCGTATTTTCGAAGTTCCACTGTATAAACATCTTTTGATATTCTATTATTCCTATTAACAGTGCCTATTTCTTTTTAGATGGAAAAAGTAGGATTTGATGGTGGTAATTTCTTGGACAAAATTGTTGGAGCAGCAGTGGAACAAAAAAGTATTTTGAGTAAAGTTTTTATTTTTTTAAAAATTTTGTATTAATACATTGATTAGTTCTTTTTGTTTTATATAAAGATAGATGCAATCTCTTAGGTTTATTTTAACTGGCAAGATTAATTTGTAGGGCACAGAGTCCTGGAATACCTGTGACAATTTCTGATATTTTTGCTATATTTTATAAGTTTTCATGTTTTTTAATATGATTATTTTTTTTAGGAGATAATTTTAGAGTAGGCACCAGTCATGCTGACTGTATCTCCTCTAATATGTTGTCAAAGAGACCATATTACAATATTTAATGCATTAATAAATGAAGATCAAGATAGAGGAATAGTAAAGTAATCAGTAACATAGAAAATGATTTTTCCATCAAGAGTTTTTAGGTAGTAAAGATGGATTGTGTGCTTTGTGAAAAAGATTTCTGTCAGCACACATAATTTGTTTTTCCTCAGATTTAAACTATTCTTCCCCCTTGATCTTCAAATTTTAAGTGTGCAAAAAAAAAAAAAAAAAAAAAAAAAAAAAATGCAATAAGCTTTTATTTTTTTTTTCATTTTATAAAATTTAATTCATTAATAAATCTAAAGTGTAAAAAAATTATGTTAACTTTTGTTTTAATGATTAGTAAGTGATTGGATTTTACATGCTAACACCCCGTAATATTTACCTACTAACATCCCTTAATATCCTAATTAATTTGTGCAAATGATATATTAAATTACAAAATCAGACTGAAAAAAAATTCCTTTTTATAAACATGCCTCTTTTTTTCCAAAAGATTCAGATTTTTGACCACGGATAGGGGATATTTTGTAAATGAAAAATTGTCTCAGATGTGGTCAGAAGAGATGTCAAAATCTTGAGGCTCCTAAATGAGAACTTCACTTTTTCTATATTTTGCTTATTGCTGGAATTACTTATTGCTTACTTTCTGGTGCATGTAGGATCTCAATCTTCGTCACCATGCATCTCCACACTTTTCAATTCTCAGCTTTCTTTTTATAGTCTTTAACTCTTATGATTTTTAGATCTCGCTCAACTTCCACAAGCCATCATTTTCTGGGTTTTCCAACATTTCTCTTATGTTATTTTCCCCCAAAATACCTTTTTTAAATCTTGATTCTCATGCATTCTTATTAAGTGACCCAACCACTGTAGCCTTTTAGACTTAATGATGTTAATTATATCTTTGTTTTTATATAGCTTCTCAATTTCTATTTTCATTCTGATTCTCCTAACATGACCATCCTTTACAGGTCCAAATAGTTTTTGCATAAGTTTTCTTTCCCAAGTTAAAATTAATTATTCTTCATATCCTTTCAGGTTTCACTTCTGTAGGTTATAACTGATTGATAACTGATAGGTTATAACTGATTGATCAATATTGCTTTGTAGATCTATAGTTTTAATGTGCAAGATGATATACAAGATCTAAATCTTTTCTGGAGTGAAAAAAAACATCTCTTTCTTGTTGTCTGACCTTAATTTCAGTTTTAATGGTATTATCTTCCGTCATTATAGCTCCAAAGTATATAAATTCAGAGATTTTTTTCAAATTCCATCATAGACCTTTAATGTCTATGAAACTTTTCTTTTTCTCTTGTCTGTTGCCATGTATTTGATCTTTTGTCTGTTAATTACCAGTCCTATTTCTTTATTTTTTTCGCTGCCTTTTCAAGTTTATTATACATTTCAATTAGTGTTTTTTCCTATTTGGTTATTAAGACTTCATTATCTTCAAAAGCGAATATCTGTAAAGAACGGTTCCTAATAGGACCCCCTCTGTCATTATAGATTTCTCTGATAACTTGAAGGCAAAAATTTTAATGTTGAGAATATCACCCTATTTTAATCCCGATTTAACTTTTAAATTTTTCTGATACTTCTCCTTGCATCTCTTTACTTTTGCATTGGTGTTTGTTAGTGTCAACTTGATCAGTCTAATTAATTTACTAGGGGTTCCAAGTTCCACTAATATTTTAAAAAGTTTTTCTTCATTTATACTGTTATACACTTGTTTTAAATCTATAAAAATAATTGATGCACATTTATATTTTGCGCATGAAAATTTTCTGAAATATTTCTGATAAAAAAAATTTGATCTACAGTTGATCAGCCAACTCTAAACTCACATTGATAGTTGTCAATCATAAAAGTGTTGGAAGTCTTTTTGCAATTACCTTAGTTATAACTTTATAGATTATTTCTTTTTCATCATGTTTAGTATAATTTTTTTCATTATTAAATGTTTATTTTTGCAAAATTTCTTTGAATAAAATTCATTTTATGAAGAAAAAGCAATTTTTTCAAGAAGCATCTTTATGTTTATAAATACTCAAATTTATTATATTTTTAAAACTGCATGCAGTTATTGTGTTCAATAAAGAACATTTCATAGTTAAACTGATTTAAGTTTTTTTTTTAAAATTACATATTGTGTTTTTATTTCTTTTAGTCAGATTTGACTAGTCCCATAAACAACGCTATGACTAAATGAGTAATTATATTTCCTTATAATTACAGGAAAATCTGTCCATGATATTTTAAAAATTGAAATTGTCTGGTAACTTTTGTTCACTTAGATAAGCTTTTATTAGCCATTGATTTTATTTGAAATTTGTGTGAAGCATCAGAAAAGCAAAAATTCTAAAAGTTATCTTTAATGTTATTTTGTGCTTGATCAATGTATTCAGACTAATTTGATGTTTGTAAAGAAAATCTAGTTTTTTTAAATGTCTTTTTAGTGTAAGAGGAAAATCTGTCAGTTATTACTAATCTGAATCATACTTTGTTGACTTATTTTTTCCCCTTCATAACCAATTTGTTATTTTTTAGCTTCAGCCCAAGATAAACAAAAGTCTATTGTAGATGCATTTCTGCATGCTTGGAAGGGCTATAAAAGTCATGCTTGGGGACATGATCATTTGAAACCTATAACCAAAACTTTTCAAAACTGGTTTGGCCTTGGATTAACCATAGTGGATTCCTTAGACACATTGTATATGATGGGATTATATGAAGGTAAAAATAAAATCCTTTATTATATACAGTAGAAGATCTTTATAATGCAAACTTTAAACCCGCAGTTTTGTGTTTTATAGAATTTTAAGTTCTCTAGATCCTTTATTTTAGTTTTAAACATACCAAGGCAATATTAGTCTGGAACAGATCAATCTTAAAAAGCTTTAAATTAATTTGTAAATACAAATATGCTTTTAAGTATTTATTATTTACAGAAAAAAATTGATACTTTCTAGAGTATTTGAACAATAAGAGAAAATTATCATTTTCTTTTGCTTAGCTTTGAAAATTGTATCCTCTTAGAAAATAATTTTGCAAAAAACTTACGTAAAAAGTTAGTTCTTGCTTAGTTACAGATACCTCTGACTGCAATTTTCACTGCTTAGGCCCTCAAAGTTAATGTTTATGAGTGAAAATTTTAATAACCGTAACACCCAAAATTTGATATCATAATTTGTAAATTTTTTGTTGTTTTTTAAGAAGTATATATTATAAAAAACAATAGTCCAAAACCATTTTTTTATTTAATTTATTTTACAAGATATTAGCAATTAAATTTTAAAGCTCTTTTTAATTAAAAAATAAATATCTAAGGATAGAATGAATAGATTTTAAATAAACATATCTTATTTTATGCGGAAATAATTGAAGTTTTTGATAAAATAATTATAATAAAACAAATGTTTAAAAAATGTAATTTTTATTGCAAAATTAAGTTGTAAAATGAAAACAAAAATGTTGTTAATGTCGTACAAAATTCAAACAAAACCCATTTTAAAGTAAATTTTATTCTGAACAAAATGGCTTTTCAAAAAAAAAAAATTGATCGCAATTCCATAAAAAGTTATAGTTTTTTTCGCGAAACGCTGCACCACGGCACGCCACTCCACTCCGCTGATCGCTCAATTGCGTTGTTTCAGTTAATTTGGAAGGAATTTAAAAACCTCAACTCAATTTCACAAAATAACAAACATTAAATAATAAATATATAATTTATAATTTTAGGTGAATAATATTATGAATAATTAGTTATTCATAATTTATTTACATAATTTTTTTAGTTCAAACTCGGAACTAGAAGAATATATTTTACATTTGAGCGTTTCAAAATTTTCAACTAAATAAGTATGGTATTCTCTAGTTCCATTAACCCTCTTGGCGGCGAACCCGAAATGACTCGGGCATGATTTCTACACGTAAAGCGGCAAGCCCGGAATAACTCGGGTTGCCTCTCTATATTTTGAAAATGTTCATCAGCTAAATTTTATTTTGCGAACTTAATTATGAATTTTATTTTTGAACTTACTTATGAAAGAAGAGATTTTAACTTAGTTTAAATTTTGACTTATTTTATTTCTTTCTAACTGCCAAGAAATACCTTACTATTTTGTCATTAAAGTTTACTAATTTTAAAATTTTGTTCTGCAAACATTCTTTTATTTTTCATATTATTCTGAAAATTTTCAAAATTATTTTAAAAAATGCTGAAACAAAGTCTTGTTCTATTGTTGTTTTTGTCATGTTTTATACATTTCCCTTGAATTATCGCATCTGAAATTCGTACAGAAATAAAATAAAAATTTTTTGAACAGAATACGAAAGATATCTATTGAATTTTTAAAAAATAACTTGTACATTCAAAAACATTTTTGCTAAAAGAAAAATCGTCCAACTACAAAGAAATGGATGAGATTAAATATCTGTTTAAGTTTAATTTTAATTAAATTGTATTAAGTTTGTATAAAAATCATATAATAATATTTTGAAAAAATTTTTCTCAGCTAAACTCTGATTATTTTTTGTGACAATTTAAATTTTATAGAATACTATCAAGTGATATATTAATAATGCGCGGAAAATTCTTAAAACTAATTATGATACTTTTTTTATTGCGTCATAATAATGGAATATAATAAATTGCAATTAAGCATTAATTTTTGGTAGCTTAAATTATTTAACAAGAAACTACTTCAAAGTCTTCTCATGTACTTATGAACTTATTCATTATTCAATAAACTAATAAAAATGCATAAAAATGTATTCCAAACAAACTAAGTAAAAACAAGACTAAGTAAAAATCAGAGGATAAAATAATTTCTTTTCTTTTTTATAATTATTTAAACGAAATTTCGTAAATACTATTCTTATGTATTTGTTTCAAATTTCTGATTTAATTATAATCAATTTATATCAAGGACAATAATAAAAGGAAAAGGCTACGCAAAGTTTATTTATATGTATTGCTCAGTTTTTTATTATTACTGAGACTGAGACCAGAAAAAACAGGTCAAACAATCTAGTATTTATTTAGTAAGGAGTATAAAACTTTTTTCAATAGAGAAAATTGAAAAAGTTATTTTAAGGATAATTTAGCAAAATAAATATATATTCAAACAGTATTTCGAAAGGTTTAAAAAATGTTTAATTTTTTTATTTAGGAATTAATTTTAAAAGGAATTTGACTACAACAACACATGTGTTTCAACCATAGAAAATCTGATAGTCCTGCAATTTTTTAGTGCTGACAAAATTTAGAACAATTCTGCTCATCTAACTTGATCCATATTTACTACCATATAAAACTGATCGCAAAAGCTTAAAATGAAACAGCCTTTGTTAGTTTCGAGAGTAAAATTTTATTAGTTGACCTTTAACGAAGAATAGAAGAAAAAAAATTTCATTCTTATTAAAAGTTATTACCGTGTTTTAAGAATGAATGTGCTGGTTGTTGGTAAAATTATTGAAAACATCATTCAAGGTGTCACAATAAAAATATTTCCTTTTAAAATACAAACCTGAAAAAGATTCTAAAATTCTAGTTTCTTTATCTCGCAGATAAAATATCTGCGAGATAAAGCATGGATAACTTTCTAAAATTACATACACATATTTAGTTTTATTTCTTATTGCTTTTCTATTATATATGAGGCTGATTTTTGAAGGACAAATTTATTTTCAAAATTTCTTTTCCTATTAAAGCCTTTTATTTGTATGCACTATTTTATAATTTCAGACAATAAATAAATTGTTTGGTTGAAATTTGTTTAGCGTTAGTTAAGTTCTATCCCCTCCTTTTTTCAAAGTACATACATGAATACATTTCTCATTGCGAACTAGGATGCAATAATTTTTCTCCAGAAATGCTTTCTTGTAAGCCGACACTCAGAAAAAGAGAGAAATTTGACAAAAATAGAGTGTCGAGTATTCAAAGAGTGATTTGTCTTATTTCCTGAACCGTGCAGAACTAGGAATTTTTCTTGTAGCTGTTCCATACAATTAGCAAGTATTTGGCTGAGATACAGGAAATAGCCCCCTGCAGAGAAGTAAATCTCCCTCTTTCAAACCACTGACTGTCCATTTCACCATGCATTCACTACTCTAATTATTGCTATCTTCTTCTTCAAAGAATTTCTTTCAACATTTGCTTTCACCCTTTGAAAACGTGTTACTTTTTTTTCTGCACTTTACTAATAAAATGACTACAAAGGGCATATCATCTAGTAAAAGTAGATTTAATATAAAACTTTGAAGTAGTGTAAATAAAGAGAGCATATACAAGAGCACTTCAAATCTCCCACTCTTAAAGTCTAAAATAATTTTTGTAAAGTAGAATTTTTTCACTCTATATTTAATTGTTTAAAAAATTATTAATTTTTTCTGTTGCAAAAACTTTTAAACAAATATGTCTTATTGTTGTTGGAATTTCATGAAGATTTTGCTTTTGTGATTTCTTAAATAATGTTTGCTTCTCCTTTTTATTGATCACTAATTGAAACTATTAAAAATGTGAGTGATTTTGTTTACATTATTCGTCCGAAATGAATATTCTGTGTTGAGCAGTGTAGGCTAAATACCAAATATTTGTATGTTGCATCTCTAATTTAGTAGCAGCAATGGCTGTTTATTATTGAAATTTTAATTTTTTTTAATTATAATTTTACAGTGTTTAGCATAATCTTGTATCCATTTAAATTTTAAAACTCCTTGAAATAGTCTTTTTTTTTTTCAATAGCAGGACCCTATTTGCACAAATTCACAAAATAGGACCCTGGTTGAAAGAATGTGACTTAACACTTATTTTATATTCACCAATTACGAGTAATTTTTTCACAATTTTAAAAAAAACAGAACCTTTTACAAAATGTATGGACAGACCCCTGATATTGATCTAATCAGTGAACGTAACATCGTTTCTTTTTAATAAAAGCATTTTATTGATTTTAGAACAGAAGGGTTTTAAATTAAGCTGTTACCTGAAATTCATGAATAGCAGTTTCTGCAAAAGATTTTCTTCAATGTGTTACTTTGCATCATATTAATTACCACTATCATTTCTATTTTTAAAAATTTCTCAAGAGTATGTATAAGGAATTTTCTTAAGTAATCTTAGCTCCAGACCAGTTGTTCCCGAACTTTTTTTTATCTCGTAGACCCCTTGAAATGTTTTTCGGTTGTGGGTAGATATTTATCCATAATATTATATTGGGTAGATATTACCTGATATTTATTTTTTATAAATTCATCAACTTCAAACGTATTTTTGACAGCTGGTATAGTGCTACTCACTGTAAAAGATTTAAATTTCTAACTGTAGTGAAGTGTAGTATGAAAAACTTTAGAAAAAAACACATCTTAATTTTATACATTTATTAATTAAATTCAAACTAATTTAATTACTAATTTAATTTAAATTAATTTGTAAGTGGAATAAAATAGTGCACTATAAAACCCGTACTCCGCTACTAATATTATAATTGCGGAAATAAGTTTGTACACAAAACCGTAGTAGAGTATTATCGGTCTGTTTGTTACGTTTTCACGCAAAAGTTAAGCAACAAATCTCCGTGATCTTGTGCGCAGAGAAAGTAGGAGGACTAGCTAGCTAAAGAGTTGACACAGGCTACATTTCAATTTACCTCTGAAAAATATTTTTTTGTTGTTGTTACAAATTGAAACCTTACACGCAGAGAAAATAAAAACGTATGCGGGCGGAGCTGCAGGCAGCTGCTAGTTTATAATAATTCAGTTTCATGTATCAAAAAATAATCCTAATAACTTTAATTTTAATAAAATTTTTACTTCATAGCTACTTCTATAAATTATGTAAAATGTAGATAGATATGTCTTTATATTATAAGGTAGTATAATGTAAGTAAATAGTAGGTAGCATCAGTGTATATTGATTATCCCAATCATGAAATGCCAAAATAAAAGTCAGGACCTGCCTATATGAGATCCACTATGGTTCACCCCCTTTTCATTTCATGGACCCCAATTTTTTTTCACAGGGGTTGATATAGACCACTTTGGGAATGACTGCTCAAGACTTTCAATTCTCTAGACATTCTAATAATATCAGTTTAATTAAAACAAATTGATTTTAAACATATCATAACAGTTATTTTGTGCTTTATCCTCAGAAATAGCAAGCAAGCAGCTTTTGTTGTAATATAAATATAAGTAAATGAATTGCACTCAATTTTTTATTCCATTCATAACCATCGAAAAAATTTCCTAAATTTTAAATTGAGCAATTTAAACATGGAAAAATAACTTAAGACTTGTATTATTTAATAATATGAATATGTATGAATGGTTTTGCTTCATTAAACTCATAACTTACACTTTTAAAAGTTATTATCAGTAATGCAATTAAATGGGGGTGACTGTATAAGGATATCAGCTAAAAAAAATATAAGCAATTCTGTTTTATTGATAGTGCATGTGTTATAAAATTAAAAATGATGCAAAAAATTTATCGATAAAGAGCAAGCAGTGGAGAAATAGGAAAAAAAAAAAGCAAATGAACTTTCTTTTTCTTTCTAAAAAAGGCTGTAAATGTGATCGACACTACACCAGTTTACGAATCCTTAATGGAAGAACAAAATTTTCTAGGGGGAGAAATTTAAAAAGTTTTATTCAGACTTCAATAATCAAGTTTTAAAAAATATTTTAACAATGGTTATCAAGCCATTGAAATATTTACCCCGACCTACCCCAATTTAGGGACATATGGGTAAAAAGGGGGTACGGGTATGGTTATCAAGCCATGTCATTTTCATATTTTCGGGATCAGTTATATTTTTCGAATTCTGCATTGAAGTACTATCTACAAGCAACAAGGAAATTTATTTGGTACACAAAGAGTTAAAAAGCTTCAATTTTATAAAAAATTGTGAAAAAAAAGGAATTAACTAATACTAGTCAGTATTACACTTAACTACATTTTGAATATTGATGATGAAATTATATTCTAAACGATGTACTTTCCAAATCAGAGATGTAACTTAAAATGAAGATAATGATAATGGTTTAGATTAAATAAAAGAAAAAAGATTGCTACTGTGCAAGATTGAAAACTATAGAAAATTAAAGGATTTTAATAGAAATTATATACGCTATGTGTAGTGATAATAATCACTAAATAAATAAAAATTTAATAAAAATTAAAGAAACATAAACTTCACAATATTGTTTTCAAATTTAATATTTTTATTTCATTTATTACGAGTTTTTTTTTTCTTACTCTAAGAAAAAGTTGAATGATAGTGTTCTAATAATAAACTGAGAAAAGCGAGACGAAACACAGTTATCATTTAAATATAAATCCTAAAAAGGTTGAAAAAATTCTGGAAACAAACATAGCTTTACACAAGTATTCAAAAAAGATAGTTGTAGAGTGAACTACTTAATGGGTTTCATCAATCAAACTGTCAATATCCTGACTAACCACATAGAGCTTGAAAAATTCTCTTAACAGCAAACGTAAAAAAGGGGGTAGGCATTCCCTTTGTCTGACACTCGCCCTTTTAAGGTACATCTCTGGTAAATATGCTTGCCCTTTTAAGAGTAAAACTATTCCAAGTAAGCGCCATCAAGAGGGTTAATCGTTGAAGCTTTCTTAAATCTTGTTTCGAATTTTTTTTTTTTCATTCTCATGTTCAGTTTTTGTGCAGAAGTCAAACTGAATATTATCAAAAAATTTACATGCCCAATCGAACAATTCTTTAGGTGTTGTTATATTTTGTGTCTGCAAACTACTCTTTCTTGCTTCCCTTTTCACCGTCCCACCAATATCAATACCATAATTGTAAATTTACAAAATATCTATGGCAGTGATAATGTTAAAACAATTATTTACTTCTCAGATGGAGCTTCGTCACAGTATAAAAACAAGAATAGTTTAATAAACTTACTCAATTATAAAAATGATTTTAATATCAATTTAGAATGGCCCTTTTTTGCCACTTCTCATGGCAAAGGGGCATGCAATGGTATTGGTGGGACGGTGAAGAGGGAAGCAAGAAAGAGTAGTTTGCAAACAAGATTTAAGAAAGCTTCAACAAATAATGGAACTAGAGAATACCATACTTATTTTGTTGAAAATTTTGAAACTCTCAAATGTAAAATACATTCTTCTAGCTCCAAGTTTGAACTCAAAAAATTATGTAAATAAATTATAAATAAGTAATTATTCATAATATTATTCACCTAAAATTATAAATTATATATTTATTATTTAATATAATGTTTGTTATTTTGTGAAACTTTAGTTGAGGTTTTTAAAATCCCTCCAAATTAACTGATACAGCGCAATTGAGCAGCATAGTGGAGTGGCAGAGCGCGCCACGGTGCAGCGTTTCGCGAAAAAAGCTAAAACTTTTTGTGGAATTGCAATCCATTTTTTTTAAAAAGCCCAGTTCAGAATAAAATTTACTTTAAAATAGGTTTTGTTTGAATTTTGTACGACATTAACAACACTTTTGCTTTTCATTTTACAACTTAATTTTGCAATAAAAATTAAATTTTTTAAACATTTGTTTTATTATAATTATTTTATCAAAAACTTTCCGCGTAAAATGAGATATGTTTATTTAAAATCCATTCATTCTATCCTTAGATATTTATTTTTTAATTAAAAAGAGCTTTAAAAGTTAATTGCTAATATCTTGTAAAATAAATTAAATAAAAAAGAATCGTTTTGGCTATTGTTTTGTATGTTATATACTTCTTAAAAAAAAAAAAAAAAAATGTAAAAATTATGATATAAAATTTTGGGTGTTACCGCTATTAAAATTTTGTCTCTTATAGAGAATTGTTGTTTGTAGAATTGCATGTATGTATCTTCTACTCTTGTAAGGAGTTTTCTTTTAAATAATCAATAATTCTAATTTGTAGAATTCAATGAAGCCAAAGAATGGGTGATAGAAAAATTAAACCTTAATCTAAACAAAGATGTAAATTTTTTTGAAACTACTATTAGAGTGATGGGTGGTCTTCTTAGTGCCTTTCATCTTTCTGAGGAATCCATTTTCTTAGAGAAAGCTGTAAGTATTTTATCTTTTTTATATCTCTATTAAGTTTCAAAGTTTACTTTCATTCCCCAACATCCAATGAAAATTACTCCAACTTATCTTAATACTTTTTTTATAAAATTTCTGAATCTGTCTAAATGATATCTTTTTTTTTTTAATACAGTAGAGAGTAGTTATCCGGGATGCTCGGAACCATTGCGATCCCAGATGTCTGAATTTCACGGTTTTCTGGATCGACCAAAAAATGTCGTTAATCAATGTTTTATCAAACCCAAATTACAAAAAAAAGTGTATCACATTTTAAAGTAAGCAAAAAAAAAAAAAAAAAAGCTCTCCTAAATTTAAAGAATACAAATGGTAGAAAAATAACATTTAAAAAAATTTGCAAGTTTAGACAAGAAAAACAAGTTTTAAAATCCAAAATTCTCCTATTTTTTTTGTTGAAACAATTAAAATTCCTAAATTAACTAATATAAAACAAAACCAATGATTAAAACACGCAATATATTTCATACTTAATTATACAGGGGAAAACGATAAAATAAAAGTAAAACTTATTAATCTAAATAAAAACAACACTTAGAAATTATCGAACCGAAACGATAGGTAAAAAAGGCACTATCATAAATATTAAAACCCGAAATACGACAGGATAATATAAGATCAAAGGATTTAAAAAAAAAAAAAAACTAATGATAAAATTTATGAATAAAAATTAATTTATTGAGTACGAAATTTATCATGAAAAGAAAAAAACAAACAAACGTATTGGAATCAGAAAAAGAAAACTGCAATCTGCTTCATAAAATAAATGTCTGCTATTAGTAATAAATAATTGTATGTTTAAATTAATAAATAATCTTCTCCTTTTATTATTTTTTTTATAAAAACACTATTTTTAACGAAAGAAGATGTGAGTCCACATCAAGAAAAACTTGCAAATGATACTGCACCTCTAAAGAATCAGAATTTATTCAAAAGGATAAAATTGTTTTATTAATCGATGTCAAATAGATAAATATAATAGGTAATTAAAAAACGTTTTGTTGTAATAATGTACTATCCGAAATTATAAAACAATTTGTCATAATAAATCAAGGATAACAAAAACTGAGTTACTAAAGTGGATTTAAAATAATACTCTTGAGCCAGAAGTTTCAAGTTCCTTAACTCAGACATCCAATTAACAACACTTAGAAACGGTTAAGAATAATAGAAGAATCTTGTAGATGCACCTAATGATGGTTGGTTTGGAAAAAAAATTTGGATTTTTTTTATTCCCTAGTGCGCGGGCGCAAATAACGATATTACGAAAAACGGAAGAGTGAAATCCAATTTGATTGAGTGTCCAATTCTCTGACAATGCCAATTCCCAGTTTTGGGGAGAAATTGCGTTTTCCTCTGACAATTCACAGACTTTTTTTTCTCGAATCTCGTTTTTTTTACTATTCTTAGTGCTTACGAATCCGTAATCTGTTATTTTACTTTCAGAGGTTATCGTTGTTCAATTTCCAAATTTTCTTCCCAAATTCTAAATTTAACAGGATCCGAGTTTAAAAAAAGATACATACTTATTTATTGCTTTATTTCGCTTTTATTGTTTAAACATCATGTTCTTAGATGGAGTGGCAAAACTTTGTGCAATTTTAATTATATGTTCCCAATTTTTTTATTTATTTAATCCACTTTTTTAAATAATGAATTTGGATTCTAAGAGATGTTTTATAACTCTCTTTGGCATCATTTGAGGCCAACTTGATAGTTTTTGCATTTCCCCCTACTAGCACAGCCTATTGTGTTAATAATTTACTAAATTATAATTATGAAATTCTGATTATTTCTTAAATGACTAAATTCAGCTTAACTTTATTGCTACTTTATTATTGAATAAAAAGTAGCCGTATTTTAATCGTTTTCGTAATTCCATTTTGCTTTTTCCTAGTAAAGTATGGGGATATATTTTTCTTTTTTATTTCTCTTTCATATTCTATTTACTGATATGTGTGTGCAAAGCATTTTCCCCACTCCCTCATAAATGAAAGAAAAAACGAAATCTGCATGCCACTCCTTTGAGTTTGATTGACGGCAGTTTATCAGAAAAACTATTCTTTCTGACATATAAGAAAGTAAAACATTCATCCCTTCCCTGCTCCCTCTCAATCTAAAGATTTTCAAGGTCACAGAAGAAATGATGTTTCTCTGGCCAAAGGAGGAGAAAAATTTCCCCCTTCCCCCACATTTTCCTCTACTGAACTTTAAGGATGAGTCAAATTTCCGTTTTTTTTTTCATAATCGTTCTAGTTTAAAATGGTGGGAAAACCGAGCAAAATTTCCCCCGGTTTTCTGAATACCGGATAAATGATTCTCTATTGTACTAGAATACTGTAAATCCAACTCAGCGATGAGTTGTATTGAATTTTATATTGGCTCCATACTTAAAATAATAACGGAGAAGAAATTTGTTTTTCTTATTTCCTGCAAAATTTTGGTCTTCAGAGATAAGGTTTTTTATGTTATTGGGCATAATATGTGTACTGTAACTCATTAAAATATTTTCATAAAAAATGCATAATTTTTGTTATCAATTTTGAATTTTTTATGTAAATTATTTGAGCTATTGTTTGTGTTAAATGTCTAGAATTAATTCAACACGTAGAATTTTTTTTATTTAGGTTGATATTGCAGACCGACTAATGCCCGCATTTAAAAGCTCATCTGGAGTGCCATATTCAGATGTTAATTTAAAAACTGGACATTCCCATCCTCCAGTATGGGGCCAAGATAGTACAGTGTCTGAAATATCCACTATACAACTGGAATTTAGAGATATAAGTCATTTGACTGGTGATCCAAAATATGAAGTAAAGTTCAGCTTAGTTACATATTTGTTGTTTTAATTTTATTAATATGGAAAATATGTTTTTCGTAATTTTTTTTTTGCAATTTTCGTTTAGCATTCTATCTATAATATTATAGATAATAGGAAAAAAACAATTCTTCAGATTCCTTTCTATTTTCTTGGAATTATGAATCTCATATCACAATTCGTATTACACAATATACGAAACAATAAATTCAATTTACAATTTATATTCATGCAATTTTCAACTCATTATTTCTTTCATCCAAAGCTTATTTTTCTCTATTTATATCATCTGCTAACCGCCTTGCGAGTTGCATATCACAATTTAATCTCTATTTGCAAGTCAATCATGCAGTCTCCAATGTCTTACCTCAACCGTGTTTTATATGAGAACACGTTGTATATTTATACGATTTTAAAATAAAAAATCGCGATATCTATTTTCACAATTGAAATCCTACATCTTGATTTGTAGTAGCTCAATATTATGCTGTACAATTTATATTTACGGAATTTAAAAATCTCATCTTAATTTGCATTTGCGCAATTTTAAAATCGAAAATAATGATTTGTCTTAAGTGATTTAAAAGTCACACATTGTGACTTTAATTCGTGTGACTTAAAACTTACACATCCTATTCACATGGTTTCAAAATTTGACCTGGTTTATTTTCACATAATTTGAAAGTGGCACAATGCTATTCATATTCCTACAATTTATTTTTAAGAGTTGACAATTTTAGAATTATATTTATAGTGTTTTTCCAAGTTTTTTAAAATATGTTTTAAAAGCAGTTATAACATTTCTTGCTCAAGTTATGAAGGTTATTATTTTTTGATTGCAAAGTGAAGATCCACATTTGGGATTATGCTGCAGATTGTGCTGCTCTAACCGATTTGATATGTTTAAAAAACAATTAGTGAAAAGTTAATTATTTTTTTACATTCATTTTGAAATTAAAAAGTTTAATAAAGTTTAAAAGAATTCAGAGCTTGTTCATTAAAGGAATGCAAAAGATTAAATATATCATCGACTACACATATCTGCAACCACATTCCATGAACATATAATTTCACATAACTTCTAGTACTTCCTTTCACTAAATTACTTAAAAGCATAATGTATGTATTTGACTTTAAAAATGATTGCTTAACATGTTAATGTTTTGCATTTTATTAGTAATGCCATTGTAATGGATTTCATTAAACTTTTGAAAGGCATAAAAATTATTATAATTTCTTTCCATTCCATTTCTTTTATATTAAATCTTTGGTAACAATCAAGTAATAATTTTAGTATATACTATTTGTTATTCTTATATACATAGTACATGAATTATTTTTGAGAAAAAAAAAAAACTATTTCTTCTGGGACATTTCTTTGGTGTATTTAAATAACTAGTTCCAAGTATCTAAATTTCTTACTATTTTTGAAGCAAATTGAAGTTTTAATAATATCAAGTATGACTTGTTCTAAGGTTTAGATACACACATTCTCCCATGAAAATGAATTGTTTTGCATTTGATATTTTTTACCATAAATTATTTAAGTTAAAAACCATTATTATGGCAAGAAAATAATTAAATGATTTCGATAGAGTAGTAATTTTTTCAATGAAAAGTTTTAAAAAGGAGAAAATTAGTAATGCATATTTCTCAAATTATTTGTAAAATAATTTGTCTATATATTTTTATCAAATGTCTTTTTTTTTTTTTTTTTTAATCATTTTCTATGTCTATATAGCTTTCTAAGTATAATATTGGCCACAATACTTAGGTATGAAAAATGATTTTTCTATTGGAACAAATTAAGATTTTACTTTATTTTGAATAGCTAATTTGTTAAATGATTTAAACTTGACCCAAAAGCTGTTAATTCTTTAATGTCCTATTTTTCTTTAATTTTACAATGATAGTTTTTCATGAATGAAATGTCTATAATTTTTTATGAGTGAAAAATTGATTGTTTTAGACTGCTGCCTTCAAAGTATCAGAACATCTACATAAACTACCTAAGAAGGATGGTCTTGTTCCAATGTTTATAAATGCTGAAAGTGGTCATTTTCGTACTACCTCTACTATAACTGTAGGTGCAAGAGCTGATAGTTATTATGAATATTTATTAAAACAATGGATTCAAACAGGTCAAAAAATTAGTTGGTATGTTTCTATTTTTATTGCTTTTGTAATTTTGAGTCATATTTGTTTATTCTTCAAACATTTTTTAAAATTTGTTTGAAGACCGTTTTAAAATTTTTTACAGATATGAATAATAAATAAGATTTTTTTCTGCTCATTATTAGATTTTTAAAATAAAAATTGTGTCTAAATTGTTGACTTAAGCTAAAATTTATCATTCTGTAAAATTATATATCTATTTACTTATATCATTGTTTATAGGTTAAAAGAAGATTATATCGAAGCTATAGATGGAATTGTAAAACATCTTGTTAAACAATCATATCCAAGCAAGCTTACTTTTGTTGGTGAATTGCTGAGTGGCCGTAGTTATAGTCCAAAAATGGTTTGTTTATGGTTAATGTATGGTTGAAAGTGCTTTTCTTTGTAGTACTAAAAACTATGCTTTCCTTTTTATTTCTGTGACATACAAATCATTTAAAAACATAAGTTTTAGAAAGAGTGATGGAAAAACTATATCATGTTTTGTTGTTTTAAAATTATTCCACATAATTTTAGCTTTCTTTTATTTTACTATCATTGAAGAAATTTTTCTTCAAAGAATGTTAAAGTTGGCAGGACACTAATAATAAAAAATCAGTGTTTTTCTTTTTAGAAACTTATTTATTTATGTATAAAGCAGGGGTAAAGTAAATAGTTTTACATTTGATAGCTTCAAAATGTATCTCACTCTTCAAATATACCATAGTTATTTTGAATTTGTTATATCATGAAAAATGTAAATTTGTTTTGTTTCATTTCAGTCGTTAAATGTTTTATTTTCTCCATATATGCTTAAAAATGCTCGAAAATGTTTCATAATACTATTTTTTGTTCACAAGATCTTAAATTTTTATAGTTGATTGAATTATTTTTGATATTACAGAGTTTCCAATTTGTTCTCTTTTCCCTTCATAGTCTGTTTTTAATCATTTTGATTCTTTCGGTCTTCTTTTGAATGACTTGGAAATCAATTTTATAAAGTTTTTTAATTTCGTTACTATAGCAATGCTTGCAAACTTTAGATTTTTACTAGCTCAACTTTTGCTGAAGAACCTGCCCTTCCTCTCAAGAAGGAGGAGCGACTCAGCTGATCGTGACATATTTCTGATTGTGTCATATGCAATTGCCCTTTTTGCAAATAAATTCTCTTTATCTCAAAGTATACTTGTGACTTATGTGACAATACTTTCTTTCTTAGTTTTTTGTGTAATGCATTACCTAGAGTGAAGTTTTAGGTGTTATAGTTTACTACTTCTGGTTTAGTTTTTAGTAGAACGTAAATTCTAGCATAGTGATGCACTCACCTTCCTTTTTCTATTCATTCAAAGCAGATAATTAAACTGTTCTTCTGCTGTGCTTTATTATGTCAAATAAGAAATATCGAATTATAAGTTAGTGTGAATTTAAATCAGCTAGCTTTAACTTTTATATTTTCAGATTTTCATTTACTCATCTTTTTTACTATTTAATGACTCGTTTTTATTTACAATTAATAACTGTTTAGTTGCATTATTTTTAATTTGATATAAGTTAAAATGAAAGGTTCATATATGGTCAAAATAGGTTTTGTGTATGATTATCAACGACTGCATATTAAAATTAAATCCAGTGTTTTAATTAGGAAATATGTATTTTCACTGTTTTTTACTTAGTGTTTAATTTAAAAAAATATATTTTTATTGAATTATAAATTAAACTTTACTCTTGCATATTTTAGTACTTTTTTTGTTGCCCTGATTAAACTTCCTATTTAATTGTAGGATCATCTAGTCTGCTATTTACCTGGTACATTAGCCCTTGGGTATCATTATGGAATGCCTTCTTCCCATCTTCGTTTAGCTTTTGAACTGATGGATACTTGTTATAACATGTATGCTCAAACTGCAACACAGCTTAGCCCAGAAATTGCATATTTTAATTTACAACCACATGGTACAAGTGACATTATCATCAAAGTAAGCTATTTTCATTTAAAAAGCCTTACTGTTGGAATTCAAAGCAATGTTTTCTTAGTTTATACTAGTATTAACTTTTGCTCACCTTTTTAATACTTAGTTTAACTATACTTGTATAATAATTTTGTTCACAAAATGGAATTTATAGGTTATAGTAAAAGGAAAAATTTTTTTTTTATCTCAAAGTATTTACATAGTGTGTAAGCCTTTTGGCGTTCTGCCCATGAACGAAATAGGAGTATCAATGAAAAATCATTTTTATTTAGTCCTTACCTACTGATTTAAAGACAAATGAATATGTGAACTTATGAATGTTAAATAATATTTGGCATGAAAAATCTTTGTGTTTATTGTTAGTGCATGGGTGCCAACTATTATGATTTTACTGAAGATACTAACCTTACAGTTGAGTGACAACGATCTCTTTTGAGAATTTCTATTATTATTTGTTCTTTTATTAAATAGTGTTATGGAATTTTATTGTTTGCAATTTATCTGTGATAATTTTTTTTCTATTCCTTCAACAATTCTAAGCAATTAAATAAGTAAAAAAGCAGAAATGAGTTTATTAAAACAAGAAAAAAAAGTTAAGACTTCTTTCCCCTTTTTTACAAGCTATTCTGAAACTTAATCTTCACTTCTTATAGAAAAGCCAAAGAACATAAACTTAAATCAGAAATGCTATGAAGAATTTTAGTGGTTCAAATGCAGAATGATAAAAAGACAATAAAAGCTTGTTCTAATTAAACCAAAAGCTAACTCATTGATTCCAAATAATCAATTTAGATAAAACTAAAGATAATATTTGAATTTCTGTTATCCATCTTCTGAAGTTTTAATAACTAGTTAGTTAAGACAATTTAGGTTAACTTTATCTTAAATATTCCACTTTTTATTGATATTAAGCGATTTATTATCCTTGGTTTCAAGACCAAATTCATCCCTCTGCTTCACAGTCAAAAAGTAATTTAAAAAAATCTGCTTGAATGGCATAATAAATTTTATAATCGTTTTTTGATCTAAATTCAATTAACTGTTCCTATTAGTAAACTATTAAGTTAAAACATGGAAATTCTAAAATGTAGAGCATCAAACCTAGGTGTCAAAAGATTTAAATCTTCTGATATTTTTGTTATTCAGAGAAATGCTGCTATATTTTAACTTTTTCAACATGCTTACAGTCCATTTCCCACCAAGGTGTGATACTGCACACATTGGCACGAGATCAGCAGCAAGCGTGTTGACGATTACTAAACGTAAAATTTCACATTTTTCCAATTAAAAAATTCTTATACATACTCTTTTTTAACATTTATGACAAACTGATATTGGTCTTACACTGTTCAACAATTATAATATGTAATTTTGCATTAATTGCAGCCAGAAAACAGAAGAAAATTTTTTATGGCAACACTTTTCTGATTTTCTGTGAGCTGTTTACCTTTAATCTGTGTAATATCACTTATCTTTGTTTTTCTTACAGAGTAATGATGCTCATAATCTTCTACGCCCTGAGACAGTTGAAAGCCTCTGGTATTTATACTACATGACTCATAATGAAACATATCGTGATTGGGGTTGGCAAATCTTCCAAGCATTTGAAAAGTATGCTAAAGTTGAAGGAGGAGGATATACTTCCTTGGGTGATGTTCGTAATCCTTTGTTAACTAAACCAATGGATCTAATGGAGAGCTTTTTTTTAGCTGAAACTTTAAAGTACTTATTTTTATTATTTAATGACAATCAAGATTTGTACTCGTTAGATCGTTTCATATTTAATTCTGAAGCTCATTTGTTGCCGATTTTAAATTCCTAATAATAGATTTTATTATGTTTTTGTGTATAGTATAGGGGGAAATATTTAACTTCAATTGTTAACAAATAAAATGATTTATGTTCTTGATGTCTGTGTCTTTTTTTACAACATTTTATTTTCATTAAAAATTGTTTTAACTGTTCTAAATTTTCTAGAAGATTTCATTATTTAAAGTGGTAGCAAAACTTATAGTTTCTTAGTTTAATGTATTTAAATTTGAATATTACTTATAAATAATTTATGTGTAAATAAGCCTCAAGATTATACAATAAGTTGAATAGTGGAAAAGTTAAAATTGTTCTTATTACAGTAATCAAAAAATATTTATTTCACTACCACTGTGAAAAATTTTCTTTTTAAAGTGTAAGAGTTGGCAGTAATGCAATGTGGTTATTTGGAAAGAGATTTTTTTTTCCTATTTTTAACGTGCTTAATATCCAACTTTTTTGAAATACTTTTATGAAAAAATTTGAAATTACCACTTGGATTTCTAAATTATCTATTTCTTTTCAGTTTTAACACATTTTCAGTTCTTAAATATTACAAATATAAATTGTTTTTAGGTATGGTCTTCAGTTTTCTTTTAAGTTAATTCAGCAACTATTGCACATGCCCTTGTGATGGCTATCAACACAGATAGTCGTTGGTAAGTTTTTAAATCTGGATATAGCTCAAATTGCATGCTTACAAAAATGGACATAGTTTGAAATTCGATTTTTGGAAATGGACAGCAGAAAGTGCGCTTTTTCAGTTTGAAACCAAAATTTAATAACTAATCAAGGAATTTTGAGCTTACTTATTTAAACACTAAGCATCATGATTAGGGACAGAGTCGTGGGCATTTGGATTGGGGTGGCAAAATATATTGCAGGTGTAACTTTCAACGAGATGTCTTCATGTTCAGAACTCTAAAAGATAAAGTGAGTTTCAAAACTCTAAAATTTCTACAACATAAATTTACTACCACTATTTTAAATTTATGACACCTGTGGCAATTTAGTAAAAAGTCTTGTTGGCTTTTAAAATCTTTTTTTTAAAAAAAGGCAAATTTAATAAATTGTACCAAGTGAATTACGCGAATGGAATATCACATTTTCAATTCATTTGAATTTATTAGTTAATTCTTTAAAAAAAGAACAATACTCATAAAAAGGTTTGAAAAATGGAATCAAATGCAATGTCTATTTTCTTAAACATGCATTGCATGCTGCGTCTGTTTTCTTCAAGTTGCATTATGAGCTATCTGTTTTCATTAACATGCATTTTAAATTTTGCCCATTTTTTGTTCACATGCATTTTGAGCTGTGTCCATTTTCGTAAACATAAACATGCTTTTGGAGCTATGTCCATTTTTAAAAGCACACTGACATAGTGCTTTTGTTACAAGTATTATGTATATATTGAGTGTATAATTTTGCTGCAAAGGGGCACAAATATTTATATCTTCCTCACTTGCTCATGCTTTATGGTAGCAAGGAATGCTGTAATTCTCATGGATAAAAATAAATTTTCTTCCAAGTTTTTCTTTTTAATATTTATAAAAGTGGTAATTAAGAGGTAAAGATTTAATCCTTCATTTATACGTAATTAGTACTTTGTGGTAAAATGTGGTAGCATAACATTTATGCACTCCATTATGTAATAATTTAAAAACATGCATTTTATTGCAATTAGAGCAATTTTTAAGCTTCAAATGGTAGGCTATTAGGAGAAAATATCTGTTTAAAAGTAAGTTAATATAATATAGAGACATTATTGAAATGAAATAATTTGGGTCAATGTTACTGCATTTTTTTTAGGGGAAAAATGAAATTCTGGTACTATTATGTCTGAAAACAGTATTTTAAACACTTGTGAATGCATAAATATTCACATAACTTTGGTTTCTCACAATGTGATTTTAGAAAATTTTAATGTATTTATATTTAATGAACATAATTTTGGTTTCTCACAATGTGGTTTTTAAAAATTTGAATGTATTTATGCTTAATGAAACACGTATCTGACCCTGGGGAACAAATTTTTTATACCATTTATAGCAGTTCTTGATCTTACCTAATTTGGGTGTGTTATCAAATCTGAAATTAGTTTTGTTCCGAAAGCTGCAGATTTTTTCCAAAATTGTATTTTTAAGTTTATTTTTTGTTTGAATGTACATGTTATTAAGGAACGATAAGTTACATACATATATATACACTTTTTTGCTTTAAAAATAGCACTATAGACAAAAAGTATATGTCCTTAGCTTGGTATCATAAACCGAAAAGTATTATTGTCTTCTTCCTACCAGGCTTCAAGTATGCTTCAAAACCGGTATTGGATTAGATTTTGGGCAAAGTTGAGGCAAATATTCAAGTTGTGGCTGTTAGCTTGGGTAACACTTAACTTCGCTTCTCAACAAAATGAAAAGATGAGTAGTAGTTTTGTTTACGTCACACTAGAGCTGGACAATGGGCTATTGGTGATGGTCTAGGAAACATACCTGAGGATAAACTGAAGATAAGCCATCACAATTTTGATTCTCCCCCTCGTCGGTGGTGAGCAAAGTTTAACTTTGTTGTAGTAGCTCTGAACGAGGATCGATACTGCATACCCTCGGTCCATTCGCAGTCTGAACAAAGTGCTCACTCACCTGCTCACTGTCATTGCCAGTGATGCTTGACTTCGGTGATCTACTTGGAACTGTGTCTTACAAACAGTCCACTGTAAAATGAAATTTTACTGAAGGATAATGGAAAGATCATGAAATAAAAGATGACTCTTTCAGTGACGTCCTGGAATTGTGCAGGAGAGAGGTTGCAGTTGCTTTCTCCAGAGATGCTCTTTTATGCTCAGGTGTGGAGAGCTGAATGGCTGCTTGTCACTCATTAAATTGCATTCAGGGCCAACTCTATCCCTGGAAAGGAAACAGGAGAATCCACAACTTCGTTTCAGCACATAATGTCAGCCTTAGGGGTTCTTTCAAATATGCAGAGAAGTGTGTGATCATAGAACATGATGACTTTCCAAACCATCAAACCTCTGTTGTCATAACAAATGATTTCTTAAACATTAAAGATACATAGCGAATTCTTGTTTCATACGGTTCAGTGAACAAGGGAACCGTTACTAACTCTCTAATGTCCAAAAAATCAGTCATGGTAGCGAAAAGTTCATGGTTCAGTCATTTTTTTAAATAGCTGATTGCTCTTTTTTTCTTTAAAAATGGTACTATTTTGACTGAGGTTAGATATAGGGATGAAATCTGGGAGCTCTATGTCAACCTTTTCAGTGGTGCAGTCCCCGATTGATTTCATTTTTATGAACGACAACGTTTGAGCTCATCTGCTTGACGATTTTCGTGAAAGTGTCAATATTCCCTGGATGAATTCACCAGTCAGCTCTCCAGACCACAATTCTATACAGCATGTCTGGAACGCTCTAGGAAGAACAATTGCAATTCGCTAACCCTCCGTCAATTATGCAAATTTATTGCTGTAATAGTGAAAATGGATTGGAATTGTTATGTTCTCCATAAACTTGAGGCGTTTAATCTAAAACAAGTTTTCGATTGGAACCCTCAAGGGAATAAAAAAAGAGGAAGGATTAAAACAACTTGTCGAAGAATGGTTATAAATAACCTAAAAACAATAGGTCATGTAAGAAATTTGTCGAATAGTTCCTGAAAAATCTATTTTCAATTGTGCAACTTCTTTATAAAATTTTTATTATTCAAAATCTTTTTTGACTATTGTTATGTATATTCATAATAAATAAATATTCAAAATTATTATTTTTTCTTTGCATGAAAGTATCTTTGAATAAGCGAATTATATAATTGTCTGAAAATGTTTTTCGATTCACTAAAAACATTTTTGAATACGCAGAAAGTAAATTCAACATTAAGGTCTCCAATCGTTCGAACGCTCTCCTGACTATTTCATTATTTCCCAGATTGCTGATACCCCCGACTTATATTGAGGTTAAAGAATCCACATCCATCGAAAAGAATGAAGAAAAAGTACGTTTTTGAGACTGAATTTTGTAACTTAAATTATCGTCAGCTCAATTTAATTTGCATATTTGATGTCATTCCTTTAAACCAAAAAGTCCTAGGGCTTAAAGATCCGATCACTTTACCAAACATTATAAAGGATGTATATTACGTATTTTTTGTTCTTATTTTTACAGAGCGCAAAAAAAAACAAACAAAAAAAACGTACTACTCAGAATAACTTTTAATCTAATGATTAGGTCTTCATGTTCCAGGTTTCAATCTTAATGTCACGAGGGGGTGACCTCAAATATGCTAATTTATAAGTGCAGATCATATTTTAAGTTACGAAAACGCAATTTTTCTCAACAAACATACCTTTTTTTAGACGGATTCGGATTTTTGACCCCCGAAATATGGTCCCAATAGTTTGGTCAGGAGAGCGCTCCAAAGTTTGAACCTCTTAATGTTATTTTTACTTTTCGCTATACCTCGAGAACTTTTTAAGCAAATTGAAAAATTTTTGCGCACAATTGTAAACAATTTACACATTAATTCCAACACAATTATAAACTTCGTTTATCCAAGGATAATTCCATGCAAAAAATAAATATTTATTATTTTTTATTATATTATTTAATAATAGTCGAAAAAATTTTGAAATGTTTGGTAAATAAGTTCTTGTATCATTTAAAAAAAATATAATTTTACATGGCAAAAGACAAAGTTGGAGCATAATCGTTTTAACAGTTCATGAGAAATCGAATTTTAAATATCTTACTTTTTTATAAAATTCAGTTTCTCAGGAATTATTCAACCGATTTTGCTCAAATTTTGTATTTTACGATGCAAAATTATATTCTTTAAATGATGCAAAAAATTTTAGACTTTACAATTCAAAATGTTTTTGACCATTATTAAATTAAATAATAAAAAATAATAAATTTTTACTAAAAGCTATTTTTTGTATGGAATTATCTTTGGATAAATGGATTTTATATTGCGTGCAAAAATTTTTCAATTCGTTCGAAAAGTTCTCGAGACATAATGAAATATGCAGAAAGTAAAATTAACATTAAGAGGTCTCTCCTGACCAAATTTCACAAATTGCAGCTACCCTCGATATATTGGTGGTTAGAAATCCGAATCCGTCCAACAAAAAAAAAAGTATGTTAGTTCAGAGAAAGTGCGTTTTTGTAGCTAATTTCGTAGCTTAAAATATTGTCTGCTCATATTAATTAGCCTATTTGAGGTCACCACTTAGAGTCATTAGGATTGAGTCCTAGAACGTGAAGATCCGATTATTAGATCAAAAGGTATTCAGGATGGACCGCTTCTCTCTCTCCTTTTTATATTTTTTTTTGGTGTACTGTACATTGCAAAGGCGGCAAATTATCGTAAATATAATTGACCTTTTAATTTAACTGACTACTGTTAATTAAATAGATTCTAGAAAAATTGATTTCTCAGCCTTCAATTGGTGAATAAATTTTGGTCTTGAACGTAAAAATGAATTCATATTAAAATCCTTGATCTGTTCAATAAATAATGTTTATTTCAAAGCCTTTTTGGGGAAAACTATTAAGGCAGCAAAGTTCATTTTTGGAGTTTGTTTTCATCATCCAATCTGTTGTTTTCCATATATTCTGCCACACTTTTTGCTTCTCGTAGGTTTTCAAGACATTTCTTGCAGAAGATCACCAAATCATCCATTTCCGGAGAAGAACGTAGTTCGCCTGAGGATGAAAGGAAAACCAGAGTTAAAAAAAATATTATAATAACAAAATTATTCGAAATTATATTTACTCTTAAATGATCTTAATCAGAGCGTTTCGCGACGATACTTCAGTGTGCTTTTCGAAACATTTTTATCAAGGAAAATAAACTCATAGTTTGAGTACCTTATAGCAAAGAATCTCATAGACTTTAAAACGAGCTAATAGACTAATTTTAGAACTCATAACAGTTATTAAATTAGTATGATATTCGTTAGAAAGCGTTAGGCCAAATTTCTTTTTTCGAAGAACAGCTTTCAATTATCTCTTTAAATAACACCAAAAAATAATAGATCGTTCGAAAAATTTGTGCGATTATCGGTAGATAGCATGCACGGGTGTCGCAACCAGAGGGGTCTGAGGAAGCCAGGGTCCATTATTTTTATAAAATATTTCTGTTTTGTTCATGTCTTTTACTTCCCCCCCTCCTTTTCTCTCCCCCCTTTTTTACATAGTGCAGCTTATTATATTATTAAAAGAAAATTAATTAAAAATAAAATGCACAAAAAATGCACTCCATATAAAAACAAAACAAGTGTTTAGAGAACTACAAGAATTGTCATTTCCTTCAATAAGCAATAAAACGCTCTTTGCACTCAATTCTTTTTCTCCACGGAGTTAGACATCCACGGAGTCATTTGATGCCTTTAAAATAGCCGCCTCAGTTTACGCTATAGGAAAATATCCTTTGCATTTTGAAATTGTCTTTATCGTATTTATGACCCTGAACTCTTTTGCCATCTTTTAAAAATGTGGGATATCGAAAAAACCATCTCTTTGTTGGCTAACTATTCATAAATTGTCCATAACAGGCAGTTATCTAGAATTTCTTGGAAAACAGATGAATTAAGCTATTAGAGATTTAAGTAGGGGGAGACTTGTTGATATTTTCCATTTTTGTTGTAATTTTGCCAAGAGACTTTCTAGGATATTCTAAATCTTCTCTTACCAAGCTCTCATAGTTATATTTCACCATAATTTAAATTAACTATGTCCAGTTCAAAATTTTGACAAATATAAATATTCTGTTTACTTTTACTTTGTTTAATTTATTTTTTGAACTTAAATTATTAGATGTTTTTTTCATTAGTTTGACAATTTACTTGAAAATTTTTTTATTTATTTATATTACATATTATCATTTTCTAAATAAATTATACCATCGAAAACTCCAGTTCTTAATAACGTTTATCTTTGGATTTCGAGAACTCATTAAATAAATCCATTTCTTGGAAGGTAAGCAAATTTTTGTATTAAATTACGTAATACATTTATAACTGTATGTTTATGAATTTTTTGAATTGTTTTATAGTTTATATGTAAAATTTATTTATATAGTACAGTTCATGATTTTACCGTATGGGATACATGGAAGGATGCTTGAACACTTGGGAACTGGGGGCAGGAAGTGTTTATTGGATATCTTTAACCTATCTTGGAGGAATGGGAGACTTCCAAGAGATTAGAAAAGTGCCTTTATAATCCCAATTAAAAAGCCTGGTAAGGAGGCTTGTTCGCCAGAGAGCTATAGACCTATTTCCCTTACGAGTATTATTTGTAAAATAATGGAAAGTATGATCCTCGCCAAACTAAAATACTTTCTTGACTCGAACGACATAATGGAAGGGGCCCAGTACGGATTTAGGAGAGGATATTGTACTACCGATCAGGTTCTCTACATGTGCCAGAAGATCAGGGATGCACAAAACAATTAGCCTACTAATCACTCTGTTACAGTCTTCCTTGATCTGTCAAAGGCATTTAAAGAGTGTGGAAACTTAAGTTAATTATCAAACTGCATGAACAAGGCAAGATCAAAGGCAGGGCCTGAGGCAACGTGTCATCAGGGTCAAATATAATAATACTATCTCTGACAAATTTTACTTAAGCCAGGGTGTACCTCAGGGTTTGGTGTTGAGCCCTTTTCTCTTTGCCATTTATTTGATGGGCATTGAGGAGTTACTCACCAGGAGGTGTGAGGCTGGAATTTTCGCGGATGACACAGTTTTATGGAAATCAGAGGCCCAAGTGGACGCGATTGAGTCAGAAGTGAATTTGACTATGGATGAACTGAGTGAGTTTGCTGTTCAGCATAAACTGAACTTTAATGCCAATAAGTCTTATGCCACTTTCGTCACAATTAACAAAAAACTATATAATTATGAACCTACAGTTCGGTTCGATGGACAAAATGTAAATGGCGTAAAACATACTAAATACTTAGGGTTTATATTGGACCCCGAGTTCAACTGCAATAAACATATTGAGAAATTAATCTATAAAGGCAAGATATGACTAAATATACTCAAATACATCTCTGGAAGAGATTGGGTTGCTAATGCTGAAACTCTTAGATGTACGTACATTGCCTTTATTAGAGCTATTTTAGAATATGGATTACCTGTATATTTTTGCGCTTCAAATACCTGGTTTGAGAAACAGTTGCCCTAATGAAATCGTTTTGTATGAGGCAGACTTACAGCCTTTGAGATACAGAGTTGGAGCTGGCTTACAGAAATATTTTAACAAACTTATATGTTATGGCTCTCATAATCGTACCTCGGATTATCTAGGAGGGTGGAAAAGTAACAAAAGATTAAAGAAAAGTAGTCCAATGAGCCTGGCCATGGAGTAGAATTTATTCAGCCTGGTTGTCGAACGCCACTCCCTGAAATATTGTAACGATCCATCGGAGGGATTAAGGGGAGTATTCTTCCACACCGAACAACAACAGGTTGTGAATAAAGCAAGTACAGTCCCGGATCTTATGAGGCAGTTGGCACTTGAGATAATAAACGAAATCCCTGAAGTAGATATCCAAATTTACATAGATGGGAGCAAAAATGAAGAACATCAATCCGGGAGTGGAGTTAATATTAAGACTCCTAATAGCGAAGTAAGAAAAATTAAAATTAGAAACCCGGACAATTGCTCGGTGTTTAGAAGCGAATCGTTGGCTCTTGAGGCCATTTTGAATGATACTAATTATAGAGCGGTATGGATTTTGTCTGATAGTAAGAGTTCATTGCAGCATCTGAAGGACTGGTTCAATGTTGGTGACCGCACTAGTATCGCTATTTTGAAATTACTTAGTCAGATTGCTGAGGTTCACGAAGTGCACCTCCAATGGATTCCCTCGCATGTGTGGATTTACGGAAATGAGGTCGCTGACGACTTGGCAAAGCAGGGCTCGGTTGAGCCATTGTATTTCGTTGCCTCATTGACTTTTGACGAGCTTTATTCCATCAGGAAAAACAATGACTTAAAGTCTTGGAGGGTCCCTCCATCCCATGATTGGTATTGGCGGAGATGTCCTGGGGGCTCCATTGGCCTTTCCTGCGATAGAGCCGACCAGACGGCGCTGTCGAGATTTGCCTGCGGTCACCTGAGGAGTGGCTTCTTTTGCAATGGCAACAGAGTTTTCCCGGTTTGTGCAAAGTGCGGAGTGGAAAGAGCGTCTCCGGAGCACACTCTGGCTTGTCTTCGCATTTCTAAGGAGACTTTCGCGACGGACCCTTTGCTTGCCCTGGATTTTTTGAGAGTGTGGATAATGGATAATGTCTAGCTGCCGCTAGACAGTGAGGGGATTAGTCGCACACATGATTTCACTGTTCATTGTTTGCGCATGAATCTGTTTTCAATGCACGGAGTTTGTTCTGATTTTATATTTATGAAATTAATGTAACTTTTAAAAATTTTAAAACTATAAATCAAAACTTGAAATTCTTATGATTTCTCAATAACTTTGTTTTCATTCATAAATTGAATGTCACGTTTAATTTTATAAAAAATTTGCAGATAATTTAATAAGCAAATTTATATAAAAATTTATATAAAAATTTTGATAATTAATATCCTAAATCAAAAAATTAACACCATCTTACATTTTAATTAATTAAGAGAACGAAGAAATATTTTGTATGCAAAAGTTTCATAAATAAAATCCATATGATTTTATTATGCTCAATAATATAAATATTTTTAAGAATTGGATAACTTGTTAAACTTAATTTATTGTATGAGAGTGTTAAGTGTATTTTATGTAGTTTTATTTATTTTGTTTTTATCAAAATAATGTAGGACTTTTAAAGTAGTTATTTAGTGCTAATTAACATTTTCAGAATTTGGTATTTTTCACAAATATTTTTCTAAGTTAAAAGTATTAATTTTTAAAAATTTAATACTGAAACTATAAATAGTGCTGAACAAGGTAGAAAATGAGAGTTCTGTGTGTTTACTTTTTTATTTCTTTTTGTAAATTTATGTAAAGTTTTTATGGTTTTAAAAATGAACCAAATGATTCAAGAAAACCGAACTATCTCCTCTTGTCTGTTTCTTTTCTTATAAATAATAAAAAGGTAAATATATTAAATAAAATATGCATAAAAATAATTCTAACCACCATTATTATAAATTATCATTTCTTCAAAATATGAATACTAGTTCTGTCAATCAAATTGAATAATTTTATTTTCCTCTATTTTGGTTTTTAAAACCATATAAGTTGAACCGGAACAAGATAAGAAAAACGTTAAACTGAAAACTACTATAATATTCTTAAATTTTCATTTTCCAGTTTAGAGTTTTATACATGTATATTTAATCATGATAGTCTGTACTGTAACCAATGTTTAAGATAGTTACTCGAATAATTTTTAATGTTGTACCTTTCATCTCAGAAATCCAAATCAATTAACATTAATAGTAATTTTTTAAATTTTTTTTTCGTTTAGCAAAACGTTTTACGAGTTTTTCTTACATTTTTTTAAAAGTTCGATTACAATTTAAAATGTTAAAAAAATGTCTAAGGGGTAACCCTAGGGGTAAAAGATACTAAAATCAGCTATATTTTTGTGACATGGTGCCCTTTACTTCCGAGGTGCAAATTTAATAATTCTAAAATGTTTTTTGAAATGTAAGGTATACAAATTTAACACCATTTTAAAGTATGTAATTTCAAATGACAAAAAATTATAAAATTTGAATGATAACGACCAAATACTTTCTGAAATTTCAAAAAATTCGCATTTTTAAAAACTATTTGACTATTAAAACTATTTAAAAACTATTTCGTTCAAATTTTATGTTTTTTTTTTTTAAATTGCATTAATATGAGATAAAAATTTGCATACTTTAAAATGTGAAAATTTTTCGACTATTATTAAAGAAAATAATAAAAAATTATCTTAAGAGAAACGTATTTTAGAATTATGCACAAAAATTGTTCTATTCTCTTAAAAATTTCCCAATATTTCACGAAATTTGCAAAAACCGAAATTAATATTAAGGAATCAAAATTTCTACCGCTCTCCTGACTTAACTCTTTCGACCATATTTTCTAGATTGTGGCTACGAACTGCCAATATTTTGAAGATTAAAAATAAATATACGTTAAAAAATAGGAATGTTCATTCAAACAAAACACGTTATCATTTTCATTTTAATATATTTGAGGTCACCCCATAGAACTTAGATTGGTACTTAGCTCGTGAAAATTCGATTATCTGGTGGGCATATATTTTATATTTAAATTCAGTCTTTATAAACTATTTCTCTGATGTCCAACGATCCAAAATATTAAGAGAAGGTACTAATTTTTTTCTTTCTTTTTTTTTTTAAATTGCATTAATATGAGATAAAAATTTGCATACTTTAAAATGTGAAAATTTTTCGACTATTATTAAAGAAAATAATAAAAAATTATCTTAAGAGAAACGTATTTTAGAATTATGCACAAAAATTGTTCTATTCTCTTAAAAATTTCCCAATATTTCACGAAATTTGCAAAAACCGAAATTAATATTAAGGAATCAAAATTTCTACCGCTCTCCTGACTTAACTCTTTCGACCATATTTTCTAGATTGTGGCTACGAACTGCCAATATTTTGAAGATTAAAAATAAATATACGTTAAAAAATAGGAATGTTCATTCAAACAAAACACGTTATCATTTTCATTTTAATATATTTGAGGTCACCCCATAGAACTTAGATTGGTACTTAGCTCGTGAAAATTCGATTATCTGGTGGGCATATATTTTATATTTAAATTCAGTCTTTATAAACTATTTCTCTGATGTCCAACGATCCAAAATATTAAGAGAAGGTACTAATTTTTTTCTTTCTTTTTTTTTTTAAATTGCATTAATATGAGATAAAAATTTGCATACTTTAAAATGTGAAAATTTTTCGACTATTATTAAAGAAAATAATAAAAAATTATCTTAAGAGAAACGTATTTTAGAATTATGCACAAAAATTGTTCTATTCTCTTAAAAATTTCCCAATATTTCACGAAATTTGCAAAAACCGAAATTAATATTAAGGAATCAAAATTTCTACCGCTCTCCTGACTTAACTCTTTCGACCATATTTTCTAGATTGTGGCTACGAACTGCCAATATTTTGAAGATTAAAAATAAATATACGTTAAAAAATAGGAATGTTCATTCAAACAAAACACGTTATCATTTTCATTTTAATATATTTGAGGTCACCCCATAGAACTTAGATTGGTACTTAGCTCGTGAAAATTCGATTATCTGGTGGGCATATATTTTATATTTAAATTCAGTCTTTATAAACTATTTCTCTGATGTCCAACGATCCAAAATATTAAGAGAAGGTACTAATTTTTTTCTTTCTTTTTTTTTTTAAATTGCATTAATATGAGATAAAAATTTGCATACTTTAAAATGTGAAAATTTTTCGACTATTATTAAAGAAAATAATAAAAAATTATCTTAAGAGAAACGTATTTTAGAATTATGCACAAAAATTGTTCTATTCTCTTAAAAATTTCCCAATATTTCACGAAATTTGCAAAAACCGAAATTAATATTAAGGAATCAAAATTTCTACCGCTCTCCTGACTTAACTCTTTCGACCATATTTTCTAGATTGTGGCTACGAACTGCCAATATTTTGAAGATTAAAAATAAATATACGTTAAAAAATAGGAATGTTCATTCAAACAAAACACGTTATCATTTTCATTTTAATATATTTGAGGTCACCCCATAGAACTTAGATTAGTACTTAGCTCGTGAAAATTCGATTATCTAGTGGGCATATATTTTATATTTAAATTCAGTCTTTATAAACTATTTCTCTGATGTCCAACGATCCAAAATATTAAGAGAAGGTACTAATTTTTTTCTTTCTTTTTTTTTTTAAATTGGCTATAGTTACACACTTAAGTGAAGGAACACCAAATTGATCTTTCAGATACAATTTAAAAGGCGAAGTTGAATCCAAAACGCTTATAATGAAAAATAATTTGCTCAAAGTCATGTGCATTTTCACCGTATATTAAATGTTTTCTATTCCTAAAATACTAATGTTGGCACAATTTTTGTATTGTTTGTAGAATGTTTACAATGTGCAATTGGTGTGAAAGTGTTTCACGCTGCTCACTACTTTCTAATAAATAACGTTCTTTTTTTATGCAGAAAAAAGTTGGAAAAGCCAACTCTCAGTTATCTTTCATACCAGCATGTGATGACGCAAAATGACACTAATTTTGGAAGAGCGCATATTTTAAATAATAAACCTGTGCTAATCTTTCATACTAGCATGCATTTTAAGTAAAATTATTTGTATAAATTTAAAATAAAAGGTCTTCTCATTTCACCTTACCACATGCCACGCTACGTTACATAAACATATACTAGCAGTTCAGCAATCTCAATCTTAATGGTTCTATGGTTTAACCTTAAATATGCTAGTTAATTGATACGGATACGATATTTCAAGCAACGAAACCAGACATAACAATGTACTTTCTCTGAACATGCATCTTTTTTCGACGGATTTGGATTTCTGAAATTCAAAATACGGAATAGCAATAAATTGGAAAATGTAATCCCAAGAGTAGAGTTAACAAAAGTTTGGACCCCTTAAAGTTAATTTAAATTTCTGCGCATTTCAAAATACCTCTAGAACTAGTATAACGAAATTTTTGCTCACAGTTATAAAATTCAAATATCCGAAGATAATCACGTGTAAAAAAATAACTTTTAATTAATTCTTCCAAATTGCCTTCTGCTTGTATGAACTATAAGCAGAAACTCACCTCCTCGTAGTTTAATGGCACAAAAGCTTAAACTGCGTCAACATATGGTGGTAATCGTTGGGAACGTATAACTGTCAACTCGACTAATTAGTACGATAATTATCAAATGTCTATACATTTTTATAAATTAGATTATACGTATAAATTAGAAAATAAATTTTTACTAATTTATACGCATGGTTATGAGGCATATTACCACGATAATCACAAAAAATCGAAACTAGTGTTTTTTTTTTTGTTGTTTTTTTTTTTTATCCTTATAAATTGATAACGAACATATTGTTCAAATTTGAGACTTCTATTTTGCTCGGAACTTGTTATTTCGCATCTGTGCCAATTAGGATAATTATCCCTAATTTTTCCGATAATTACAAAGTATCGAATGGAAACTGTTTTTTCCCTTTAAATCTGATGAAGAACCCACTGGCCAAAATTGAACACTTACAGCTTGATAGCAATGTGTAATTTAGCATTACTGTCAGTTAGGGTAGTTATCCCTAGTTACTCCGATAGTAACAAATATTGAAATAAAATGGGCCAGGACAGCGTGGTCGGTAGGGCGCTGGGCGCATATCCGAGAGTTCGTGGGTTCGAACCCCGCCGGCCGAATCTCCCCGTGTAGTAAATGGTGACTGATGCATGTTAAATCTGTCGAGTCGCAAAGTCCTCCATGTTCCCATAACAAACCAATACCTCTTGGGGAACTGGATTGGAGATCGATTATTAACTGATTCAGGTCAAAATTACGATCTGTGGATGAATGGATGTATAAACGGGTCCGCTCTATAAACGGGTGTGACGCATGGCTGTGGCAGAATTTTTGGCCATAGAGGGCGCCACTGGAAAACAAGAACAATTGCACCCCTCTGCCTAAAGAGGCATACGCAACAACAATTGAAATAATATTTTTTTAGTTTTTCTTTTTATCTGATGAGAAACATATGTGAAAAGTCTTCTACCTAGGTAAAACGAGTTACTGTCAATTAGGCTAATTACCCCAATAATGAGAAATATCCGTATGAAACTTTTTAAATTTTTTTATTTTTCTCAAAAAGAACACCTGGTTTAAATTTGCGATTTCTGTTCGTGTTATTTAGCGTTATTATCAAATAGGTTAATTACCCTCTATTCACCCAACAAATCCTAGAAAAAGAAGGCTTCAGCAGCAATCAATTTACTAGTCCGACTTAACGAACATAAACTGCGCAGTGGATGAAAAATAAGAAAGATTTCACTATGTTCCGACTACTAAACTGAGCAGTGGTGGTAAATACGAAAGATGCTATTACGTTTGGATAACTAAAGGATCAAATTTATGATTTATGGTAACCCGTGCTCAGGCCTTCTCTTTTCTTGTATATATTGATTCACCCCGCTAATTACAAATATTAATATCAAACGTTTTTTGTTGTATTTTTTTGTGTCATAAAGAAGACCTGGTCTAAATTAGAGAATTGTAGTTCGAAAAAACGTGTTATTTATTATTACCGTTTATAAATTACATTACAACTAGTTACCTGTATAGATCCTGCTAAATACAGATGTCGAAAAGAAACTTTTTTAGTTTTCTATTTCATATGGAACTAAACTTTAGCTTTCTCTCTCATATATATATATATAATATATATATATATATATATATATATATATATATATATATATATATATATATATATATATATATATATATATATATATATATATAACACAATAAATAAATACAAGAAGGATTAAAAAGAAAAATGAGAAAAATGAAGAAAATAGAAAGTTTTAATTACTGCGCATAAGCTGCAAGTGTAGAGAACACATAAAATAAGTTCAAAATATAGATAAAACATGGAAAAAATTACAGAATAATGAAAAGAGAAGAAGAGAAGAAAACTATTGAAATAAAATATAAAAAAATTTCAATAAAAAATTGGAAATAAAAATGTAATATCCTCATTAGCTCACACGATTATATCCGCGAAAAGGAGTGTTTTCTAATATTGTATCAAAATAGCCAAAACAAATTATATCAATACAATAGTGTGAGGAGCACTAAAAATTGTTTTGAAACAAAATAGAACACATTAAGTAATAAATATCACGTAAAAAACAGAAAATAAAATGTAATAGAAAAAAACAGAACAAAACACAAAACGAAATCTATAAAGCGAGTAGCAAATTCAAATAAAGTTACGAGTACAGGGAAATTTTCAAGAATGATATAAAATATTTTCGTAATAAGATTGTCAGATTACAAAATATGAAAACAGAAGCGCAAAATGGTGTAAAAGCGTAAATAGAGGGATTTTGTTTTATAGTGCGATCTTACCACTTTCGGTCTTATCCTTGGTAACTAACAACTCAGGTGCACTTCAGTACTCCAGTAAGAACACGCTGTAAAACAGAATCTCTCTATTTACGCTTTTATTTTATATTTTGTAATCTGGTAATCTTATTACGAAAATATTTTAAATCATTCTTGAAAATTTTCCCGTACTTGTAAGTTCATATGAATTCGCTATTTGCTTTATAGATTTCGTTTGTGTTTTGTTCTACTTCTTCTGTACATTTTATTTTCTGTTTTTTACGTGATCTTTATTATTTAATGTGTTTTATTTTGTTTCAAAACTTTTTTTGAGTGCTCCTCACACTATTGTATTGATATATTTTGCTTTGGCTATTTTGATACAATATTAGAAAGCACTCCTTTTGGCCGATATAATCGTGTGATCTGAGGAAGAGATTATATTTTTTCCCGGTTTTTTTTAAATGTTTTTTCATTTTACTTTAATAATTTTCTTCTCTTTTGATTTTGATTATTATGTAATTTTTTCTATATTTCCTCCATAGTTCGAACTATTATATATATATATATGTGTGTGTGTGTGTGTTTGTGTGAATTTATAACATATCGCTTGGGAAACACAAATACCCTTGCGACCATTTAACATCTTTTTTTTCATTTTTTGAATTTAAAGCATCTCTAAACTTATGTTTTAATCCATATAAAGTTGTGCAAGCCTTTTTAAAAAAGGAAATATTTAAAATAAAAATATGTTTTATACCTAGAAATCAATATAACTATTTATAATTTATCTGATAAATTTCTCATCATCAAATCATATCTGAAGTTGTCAACAAATCTTATATTTCTTTTTATGCTCAAATACTTTTGTAATGCGTTATGTTTTGTTATTGTTTGCTTTGTTTTGTCTGTTAAAAAAATAGTTATAGACAGATATTTAATTAATATCTGCTTTTTCTAACATATACGAGATGGCGTATTGAACAAGGAGTAGCTTTTTGAAGCAGACGCGATTATTAAGTCAATCATTTCTAATCTCTTTCTCCTTAGAACCCTTTGACGCAGAATGTTTAGTAAACATACTTTTTTTTTCATTATTTTTAATTAATTTAGGTCAAAATAAGTTGAAAATATTATATCTGCATTTTAATAGCTTATGGTTATAAGCTATTAAAATGCAGATTATACATCATGAAACATTGGTGTCTTTTTCTACATTAAAGATAAAATTTTCTAAACACGGCTTAAATTCTAACAATAATTTTTTAAGTTTGCACTTATTTGCAGTTATTTAGACTTAAGAGAAACAGTTATTCAGCATTGAGATTCTGTTAATTCAAAACTCAATTATTGATGCATTTTTGAATGTGAATGGAAAAAAAAATTCTAACTACTTTTTTTACTACTAAGTTTTGTTTTATATTTTAGTACAAATATAATTCAATAATCTAACAGATTTTTTTCCGCAACTATTTAACTGTATTTAATTATCAAATCTCTTTGATTATGGCTGAATTCTTTTTTTCCCACGTAATGTTAAATATTATACTTTTCAACATAAATAAATTAAAATGGGTAAAATATTAGGTAGAACAGAGGTTTCTCAAATATAGAAATAAGTGTCATTTATGTATGCATTTATCATCAAAATGGGAAATTTATAATTAACTTGCAGCAAATACAAGATGTTCTGTAAGAGACTACCCTTAATATGAATTTTAGAATCCTTATAAAAATGAAAAGAACGCACGTTATTCCTAATGTGAGTTCGCAAATTAATATTTAATTCCTCGCAAATATTTAATTTCCCGCTTAAATATTAAATTCCTCCCAAATTAATATTGAAGCGGGGAAAAGGCAAAAATGCTCATCAAAATCTGACAAATTACAGTACAGGAAAGCTAATATAACAATCATCAAAACAAGTTAAATTGGAGGCTGAAACTTGAAGGTGTTTCTAATAGTCGTTTTTCAAGTCTTTTCTTTTTCCTCCCACAATCAAACCACTAATATTTAGTGAATTCGCCCATCTCTATTGTGATTTTCTCTTTTGATAAGGTGTCTAAAATGATTCATTAAGAGTAGTCTTTATGAAACACCCTGTATAAAAGAACAATTTTGGAAAATGCGACTGCTGAAATATTATACTTTCAGGCATTGGGTATTCCTAAAATATTATTATTAGTTGTGAAATTCAGTCAATCCATAAAGTATTCATGACAACGATATTCTTATGATGTCTTCAATTACAGTACACAAAAAAATAAATAAATAAACGGACCACCCTGCTTTTCACCTAATAATCGGATACTCACGTTCTAAAACTCAATCTTAATGGTTCGAGAGGGTGACCTCAAATATGCTAATTAGCTAATGCAGACGATCTTTTAATTTACTAAATTAGGCACAAAAACGTACTTTCTTTGGAATCAACATATCATTTTTGTTTATTTTTATTTTTTAAATTTTATTTTTTGATGGATTTGGATTTCTGACCCCCAAAATATAGCCACAATCTGAGAAACATGGGCCTCATTGCTTGGTCAGGAGAGCGATCTAAAATTTGGACCCTTTAATGCTAAGTTTACTTTTTGTGTATTTCATTTTTAAACGAATCGAAAAGTTTTTGCACACAATTATGAAATTCGTTTGTCCAAAGAAAATTCCATGCAAATAAAAAATTAGAAAATATTTATTATTTAATTTAATAATAGTTGAAAAAATTTTGTATTGTAAGTTTAAGAATGCAAATTTTGAAGAATGTAAATTTACATGGCAAAATACAAAATTTGAATAAAATCGGTTGAATTTTAAATTGACAGCTTTTTTAAAATTCGATTTCTTAGGAACTATTCGACCGATTTCACTGAAATTTTTATTTTGGCACGCAAAATTTAATTCTTTAAGATGATGTAAAAAATTTTATACCTTACAGTTCAAAATTTTTTCATCCATGATTAAAATAATAATAATAATAAATAATAAATATTTACTAAAAGTTATAATTTTTTTTTCTTTCCGTAGAACTTTCTTTGATGAACGAATTTCTTAATTGAGTGTATAAATTTTTCAACGCACCTAAAAAGTTCTCGAAATATGGCGAAATACGCAAAAAGTAAAATTAACATTAAGGGGGTCCGCGAACTTTGGGCTGTTCTCCTGACCAACCAATTGGGACCATATTTCCTAGTTTACGGCTATCCCCTGTATTTTGGGGTTCAGAAAATCAAATCCGTCGAAAAAAAAGTACTTTTATTCAGAGAAAGTAGGTTTTTGGGTCTAATTTTATTACTTAAAATATGGTCTACACAAATTAATTAGTATATTTAAGGTCAACCCCTCGAACCACTAAGATGAGTCCTAGAACATGAAGATCCAATCGTTAGATCAAAAGTTATTCTGCGTGGTCCGTTTATTTTTTGTGTCCTCTACATTAAATTTATTGTTTGGGATATAACATTTAAAAAGCATTTGAAGAAATTAATGCAGGCTGTGTGAATTCGTAGGATGGAAATTTGGAGTCAAAAAATTCAGTTTCTATAAACTATTTCTCTAAATTTGATGTCCAACAATCCAAAAAATTAAGAGAAGGTACTAATTTTTTTAAAAAAAATTGACTATAGTTACATACTTAAGTGAAGGAACACCAAATTGATCTTTCAGATACAATTTAAAAGGCGAAGTTGAATCCAAAACGCTTATAATGAAAAATAATTTGCTCATAGTCATGTGCATTTACACCGTATGTTAAATGTTTTCTCTTCCTAAAATACTAATGTTAGCACAATTTTTGTATTGTTTGTAGAATGTTTACAATGTGCAATTGGTGTAAAAGTGTTTCACGCTGCTCACTACTTTCTAATAAATAACGTTCTTTTTTTATGCAGAAAAAAGTTGGAAAAGCCAACTCTCAGATATCTTTCATACCAGCATGTGATGACGCAAAAATGACACTAATTTTGGAAGAGCGCATATTTTAAATAATAAACCTGTGTTAATGGTTTGAAACATTGCGATAAAACATTTTACATGCACACTATTATTACACTGATCCATGATTCCACTTTTTTTTTATTTTATTTATTTTTTATTTTTTTTTATATAAAGCAGCAGAAAGTTGGAAGAGGCCAACTCTCAGATATCTTTCATACTTGCATGCATTTTAAGTAAAATTATTTGCATAAACTTAAAATAAAAGGTCTTCGCTTTGTCTTACTTCACCTTACCACATGCCACGCTACGTTACATAAATATATACTAGCAGTTAAGAAATTTTATACACGTAACGTAACACAAGTTATATATATTGTATTTTAAATTTTATTTTCAGTTTCACATTTGTAAGCATAACAGCAATAATGTGCACTTATTTTGATGAAAAAAATTATCAACTAATGACGTAAATATATTTAATTGGCTAAATTCAAATGTTTTAATCTTAACCAAAATGTGCGATAGCTGCAAGAAGATTTTTATGACTACAGCGAAGATACACTTCATACGTCACTTCATACGTCACGTAAGAGCTACGTAGCTTTCTTCTATGGGAGGCGTTGAAAGTATCCAATATTAGTTAAAATTAATAACAGTGTGTGAAAGTTGGGAGTGGAATTCGTATCGGCTAGCCATCACCGGGATTCGAACTTGGGTTACCTCTTTGAGAGGCGAACCCTGAATAAACGCGAAGCGGGTCGTAGATTAGAAGAAACATGTTCTTAGAAGTAACGAATGAGGTTCACTCTTTAAAGATCGGATTGCAGAGTCTGCCTGGAGAACTCTACTAACCAGAATAAATTATTCGATTCGGTGGAAGAGGAAATAACGAGTAATTCTTCTCCCTCCAGGAGAAATACTAGTATAAGCCAGATTCAGTATCCAGGAGAAATAAGGAGTATAAGGAAGGAAGTGGGAGTACAAATTCACCGAAAGCTCAACGGTGATGCCGGTTATACTATTGGGAGTACAAATTAGTTCGGTCCGTTTTTTTGTGGTCAAAAATGCATTTTTTTCAGAACAAAATGAATGAACAGATTAATCAAAGCATTGTTCATCCCTGTCTACTACTTTTTCCCACCTCTCAGGCAATTTTCGAATTCCATCTCGAAAAAATGTCTCGTCTTTTGAGGCGATCCAAGTTAGGAGCCAATTTCCGATTTCTGCGAAAGAAGTGAACTGGTGACCTGCCAAATCGTGCTGCATCCGTCGGAACAACCAGTAATCAGAAGGAGCAATGTCCAGCGAATACAGCGGGTGCTGTAAAATATCCTACTTGAGCGTTTCCAAATAATTTTTTGCGACTTTTCAGACATCAGGTCGACAGTTATTATGCAGAAGAATAACTTTGTCCTGTCTTTGCTCGTAGTCCGGCCTTTTTCTCGTAATGTACGGATCAAATGAATCAATTGTAGCCTATACCGATCGCCCGTAATGGAATCATCCGGTTGTAGCAGCTCATAGTATACAAAACCATTCACCATTCTTGAAACGTCGAAACAATTCCCTACATGATTTATCAGTTGGAGCATTGTCATCATAAACTTCTACAAGCATTCGATGCTCCTCAGCTGCACTTTTCTTCCAATTAAAGAAGAAACATTAAACCTCCCGCAAATGGTGCTTCGTTACCACAAAATTTGACATATTCAACAAAGTAAAAAACAGGGTTTTTGTATGAAACTGAATATTATTGACAGATGTTTAACCTCTCTGAAACCACCGAAACCAGCTGTCACTATATAATATTCATAACAGCAGAGCCATCTTTTAAAAACGGATCGAACTAATTTGCACTCCCAATATTTCGGACAACTTTTTGTTTTCTATGTGGGGACAATTTTGTGTAATTTTTCAAAGAGTGTACTATACAAAGCCGATGAAAGAAGTTTTCACATTACCAAAATACCACATCAAGCATTTGTAGAAAAAAGTAGAATTTGTAGAAAGGTTGAAGCTCTCAATTTTTTAAAATCTTTTCTGTCATATGTGATTAAAAACTTAAAATTTTTTATTGTTGTTGTTGTTACATTCGTGTTTAGGAGTGTAGCTGGACCGGAACACAGTGGTACAACGTAGTAAGGCAGAAGGTTCAGGAATTTAATGAATTCTGGCATCTTAAATGAATTTTTCACCTAATCACCTTAATATTTTTGTTAAAAGAAGCTTTTTATTATAATTCGCTCTTAATACTAGTAAATTGAAGTCTAACTTTGCTGCTAAGTTTGAAAGCAATGTTGCTAGATTAAAACAATTGCTAAATTATCCATCATGTATATAACAGTACAGATCTATTTTTGAACTGTGGTTATGATACCCTCATAGATAATTCTAGAACTAGTTGATAATAATAAATCAGTATAGGAATTTTTTAAATTGTTTAAAGCAGAACGATGTATAAGTTTTATTAATTAATAATCCATAAATCTGTGATCACTACCTTACAACAATGGAAGAGACACTTTCAGTTTTTGATATTTTTTTGAATTTCTCACGAAATACTTAAAAAACTATTTGGTAACTTTAGAAGTGTTTAGTTCATGTGATATTCATATTTTGCGATAAAGTTTAAAGCTTTCAAGAGCTTAAGGGGCATGCAATAAATTGAGAAAGAACACTTTGAACACCCTATGCCAGAAAATCAAGCAATAACTTGCAACAATTACTTTGGTTATTATTTGCAATAACTGCATAAAACTTCGTAAATCTAGTTCAAACATTTATGGAGATATAAGTATTTTTATAAAAGACAAATTTTTTTGCGGTATATTTTTTTGGTACAAATTTAAAAACATTCAGTAAAATCAAAAGAAAAAAAAATTTAGAGCAATTTAAAATTAATTACAAAATTAATGTTTTAAAATTCGAAAAATTAGTTATTAAAAAATGAGCAAGATATGAATATTTGAAGTAATTCTTTTGTACTGCGCATGCGCGGAAGAAATAAAAAATTATTTTTTCATAATTTTGTAGTGAATCATTATAGGTAACTAATGGAAAAAAAATCTGATTCAAATTTCTTAAAAACGTAAAAAGTTTCAAGCAATAGTTTTTGTGCATTTTAAAAGAAAACTAAAAAAGGGGTAAAAGAGGGTTTTTCCACAAATATCTTGTAACAACCAAAGTAATGGATACAAATAATTTTGTAGTGAATCGTTATAGGCAAGTAATGGAAAAAAAAATCTGATTCAAATTTCTTAAAAACGTAAAAAGTTTCAAGCAATAGTTTTTGTGCATTTTGAAAGAAAACTAAAAAAGGGGTAAAAGAGGGTTTTTCCACAAATATCTTGTAACAACCAAAGTAATGGATACAAATAATTTTGTAGTGAATCGTTATAGGCAAGTAATGGAAAAAAAAATCTGATTCAAATTTCTTAAAAACGTAAAAAGTTTCAAGCAATAGTTTTTGTGCATTTTAAAAGAAAACTAAAAAAGGGGTAAAAGAGGGTTTTTCCACAAATATCTTGTAACAACCAAAGTAATGGATACAAATAATTTTGTAGTGAATCGTTATAGGCAAGTAATGGAAAAAAAAATCTGATTCAAATTTCTTAAAAACGTAAAAAGTTTCAAGCAATAGTTTTTGTGCATTTTGAAAGAAAACTAAAAAAGGGGTAAAAGAGGGTTTTTCCACAAATATCTTGTAACAACCAAAGTAATGGATACAAATAATTTTGTAGTGAATCGTTATAGGCAAGTAATGGAAAAAAAAGTCTGATTCAAATTTCTTAAAAACGTAAAAAGTTTCAAGAAATAGTTTTTGTGCATTTTGAAAGAAAACTAAAAAAGGGGTAAAAGAGGGTTTTTCCACAAATATCTTGTAACAACCAAAGTAATGGATACAAATAATTTTGTAGTGAATCGTTATAGGCAAGTAATGGAAAAAAAAATCTGATTCAAATTTCTTAAAAACGTAAAAAGTTTCAAGCAATAGTTTTTGTGCATTTTGAAAGAAAACTAAAAAAGGGGTAAAAGAGGGTTTTTCCACAAATATCTTGTAACAACCAAAGTAATGGATACAAATAATTTTGTAGTGAATCGTTATAGGCAAGTAATGGAAAAAAAAATCTGATTCAAATTTCTTAAAAACGTAAAAAGTTTCAAGCAATAGTTTTTGTGCATTTTAAAAGAAAACTAAAAAAGGGGTAAAAGAGGGTTTTTCCACAAATATCTTGTAACAACCAAAGTAATGGATACAAATAATTTTGTAGTGAATCGTTATAGGCAAGTAATGGAAAAAAAAATCTGATTCAAATTTCTTAAAAACGTAAAAAGTTTCAAGCAATAGTTTTTGTGCATTTTAAAAGAAAACTAAAAAAGGGGTAAAAGAGGGTTTTTCCACAAATATCTTGTAACAACCAAAGTAATGTATACAAATAATTTTGTAGTGAATCGTTATAGGCAACTAATGTAAAAAAAATCTGATTCAATTTTCTTAAAAACGTAAAAAGTTTCAGGCAATAGTTTTTGTGCATTTTAAAAGAAAACTAAAAAAGGGGTAAACGATGGTTTTTCCACAAATATCTTGTAACAACCAAAGTAATGGATACAAATTACGAGCTTATTTCTTGACTTACTGCATAAGGTGTCCAAAAATGCCTCTTTTTTTGGAATTTATAGTTGGTCCCCCCTGAATGATTTAAATTTTAATGCTAGGCATGCAAAATTGCATGAACAAGCAAGAAGCTCTTCTAAAATTACATTTCTTGAGAAATTCAAATAAATATTAAGAATTGAAAGTGTCTTTGACATTATTGTAGGGTAGTGTAGGGTAGTGTATAAATTGATTTTTACGAAAGATAAAAGTAAAACTAATTGCACAAGTAAAAAAAATTTAAACTTGTTTTTTGGTAAAGGGAGAATAAAATCAACAAGATTACTATAAAAAAAAAGAAACTTAAGTAAAAAAATCTTTGTTCTAACTTCAAATGATTAGATGATCGATGATTAAAAATTTTCTTTAGTATTTTTAGATACCACCCTTCCTCCCACGATGTTATGATGACTTTCGTTCCGTTAAAAATTGATTGAGAACTATGTTAGAAGTAGGATGCTCAATGATATCTGGAAAAAACTGAATGTTGTGTTAACTTACTTCTCTGAGTTGCAGTAAGGGTTAGTGCAATGAAGGCACTTGGCAAAAAACAGAACATAGCTCCCAAAAGAGAATTTCGTAGAAAACCTTGCATAGCCTTTATACCTTGCATACCTGTATTCAAAGCTGCAGGTGAAAGTGGTTTACTGAAAAGTGAATTGAAAAAAGGCATGAACGGCAAATTAGGAAGTACCGTTTGAGGTGATCCTCCTCCATTAATTGACGATCCTCCATTAATTGACAATCCTCCTTTGCTTGGAAAACCGGGGGATCCACTTTTGATAGGCCTGTCTTTATTAGGTGTCCAAGAAGGGATAGGAATATTTGACCAAGGATCCATAACTGGAGCAACTGAAAAGTTACCTTTTATATCATTAGCTTGTATTTGCTGTTGGACTAAATTTTCATCATTCCTTTTTTGAATAACTATGATTTTATTGTGTTTAATTGTTGTTTTTAAATGAGATGGGGCATCCAAAACTCTCACTGCTGAAGATCTGATTATATCAGGATGTTTAACACGATCACCTAATACATCAGTTATAGTTGATGGAGATGGCTTCTTGCCTGATTTATGATTGTTAATAACTTCAACTTGGAGTTGTACATCATCGTAAGGGAGAGTTGTAGTAGTGCTGCTCCATTTTTGTTTCCAATTTGAACCTGAAGAGTTTAATAGGAAAAGAATTAAAATAGGGTTTTAAAGCAAAATAACTACAAAAATAATAGATCGATTCACAAGTTATCGTAGAAGCAGCTGAAGTTATTTTCGCTAAACTCATTAAAATATTTGGTTGAGTTATAAATAAATTCAGTTACTTCCCGTAGCTTTCTGATATATTAAGTCTTAATAATTTTTCATAACTTTAAATCGAGTCTGAATTAGCGAAAGTTAATATTGCTGCGTAATCATAAAAATATTAGATCGAGTCATGAATAACTTTAGGTATTGCCTGTTTGTTTAGATTTGAAGATAACTTTTTAAACTACACATAGCTAAATCTGCAACATAAATGAGCTGAAAACATATTTTACTTAAAAAAAATTACAATTACAAGTAAAAGCAAGAGAACTTTAATTAAAAAATGCAACTTTTTTTTTATTCAAAAGTTTTTTTTCTGAAAGATTGTTTGCTTGAAATGTAATTTCAATAGAGGTTTTAATACGTTCGTCGCAGCAACGTCCCACCCTTTGAGCTAAGAATTTTCTATAGTGCTATCAAACAAAATGCAAATTTCGTTAAAACTTGTTTGAGAATTCGTTCTAGACACGCTGAAATAATATAATTAAACCTCATGTAGAGGACGAGTTTTCTCATCCCTAGTGCACAGCGAATATTCCCGGAATACGAGTTATCTCATCCTCAGCGCACAGCAAATATTGCTTGAATACGAGTTATCTCGTCCGTCACGATGAAAGTGTTAATCAATGAATTCGTAATTTACTATATTTTTTTTTTTTTTTGGTTGTAATGAGCTCAAAATAAAAAACGAATCACGATTTGATGCAATCTTAGTACAATCTTTTGAACAGTTCGAGGATTTAACTTAAAAAGATATGATAACTATTGTTTTTGGAGACGATATTTTAGGTTACGAAATCAGGCGCAAACATATTTTCTCTTAATAAACATAAATTTTTTTGCGACGCATTTGTGTTCGTAACTCTCAAAATTAGGGGAGGGGGTTACCGCAATTTGAAGCTAAGAATGGTCAGTAGCGTTGTCAAAAGTTTGGTTCTCTTCTTGTTACTTCCACCTTTTGACTATTTTGTCAAGATAGAGGTCTCAAATTTGGTTAATGGGTCACTTATCAGATTTTGGTTCCCTATCAGATATCAAGAAAAACAAAAAAAGTTTCATTTCGATATTTTAAAATTACCAGGGTACTGAACAATTGGTCCAGAATTGACAGTAATGCAAAATAACATGTTTTTAAAAAAGTTGGAAGCCTAATATTTGAAACATGTGTTCCTTATTTTATTTTATTTTATTTTATAATCGTCGTTGAACAGCCGACCCAGTTTTTGGGTTTACGACTACTAACGTTCAACTCCGTAACCTTGTAATTTTGAACCCAATCCATTAGACAAGGGAACTCCTGGATCAAGTATTGGGTGAAATTTGCCTTCGTGGAGGACTTTTTGATGGAAATAACCGCATTTGCGTTACATGGAGAGGGAGACCACGAAAAACTTCCACGCTTAGCCTGATGGCTAGGGGACTCTAATCCATAATCCGTTAACCACTGTGGATATTTCGGATGCGGAATTCATATCGATCAGCCATTGCCGGGATCGAACCCCGGTTCACCTCATTGGAAGGCGAACGCTCTATCCTCTGAGACATCGCGGCTAATGTGTTACTTATGAGATAAATAGAAAAAACTAAGAAAAGGTTTATGTCGATATTTGTTTATTATAGGGGTAATTAACCAAAATGAACAGCAATACTTAAATAATACGTTTTCACAAAGATAGAAGTTTCAAATTCAGAACATATGAGATAATAGAAAAACTAAAAAAAGTTTTATCTCGATATTTTGTAGTTTTAGGGCAAAATTAGGAGTAATTTGCCTAATTGACAGAAATGATAATGTATTTTTGACAAGAGAGAAATCACAAATTTTGACTATGTGTTTAGTAGATTCTAAAGAAAAGCTAAAATAGTTGCTTTGTAACTTGATAATTTGATTTCACTAATATTTTGTAACTATCGGAAAAGTAATCACACTAACTGACAGTAATGCAAAATAATACGTTCCAACCAAAATAGAAATGTCAAATTTGACCCAAAGTTCTTTATCAATTTATGAGGATAAACTAGAAAAAAAACACGTTAGTTTTGATTTTTCGTTATTATCTTGGTAATATGCCTAATTGACAGTACTGACAGTATTTGTACCTGGTAGAAGAAATCCACCAACACGGCAGTAAACACTGCAGATTATTTTTTATCTAAATTTTCTTTTCATTTCGTTAGAACTCATTTTTTTAAAAAAAATTAAACTTGTTTTGATTAAAAAGCTGAATTAAGAGAAGATAGCAAAATAAAGATATTTTTCTCTGCTACTCAATTACAGGCTTAATTATATAAGGTATCCTTGCATAAAATTCAACTTATATTTAAGCCTAAACCTTTTATGTACCTTTCTTAAGCACTTTATATTTGCGAATTTTGCTAAATATATGTTAGATTAAACTGAATTTAAGTTAGATTAAAAAACTAAATGTAATCATTAATTTACCATAGTGGATTCATTTAAGTACCTAGTATAAATTATCAGATACACTACATTGATACTATCTTTAGTAAACAAAATATATTCGATATAGCATGAAATTCTATATTGTATAGAAACAATATTTAAATAACTGATAGGAAAAAAAAGTGTTCTTAAAAGGGCTTTTATTTAAAAAGTAACGAAACTACTTCAAATCTTAATCTGTACTGTATAATAATATTAAAATTTTTGTTCGATAAAAATTAAACAGCCAGCTTTTTAATAAAATGATGAAATTTCCTAATTACTATGTTGTATATTTCATGGCTGAGACTTTCTTAATTTATAAGTGTATTCATTAAGTTAGGACACAAAAGCATATTTTCTTTTAAATAAACATAAATTTTATTTAGAAATATAAAGGATAACGTCTGCGACGTTGAAAATGTTTCAGTGGGGTAGTCGGTTGAAAGTTTTGACCTTTATTTTTATTTGAAATAAATATTCATAAGGTTCCACAATTTATTGTGGAACCTTATCATAAAACTCGTTTACTAAAACTGAATTTATGAAAAAATGTTTTCTAATTTTTACATGATAGAAAAATATTTCAATTATAAAATATAAACAATATCTTACACAGGTTAAAATATATATATATATATATATATTTTAATACATTAGTTGGCACCCAAAAAAATTAAAACACAACTTAAATAAATTCGCATTTATTTTTCTATCAAGGATTATTATTACGTTTTTTAATTGTCAGGAAAGGAATTAAGTCTGAATTGAATTAAGAAGAAGAAATATTTACTTTGTTTTACTTGACTTACCTTTCAGTAGTTTCGAATGGTACAATGCTTTTCTGATGGATTACACTTCAATTTGCAGATTAAATACGGACTGAAAGTGTTTAAAAAATTCTATTATCTTCTTATATTACTTTTAAAATCCCATCTCCGGCTGAGATTCACCTATTTGAAGTGAAAAGTGCTCAGAGCAAAGAAATTCTGGTAAAATTACCGTGCGGTATGAAATTTTGGTTTTAAAAATAATAGTTCTATTACCACGCATTTATTAAAAATACAAAACTGAAAAGTAAATTTAACCAAATAAATGATTTTTATGCCGAGGAATCATGATAAAATTATCAAACCACAATTACTACCAAACAGCATGATAGTAAAACCATATTTTATTAATTTTACTGAAAGTCATTACCAAAGCGGGAAAAATTTTCTTGATTTTTAGTGTTCTTATCTAATCGAAATACTGTAAATTTTACTATGTTCTGATAATTTGGACCTTTTTTCTCAGTGTTAAGGGTGAAAACCCCCCTACAATTCTGAGTTTTATTCCAGAATAAAGGATGAAATTTTTTGTTAAAAATTATTGTTTAAATGTAGAAAGCGATTTTTTGACACGTTCGAATGCTCTAAAATATGTGATTAGATTAGGAAATAACTTTTGAAAATGTGGACTTGAAGAATAGCACAAAGTACTTAAAAATATTAAAAATTCACGAAAATGTTACACTTAGAAAAGATTTTAATTTTTAATGGAATCTTTTATTTAAGGAATCTTATATTTTAGGAATTTTCATTTAAGGAATCTTTTATTGAAATCTTTTAATGGAATCTTTTATTAGATTGAATAAAAAATACATATTTGAGGGATATGATTTTCCTTAAATCTTTGATTAAAGTTGAAAACAAAATGAATTTATAAAGAATTGAGCTTTTTTCACCATTTTAAGTATTCTAGGCAAAACGATTGTTGAGTTTCCGAAGCAACCGATTTTGTTACAGCTTTACCCTAATTTACATATACTATATTTTTATTATAAAGTGTGTTTTCGTGATTATCAGGTTTGTATTAGATTATGAACTATTTTTCAATTAAATAAAATGAAATATGATTCCTATAAAAATAATTTCCCAATATTTTCTTTAAAAAATTGAAATATAATTTAAAAAATGCCTTCAGAAATGACATTTTTATTTACGTATATATTCATTTTCTAAAATCGTAAATGCAACCTTTTTCAAAATCTGTTTTAAAGCGAGACATTTTTCCATAACTTTTATATTTTTAAGAAAACATTCAAAATAAGATTTGCATCATAATATATCCATCAAATGATCCCAAGCAAAGTATATAATTATATATAATTGTTGCAATTTCCTTTTTTTAAATAAACAAAATAATTATTGAATTCAAAGAGACATTTCCGTTTTTCCCATGTATCACTTACATAGTGTTTTAAGGAAAGAATTAAGAAGTCACGCCGCCACGAAGTCTGAAGCTGCTATGGAAACAAGAATAGCGCATTTCTGGGAGCTTCTTTTCACTTTAGGGCTAACACAATAGACAGAAGGAAAATATTACCTTTCTTTCGCCGACCAGAGCCTGTCCTTATTCTAAATAGTTATACCTCGTTACCATTGTCACCGCCACGGAACCAGACGAATGGAAGTTCTTACTTTAGACATACTATAGTAAAAAATGCATGGTATATGCCTAACATAAAATGAACGAAAGATTTTCCCTCAAAGAAACTGTGTACAGAGCAATTTTTCAAGGCAGAATGCAAAGTTATTATTTTCAATCAATTAAACTAAAATCGTAACTAAGCTAATTATGAGACGGATGTTAGAAAAAATAAAACATCTATTTTATGGATTAGATCAGCGGTTCCCAATTTTTTCTACTACGAAATCATAATTAATCAAGCTTCTTTCTACAGAACCCTTAGTTTATAAATAAAGTTTACGATTCTTTATTGATTAAGTTAGTTAATAAAGCTAAGTTATACTTTGTAAAGTTTAAAATAAAGTTAGGAGCAGTTACGGCTCGTTTTCCTTCCAATGAGGTGAACCGGGCTCGAAATCCAGTGAGTTCCGGCTTTCACTGACCGCAGTACTGACGTAAAATATCCTCAGTAGTAAACGGATCATGTGTTAAAGTCCCCTTGCCATCAGACTAACCGTGGGAGGTTTTCGTGGTTTTCCTCTCCATGTAACGCAAACACGGGTTAGTTCTATAAGAAATCCTCCACAGAGGCAAATTTCTCCCAATACTTGATCCAGCAGTTCCCTTGTCTTCTGGATTGGGTTCAAAATTACAAGACTGCAGAGTTGAACATTAGTGGTCAAAAACCCAAAATTGGATCGGCTGTACAACGACGGTTATAAAATAAATTAAAATAAAGTAAAGGTTTATTAAGTTTAAGTTAAAGCTTTAAAGTATAAAAGACTATACTTAAAATATTTAATCCGGGGAATGAAGATTTTTCATAGTTTTATCATTAATAATCTTTAATTAGATTTTATGATCGACAGTTAAATTTGAGGTCCTTGATGTATACATTGTCGTGTTATGATTTTGCTTCTGTTGCCGCAAAAAATAAACGGACCACCCTGAATGACTTTTGATCTAATGATCTGGTCTTCACGTTCTAGGTCTCAATCTTAATGGTTCGCGGGAATAATCTAAAATATGATAATTAATTTGCGCAGACACTATTTTAAATTACGAAATCAGACACAAAAACGTACTTTCTCTGAACGTAAAAAGTATCTTTTTTTTCGACGTATTCGGTTTTCTGACACCCAAAATATAGGGGGTAGCCGCAATCTGGGAAATATGGTCCCAATAGTTTGGTCAGGAGAGCAATTTAAAGTTTGAACCCCTTAATGTTAATTTTACTTTTTGCGTGTTTCCCCATATATCGAGAACTATTTAACAAAATGTAAAACTTTTGCACTCAATTATAAAATTCGTTTATCTAAAGATAAACCATGCAAAAAATAACTTTTGATAAATATTTATTATTTTATTTATTAATAGTCGAAAAAATTTGAATTGTGAAGGTACACAATTGTTTACATCATTTTAAAGAATGTAATTTTACATGGCGAAATACAAAGTTAGAGCGAAATCGGTCGAATAGTACCTGAGAAATCCAATTTTAAGAACTTGACTTCTCCAAATTCGATTTTTTGGTGTTTAGATACACTAAAATTTTTAGCATAGTAGTGGGAGTTCATGAATCCTTTTGAATGAATTGAAAGCCAAAGTTGATGATAAACTTAAGGAACTTTATTTTCACTTAATCCAGAAATTAAATTTTTTTTTTTTGTGAAGGAAGTACAGAAAACATTAAGTGACATCTGAAGCTCAAATCTTTGATGCCGGCGATTGGACATCGTTGTACAAATAAGTTTCTTGACAACTAAGTCATTATAGTCTTGTAAAAATAAAAATTCTCAAATTCTCCAGAATTAAAAGTTTAGAAACTCATTTTTCTTGAAATTTTAAAATTAAGAAATTATTTCACAGCTTTGTATTTATCCATTTGATGATACATATTTTAAAAGTCGTATATCTTACAATTAAAATTTTTGACTATTATAGTAAAATTATGAAATGAATTTATAATTAAAAATATAATATTTGTTCTTTTTCTTACTTAAATATTAATTTACAACTCCCCATGTGAACACTTTTAGGCTACATTTTTGACAAGGATCCTGGAAATAGATAGTAAGATTGGTCAAAATGGTAAACTCTATATATGATTATTTAATTTAACAAGAAAATGATCTGATTTTTTCAAAGATAAATATATAAAAACATCTTTAATATTCTCTAAAAATAAAACATCTTTCATTTAGTTTTTGAAACAAAATTTCATTTTGAGATTAGTATTAAGAGCCAGTTTTTTTCGGGCAGATCAGGCACTGATATTTTTGATTTTCAGGATATGGTCTTCATGTTTCTTCTTCAGGATATATTTTTCAGAACTATTTGACATAATGTAAAATTAATACGTATTTTTTATTTTTGCTAAATTTGTTATCGAAGTTTCTTTTTCCTTGGTTGGGAGGTCAAAACTTAAGTACCTCTTGAAGTTTGAGAAAAACACATCGATTTGCAAGTGGAAATACTTTTTTATGAAGCGAGTGAATCACGGCACAAACCATAATTTTATTTTCTACTGGTAGTCACACTATTTATTGAATGCTATCAGTGGATCGAAGGTCATAGGTCATTCAAAAATTTTCGAAATGAGGCTTTTTAATACTTTGATCACCAAAATATACTAGTACAAACAGTGAACCACAAAGATATATATTTCTGTGCATACAAACTAATGAAAAGTAGCTAAAAAAATAATCATATGGTGGCGTATATTTAGCATGGCCTTAAGCCCTTCAGACATGACGTCTGGTAATCTGGACATAAATTTTTTATCCGTATTAACTTAATAAAAAAAAAGAAAGAAAAGGCCGGGATAGCCTGGTCGGTAGGGCGCTGGGCCCATGTACAAGAGGTCGTGGGTTCGATCCTCGCCGGCCGAAGACTCCCCGTGTAGTAAATGGTGACTGATGCACGTTAAATCTGTCGAGTCTCCATGTTCCCAAAACAAATCAATACCTCTGGGGGTACTGATCCAGGAGTTTCCTTGTCTTCTGGATTGGTTCAAAATTACAAGGCTACGGAGCTGAGCATTAGTAGTCGTAAACCCATGAAATTGGGTCGGCTGCTCAACGACGGTTATAAAATAATATAAAATAAAATCATCAGAAAAACAAGATTTTTGTTTTATTTGATGATGAAGACGCTATTGCTTTCTAAAGGGGATACCTTGAAGCTTAAAGGGGTATTCTGACTGAATAAGATATCTTGAAGCTATAGGGCATATTCCGACTCAAGGATATAACTTCAAACTAAAGGGCATATTCCGACGGAAAGGGATATCTTGAAACTAAAAGGTATATTCCAAATTAAGGAAATACCTTGAAGCTATAAAAATATTCCGACTGAAGGGGTATTAGCAAGAAACTGAAAATTTTGACAATTTTCCATGATTACTAACAACCTTCGCAAATATAAACAAGTATAAAATTTGTTGGAAAACTTGCCTTAAGTATTCCAAATTCAAAGACCCATGGTTACTGTTTTATTTATGGCCCTGAAATTTCAAGACCAATATGAATATCTGAACACCTTTTCCCGAGGTGAGCAGCAATCTAAGGGAAGAGAGACTTATACTTAGCTATTTAGATAAGTGAGTTTTGGATCATATGAATTTTTTAGAATAATATAAATGAGAAAAGTCAGTTTATTATTAACAGATAAATATTTCATACCTTATTTTGAACAAATTAATTTTTGTATGTTTTATTTTATGCTGTATCGAATTAAGAATTATACTAATATGACGAACAATTTAAATTTCATTTTAAAACAGCATAAATTTTGACTCTTTTGGAGTTTTTTCATTGCTATATAAGCACTCTCGTGTACAGTTTTGGTTGACTAGATAGAAATGTATGTGTAAATAGTTGTAAATGAAAAAATGTACTTTTTATACTTTAAGTCATTTTGTCTCTAACAACTTCAAAACTATTAATTATATCAATTTGATTTCGATTTCATTCGATTTCTAGTTTATAGATACCTGTGATCAAATACATTTCTTGTCTATATAGTTATGTCAAACCCTTTAATATGCAGAAGTGCAAAACAGTACTTTTTATCTATGCAAATTTTTATAACTTGTATACTAATAATTCTATAGATTTGGTTGAGGTTTTATTTGATTCTGCTTAAAAAAAATACACCGAAACAATATGTCACTTACCCTTGAGCCGATACACCAAGTTCAACACCATTTAGTTGGATGTAAACGAGAAAAAATTAAAAAAAGAACCAAGAGAAGATGTAAAACTATCTGTTTCATTTCACAAAAGATACATATAATAAATATAGTTATGACTATTAACTGATTTTTATTTTCCGTTATATTCTGGCATGAAGCTGGAAAATAAAGTTATTTTGAAACAGTTAATATGCTCAAAATGAGGAATTAAAATTTTCTGAAATTGTTTTAAATTGTTAATAATAAATGGATTTTAATTTCATATATATATTCTGATTAAATTCTCGGTTCTCAACGTGAGTGTTACCACCTCCCAGGAGGCGTTTAGACTTCTAGAGGGCGTTAGGATTTTCTAATGAATTTGTGCAGTTTACGTAAGAAAATTATTTCAAATATCATGTGCACATTAAAATCAATTATTTCGTTTGTTTTGTTTCGAAAAACTAATACATATTTAACTCTCTATACAATAAATGTTATCCAAGCAATTATTGGGTATGAAATTATTTAAAAAAAGAATTACTGACTTAATTACAGTTGCTGTTCTACACTGGAAAATTTTTGCGCAAGAAAACTTGCGGATTTTTTTTTTCCTTTTCGAAATTTGAACTTCTTTTTTCTGAATATTTAACAAATTATTTTGGTATTTATTTTATTCACTGAGAAGATAATCTTACAATAGTTTTAGATTTTTAAAATAACCCATTTAAAAGTTATTTTATACAACTAAGTTCGCAGCAAATAATTATTTGCCATTGTAAAGTATAGTACCCTTTACTTATTATGTAACGATGATTCTTTTTCATCTTTATTATCTATACCAGAGTTTCTTACACTTTTTGATGTGGGGACCCCATAATTTTAATGAAAATTTTGTGGGACCTCATAAAATACTGCCCAATGGCTTAAAGGGTTATTATACTTTTGATTTAATTAAACACGTTTTTTTTCTTTTAAAAAAATACAGAATTGTATTTCTTAAAAAGGTATTAAACTTTCTTCATATGCTTTTTTTCTATGAAATTAAAATTTTCTACAGTTGACTTATCAATTGACACTGTTAGAATAAATTGTTAAATAAGTTTGACCTAGCACTTTATTTACCAGAAACATTGAAAGATCACTGTTTTACCGAATTATATTCATTATTTTCTCAAAATCTATAAAACTATGTAGTTTAATTTCTAAATTGATAATATATAGTTGATTATTTAATTAAAGTTGAAAGATAATATAAGGAATTCCATTCTATGCAAATATTTGCAATTTTTACGTGAAGGCCTCGACACAAAAAATGACTAAATAAAAGCTTAAATATAAATTTATTGGTCAATAGGAAATGTCAATGAATTAACCAGAAGATTATAACTGCATTGCATCAAAACTATTTAATAAATTTTTTTTTTCAAAAATTTTTTACTTAAGGAGTTGAAAAATGTTTGACTTTTAAAGTGGGCAGTGTGTTAAAAAAATTGGGAAATTATGTATTAGTCCTAAAAAATCCATAGTATGTAAATCTTCACTTGTTTGCACAACTATGTACTATATTTATATATTCGTGAAAGCTTTTCAAACTTTGATTTAGATTGATTGAGATTTTACTCTATTCAGCGTCAAAAAATGGAACAATTGTCTAGATAGCCTCATCAGTAAGTTCTGTTATTGCTGTTTACCTCGGGTATTCACTTCAGGTATTGGGTCTAAATCTTATTTTTTTAAAAATATTTACAGCCATAATTCTTTCTTTTATTCTATTGCGAAAGTTCGGCTTTCAAATTTTAGGGCCATATTATCTGTCTGCAAATTCATTTTGTTTCTGCAATACTTCTTTTCCAACAAATTTCCTACTTGTCTTAGTCCTTGGCTTTGAAATTTGATGACCTTGATAATAACCTTCTTTATGACCTTGAAATTTGTGCAAAATTTCAGTTTCTTGCTACTCTAAGGTCAATTTTAAAATCATGTCAAATATATATCACATATGTTAATGGAATTATGTATTTAACGAATTCTATATCTTTGTGGCACAACGTTTAGACTGGTAGATTCTGACTGTCAAAGTCACAGATAATAGCCTTTTTTCGAAGATTACTGAATGATCTTTGACCTTCGATACAAAAGTGCACGGAAAATATTTATGTCTTAATAGATAGTGTGAATGTAGTAGAGCATAAAATCATGGCCAGTGTCGTGATTAGTCTTGTTTAAAAAAAAAAAAACATTGCCACTTGCAAATCGGTGTGTTTGTTTCAAAATTTCTGAAAATCAGCAGCTTTGACACACCCTCCCAAAGCTTCAAGAAAAAAAAAAATTTCTTTGCAAAAATAAAAAACAAGCTTCTAATAGTTTTACATAAAGAATATATCCTGAAAATTTGAACGAAATCAAAAATTTTAAGTGTCCAACCTTGCCTGACTCTTAAAAATAGCTGCTAATTTTTAGGAGTCAGACAAGTATCCAAATTTAAATAGTATCCGAGTATTATTAGTAAATTAATATTAGGGGTGGCTGAAAATGTCTGCCACTTGCATATGAACAAAACACAAATGTAATTATTTTTCTTTAGAACATTAAGAACATTCTGTTTCTACCAATTATACATTTGTCAATTAATTTTGACTAAACACAAAAATAAAAAAAAGTGAATTAAAATTTCAATGAATAATTACGAATTACTTAAGATTTTATAATGAAATATTTTGGCTCATTATTCGATAGTTTTAAATTATTATTCTCAGAAAAGAATGTTTTTATCTGATTTCTAACTCTTATGATGGCATCGACAGCCAAATAAAACTATCTAAGGTTATCACTGCAATTATTTATCTTTTTTTTCAAATCTTACGCAAAATGTTCATTAATGCAAAAAAAAAAAAAAAAAAGGTAAAATTTCTAAGAGATAGGAGAAATTTTTTTGATGCAAAGGATAAAAAATTGCATAACAGCTCGAAAATAAAAAAAAAAAAATTTAAATTTTGTCAATATTATTAATGAAATAAAGTTGTTGGAATGGTTTACTTAGAAAATATTAGAACCTGAATCGGCTGTATTAGCTATATATTTTTTCCATTATTAAATTAAAATTTTAATGGGGAAATATTGAAGGGTATTTTTAAATGATTGTTTACAATTTGCTTAGATTAATAAACAAAAGGATAATTATTTTTCTCATTACTCTTAAGCTTAAAGTCCTATAAAATACTTTAGTAATTAATTGTTTTTTAATTTATTTATATTTATTTAGAAACGAAGATTGTTCGTGCATTGCAAATTGATGATCAAACAAAATGAATTATTCACAAAGTTTTTTTTTTTTTTTTTAAAAAAAAAAAAAAAAAAAAAAAAAAACGAGATCGTTGAAATTTACCGAAGCACAAAATTCATATCTCCTTCGGCAAGATCAATCAACCGAAGAACAATTGTTAAGCATGGTGTTAGAAGAAAATAAAAAAAGAGAATGGTGAAAAAAATGCTTTTAAAGAATTTGTTGAAGCAAAAATATTCTATCTGTTGAAGTGAATTACAACAGATTATTACTCTTCGAATTTTGAAAAAAAAAAAAAAAAAATAAGATAAACAAAAGTTCCAAAAATAATTTTGTTTTAGATGAATAACAACAAGAACAAATAGTTTTCGAAGAAATAAGCCTTGTTCGAATTTAAAATAAATCCATTTGTGCTCAGTATTTTTTTTAAAAGGAACGTTTTTTTCCCCTTCAAAAAGCTAAAACGTGGTGGCGCAAGTGTCTCATTATTATTTTGCTGTAACAAGATAGCTATGTCTACGGTAATAAAATTATAATAACAAAAATAATTTATATTTGTGTTTGGTTCGACACTACAAAAAATTTTCAAAGATGAATTCGTAGGTAACTGAAGAAAGTATCATTTGGTTTAAACATTTAGTACTATCACTTTTATCGTAAAGTTGCTTTATAAAACCGCTATAAAATATGTGTTGGGCATTAATGGGCTAAATAGCATTTCATACTCTATTAACCGCAAATAAACTAGTTTGTAACCTAATTCTACGGAATACTGTGCACGCAGCGTCCTATGAATTAATAGATTGATGTAGTTAATTTAGAGTTAAAGCTAAAAAAAAACTATTTTTTAGATTAAAAAAAAGTTTTTTAAATAATTACTTATATAAATTTCTATTTGCTTTTTTCCAAATATAGATTTTTAAACTAATCGATAATTACGGAGCATACTTAATTGAACGTTACTTAAAAAATGTTCAAATGTAGCATAACATCAATGAATTAAATGAATTAATTTTTGAAAGTATCCCGTTAAACAGTTTAAGAACTACATATATAAATTAGTGGTATAATAAAATATCTTATTTCACTCAAACATCTTTTTCTAAACCTTTTTTTAATAGAGAGCGCTACGTTCTCTGTAAATGTGCAATAATTATTTCTTCAATTGAAATGAATGATTGGGAATATCTGAAATACATTTTTCTACATTAATGGTTTTTATTTACAAATAATTGAAGATACTATTATGAGAATAATTTTCTTAGAACTCATCTAAAAGTGATAGATTTTCTTTGTGACTTTATCTTAAAGCATGTAAAGATATTGATATATATATATATATATATATATATATATATATATATATATATATATATATATTTGGGGGATTCTCACGAAATATGACAATTCACAGTCCCTTGCTACAAGATCTAATACTATAATACTAAAAGAACTTCTTATTAAAAAATTTAATAAATAGCATTGCTGTTAAAATTTTAAAATGACTTTGAACTAGCATCGACTGTTTTGACTGTTTGTAAAAAAAATAAATGAATATCAAAATGTCATTTTCCTGGCATGTCACAAACAATATTTCCAATAATAACTAGCTTCATATAATAACTTCCCATACATTTTTCAAAATCTAATTTTTTTTATCTCATCCTATGTAAGCATTTCTAGAATATACGCAGAGGGTATTATTTACTAAAACTTTGTTTAAAATAATTTTTTCTGTCAATAATTTGTTGGTCCCATGAAAATCTGTCATTTTCCTGGCTACTTTTATTCAGTGATTTATTACCAAAATAGATAGAGCCAACAATCAATATCTTATGTTAATAGATTGATTAGATACCATCCTATCTGAACATGTCTTGTTGCATGAATAAAGAATCAACTTTCTGGTTCAAAATCTATTTCAAAAATTTTTTCAAGGTGAGTAGGTTTTTATGTTGTCATTTTCCTGGCTTCTTGAAATCATTAATAACATAAACTACATAGATTTATCTGAGTTATTTTAAGAAATCCTGTTGTTTTCTGCAGAATATAAAAGTCTTAGGCCAAAATATTAAATTAAAGGTATATGCTATGAAATGGCGAATTTCTCATTATCGTGGCTGTCATTTTCCTGGCTTATGATTGCCAGGACATTGAAGTGTTACCAGAAATTCTTTTTAACTGCTAATACTGTAAAGAGGAAAAGCAAATATTAACCTAATACCAATTTAATATATGATTGTAATATGCTTAGATGACATGTAATCAAAGTTATTTATTTATTTAATGATTGATTATTATACACAATTTTATTCTGTACATATCAACAACAAAAAATTTTTTGATTCTTTCTACAGTGGATAAAAATAAATAATTTAAGCAATTTATGGTCCATCTAACATAAAGGCTTAAGTTGAGTTACTTACTATTAACTTAAAATTACTGTTTTTTAAATTTCTAAGCTAATATATCATTTTCCTGGCATTCAAGATTTGGTGAATTTCTATTTTTTTTTTTCTCTCGAGCAAATGTCAGTAAACTACACTGCTGTCTGTAAGATACTAATAAATGTAATTAAAGAAGTATACAAAGAAAAAATTTAGATTATTTTGAAGACTTTAAATTTGAAGAAATATTTTGGTCCAAATTGCCATGTTTAAAAAGAATCACTTATATATATATATACTCACACTAATGTTTGTGAAAAATGCAACACTATGAACTCACATTACTGATAGTGGTACAAATAAATAATCAGATTTACAAAACAAAAAAGCAAACAAGAAGAGCGTCGGAAATCAGTATTTTGAGTGAGCGATATGAGCCTGTATATTTCATGGCATTAAAGTGAACATCCTGAGGAATAGCATTTCATATGGCTTCGACTTGACGCCAAAGTGTCTTACTGTGGGCCCCACTAGTTACACGAGTGACTCACTAACTAATGAAACCTCAGACATGCTTCGAAGAAGCGATACCTGCGGTGCACTGAAGAAGGCTTGTGAAATCTTAGAAATATACGCACGGGCATTATTCTTCTGAAATACAGAGTTCAGAATTTCATTAAGAAGATCTTTGGCTCTACAATTTCCCTTACGTAGCAATCACAGTTGAAGTTGCCCGCAATTTGCATAAGAAGGGATAGACAGTTATATTCAAGAGCTCCCCACACCACAATGCCAGGCATTTGTGCAGTATGGCGCTGGTAACTGTGGGAACAGACTTTCCCCTTTGTAACGTCTGACGCATGTTCTTCCATCATTGATATGCAGATTGATATGTTGGAGAAAACGATTTGTTGCTACTTTGCAAGCCATGAACTGTGTTGCTGAGCCCATTGAAGTCGGAAGAGTTTGTGATTCAGAGATATAGGAATCTCGAGTAAAGGAATTCTTGTACGCAATTGATGCTGCAGCAGACGGTGACGAACCGTCGAGCTAGACAACATGTACTTGTGTTCCAAAATTGTGCAAACACACGAGAGGACGCTATACGGCCCGTCACAGCTATGCGGAAAGGTGACTGTTGTCCCAAAATGTTGTGCTATTGCGTGCCCCACTGCCAGGTTTCCGTCTTGTTTTCCTGTATGTCTTTTTTCTAAGCACGCATCGTTGTTTCTAAGCACATAACACAGCGTGCGGGCTGCGACTTCTAGATTTGAAAATCCGCCTTTTCGAATACCGACGATGCGGCTTCGTACGAACTCCGTCAGTTTATGATATGTCGTTTTCCACTTTTGACGAGGTATATTGATCACTAATTAAACGTTTACCGCAATACAGAAAACGATAAACTTATTTAAACTGATATTTACTGTCCTTTACATGCATGGAATAAGACGCATCATCGGTTCTCGTTCCACGCATCTGCTATCGCTTTGTAATTCTAATCATTTGCATGTATTATTATTTAATGTAAGTTTGGTTAAATTTGCATAGATCCTACATGGTGTTGTAATTTTTACAAACATTACTGTACATATATATATACAGTCCCTGGCAAAATTATTAGACACGCTCTATAAGATTCTATGTAAAATCTTAATTTTCAGGTGATACTTTACAGCTTTATTGTTTTTACGCGACTGCAACCGGTTTGCACTTGTTTACGTTCGTGTATCATTTGGTTAAATTAGACGATATATATCATATAAATATAGAATATTTATTATATCAGGTATCATATTAGTATATTATAATAATTAAACCAAATTATTCGATGCACTGTAGTGTTTTAATAATTGCATGTTCTGCACGCAATACTTTTATATTTAAACACACATGTAATGGATTTATATTAAGGAGATTTTTTATATACTTCCTATTTGCATTAATATATTTTTTTTTAAACGTATTTCATTACAATGTTAACTAATTGATACACGAACACAAGTAAAAACTGGTTGCGTCAAAAGAATAGTATCACCTAATAATTAAGATTTTAGTGAGTCAAATAATATATATCAAAACCTTATAGAGTTTTGATCTTAATATGTTAGTACTTGAAAACTTACTTTCACTGAATTTTTTGCTCTCATAAAAATCCTCTGTTATATATAACGTTTTTCAACTTGTACATTTCGATAACAAATAGATTAAAAATGTGATTTTAAAAAAAAGTAGCTTCAGGAGCAAACTTAAATTCAGATTTGAAATCCTCACATCCGATTTAGGCAAGATCAAATATTTGTATAAATGCAACAAAAAATTTGTTCCATAGTGTTCATTAATTTTATTGTTTTTTTATCAAGGTTAAAGAGCTTCGTTCCGTTGGTGACTTTTTATAAAGATTAATAATTTTGTAAATACTTAAGCTTGTTGTACAAATGAAATTAAATTTTTAACTATTCAAGCCACTTTTCTGTTTTAAATTTAATCAATTTTTCTTAGACGAATTTTATTTTTAGTTTAAAATTGAAACTTTTACTTTTCGTCAGTTTCAAAATGCTTACACGTATTTTACTTAATTGAAAAGTTTTAAAGAAAACCATCAAAAGTCTGGAGTTTATTGTTTCAAATATTTATGAGTGAAAAGAGTGATAATAAAAGAAAAAAAAATACAAATTTAGGACGAATTCAGAAAAGTAAAAATTATTATTTAAAAGGTTATTATAACAATGATAAAAAATTTGTTGTATTTCTTAAGAAATGACATAGCATAAACATCATTTTGATAATAGGCAGAAATAGCAGAAAATAAATTGCTACATTGGTATTTTTGACCTCTTTATTTTCTCTTTGTCATTAGATGATGTTGTAAAATATCTATTTTTATTTATTAAATTTCACCATCGCTCATTAATTTCGATACAATTATTGTGTTTTGAGGTTTTCCAAGAAATTCTTAACGAGCAGAATTGCCCGGGGCTAACCGCTTCATTAGATATCTCTAAAACGCAATCTCTAATAAGTGCAAAAAAATATTTAAATGAAAAAATACTGAAATAATATATGTAAAAATATCTGGAAAATACATGAAGACGGAATTTATTTTACGTTTCAAACTAATAATTTCTGAGAAAATATAGGTTTAGATCAGAAAATTTTACTTCTGGCCAAGTGGCCAGTTTTAGCATTTTTAAGTGACCACTTTTAAAAACATGCAGCCCTTTTTTCAAAAATTGAACATTTTAAACAATTTAAAAAGCTGTTGATATCAATAATGTAAGGCATTTCTTGAATCTAAATCTATATTTTAACTATGCATTTAAAATAAACAAGAATTTAAATAAAATATGGATTACAAAAACTATAATATTTTTAATAAAATATAGGGCGAAATCCAAAAATTTTGCTTCTTTCCAGTTAAAAGATTTTTAACACTGACCTCTTTCAAAAAAATGTGGCTACTTTTTCAAAAGTTGAAAATTTAAAACAATTAAAAGGTTGATATCAATAATGCATGAAATCTATATTTAAATTGTGGATTCAAGAGGAATTTAATTCAAAATATGAAAAATATGAATTCATATTTTAAATGAAGCAGGAAAACAAAGACAAACTATTGAGTAAAATTAAAATATTTTGTTTATGGCATCCAGTTTTAGCATTTTTAACAGTGTTCACTTTTAAGAACCTTTTTCGAGAACTTTCAACGATTCAAAAAATATGGAAGACATTTCTTGAATCTCAAATTATAGTAAACATTACGAAGCTCATTTCGAAGAAAAGTTTTAAGAAACAAGAGGGAAGTACAGTAATTTTCAAAATATTTATAATAATTCTATGTTTAATATCTTTTGAAATGCCATCTTTATTTTAAAGTCACTTTATTTCACTTGAGCCAAATATTAACTTAACTGAAAAACAATAGATTTTAAACTTCAGTGCTTATCGATTGAATGCCTTTGGTTTCCAACTTTGCAAGTCATTTCAAGAAATAGACTTAACAATAAATATAATCTTTTTCTAATTTATAAATATAAGGAATAGTGACATTTCTCAGGTATTTAAATTTTCAATATTTTAACACCCTAAAACTTTATTATTATATTTGTTTTAAAATAAAATTATATTCTTCATTAAACATTGCTCTTGTGCCAGATAATTACTTGTTAAAAAATTCCATTTTATAAAAACAAAAAAAAACAAACAATAGATTTAAAATTTGTGTGCATATATAAGCTTTTATTGAAGTATATTTTACTAAAAAATTTAGCGCACAAAACAACATTTTGCCTTAATCATCAAAGTAACCAATTTTAGAAGCTATCATCTCAGTCCACATTTCCAGATTGGTTCCCAAATTTCGAATCCAATATTGTTCTAAACACATTCTCACAAAACATTTCGGATGTAATATCTCTGTTCAAATAATCTTAAAATAGTTTAAGAGTCCCTCCTTATTTTGGATATCAGGTTAAATTTCGTATTTTAGATGGGTTTTTTTATTTATAAACTTTTGATGATAGACTATTTTTAGATTTCTTTCGAAAAAGAACGAATAGGAAAGTGTCACTTTATTAGACAACGAGAAATAGTGCTTAATAACTTTTAGAACCTTATCTGATTATTTTTCACACAAATAAAGCAATAAAAGGTTTAGACGGTTGTTGTTTAACTGTTCACAATTTCTCTATCTCCATCATTGCAATATAAAATGTTTCGAATCACTACGATGATACACAATTTGACACCACAATATAACATTGAAATATAAAAAATTGATCGTTTCTAATTGTTGTGATACTTTAAAATTTGTCTATCTAATTTAGAGATTATGCACTGCAAGATAAAAAATAGATTATATCTTGTTGTTACAATATTCATTAACTTCCCAATTTATCTACCCCATTTTGAGAGTACAAACATTGCAAAAATAAAACGTTTTAATATTTAATATTGTTACATAAAAAGCAGGTTGTTTCTAGTTGTTACGATACATTAAGTTCAGAATTGTAGTCCTAAAATTTTTTTCTTCTGGAACGACATTGTACTGAAGGAAGTTAAAATCTAAAATAATATTTATCTAATTTAATCTTCCGTTAATAATTATTAAATCATCCGAAGCTATCAAAGTTATTTTTAGTTACGTTGTCTGATTTCTGCTTCATTATATCAAATAATATTTCTCTACATTTACCGATCACCAATTCTAACATTTTTTATTTTATTATTTATTTTAAATTTTTAGAATTTAATTTGCAATATATTAGCACTTTCAGAATTATAAATAATTTATTAATAAAACTCATGCATTGAACTGCTTTAACCAACTTAAGAAAATTAAATTATTTAAATAAGATATAAAATATTAAAATATCATATCCACAGTTTCATAATATAAATGTAGATATATAATTTTGCAATTCACAAAGTTTCTTAATTTAAAATTAAATATATTTGCTTATGACATTAATTAAGTTAACTTTCAATTTGTTAGTATAACAAGCAGATTATACTATTTTTTTTATAAAAAAATTTATAAAGTAAAAATATGTTTATTAAGGTTCAGGAACGCCCGATTCATTAGAAAGTACCGGAACGTCGAATTGGTTTCCCAAATGAAGTTCACAATTTGGCTACGTCAGGGTAAAAGAATGGAACATATGAAGTCGGTTGTTCTTAATTGCTACCATACATTAAGATGATCACTTTTACCATTTGACTACCACGCTTAAAAGGTAAAAGATTGGAACGTATGAAGTCGGTTGTTCTTAATTACTATCATATATTAAATTAATAATTTGGCTACCACGTTTAAAAGTTAAAATATTGGAACTTATGAAGTCGGTTGTTCTTAATTCCTACCATACATCAAGCTCATAATTTGGCTACCTAATTTAAAGGGTAAAAGATTGGAATGTAGGAAATGGGTTGTCCTTAATTGCTATCATACATTAAGTTCAAAATTTGGCTACGACGTTTAAAGGGTAAAAGATTAGAACGTACGAAGTTGGTTATCCTTAATTACTATCATACGGTCCAATTATTAGACGCACTATAAGATTTTATGTAAAATCTTAATTATCTTAATTATACAGCCTTATTGTTCGTACGCGGCTGAAACAGGTTTACAATTGCTTATGTTCGTGTATCAATTGGTTAAAATTGTAATGCAATACGTTAAAAATAAATACAAATAGAAAATATATAAAAAATCTCCTGAATTAAAATCAATTACATGTATGTTTAAATATAAAAGTATTGCATACAAACTAGTGCAAAACATGCAATTATTAAATCACTAGAGTGCGACTTATAATTTTGTATAAGTATTCAAATATACTAATATAATACCTGATATAATAAATATTCTATATTTATATAATATATCGTCTAATTTATCCAATGGTTGAGTTTATATTATATATCGTTTAATTTAAGCAATTGATACCAGAACGTAAACAAGTGCAAACCGGTTTCAGTCGCGTAAAAACAATGAAGCTGTATAGCATCACCTGATAATTAAGAATTATTTATTAGTCTAATTATTTGGCCAGGGACAGTACATAAAAATCGTAATTTGGCTACCATGTTTAGCATAATAAAATTTTGTCTGTTTTTGGTGCTTAAAATACTTCAGACTTTTTCTACCACGTTTAGAGTGCAATAAAAATGTAGTTTTTAGCTGTTAAGATATATTAATTCTACACCGAGAATAAATTAGATCACTCACCTTTATGATTATTGTTGATAATTTCCAATGGTGTAAAAGGTCTTTTCCAGGGTGAAATATAATGATTATTTACCACTTCCTCAGGCTTTTTTTTAGAATTGTAAAACACCGGTCCGATTGTATAACCTTTCTTTTTCAAAATAATTGTAGAATTCAACACATGATGTTCTGTTTCAGGACCGTCAACAAAATGAAGGGGTTGACTACCAATAACATGTTTTAGTGACACATCGAGAGAATGCACCGTTTCCAAAACGAACACCAAAAGTGTGACAAACAACATCATAATTACAGAACGAACTTCTCTCGTTGAAGAAGTGACGGTTAAATGAAATTCGAAGAATATTCAGTGAATGCGATGGTCCAAAACTTGTTGCTTGCTCATATGGGTCATTAGATCAACAACTGTCTCTCTGTTTAGGATGATCTTCAATCAGTAAACGGTCAATTCAACGAAGCATAGCAACTCACCGTCAGGGTCAAGCTTTAATTCTAGAACTACAAATCGTCAGTCCACTTTCAAATTAATTTATTTTCTTGTGACGAAAATGAGTAGAAAATTAGATAAAACACAGAGAAGGCTTTTTGAATCGGAAATCGTTCACCGTAGCCACAGAGGAACTCGAGAAAAAGTTGAGGCACCCTTCTGAAAATGCGCAAGTTAGCGGAACCAGGACCCCACCTTCTTTATGGCCTGCAACGACCTTTTAATGATTTCAAAAATCCTTTCATGTCATTTTCACTTCCTTGAATTTTCACTTTGTTGCGAATAAAAGAAATTATAATTTTTTCAAACAAATTTCCTCCTTTGGGTCAAAACTTGCAATTTTTGCTTTTACCTTTTTATTTGTCTTTATTATCCATTAAAGACAAAAACTACTTACAGTCCCTGACCAAATTATTAGACGCACTGTGAGATTCTATGTAAAATCTTAATTATCAGGTGATACTATACAGCTTTATTGTATTTAATTGACTGAAACCGGTTTGCACTTGCTTACGTTAGTGTATCAATGGGTTAAATTCGACGTAATATAATATAAATTTGACGATACGATTTATTAGACGATATATTATATAAACATAGAACATTTATTATATCAATCATTATATTAGTGTATTATAAGAATTAGATCAAATTATTAGACGCACTGTAGTTTTTTAATAATTACATGATTGGCACGAGTTTATATGCAATACTTTTTTATTTAAACATACGTGTAATGGGTTTTTATTCGGGAGATTTTTTATATACTTCATATTAGTATTTATTTTTAACGTATTGCATTGCAATGTTAACCAATTGATACTGAAGCGTAAACAAATGCAAACCGGTTTCACCCGAGTAAAAACAATACAGCAGTATAGTATGACCTGGTAATTATAATTTTACATAGAATCTTATAGGGCGTCTAATAATGTGACCAGGGACTGTAAGTGATGCACTAAAAATTTTCCAGTAACTGTAAACTACTTATCAAAATAAATGAAAAATGTTCTACATTGATTGAGCTGATTGAGCAACCACTTAGGTTTCACCCGTTCAGGACCAATGAAAGGAAAAAGAAGCACTTCCCCAGACCCGTACGTTCTGTGAGGTGCTAAAGAGTATGTATACGTAAGAGTATATGTACTAATATGAGGTATAATAATAGAGTACTGAATTGAGATCCCGTCCAAGTGATATTAGGGCGCTAGAATCAAAAAGTTTCATTTCATATATGATACCGTTAGCCGTGAAAGGTAAATCACGCAATCACGTATATGTGATCACGGTTTTGACGTGGTTCTTTCATTCAAACTGAGTGACAATTAAGCAGCGCCTGTAATGGCCCTTTTCTCATTCATCGTAATTTGTGGATTACAAATGTATTTGTGCCATCATTTAGAAATTAGGGGAATAAATTGACGAATAGAAAGATTCTTTTCACTGCAAAATGACGAACTTGTATTTAAGCATAGTGTGGCTTCAAAGATATGTCTGTAAATGTAATTTGATTTTAATGAACGTCTTATGATTAGTTTATTAAAACAAGGATCACATTTCATGATGTCAATTTTGTTAGCACTTCAATTATTTTAGCGAAGGTCCATAATTCTTATGATAGTGTAATTTTTTTGTACCAATCTTTACAATACTTAATGTATTTTTTTTTGCTTAATAGGTTATTTTTTTATTATAAATTATTGTCTATGTTAATTGTTTTTTGCTTAATTTCAAACGAAATTTACTTAATTTTGATGTGTAGATTCATTTTTGAACACTGATCTTTGCTAAACTTCATTATTGATTTTATTTGTTATATAATAGGTTACTTTTTGGGTTCTACCAATGCTCTAAAAATATTCTTTTTGGTATCTCTTGTTATAGTACATATTTTTGATCAGTTTCAGATGAAATTTACTTATTTTCTGCATCAGTCTTTGCTAAACTTTATAATAGATTTTTTTTTCATGTAATAGGTTACTTTTTTAAATATCTATTTCCACTAATGTTCAAAAAAAAAAAATTCTTTTTGGTATCTTTTGCTATAGTACACAGTTTTTTATCAGATAAGTTCAGTTTACTTTTTTCTGATGTGCATGGAAATTTCTCAGCATCAATCTTTGCTAAAATTTATAGTAGATTTTTTTTCTTTTCGTGAATTAGGTTTTTTTTGTTATCATACATATTTTTGATGAATTTCACTTTCGACTTTATATAATTTTGATAGTAGCGTGATTTTTGGCCATCAATCTATGCATAATAATAATAATAATTATTATTTTGCATAAAAAAAAACCTTTTTGGTATCTCATTATTACATATTTGCTCTCTTTCGGTACATATTTGATCAGTTTCAAATGAAATATACTTAAATCTGTTGGATATTGTGATTTTTGTACATCAATCTACTCAAAAGTTAAAAACTGAGTTATGTTTGGGTAAAAGATTATTCTTGTTGGTGTAAGAACCACTTTTCTTGTTTCTCATTTTATAATGCAGATTATTATTATTATTATTTTTTTTATTTTCAATTTTCAGTCACTTATCTTTTATTTACGCAAAAGACAATTTGCCTTTGAAATTTTTTTGATTTAAATTACACTTTTGAGTGTCAAAATGTTAATTAAAATTTTTTTTTAATCATTCATTTTCAGTCTCATTTTCATCCGGTCTCGTTTTTTCGGATAAAAAATAGGATTTTTTCTCTAATAACTTTTGAAAACATGGACGAAATTATATCGAAGGGGAAAAATTATATCGTTTGACCTAAATTCTTGGACCATTTTTTTTATAAATATTAAAATATAAAAAAAAAACGTCAGATTATGATTAAAGAGTCGCCACTTAAAATTTATTGGTTGCCAATGGTGACCGAACGTTTTAAGCCTCGGTTTTAGAAACCACAATTTTGAATATCAGTATTGCCGGCAAACCATTACCACAACGAAAGTAAAAATTACCATATGAATGGTTAAAATACCGAATATTTCGGTTTATTTACCAGAAATATCTTTATGGTAATTTTACTATAATTTTTTCTCCGTGTTTACTTTGCTCAGTAATATCTATAAAAACAAGTAAAATACAAGATTGCCGCTCATTCAAAACATAACGCGCGATAGTTTAGAATTTCAATAAATTTTTACTCAAAAAATTTTACAATCGGTAATTTTAGAAACGCAGTTTACATATCAGAGTGTTTTTAAATTTCTGAAAAATATCTTCATTTTAGAGTAATCTATAATAGGGAATTATCAGAGTAATCCAAATCGATATTTTTTTTTCTTTCTATAAAGCCAAAGGTACGTTTTTAAACAATTAAACACAATATTAAATTATTTATTCAAAATTTTTAAACGCATAATTTTATTTTTTTAATTTTTTGAGATAAAATCGCAAATGCTCTAAAAGTTATTGAGCACTATTTTAACCCACCGAATAAAGCGATACTTTTATATCACATCTTTTTGTAAATATGTTGTGCTGTGATTCTGGAATACTATGCCTTAGCGCATTTTGTAATAATCACCTTCATAGCAAAATGAGGAAAAAAAAAAGAAAAATGTGTGGGATACATTTTCTATAAAATGAAATGAAACTTGTTACCTAAATTCTCATTCGGTTGTAATGAAACATAAAAGAATACTTTTTGTTATATGTATCAGAAAAATATTTTCCTTTAAAATTTTTTCACAATATTTTAACGGATATCATTGATTTATTGAAGAACTAATAATAAAATGAGAACCATACTTGTTATCCCTGTTAATGAATTATTTTAGAACACATAAGTATTAATTTTCAATGAGATGTTCCGTAGTTACAGACATTAATACACATTTTTAGAATCTTTGAAAAAAAAAGGATACACATTACTTAGCTCAAAAAATTAGTTGATAGAGTAAAAAAAGAAAAATGCCATTAAAACTTCTTTATTTTATTTCATAACCAGCGTTGAACAGCTGAATTTATTTTTGATTTACATTTGTCAATGTTCACCTCCATAGCTTTGTTGTATCCAAACTAGAAGACAAGGAAACTCATAGATCAAGCATTGGGACAAACTAGTCATCATAAAGGATTTTTTACGCATTTGTGTAACTTGGAGAGGAAAACCAGGAAAACCTTCCATGGTTAGCTCGACGCAGGAGGATTCTGACTCATGATCTGTCCACCACTGAGGATATTTTACGTCAGCACTGTGGTTGGTGCGAGCCGGGAGCAGAATTCGTATTGATTAACCATATCTGGGATTCGAACCAGGATCATTGCATTCGTAGGTGACTGCTTTATTCCTTAAGCCACTGTGGCTCAAAACAAGGATTGCTTATAGCTATTTTATTTCATAACTGTTGTTGAACAGTCGACTCAATTTTGAGTTAACGAGTACCAATGTATACCTCCGTAACCATGTCATTTTGAATCCAACCCAGAAGACAAGGGAACTCCTGAATCAAATATTGGGGGAAATTTGCCTTTGTTGAGGACTTTTTGATGGAACTAACCAGCATTTGCGTTATATAAAGAGGAAAACCACGATGACCACCACGGTAAGCCAACTGCACGGGGAATCTAATCCAGGGTCCATCAACCACTGAGGATATTTTACGTCAGCACGGTAGTCGGTGCGAGCCGGGATTCATATCGACTAACCATCGCTTAAATTCGAAACTGGGTCACCTTATTTGGAGGCTCTATTTCTTGAGTCACCACTGCAATTTAGAATTTGTTTTATGATCGCCCTTTAACAACCAATTTTTTGGATTATGTTCAATTCAGCCTTTCCTCGGTTAACCTGACTCTAATCCTTGATCCGTTTGCCACTGAGGGTATTTTTTACGTCAGCACTGTGGTCGGTGCAAGACGGTATCTACCAGCCATTGCTTCACCCCCTTGGAAGACGAACACTCTATCCTCTGAGCCACCACTGCTCAAAATAACTGCTAATTACTATTGAAGAAAACGTAGTTGTAACATTCAAATCTGTTAATTGTTCGAGGTGAAAGGCGGTTATTAAAATAATTCCGCATCTAGACATCCATGTGATTTTCAACCCTGCCGTTCTTACTGGTGATTTGACAGATTTTGATGGTCGTTCTTTTTTTTGCCTCTCTTAATAATTAATTTGCAACTCTTTATGTGCATACTTTTCAACTTCATTTTTGAGAATTATACTAAAATACAAATAAAGATTAAGGAACTCATTGTATTGTTAATTAGACTAAAAAATAGTTTTTTCCCCTCCCTTAAAAATGTCCTTTAATTATATGTTTTAAATCGTCTCTTAACAAGTGATTTTACTCAGTGTTCAGTAAACTGAATTAGAGTTAGTATCATTTACGTCACTTTTCAAGTAAGAAATTTAAACACTTATTTGTTAAAAGTAATTAAATCGGTACTTCACTTAGTGCACTACACTGAAGAGCCAAAAAAACTGGTACAGGCATGAGTATGCAAATAAATGGAGCCAATCAAAGTACAGCAAAGTGCATTGCTTATATAAGACAACGAGTGTCTATACTTCATTCCAACACAGCTTATCCACTGGACTATGGCAAACCCGGTGAAGGAGTAACCCTGAAAAGGGTCCGATCCGGGCATTAAGTTCAGTACAGTGTTTTAGCAGAGCCATACACAACTTTCTAATCATCTGTTTGTACTATATTGTAAATAGTTATGTAAATATTATTATCTTAATCTCATTTTAGTATCTTATTTTAATTATGCACTTTTATGCTATCATATCCAATTGAATGTTTACTTGTTTTTATTCTTATACCTTTGTATTTAACGATGGGGGAATTCCCCCTATTCCTCATCATAAGATAAGACTTAAACTTCATATGACCTGAGAGCATATGGCAAACTAGCATCGACGAATCGGTTAGTGGCGCTTCGCGCCAAACACCGAGCTACCACACATATCAAGCATCAAGCAGTACTTCATTCCACCTTAAGTTGGCACTGGAGAAAAGGGTAGGCAGACCGAATTACAGCCGTTGTCATGGAAACTGGGTTACTCCTTAAGTCGGTTGGGGGATGAGGTAGCAAAAAAAGGAGAGGATTAGGCGTTAAAGAAAACAAAATGCGATTTTTTTTTTTTAAACCAAGAATCTTACTAAAATTTTGAACAGAATACAGAAAAGAACACGATTTTTTAGAGCATTTCTCATAATTATTATTTTAAGATACTAGTTGTAAGCTGATTTTTCTTATTATGGCTTTTAAAAAGCAGATTTTCTTATTATGATTTTTAAAAAGCAGATTTTCTTATTATGATTTTTTAATTAAATGAAACTAATTTTAACAGCAGAAAAAAAACATATTTAAAAATAATATTTTATTTATTTATTTATTTATTTATTTTGCTGAAATTTAAGTAAAAAAAAGAAATGCATAGATGCGCATAAATATTTTGTTTTAAATATTTATTTTTATATGCTACTTATTTTTTGTAGATTAATGTACATTTAATGTTAATTTATCCCCCATTGGAGTTTTGTGGGGAAAGGAAAAGCCAACATAAGCAGGAAATTATTGATCATGAAAAAGATCATACTTATGTTTTATAATATTTACTGTTCTTTTTTTTTTCTTATGTATTTTTAATGAAACGAAACTAATTTTAAACAACAAAAAAATATATATTTAAATTTTTTTTAATATGCAACTTTTTTTGTTGATTAATTTACATTAATTTATCCCACATTGGTGTTTTGTGGGGGAAGAAAAGTCAACCTAGGCAGGAAATCATTGATCATGAAAAAGATCATACTTATGATTTATAATATTTACTGTCCTTTTTTTGTGTTCTTATGATTTTTTTAACTAAACGAAACTAATTTTAAACAAAAAAAAAAATTTTTTTTTTAAATATTTTTTTCCCGCTTAAATTTTAAGTACAAAAAATGCAAAGATGCTCATAAATACTTTGTTTTATTTATTTATATGCAACTTTTTTTTGTAGATTAATTTGCACTAATTTATCACACTTTGGTGTTTTGTGAGGGAAAGAAAGTCAACATAGGCAGGAAATCATTGATTATGAAAAATATCATCCCTATGTTTTTAATATTTACTGTCCTTTTTTGTGTTCTTATGATATTTTTAACTAAACGAAACTAATTTTAAACAAAAAAAAAATTGTGTTTAAAAAGATTTTTTTTTGCTTAAATCTTAAGTAAAAAAAATGCAAAGATGCTCATAAATACTTTGTTTTATATATTTATATGCAACTTTTTTTTGTAGATTAATTTACACTAATTTATCCCACTTTGGTGTTTCGTGAGGGAAAGAAAGTCAACATAGGCAGGAAATCATTGATCATGAAAAATATCATACCTATGTTTTTAATATTTACTGTTCTTTTTTTTTTTTTTATAAATAAATAATTCAAATTTTTTTTTTCAGAATTTTTTTTTTTTTTTTTTTACTATAAAAGTAATTTTTTCTGAAATATATTTGCTTGCTGAAATATATTTAAGCAAGCTAAAGATTAATGACTTACAAAGGAAAAAAAGCTATCGATTAATAAGTAGTTGTTGTTGTAGTTCATTTACGTCGCACTAGAGCTGCACAATGGGCTATTGGCGACGGTCTGGGAACCATCCCTGAGGATGATCCGAAGACATGCCATCACAATTTCGATCCTCTGCAGAGGGGATGGCACCCCCGCTTCGGTAGCCCAACGACCTGCACGCGAAGTCGAGCACTTTACGGTAGCACAGTTTAACGAGGACCAATACCGCACACCCTCGGTCCCTACGCAGACTGATCCAAGTGGTCACCCACCCGCACACTGACCGCAGCCAGTGATGCTTGACTTCGGTGATGATTAATAAGTAACAAAATAATACAAACTAACAAAAAAAACATGCTAACATTTAGTAATTAGCAACAAAAAAAAAGAAAAAAAAATCTAACAAGGAATCACAACAAAAAATTAACAATTAATGCAACAAAAAAAATAATAACTATAAAAAACGAGCCAACAGTAAATAACTAGTAAAAAGCAACAAATTGTAGATTAACATTGTAAAAACAATTGATTAACAGTTAGTATCTAATAAAAAACAAAACAAAAGAACAATTAAGCGATGAGATGAAAAAAAGCGAAAAAGAACTACACAAGAGATAGGACACTTAAGCAAAGGCAAGAATAATGGAAAGAGCTGACTGACCAGTGTAAAAACATAGCCAACCCGGCAATTTCCTTAGCCTTGAAAACTAATTCAGCGCCAAACTACAACACCTCCTTCTTCTTTGTACTTTCGCTTTACTGAGAAGGTACTTATAAGTTAAATACATTTAAACATGAAAAACTTCTAATACATGTTTCAAGATAAACTTTTCTTATTATGCAACATTTATTTGTATTTGTACGCGCATTTAAACTGCAATTAATTCCACAATAGCGAAGAATTACTTTTCAAAGGCGGAGTATTACATTCCCTACCCTTCCCTGCAGTGCCAACTTAAGGTGAAACGTAGTATAGCATAGTTCTTAGTACACCTCCATAATAAGACCGATCATGACCTATGCCTAACCAGCATGGTGTAACGTATCAGAACGTGAGCTTGGGAAACTCACAGCAACGCAGAACAAGATCTTAAGAAGACTAACTGGCGCAGAGTGGTATCAAAGAATCGTAGGTATTCACACGGACCTAGAGTTGGACAGTTTCGAACATCACTTTCACAAACAAAATCGAAACTTTGTTAAAAAGGCTTTAGACTGCAGAGCAGCAAATTTCGACTCTATTTTCGAAAATTGAGATGAGGACGCCTCCCTGAGGCCAGTTGCTCACTTTTTTACAAGTGATGTAACTCTGACCATGTGAGATAAACTTAAAGGCTTTATTTATGGCACTAATAAAATATTATATATGACAATTTAACTCGGACATGACATGTAAATATTGTAAATATTATATAAGCGTTGACAAAATCAATTTGATTTGTTTTTTAGAAGAGACTAAGCTTTGAAAAGGGGCTCTAAGATATAGATTGGATGAACATTGTACTGTGGCGTGCAATTACTTGACAAACTTCTTACTCGAAAGTAAAAAATTCTTAGATTGGCAATATAAAGAGATATATCTATATTAAGTTACAAATGGCACTGTTATAAATATGACAATTTCAAATCGGACGTGACTTGTAAATGCTATGATGTGTTGACAAAATCAAAATGATTTGATTATAAAAGTGGTAATAAGAAGTAGAATGAATGAAATTTGTAAGATTTAAGAGATCGAAATGGATGAGAAGAGATAATTTGTACCAGGGGCGTACAATATTGGACAAACTTCTCACAGGAAGTTCAAATTTTTACTTAATTATCTATTTTATTTACTCATTATTGTATTTTATGTACTATTATTTACTCATTTATTGTATTTTATGCTCAATTCTCATGTACTACAACATGTATCATTTCAAATGATTTTACTCGAGCAATATGCTCATTACTAATTTTCCACTTTCAATTTTAGATAACAAGGACCTCAAGGAAACACCTCAAGGATCCGCATCTCGTGATGAAGGGGTAAAGGGCCGTTTCGGCCTCAGCCACCCCGACCAACCGACAGGACTAGGACACAGTTATTAGATCGGTTACTGCTGCTACAATGCCAGGTTATACAGATTTACGTGAGTTTGAACGTGGTGTTATAGTCGGCGCACGGGAGATGGGACATAGCATCTCCGAGATAGCAATGAAATTTGGATTTTCACGTACGACCATTTCACGAGTATACCGTGAGTATCGGAAATCCGGTAAAACATCAAATCTACGACATCGCTGCGACATTTGGGATGCCTTGCAACGTGATGTTCAGAAGATATCCCCACCCCCTCTTACTCCCATTGATTTATGGACAGCCCTGCAGGATTCATGGTGTCAATTATGTCCAGCACTACTTCACACATTGATCGAATCCATGCCACGTCGTGTTGCGGCACTTCTGCGTGCTCGCGGGTGCCCTACACGATATTAGGCAGGTATACCAGTTTTCTTGGCTCTTCAGTGTAATTCTTTAGTTGCCGGAGTTATTTGCTTATAATGATGGGTATTTAAATCTTGCATTTCATAATTCACCTTTAGAATTTTTTTAAGCGATACTTTCATATAAATTGCTTGAATGTACTGCACATATTTTTTAAAAATAATTAAATTATTGTTGACATTAAATAAAAAAGTAATTTATAATTGAGAAAATTAATATCTTCAATTATTTAATTGAATATAAAATAATTAAATTCATTACCAATTAGGTTTTTCAAAAAGTATTTTTTTAAAAACATAATAAATTCAAGATTATGAAGAATTAAAATCTTTTATAAAACTTATTTAAAATCTTACTAAGTTGTAGCATTATAATTAATCAGATTTTATGTTGGTAATCATATTTTCACAAGTTCATCGAATTGCCTGTGATATCAGTAATTTAATTGGAAACCTGCTTACTTTTTTTTCCTTCCGCCTGAGTACTCAATTACAAATCTGTTCTATTTTATAGAGAATCAGGTTAAAAACCATTTTGGTATGTTACAAAATTAGTATTATTACTAATATTTTTAGACCAAAGTGAAGATACAAAGAAAATAGATTCAGTGAAGTGTTTATTAGGTCAAAAGGGATGAAATAAGATTTTACGCTATCGGATCTAGATTAATTCTTATGCGATCTATTTTCTTTTGGCTTGTGTGCGTGTTAACGTAACACATAATTCTAGTAAATTAAAGGTCTTGTTGTTTTAATTTCTTGTTTATTTCTTATTGTGTATATTCAATATAAAGCGAAAAATAAAACATAATTCTAATAAATTCTTGTAATGATAGGATTTGCTATTTCAATTTCTTGTTTATTTCTAATTGTATTTATTCAATTGTAAAACGAAAAATTTTATATAATTCTAGTAAATTTTAGTAAATTAAAGGTTTTACTGTTTCAATTTTTTGTCTATTTCTTACTGTATTTATTCAATTGTAAAACGAAAAATAAAACATCATTCTAGTAAATCCTTGTAAATTAAAAGTTTTGGTATTTCAATTCCTTGTTTATTTCTTATTGTATTTATTCAATCGTAAAACAAAAAATTAAATATAATTCTAGTAAATTCTTGTAAATTAAAGGTTTAGCTGTTTAAATTTCTTGTTTATTTCTTATTGTAATTATTCAACAGCAAAATGAAAAATAAAACATAATTCTTGTAAATTCTTGTAAATTAAAGGCTATTTCAATTACTTGCTTATTTCTTATTGTATTTATTCAATTATAAAACGAAAAATGCACTCCTCAAAAGATGAAAACAATATTATTAAATGCATGTAATTTTTAATTCTATCGATCTCATATGCAATAAGTCAGCGGTTTCCAAATGGTGTTCCGAAAATTAGGAAATTTTTTTACCAGTTAATGATTTTCGAAAAATGTAATTGAATTTATATTCAATTAAGTATTCATTTCATATATCCGTTATTCTTAGGAAATTATATGACTGAAATGCTTAAAGAAGAAATTTCAAGGTAATGTTTTTTTATTTTTAATGACAATAAAATGAATTGAATTATGAAAAGTTTAAAATGTTCAGTATCTGTAATGAAATTTATTCATTAAGTCTCGGGGTTCCGCCAAAAGATGGTCGATCATTTAGGGTTCCCCAACCCTAAAAAAATTGGGAACCACTGCACTAAGTAATCAGTTACACTGTAAAAAAGTTTCCACCATTTTTTGAGTTGAGATAAACTAAAATTTTTACAGAGCATAGAGTCTGATTTTGTATTATTTTTTCACTGATTTATTTATTTATCCATTTCTTTCTGACATGAGGTCAGCGATACTTTGATTCTATCTGGACATTTTACTCGTATTACTTTTTCTAATTAATTGAAATCGAACATAGCAATTAATCTCTTCCATGGGTAATTACTGAAATTTTTAGCGTAACTTCTTCATCATTGGTATTTAATTTATTAATTATCATTACATTGATATTGAATTTTCAATGATTTTCCTACAATTGTTTTATTTTAGGAACATTTAATACTAGCTATATATACTTGATATTTCAATTTGACTTTTAATTTATTTCTAAATTAGAAAAATAATTTGGAATTTTTCAAATTAGGCTATGCTAATTCAAAAAATCTTTTTCCACATGAATAAAGATTTCATTTTGCGAGATCATTTCAAGTCGAATGAGGTGTTAAATTTTGTCACTGACACATCTTTTCCGCTTCTTCTGAAATATTTTTTTCTACCGTATGCTTAGCTATTGAAAGAGTAATTTTGCTTTAAACTTGTAATAAGATTACGATCAAGGTAGACATCACTACTTGGTTTTCCATTATATATTTCATGTAAGAATTTTTAAAATTTAAATCTTATAGTAATTTAATGTAAGGATATATCATGTCTTTAAATTTGGTTTTAATATTGTAAATTGCTTATATTTTGTACAAACTTTATTAAAGAAACACTATTACCATCAATAACATTTCTAGGTTATAGGAAACTTCGAAATTCGTACAATCTTTTTGAATTGCCCTATGACGTTTTTGTATTTTTCAAGTTCTTAGTGTAGAATCCTTTTGGTGCTTGCGTGTTCCTTCATAGATGGTAAATCTTCTAACATTTTTCCAGGATCGTGATTAGTTTCAACGTTTTGACTACATATGTAATTGGATCAGCACGTTTGAATAAGAATTAACTATTTTGGCGTGCCTCACTGTATCATGGATGCCCGCATTTTTCTTATTTTTAATAGAGCGCTAAATTTGTCTTCTGCCGCTTTCGTACTGCCTCAATACTTACCTTTAGATTCATTCGTTTTTTTCTTCTGATATCTTAAATCCTAAAATATTCTCTTTATCTGGAAATTAAGAATATAAGGATTTTTTTCTTTGTTCACTGATCCCCCCCCCCTGATTGTTCTTTTTTTTCTGCCAGTGATATAACTATTGTGAAGAATTGAAAATACGTTGTGTAGTTATAAATTCACACCTTCTTTTCTACGAAAATATAAAAAAATATTATTAGCACTAACTAGAAACTATTAACCCTAAAAATATATCAAAACATTATTTCCAGAAGTTTCAAAATCGATATTTTGAATTAAAATTATATTTTGTTTTAGCTAATTTAGTTTATTTTCATCACACATTTATTAAATTAAATTCTTTTTTTTTCCCCCCAGCTCTACAATCCTTAGTGGGCCTCTACAATAGAGTCCCCCAGATTTCATTTATTTTCAATTTTTCCAGGTCTTCCTCAACTTGATCCAGCCATCTTAGCTTTTGATCTCCCTCTTTTTCTATTATTATATAATTATTCTGCCATCATTTTTTTACGCATGTGTGTTTCTCTCAACATGCTCTGTCCACTATATTCTTTCATATATCTTATTTGTATTCTATCTTTTATATATTTTAATTGATAAATCTTATGTTGTTTCTCCTTTTAATTAATTTTTCTATTTCATAATTGTATCTTTTTCTCACTGCACTATTTTCATAGATTGCTCCATAAATTCTTAGAATCATTCTACTTCTGAGTAAAACTGAGGTTTCAGCTACTTATTGACCTTATTAAAGTTTTGTATATCTACATTTTCTTTAAATTAATTTACTTTTTAGTAATCTACTATTTACAAATACTGCTTCATTTCCATTTTTATTTATATTGTTATTTTTAGTTCTCGGGTATTACTTATCGATATTAGACTCTTATACTCTCGATTTAAAACACGATTTCTTATCGATTTCTATTATCTCGATTTCTTATACTCTCGATTTTAAAACTCTTCAAAGACTCAACTCTTTCATGTAAAATCTGTGCACAGAAGAGTATTTTCTGGATAACAAAAGATACGCGTTTTTCTGGAATGTTTTTTCTTTAACACGATCTCTAAAAATTCAGGCAGAAATCTAGATTTTTTAAAATTATATTTTAAAAATGTTGATTGCCATGCTGACAAAATATTTGAGTTCAGAAATCAAATTTTGGGAAATATCATATAGGGTTAGCAAGAAAGTAGTTTTTGTTCTTTAGATTTTACTGAACTATTTTAGCCGAAGAAAACTGAAACCTATGAATTGAATTCCAAATATATAGGGCGATGGAAGTTCATTTTATATCCTAATTTTTTAAATTTTTTTTCACGAAGTTTTTATTCGAATTTTTTGGGTAGGGTAAACAAACTAGTGAAAGAACATTTAAGCCTAGCCTGCCTTTAAAAAAATCATAAAATTTCAAAATTTGTAATTTTAGCTAAATGGGGTGCCAACATATTTGTTATTAAATGCCGAATTATGTGAAAAAAAAGTTAGAGAACTTACATAATATTGTTTTAAGCTTTTGGTGGTTCAACTAACAAGTTATAAGATGACCAAGTGAAGGAACAGTTCTTACCAGTGAATGAACACTTTTTTGTCCAGTGAATGACACTTAATTTTGAGAATTTTTGATACTCTTTAGGAATTCATAGGCCATATAAATGTCTAAAAACAAGGATTTTTTCTTGTGGACATCTAACCACAGTTAACGTGGAAAAAGTTTGCTTTTTTTTCAGTCATGAAATGGAAAGTAAAACGGGGTTGAATACAGAATAAAAAAATGTTTTTAATTTTCTTTCTCACACTTTAATAGTCGAGTCTAAATCATGAATGTTTATCATTGTGTAATCCGATGATATTTTAGTACTATTATTTTATCGCGTTTTGTTTAATATTTCCCCCCATATTTTTCGAAGCTTTTTTTTTTTATCTTTTTAAGTATTTTTTTTCTCTTCATCATACTTTTCATCATACTAGAGATTGCTTAAACTGTTTTTTCAGCTCTTTCAGTCTCTTTAAATTTTCGTCCTTTTTCTGAAGTTAATGCAAAAGGTAATTTATTTCTTTTTATATTGATTTGATCTTCCTCTTTTATTCCTATATTTGGCCAATGTAAATGCATATTCGAAATTTCTTCTGATTTTTCAATACTATTTCTAGAATTTCTCACTGGATAATTGATGGGGAAAAGGTGTTTTGAAGTTTGAGGAAAATCCATATCTCATTCACTAATATCTAGTGGGTCTTCAGCAGTACTTACCATTTTCTGACTTCGATTACTAATGGAACGAATTGTTTTTGCAACTAACAATGCCTCAAGAGGACTAATTTCAAAATCAGTTTTCAAGATACATTCATTATCAATGTTAGTTGTTTCAGCTTCAGTGCCAAAGTCTGACTTAACCAAATGTTCTTTTTGCAATAAGTTCCATATTTAGAAAAGCACAGCCTATTGGATATTTAGGATATTAGACTCGTCTGTCAATGTTCATGTAAAAATTTGCTACATATCTTGTGAGATTTCATTCTCATGCTTCGGGGGAAATAGTGCATCGTTACTTGAAGTTCTCGTTTATCGAAATATGTGTTTTGTTGATAAGCTTTCTTGCTCAGTAACTCTTTTTGTCTGTTTTGCATGCATTTGTTAAAGTCAAAGTTTTCAACATCAAATGGAAAAATACCACATTTTATAAAAACATTTTAACTTCATCAGTTGATGCCTCAAAAGCCTATTAAAAATGGGTGCAAAATTACCTCTACATATTGTTTTACGACTCTTTTTTTTCCAGATCTAGTGGAAATTTCATTTAAGATTTCTAAGCTCGAAATACGTCTACATCACAAAGCTGGAACACACTAGTAGAATTAGGTAGAAAGCTAAATCAGAGAATTTGTTTTGATAAACAAAACTTGCTCAGTTTCAAATTGATATGAGATTTATGCCCCAGAAGAAGCAAAATAAGGAATTTGATTGAATTTTCAAGTAGGCATGGGTAGAAAGAAGCATTTGCAATATATTCGTAAAATGTTGCTGTGGTCATCGATTCACTTCATTAATCACTTTTCCCAATGAAATATATAGCAGGAACTGATTCTATAATACCTCGAGGAATTCTTCAGTAAGGAAAAACTACCAATGGAGGTACTTTTTTTTTCCACTAGCTGAAATGTTGGCCAAGACTGTTGTTCTTTCTTTTTCATTCCTAGGAACTATAGAATATAAATTCTTATAATTTTTGGGGCAAAAGATTTTTCCCGTTTAAGGGTAGTATTCATTTCCTGTTTCGTTCGCATTATAGATGCAATCACATTCTAAAAGGATGCCAAGGCTACTTCCCTCCTTAAGATTCCTCTAAAGTTCTTTAAACCACTCTCGAATATTATTCTCATTTTAAGAAAGGAGTTTTACCTTTTGAAATTATCTTCGCATTGCACTGAGTTATCAGTGAATGTCGACTTAAAAAAAGCTTCACCCATTTTTCACCTGGGGAGGTATTCCAAACAAACCACTAGTGGAAGTAGATCTTCCCCGAGTGACGCCTTTCCCTGACGTCACACCGTCCACTGTTTTGAATTTCGGTATTCTAAACCCTAATATCAGTGGAGTAGACTCGTGGACTGGTCTACTTCATGAGAAGAGTAGGATGAAGCTTCTTCCGTGCTATCAGCCAATAAAAATGCTCGAAGCATTCTGAGGCAATTCACGCGCGACAAGCTGTTGAAAAAGGCATTTTGGTTCAGTATCTATTTGAGATAAAGTATTGCCTTTTGAGGTTTATTTGAAATTAAATATTGTAAAACTTTACTTTATATTTTATTTGCACTTATATTTAATATTTACATTTATTAAATAAATTATATATACATCTCCGAAATGATAAGTTTTTTTTGCTGTTATTTTTGATAATAATAAACATTGACCTATTAGATAAATTTTATTTACAAGTCTGATAATTAAAAATCTAATATGTACTATTATTAAAAGTATATGTTATAGAGTTGCAATCAGATCTTTAGTTAGTTTATTCTAATAGCGATTAAGAAACCAAATTTTATTTTTCAGAATTGTATTACAAGAGTACATCGTATTGGCATATCACATGTATGCTTTTTTTTTTTTCAAGAAATAAACTTTTAATTGCATTTAATATTATGTGGATAGTAGAAAAGATTCAGAAAAAAAATTTAATTAGCAGAATTTTTAAATGTAAACAGTATTCTTGCTACATATCACTTTATGTTGCTAATCAGATGGTTTTCACTTTGCCTTTTGAAAATTACGAATTTTCTTAATTATGATTTAATAGAGGTGAGTGAAGGCTTTTTTTTTTTTATTTAAGAAGGTAATATTTATATCACTTTATTTGTGTTGATAATAAAAGAAAGTATAATTTGCAGTTTAAATTCTATTTTCAAGTAAGCTCTTTGTTTTATGCTTCATTATTCTTATACGGGAGAAATTTAATAAATACCAATCAAATGATGAAAAGATAAACATTACAGTTCATTATATGGACCTCCTTGTTACATGGAAATATTTTTTAACTCTCTTTAACAAAACTTTTATAAAATTTTAGCTATAAGAAAAAATTCCCTTTGAGACATTCGAAATATTTAGTTATTAATTTGTCAAGCAATTTATGTACTACATCTTGCAACTACCATGTTCAGCAATATTATTTTTATGTAAAAAAAGATTTTTCAAAATTTTTAAGTATATTGAATTATAGTATAGTTTCATAGTTATAAAATAGATTATTATTCACTTACTATTTGTTTATATCCCATTTTCAGTTTTTATGGTAATATTAGGACCACTGTAGATTTGATTTGAATCTAAAATCTGACTGAAGTGCTTAAAACTTTTTCATTTTGCTGATTGTACATAAGTGCCCTTTTATTTATTTATTATTATTATTGTTATTAATTTTTTTTTTTTGGATAGTTGCAAAAAAATATTAATGCACATAAAACCTATGAATGTAATAAACAGTTATGAATAGTAGCTCTATTTAAATATTCCACAATACAAATTGAATAGTACTTAAAAGTAATTTAGTTTTAAAATTAATCTTTTTTACTGGAAATAATGCAAACCATACCTATAAGAAATGCAAAGTTAACTAGTATTTGAAATTAAAAAAAATTTAAATTTCTTGAAAAGAATTAAGAAAAAAGTTTAATATAAGCATGTGAGGTTGTGAAAACTAAATTATTATTATTATAATTTTTTTTTGGTGAAATTTAAGTTCAAAAACACTTTGTAATCATATCTTTTCCATATTGATTACAAAAGGAAATACCTCTAAGTCAAATTTCTCTACCTTGTTTCAGAAATGATAGAAATTACAGCAAACTTTTTATTACATATAAAACTAATGAAAATTACAAGGTCTTAATTTTGAAAAAAAAAAAAAAAGTGAAATAACAAGCGTAATTTAACACATTAAATTCCTATCTGCAGTATCTTTTTAAGATTATAAAAAGTAATAAAAAAATGACACACACACTAAGAAAATTGAGACAATTTCTAGTTATAAATCATCAATATTTATTATTTACAATTTAACTTTAGATAATCTAATTAAATAATAAGAAAACAAAAAGTTCCACAAAATATTTAGTCAGAAAAAAATTAACATTTATGATTTTACCTATTAAGTTCATCAAATATACTATTAAACCCCAAAAATACCTATTTATTCGCATATAGCAAAGAAAAATTAAATTAAATTAGTTTTTTTTTTTGAAAAAGATAAATATGCTCATGAGATTGAAAATAAATTAAGTTTAACTTGTGTTTCTACTGAAATCACTTTTCCTCGCCTTGATTCTTTTTTCAAGTCTTCTCTTAGTCCCACGCATAAATACTGAACAAGATTTTTCGTTAATCGAAAAAAATCAAAAAATACATTATCATGAAGACTAAAAGCATCTTTTCTGTTTCTATTTATCGGTCTCTTCCAAGAACTTAGCCGTGTAAAATAATTACTAATTAATGCATTTCATGTGCTCGCCATTACTCCACTGAAAATACCAGTGGTTTTCGCGTCGACCGAAAAGAGCGCTCAAGATCCACTAAAACTTGCTTGGAATACCAAAAATCGAACAATGGGCGGGAAAAGTAGAATATCAAGTAAAGCGCCCCATGGTGTGGCTTCCAAAAGCTCAAATCGACTGTCGACTTCGAGTTCAGAATACCAGCCCTGGATGGCTGTCTTTAAATGGATGTTTCCTACCCGTTTCTGTCATGACGTTAAAGACCGCATTCGGATAATAATTTACCTAATTATTGGCACAAAAGCCAGCAAAGAAATGTTCTATTCAAGTTTTTCTTATTATATTTATAAAGGTTTCGATTAGTAAACAGAGTTTATTAAAGTGTCTAACGTATGATGGAACTGACCACTACATTTATAAAGATTAATTATAGAAATATTATGATTATAATTCTCTCCATAAATTTAGCAATTAAATTAGCATTCTGAAATGAAATTATTCTAGGAATTATTCATGTCGGAAATGCAACCGTAACCGAACAGAACTTTCCTAACGCATGCGTGATAGGAGTTGTTGTTATCACTCATTGAAAGCAGCATGTCAGTCATCAACTAGTGGCATATTTTTTGCAATTTACTTATGTTATTAAATATATATATGTTTTTTCAGATCATTTATTATTTGTTAAGAAATCTTTTACAGACCTCGGCGTCAGAAGAACCCAAAAAAGGGGTAAGTTTACCCTTTATATATCATTTTAAACTATTGTTTACATTTCGAAAGCAAAGTTAATGGCGCCCGAACAGGACTGTATAAGATTTAAAATAATTGAAACTGTTAATAAACGAAATTGAAGTGTTTTTAATAATGGAATCACTAGATAAAACTGAATAAACTAAAGTTAGAATGCCACTAAGAAGCGGTTTCACAAACAGTGGCTCCCATCCCCCCAAGCTCTTGGGCGCATTCACCTCCCCCCCCCAAAAAAAAAATTTCTAACTTACCCCTTCCATGTTAGCTTGTTCGAAATAGTGTTACTTTACTTGCATTCTACTCATAATATGACAAATGCAGACCTTGATCCTGATTGTGAATGCTGAAAATATGTTTAAAGCAAAAATAAATAAATTAAAAAAGACTTCACAAAAAATTATTGAAAATGGGCTGACTAAAACTATTACAATAAATGATAAGTTACTGATGGCACCTGTAGATTAATGAGCTCAGAAGTTTTAAACTAATAATTAAAAAAAATAAGTTTATTGAAGTTATCAAACAATGCAGCAAATGGCAAGCAGCAATCATCACAAGAGTTGGGAATTTTAGCACAATTAACCCTTTCAGGCAAATGTCCATTATAATGGACATGGTTTCGAGAATTTTTTAGCCCTGTCGATCGCCGTTTTTTAACAAAAAAACTATGCAAATGGTTCTTTATACCGTTAAGAATGTAAACATATTTTTTAAAACAAATTTTCATTACCCATTTTAAAAAAAAAAAAATTTTTAACAATAAAAAAATTCAAGATTTATTGATTCACTGCAAACGACATTTTTAATAAACAAAAAAGTTGATATTTATTGTTTTTTTTCAAACTGTAAAAAAATTTTAGGCATATGTAAGTCTCATTCATAAACAATGTACAAAAGTAACCAAAGCAAATAATGCATTTGTTGCAAATATTTGTTAATTAATAAATAAACATGCACATTATAGTTTACAAAATTGTTTCATTGTATAGATAAGTATATATAAGTATATATATATATATATATATATATATATATATATATATATTACATTTTCCCCTTAATTTGGTAAAAAGTAGCACAGAACACACAAAAATATTTGTCTTTGATCGCTGAATAAATATAGTGACTGTAAGGGTTAAAACGTACACGATACATCTAAAAAAGTCTCAACAAATCATATTATTGATGCTTTAGTCAAGAGAACTGGCTGGTAATAATAATTTCTTTAAAACTTCCGAGCTCAATGGCAAAAGTATCAATAATATGATCTGTCGACACTTTCTGCAATATATCTTTTTCTGCAGCAATTATCAGTAAGCTGTTAAGACGCTTCGTACCAGTGGTGGACCGCAATCTATTTTTGAGGATTTTAAGACTGCTGAACGCTCTTTCTGGTCTGGTCTTGTGGTTTGTCGGGGTGCCTGAGGCCGGAACGGCCCTTTACCCCTTCATCGTGAAGTAGGAACAATGTGGTAATTCCTTGAGGTTCAAAGTAGTAACTAAAGTTCAAGTAGATAAAAAGATGTCATGGCTGGGTAGTCGGCATGTTGGAGAAGTGAAGATCACTATGTCTTGTTTTCTGGGAGTAAGGATCAGAGCAGCTGAACAAGCTCCTCGTTTTGTAGTAGTTCCTGGAGTTCTCGGAAGATCTGCAGGAATCTGTTTGCTGTCTGGGTCGCACTCCTGTGCTGGTTCTGCTTCTGTGGTGGTATCCTCCTTGGCCTGGCACCACAGCCTGAAAAACAGGCCGGGTGTTCTCCATTGCAATTAATGCATGTGGCAGGAAGGCTCCTGGATTTGGTGCATTGAAAGGAAAAGTGGGCTCCCGCACACTTCATGCATCCATACTTCCTGTGGGTTTTGGAGGAGGAATTTTCTTCTTCCTATTTCTCTATAGATTAGCCATTGCTAAAAATACATTTGATTATGAAAGAGAAACACATAAGAAATATTATAAGCGTAATTTTAATGAAAACAAATATGATATTCCTACTTCTCAGGACTGTTAAATACGAATGATAATTTTGAAAGAAAGTGTATTTTTTGTGCTAAAAAACATTATTCTTCAGATTGCAATAAAGCAAAAAATATGAGTTTAGATGAAAGACGAAAGCTAGTTAGGAAATCTGGTTGCTATTTCAAATGTTTAAAAAAGGGTCATGTTTCTAAAAAGTGATATTGTAAAATAAAGTGTTTTTGTTGCTATAAATTTCACTGTACAATAATGTGTCCAAATTTGTCCAATGTATCCAAAATAGCAGTTACCCCTAAACCTGATGAATATTCGAAAGATCAAATACTAACAATTCAGTCGAATAAAAATAGTGTATTATTACAAACTTTACAGGTATATCTTAGATCTAAAAATACTAGACATCTTATACGGGCCCTGATTGATACAGGTAGCCAGCATTCCTATATTAGTGCAGAGACTGTAAAACTGATGAACTATGAGAGTTTAGGACTAGTTTGGGATGAAACTTGCAATTGTAATTTCGAAGTATTAGAACAAGAAAAGATATGCGGTGACATAAGGAAAACTCCTCATGGACCATGGATGAAAGAACTTCGGAAAAGAGGAATAAATTTACCTGATCTGGATTATCGTTCCTCCTGCGCAGTCGATTCTGAGATTCAGATACTGATAGAAGCAGACGTTGCTGGGAAGCTGTTAAACGGTAAAATTCAGAATTTAGAAGCTGGGCCGGTTGCAGTTGGTACTCACCTGGGCTGGACAATCATGGGGAAAATTCCACACGTGTCTCCTGTTTCGGAATCCTGTTTGTCAATCCTATCCTTACTCACTAGTGACATCAGCCTGCCAGACACGTGGAGTTTAGAAAGAATAGGAACTGCAGATCCAGTCGAAAGTCAAACGAAAATTGAGCTATGCCAGGCTGCTTATGAACATTTTCAAAGCAATCTAAAATTTAACAATGAAGGTAGGTATGAAGTGAAGTTACCTTGGCTTCAGCTACACCCTGCACTTTCTGAAGGGGGAGAATTAGCAGAAAGAAGATTGCGAACAACAATTAACAGATTGAAAGCAGCTCACATCCTAGAAGCTTATCAAGACGTCTTGCTGGCTTGGTTGAATGAAGGAATTATTGAAGAAGTGAATATGGATAATGAGGTTCTACCTGGACATTTTCTTCCCCACAGAGCTGTAATTAAAAATTCATCAACGAAAAAAATAAGACTCGTTTTCGATGCTTCAGCATGAACGAAAAATTGAACCTCTTTGAATGAATGTCTTGCCAAAGGGCCTAATTTTCTAGAATTTATTCCCACTGTTTTAACTCGTTTCCGCATGAAAAAATTTGCGGTAACCGGGGATATTAAAAATGCCTTTTTATAGGTCAGTGTGTCTAAAGAAGATAGGAACTATTTAAAATTTCTCTGGGTGATAGACGGTGATTTGAATAAACTGACAATTTACAGACACTGCAGGGTTGTTTTTGGACTCACCTGTTGTCCATTTTTGTTAAGCGCCACTCTTAAACACCACTTAGCGAAGGCTCCACCTCAATTGAAGGGATTATAGGAAAAAAAGGTACCGGAAAAAAAGTTCCCGGAAAAAAAGGTACCTGGAAAAAAAGGTCCCGGTAAAAAAAGTACCTGTGTAGGGAAAATTCTGTAGGGGAAAATATTTGAAATGAGAAGATTAGATTGAAGCGCTTTTTGCTATTCCGTGCATGTTTTTTTTTTTTTTTTTTTCGTGTCGCGCGTTTTCAATGTGCTCAAAAAATATCATTTAAAATAAAATATAGCATATTTTATATTAAATATTCCCCTTAGAAAAATAAAAGCAATAAAGAAATTAAATACACCCAGCTCATAAGAAAAGAAATACCGCGACTCTAATTAAAAAGGACCAATACTTTCACCTCCAATCACGAATAAACATCCAACACATAAATCTTTTCAACTTCCCCGATTGGCTACTTTAAGCCTCACATTAGCAACTTCTTCACAAAATATAATTTAAAATAGAAAATAACACATTTTTCACTTAAAAAAATTACAAAAAAAGTAAAACATTATAGAAAAATATGAATAGTATCTTCCAGCTTTAAAAAATAATCAAAGAAGAATAAATAAATGAAATAAAATTAAAAAAAAAAAAAAAAGCGTAATAAACCAGCCCATAAGTCCCCCTCCCCTTACACTTCTCCTTACCTCAATGATCTAATCTGAATTATTACAGATAAAAAGAATATTCATTGAAACAGCGAGAAGCATTCATGCTGCCCAGAAAGGGAGAGGGGAAATATCCCTACAGATTTTCCCTATGGAGGTACCTTTTTAACCGGGATCTTTTTTTCCGGGGCCTTTTTTTCCAGGGACCCTTTTTTCCGGGACCTTTTTTTCCAGGATTCTTTTTTAACCGGTACTTTTTTTTCCGTACCTTTTTTTCCGGGGCCTTTTTTTTCGTCCACCAATTGAAGGACACTGCTTTGTTATTACAGGACACCTTTTATGTTGATAACTGTCTCGCCAGTTTCGACACAATTTGGGATTGCTAGAAAGAAAAGAAGAAAGAACTACCTGAAGATATCGCAAAGAAATTTCTGAATTGGCAAAATCAAATTGTACTTTTGAAAGACATTTTTATTTCTAGATGGTTGATGAAAAGAACTTTTCCCTTGAAACACTGTAGCCTGCATGTGTTTGCCAATGCCAATCAACGTGCTTATGCTGTTTGTATTTTTATTCGACTAGAAACCGAAGAATCCATGTCCTGCGAATTAGTCAGAGCTAAGAACAGAGTATCACCATTGAAGGCAATGACGATCCCAAGACTTGAGCTTTTAGCGTGTTTAATAGTTGCTCACCTAGCTGACAATGTTAAGCAAGACATAAAAGAACCAGATATTGAAACATACTATTGGATTGATTTCACAAATGCTCTTGGGTGTATAAAAAGAGAAGATTATTGGGCTACTTTTGTCGCCAATCGAGTAAAGTAAATTCGAACTGTATCTCATCCTAATGATTGGCATCATATACCTGGAAAATATAATCCTGCAGATATACCGTCTCGAGGTAGTACCATCAAACACCTAATTGAATCAAGATGGTTACAGGGCCCAGAATGGCTAAAGCATCCGAAGGAAAGAGGGCCTAAATCAGTTCTAATTGAGATGGAAGAGGAAATTTTAAGTCAAGAGACAAGGAAAATTGTTATTGTAAATACAGAGAAGATACCATGGTATCAAAACAAGTTGCCCTTCTTTTCTAATGTTAGGAAGCCGAGGTTAGAAAGGTATTCTCTTACACTCACCGTTGAAGAAATAGAGCAAGCTGAAGTAATTTTATTGAAAGCCATACAATTAGAAGCTTTTTGAGCCGTTTCTAATCCTATTTTGAAATCATTACAACCACAATTGGATGAATCTGGTGTAATTCGAGTGACCACCCGTTTGATTCAACGAGAAAATACCGATGATTTTAAACGACCCATTGTGCTTCCGAGTAAACATCCTGTTGTTGATTTGCTGATACTTGAACATCATCGTAAGTTGAGTCACGCTGGAGTTCAAATCTTAATGACTCAATTAATAGAAAAATTCTGGATAATAAAATGTAGAGGAACTATTCGTCGAGTCATTAGGGGATGTATAAATTGCCAACGATTTAAAGTTCAGACTGCAGAGGTATTGCCAGCGCCTTTACCTGGGAAACGTGTGAAAAACGCTACTGCTTTTGAAATAACGGGCATAAATTTAGGAGGACCACTGTATTTAAGTAATGGAGAAAAGATCTGGTTTGTTTTATTTACGTGTGCAATAATCAGAGCAGTACACATTGAACTTGTTTTATCACTGAGCACTGAAACCTTCTTACTAGCTTTCCGAAGGTTCGTTTCAAGAAGAGGAAGACCCTCTCATGTCTACTCTGACAACGACAAAAACTTTATAGGAGCTAATAATATTTTTCAATCCATCGACTGTCAAAAAGTCGAAGAAATAGCTTCAATACAAAGAATTAAGTGGACGTTCATCCCTCCAACCACCCCTTGGTGGGGCGGAAGGTGGAAGCGTCTTATTGGAATGACCATAGGAATATTGCGAAGAGTATTGGGACAAGCTCGGCTAAATTTTGATGAACTGTATACCATTTTGTGCGAAGCTGAGAGCATTATAAATAATCGACCTCTAACTTATCTTTCCGAAGATGTCGTCGACATACATCCGTTAACTCCATCTTTATTTCTGCAAGAAATCCGATTTGAAAGTTTACCTGAGCTAGACGTATATAATTCAGCACATCTGAATAAACGCTTCCGTCATCGCCAGAAATTAAAAGAAGATATAATGAAAAGATTCCGCACTGAGTACTTGGGTCAATTGAAAAATTATACAAAAAAACAAACTCCCCACCACCCTTAAAGTTGGCCAAGTTGTTCTTGTAGGAAATGACAATGCTACAAGATTAGACTGGCCTATTGCTAAAATATTGGAACTTTATCCTGGAGTTAATAGAAACTCTCGTGTTGCACGAATAAAAACTATGAATGGAGACCATACAAAAGACTTTATTCATTGGAAGTAGAAGATGAAAAGAGATCCTTCTTGATTGAAGAGTCAGCATCAATGGAGACTTCGAATGCGAACTGTCAATAACAAAAAACACCCGATGTTGTAAATCCTGTTCAGAGACTCTGACTTTATACACTAATGTGACTTTGGTTGCGTACTTTCCTTTATGTTTTTTCAAGTACGCAAGGTGGGAGCAATGTAACCGAACAGAACTTTCCTAACGCATGCTCGATAGGAGTTGTTGTTATCACTCATTGAAAGCAGAATGTCAGTCATCAACTAGTGGCATATTTTTTGTAATTTATTTATGTTATTAAATATATATATATATATATATATATATATATATATATATATATATATATATATATATATATATATATATATATATATATATATATATATATATATATATATACAATGTTTTTTCAGACCGTTTATTATTTGTTAAGAAATCTTTTACAGATCCCGGCGTCAAAAGAACCCAAGAAAGGGGTAAGTTTACCTTTTACATATCATTTTAAACTATTGTTTACATTTCGAAAGCAAAAATTCATACAACATTTAACGGAATTGTGGGTGTCCTCTATATCGCAGAATTACTAATTAGCTTAGAGCCATGTAAAATCATATTTCCCACCTACTGTTCATTCACTGGGAAATCTATTCCCAGTGAAGGAACATCCCTGTTCCTACACTAGTTAGAGATTGTTTTTTGTATTTTTAACATAATTTTGATGTATAATATAACTAACGGTATAAGAAAATTAAATTTTTCTTTTATTTTCATTAACTTGGAAAAATCCCAGTAAAGGAGCACTTGTTCATTCATTGGTTTTCCATCGTTTGGTAATCCAGTTAATAAACACCCCCTAATCTCAGTACTTGCTTATGCTATGATGCTTAAAATAAATAAAACGTAACTTCAATAACCTTACTTTGAATTCTTTTTTTCGCAGCGAGAAAAATAGAACTATTATATGCAATTAATTGCACCTTAAACGGATAAATACAAACAATAACCTTATAATTTTGTCATAGAAACAAGGTGCTGAACAGATACTAACAAATTCAAAAAATTTTCCAGAGAAGACTATATCACCAGGCAACCCAACTTCCTATTGTTAGATAGTAAGCTACTGTTACCAATCAATCTAAGTAAAAACGTTTAAAATCTTAATTTTTAAAAAATATTTATCAAGTGTTCATTTACTGGTTGGTTTACCCTACATTTATTTTATTCAATATGCGATAAAGAGCCGCGATGGCTAAGAGGGTAGAGCGTACGCCTTCCAATGAGGTGAACCGGGTTCGAATCCCAGTCGATACGAATTTTGCATCCGGCTTGTACCGACCACAGTACTGACGTGAAATATCCTCAGTGGTAGACGGATCATGGGTCAGAGTCCCCTTGCCGTCAGGCTAACAGTGAGAGGTTTTCGTGGTCTTCCTCTCCATGTAAAGCAAATGCGGGTTAGCTCCATCAAAAAGACCTCCACGAAGGCAAATTTCTCCCAATTCTCGATCCAGGAGTTCCCTTGTCTTCTGGATTGGGCTCAAAATTACAAAGCTACGGAGTTGAACATTAGTTGTCGTAAACCCATAAAAGTGGGTCGGCTGTTCAACGACGGTTATAAAATAAAATAAAAATATGCGATAAAGAGCCGCGATGGCTCAGGAGATAGAGCGTTCGTCTTCCAATCAGGTGAACCAGGGTTCGCTCCCGGCAATGGTTGGTCGATACGATTTCCGCATCCGGTTTGCATCGACCACAGTGCTGACGTGAAATATCCTCAGTGATAGATGGATCATGGGTTAGAGTCCCCTTGCCGTCAGGCTAACCGTGAGAGGTTCTCGTGGTCTTCCTCTCCATGTAAAGCAAATGCGGGTTAGTTCCATCAAAATGTCCTCCACGAAGGCAAATTTCTCCCAATACTTGATCCAGGTGCTCCCTTGTCTTCTGGATTGGGTTCAAAATTACAAGGCTACGGAGTTGAACATTAGTAGTCTTAAACTCAAAAATTTGGTCGGCTGTTCAACGACGGTTATAAAATAAAATATGCGATAAACTACAATAACAAGAAATTTGATTAATTCCTCAACTATTAATATCAGCAATTGGGCCTTTAAGTTTGGTGAAATTTAATTTGTTTACAGGGGAGAAAACGATTTTAAACTCAAATTCAGTCAAAATCTTAGCAATATGGGGACTGATTTTCCAATAATAGTTACCATATAGCAATCAAATTACAAAGCTCGATTAAATTTCTATGAATAGAATCAATAATATTAGAAGGAAATCCTCTTTCAACAGTTCTTCATTAAAAAGATAACTAATAGAAAATGCACGGTATAAACAAGTGCTAGGAATTCAGAATCTTTTAGTATGGAATCAATGGTTTTGATGAGGGAGTGAAATTGCAAACGGTTTCCGATAAAAAGTGGTGAAAAACTCATCACAATTAAGAGAAACATTTATTTTTCTTTTTAAATTGAAAACATAAAATTACTCGTGGATTTCCTTCTAATATTCCATTTATAGAAAATTAATCCAACAAACTTTCGAACTTTACAATTTGATTGTTTTACCCTCTTATCTCAAAATTCCAAGATTTTGCCTAAACTTGAATTTAAAGTCTCCCTTGTAAACAAACAAAATTTCATCAATTGCTTTTATTAATAGTTGGGGCATTTATCAAATTTCTTACCAATGCTGTTTATCGTAAATTGGACAACCTTTTATTTAAAGAACATGAAAGATATGTCAGGATATTAAATGATCTTTCATAGTTGAAACTCTAATTTAAGGTTTTCTTCTACTAAGATCATTCAACCTCATTTACCGAACTTGACTTCTGGAATCACTCCATATTTTGAAAAATTCTAATAATTTAATTAATCATCTATCCCGCCTTATCTCAATGTATGGAAATCTTTTGCCCCCCGGAATTTTCTCCAAACCCCTTCTCACCTGTTTCGAATCACCCTTCTTTTTATTATCGTGTTCAAACTTGTTCCTCTCTCCGAATCGGTTAAATAATTTTACACGTCTTTATCTCTTTACTTTTCAAATTTTCCCGTTTAGTGAGCTGTTTTTTCCTCACTTAAGTAATTACGTCAAATGTACTTACTGTTATTACTTCATTTTTTGAGTAGGATGTTAAATGTGTATAAGGGCAGTCATTATATAACACCCTATATATATAAAGGGTTTCATGTAATGGCAGCTCTTAATCTGTATACGGGATCCCTGAATGTCTCCTACGGAGGGTCAGGTTGTGCTACGAAGTATGTATACAGGTTGATTTAAAATAACGAAGTTAAAATGAAAGCTGGTATTCAAAAAGAATAAAAATTCGTATAGGGGTCATAAGTGCTTTCCGAATCGGAGGTTGCAAATTATATGCAATATACAAGAATAATATTAAATGATTGATCTTGCAATATACAAGAATAATATAAATGAATAATATAAATCTTGTATACTTAATATGCAAGGATTGTCCATGTTTACGTATAACATAAGGACATATCTTTATTTAGACTGTATGAAGACAAAGCGGAAGAATGATTTATGCCCATTTTGTCTCTTCAAGAATGACGATTGGATCTCCCTATGTTGCATTGTGACGATTACTGAGTTTTAACAAATCAATAACGGTTCTCCCCGAGATTTATTACATAGTGAAGATGGGCCGCACTGAGGAAAAACGTGTTCTGCCCGCCATTTAAATTCGTTTTATCTCAGAATAAACTTTCATGGACCGATTTTCCTTCTTCCATCTTCATTTACGATCAGTGCTAGTTCAGGAGAAGCCTATATACCTGCTGTGTAACTGATGAGACAGTTTGCATAAGAACATTTAAAGAGAATGCAAAGTCGTGCTAAGCATTTAGGATAATATATCAACGTTTAGGGAAAGATGGATAAAAGCAGAGTAACGGATTTTATAGTACATATTTTAGGGACAAAAAGATCCTAATGCAAATTATATTTTATATTCATCTCCTGCAGCCAATCAGGAATACATATCATCAAATATGTAAGATGTGTGGAATTACTGTACAATCAATTAAATCGGTACAGAATGATTTATTGCCTTTAATTTTCACGTTTTTAAGCACCCTGGATGTATAATAATAATGAAATTGGTTTAAAATTGACGCTAAAGAGTAGTGAGAAAGATTTCATTGACACAAAAAGGACTAAAAAAACATATATTTTAGTGCCTTTATTACAAAATATGCGATAGTTTGTTCTAATAATTGAAAATAGTGCATCTTTTTAATAATAGTGAAACAATCTGTACATTATGATAAATGTGATCAACACAAGATAAAAGCAATGGTGGCAACATTACAGAAAGGTGGTCACATTGTAAAAATATTTTTAAAGAATAATATATCAACGTTTAGGGAAAATAGAGTATCAAATATTTATTCATATACGACCAGTGTTGTTTATGTACATAATAAATCTTTCATAATAATTCGATGCAGAAGTGATACAAGAACTTATCATGCTGTCTTTTTATATATAAGAATAACAGTTTTGTCTAAAATTATATCATTTAGTGTAGGAACTCTGGCACACTTAAAATGTATCCATTTTGACAAAAATTTTAATAGTTTACTTAATGAACTTACATATGGGATTTTAAAGATTTCTATTTTAGAAACTATTGCAATAAATGATACACAAAATTAAAGAATTTTTTTCAGTTACATATTTAATGTTGCACTGTTAACATCTAATCTTTTCGTTCCACGCATTTTGTAGTTTATACTGTATGCTACACGAATGTGTTTATTTCTGTAGTGCTTTCGGCTTCATATTTAATGTTGCACGTTTAATACCATCTCTTCATTCTTCACATTTTGTTGATTACACTGTATGCTGCACGAATGTGTTTATTTTTGTAGTGAATTCGGCTTCATATTAAATGTTACACGTTTAACATCCAATCTGTTCATTCTACACATTTTGTAGTTTACTCTGAATGCTGTACGAATGTGTTTACTTTTGTAGTGTTTTCGGTTACATATTTAATATTCCACTGTTAAAATCTAATATCTTCGTTCCATACATTTTGTAGTTAACATTATTATGCTGCGCTGCACGAATGTGTTTTCTTTTTTAGTGTTTTCGGTAGCTCAATGTCTTGCAATCATTGATGGGGGGAAATTGCTCAATAACAAAATTCTAAAAATTGAATGGAATTCAACCGGTGTATTCCTCCGCTTATGTTATGTTTTCGAGAAGATGTTTGAACAAGCTTGAATAATCATTATAATTGTGATTTTTACGTAATTTTAGCAATCATAAGATTTTTTGTTTTTTGTATTTTAGAAATTCAAAAAATTCAAAAATTTATATTAATATATCTATGCCTTTCACCAAATAGATTTTCAAATTAAATAGTAAAAAGCACAAGTCATATCGTAAACAGTACAAGTTAAAATTATACACGATAGTGTGTAATATAAAAATATAGGAATAATATAACTTTAGGCGTTAAGCGTAAAAATTTTTTTAAGTAGTGACCCGGAAGTGTTAATGCAAATGTACGCCACCTGTACTTAACTTTAGATTGGAACTTAAAAAACGAATTTCTGCAATAAACATTGATGAAGCGATACTACAAATAGAGTGAAAAGATTTAGATTACATATTAGGTATTTGTCGTATAGCAAAGGGTATCGAATTACATCAAATGAGTGTAACAGAAAAAGTTTGATATATTTTTCTTTAATCTTATGTATTATTTATTCTAATATATGTAATAATTTTAAAAATATCATCATTTAGAAGTCAGTCGTTTACTAGTGTGTTACCCTGTATTTAATGTTCCTCCTAAAAAAAAATAAAATAAAAAAAAAAACACACACACACACACAGAAACAAAATACTATATTTCAGCAACTCTTTTCATCCGGTATAGCGTCAGACACGCAGCAGTAGCACCATTCTGGGATGTAAAGGAAGATAGGAGAAGTGTATTGTAGATTGCATATAACTGATGCGACAGTATGCATGAAAGCATTGAAAGTGAATGTAAAGTCATGGTAAGAATTTTAAAGAAATATAAAAGGGATACATTACGAGCAGAACAATTTCTTAAGGTACGTTTTCAGGGACAAAAGGATTTTAATGCGGACCCCTTTATCGTCGAATGGTATCAGTTTATAGCGAGCGTTGCCTAGGCTATAAGTAGATAGTGTAAACGTGTTTATAAAAAGTGAACATCAATATCGGATGTAGCAATACTAGGGTAAGTAAATACCATGATCTCTAATTGATACATTGATGTTGATTAAATAATTAAAGTTTATCGAATCGTGACATCTGTACAGCACTCTGTTAGAATAAATGAATTGTGCAAACACTTTCTGCATTTAATCCGTATTAATGCACATGTTCAGGATGGATACGTCTTTTGCACGGCTTAACAGTCTTTTTAAGTGCTTTCATGCGAACTGTACATTTCTTTATAACCTTGAATGGTGGCACTGCTATCACTACTGTTCTCGTTATTACGTGTGTACTTATTTTTGTAACCCTTAAAAACATCAATGCTTTTTTTCTTTTATTTATAAGTGGTATTCAGGGTTTAGACATAAGCTTGTAAAAAAGTATGAATACAACTACCACTGCTAATAAATTTGAAAAATAAATCTCAGTCACAATTATCACTCAATTTAACATTTTAATGGTTTGTAATATTTCAATCTTTGCCGAAAGAAAATTACGGTTGTGTTTTATTTATTCTTACTTAACTAGTTAATCAAAGTACTCCTAGGTTTCAAATATAAAATATTTATTTTTGACACCTTTTTAGTTCAGCAACTATAAAAACTACATTATATCTGAATTTAAAATTTTTTATATGTTTATCACATTTTAACTTGCATTGGATTGTAATATTATATATATATTGGAAAAAAGTAAAACAGAGTCTAGCCAAAATCGTTTATGAGAACCTAGGTACCGATGTCACACGTCTCTCAAATGAATTCAACACAGAATTTTTCTGCTAGCAATTTTTCAATGCGCAGCATGCAATGGCAGAGAATACATTGTATTTATACCTATTACACTAAGACGATGTGGTTGGTTGAGTTTTTGCAGTTTAGATTGGGATTCTCCTTTGTAGTTCCCTGGTATGAACTAGTTGTGTAATTCATGTCAGATGTTCTAAAATTTATTGCAATTACACCCCACCCCCATATTGCTTTGTAAACAGTTCTAGTGATTTAACTCCGTGGCATCAACTAGTTATATAATCTCAAACGACAGTTTTTTATTAAAAATATTAATTATTAAAATACTTTTAATTTAAATTATATCAATTTGATACATTAAACAACAATTAATTAAGGATAAGTACCGCTAAAAATATAGTTTAGAGAACTGAAATAGTAAATATTAAAGTTGTTTTAATGATGGGTTGTAACAAATGTACTTCTACTTTAATTTAAAAAAAAACTAAATTGAAAAAGTTCTTAAATCTAGATATATTCCATTCAGACTGATACGTAAGTATAATTGGAAAAAAAAGTAAAACTGATTGAGACATGATTATGATAAAGACATGATTATGGGATACGTGAAATTAATTATTACATATATTATTCTATATTATTAACTAATTATTACAGATATTATAATCTTTCATTAATGTTATCGAAATTAGTTTTTATTCAAAGTATATTTAAGATGAAGAATAACAATTGATTGACGCATTTTTTAAAAATATAATTTGAAAACTTATAGTATAATTATGAAATTCTTTTAAAAATGGATATAAATTAATGTGGACTTTTACTTTATTTTTAAATAACCCATTTCAGAAGTTAATTTTTCTTTAGTTTAATTGTTAAAATTAATGCACAAAATTTCTCTTCAAAAAAGACCTTAAAAATCAGTAAATTTAAAAAAAAGAAAAAGGAAAAAAAAAGTAAGTGTATATATATATATATATATATATATATATATATATATATATATATATATATATATATATATATATATATATATATATATATATATATATATATATATATTATATATCGAACCGAGGATCTGGGTTCGATCCTCGGGCCGAGCAAGGTTGACTCAGCCTTTCATCCCTTCAATGGGTCGATAAATGAGTACCAAGCATGCTATCAGTACCAAGCATTGGGAACTAAACACTGGGGGTTTTGCGTTCGGCTGACCACCTAACCGAAACATCTGCTTCTGCACCCCAGAGCCCAAAGGTCAAGAAAACTGAGATGGGCACAGTAGGCCTTGGCCCTCTTTGGGCTGTCGCGCCACTGAGTTTATATATATATATATATATATATATATATAATTTTTGTATAAAAAGTAATGAAAACTTAAGTTTGTCTTTGGGTATTGACATTTATATAAAGCTAACCAATTTCACTGGAAACTTTGTGTTAATTTGCTCAAGATTAGATTTTTATCCTTATAAAATATAATTTTTCGAATTTCATTCCTTATTTGGCATAATTTAAATTTTTCTTCCTGAAAAATTAACATAAACTATATGCGATTATTTAAAAGATTGCTAGGGATTGTTGTGCTAAAACAATCATTACAACAAAACATTTAACTGCAATAAAATTAAACCAATTTAAATCGCAATAAAACATTTAGTTGTGATTTAAGTGCATAATTTTGAAGAAAAAAAGCATCAAAAGTGATTTTTTTATATTTTTATCAAATGCTACTGAAGCATTAGTGTTTAACAAAAACTGTTCCCTTTGTCGAATTATGTTCATGGCATTTATTGAAAAGATTTTCTGTTAACATTTGATGATTTTCAGTTGACATTGTGGACACAAGTTATAATTTTTTATTTTTTTCCCATCGCCACATATGTTTATAGGCGTTTAATTGGAATCCACAAGAAAAGAGAAAACTAAAGAAAAATTCGCCGCAGGACAATCAATAATAAATTGAGGATCGATATGAAATCAGGAAGCGATGATAAAACTGTTGGCAGCGAATAGAGGGACATAGAAAATCCTGACCGACAGCACAATCTGAAGTGATTAGGTACAAAAAAAGCATATTTTTGTACAATTTTGTAGAATTAATCGATTATGATATATTTCAAAAATTAAGTTAACCCTTTATAAGGCCTTATATCGGATTAATAACAGGATTTATATATATCTCTATAACTAGAAATAAACTCTATAAGAAATGATCAAAGGAACGAGCGTATAAAATACAAAAGAAAATATATTCCAGTGTTGGCTACTCTTCTTGACCCTACTCTAATTTTTACTGTTACTTACATTGATGTAAACAAAGTTCTTGAGCCGTGGTGGCTCAGGGGACAGAGCGTTCGCCTTCCATTCAGGGGAGCCGAGTTCGAATCCCAGCGATGCCTTGTCAATGCGAATTCCGCACCCGGCTTGCACCAACCACATTGCTGACGAAAAATGTCCTCAGTGAAAGATGGATCATGGGTTAGAGTTCCCTTGCCATCAGGCTAACAGTGGAGTTTTTTCGTGGTTTTCCTCTCCATGTAACGCAAATGCGGGTTAGTTCCATCAAAAATTCCTCCACGACATGTAAACAAAGTTCTTGGGCCGTGGTGGCTCAGGGGAACCGAGTTCGAATCCCAGCGATGCCTTGTCAATGCGAATTCCGCACCCGGCTTGCACCAACCACAGTACTGACGTAAAATATCCTCAGTGGAAGACGGATCGTGGGTTAGAGTTCCCTTGCCGTCAAGCTAACAGTGGGGGTTTTTCGTGGTTTTCCTCTCCATGTAACGCAAATGCGGGTCAGTTCCATCAAAAATTCCTCCACGAAGGCAAATTTCTCCTAATACTTGATCGAGGTGTTCCCTTGTCTTCCGGATTAGGCTCAAAATTACGAGGCTATTGAGTTGAACATTAGAAGTCGTAAACCCAAAATTGGATCGGCTATACAATGACGGTTATAAAACAAAGTTCTTTATTGAAATTTTTCTTGATTATGACTACACAAATCATAGTTGAAAAAATAGTTTTCCAACGACATTTAAAAATGAATGAATTTGGTGGTATATGTACTGATCACAGCCTTATAAAAGGTTAAAAAATTTATAAAATTTAAAGCTTAAATACGAAAAAAAGTTGTAAATTTTTATTTGAAAGGTCGCGCGGTACTTACATTTTCAAATAGTTAATGAATAGTTTATGTAGCAAAAGAAAGAAATGCCTTTTTTTTTTCTTTTGGGATGTGTGGAATTTTATGCATTTTATTAGAGTGATTAAACAGAATTCACATAAATGGAATGTGTTTCGTTTATTTCTGAGTACAAACTTCATTTATCGTCATGTAGAATAAACATTATGGAAATGCTCTAATTTTTATAGACTCCAAAAGGTGACGCTTTCCGTTTACGTATGATTAATAAAATTCTTTAAATAAACAAGCTTGAATTCGTAAATAAAATTATGATACAAAGGATGTTTCCTCCAAATAATTATATAAATTGGAAATTCCTCCAAATATTGCTGTCTGCAAAGCTAAGTTTGAATCGGATTAACTCTGCTCTATAATTTAACATAGACAACTGCTTCGCGCATCGACAAAGGTGTTCGCAAAAGGGAAAAGTGATCATCAGTGTCAGGGATCATCAGTGTCTGCTAGTTTCAACGTTGAAGGATATGTTGTTTTCCATGTTCGTTAGTTTGGTTCCTTCTGCCATTTCGATAAAAGGGATAGTTAGTTGCTATTAGATGATTTGGTGTTTATTATTACAATTGGAAGCTTCAGTCATTTCATTTCTTATATTTAAGTTTTTATTTGATTTTTGATGATTTGGTGTTAATTATTGGAATTTGAAGTTTCAGCCATTTCATTTCTAATATTTCAGTTTAATTTTGATTTCTGATGATTTGGTGTTTATTATTGCAATCAATCACTCCATTTCTTATATTTCAGTTTTTATTTAATTTTTGATGATTTGGTGCTTATTATTGCGATCGGAAGCTTCAGTCATTTCATTTCATATATTTCACGGTTTAATTTTGATTTTTGATGATTTGGTGTTTATTATTGCAATTTGTAGCGTCAATCACTCCATTTCTTATATTTCAGTTTTTATTTAATTTTTGATGATTTGTGTTTATTATTGCAATTTGAAGTTTCAGTCATTTCCTTTCTTATATTTCAGGGTTTAATTTTGATTTTTCGACGATTTGGTGCTTATTATTGCAATTGGAAGCTTCTATCATTTCATTTCATATATTTTTGCTTTTATTTATTTATTTTCATTTATATATATTTTTTTGTGCAAAGATTCTATTATTCACATTATATTGGGAATTAGTGAATTTATAATATTGAACAATACGGAAAAAAAGGAACTATCTTAAATAACTTTTGATGTAATGATCGGATCTTCACACTCTAAGAATCAATTTTAATGTTTCGCTGGGTTCGAATCCCGGGCAAGGCATGGATGTTCTTTCCTTCTCTGTACTATCTGTCCTTACTGTGGGAGCAATGTTGGCCCACCTAATATGGTGCCCCTGAAAGAGAGGCCAACAAATCTGCCCTGTAAATGCCTGAATTGACGGATGTTAACACAGGTGGGCATTGGAAAAAAAATTTTAATGATTCGAGGGCATGACATCTAATATGTTATTTAGTTTGTGCAGGCGATATTTTTAACTACTATATCAGGAACGAAAACGTACTACCTCTGACTAAAAGTACCTTTTTACGACGGAAAATGGGGTGTTATCCGTTATTTGAAAAATATGTTTGGTCAGGAGAACAGTCCAAAGTATGGATCCTTAAGGGAAAATTTCACTTTTTACGTATTTCACCGTATCTTGAGAATTTTTTTATCCAAACTGAAAAATCTTTGCATTCAAAGAAAAAGCAATTTTTTTTTTTTAAATAACTGTTTTTTTTTCCTATTTTTTTTTTTACTACAGTCCAGACAGTTTTGGATTGTAAGGTACACAAATTTTTACATCATTTTAAAGAGCGTAATTTCATATAGCAAAATTCAAAGTTTAAACGAAATCGGTCGAACAGTTCCTGAGATATCAAATTTTATAAAAAAAATTAGCATATGGAATTTGATTTCTCAAGAACTATTCGGCCGATTTCGTTCAAAATTTGTATTTTGTTATGTAAAATTACATTCTTTAAAATGGTGTAAAAAATTATATACCTATTTAAATTTTTTTTCGACTAATATTGAATAAAATATAAAAAATAATAAATATTTACGAGAAGTTATTTTTTGCATGGAATTATTTGTGGATAAATGAATTTTATAATTGTGTGCAAAAATTTTTCAATTCGCTTAAAAAGTTCTCGAGATTTAAAAAGTAACATTAAAGGGATAATACTTTAAACCCCTCTCCTGACCAAACTATCGGGACCATGTTTTCTAGATTGCGACCACTTAAACCACTCACGACATGCTTATACCATTGTAACTTCGAAAGACATGAAACTTAATTTCCTGTGTTAAACCTACAAACTTAATTTCTGGTGGTTTGAGAAAAACTATTAGCTTAGGCACATTAAACGCAGAATAATTTTAATACTTGTTCTAGTTTTAAAGAATGGATGAATAATCCAATGAATATTAGCCAAAAAAAATGAGGGAATCGTTATAATTTTGTAGAGTTCTATCAACAAATTCATCAATAATTAAATTTCTTGTTTATATCATTGTAAACTGAAATAAGCATCATAAAGTTGCTTATTAATATCATAGAGAAAACATGGAAAATATTAAAGATTGATGAAAATAGAGGAAGAAAAAAATTACTAAAATAAGATATTGATAAAAAAAAAAAAATAATAATAAAAATAATTTTGAAAAGCATGAAAACAAAAGTATGAAAAAAAATAATCTCTTCATCTTGTTCATCACTCGAGATTATATCTATTCATATTTTTTCCCCGGCTTTTTAATGTTTTTTTTTTGTTAATATTTTCTTTTAATAATCTTTTTCTTCTTCTTTTTTCATTAATGCTTGATTTTTTTTATGTTGTCTCTATATTTTAAACTTATTTTATGAGTTCTATATACTTGTAGCTTATGCGTAGTAAATAAAACTTACTAATTTTCTTCGTTTTTCTTTTATCATTATCATTTCTTTTTATCATTTTTGTCTTTTGTGCTAATAAATATATATATATATATATATATATATATATATATATATATATATATATATATATATATATATATATATATATATATATATATATATATAATATATATATAATATATATATATATAATATATATATATATAATATATATATATATATATTATATATATATATATATTATATATATATATATATAATATATATATATATGGTATACCGAGTAATTAAACCGGTTCTTTTAAATAGTTTTTTCAATTAAAAACTTTCCACGGATTTGTATTGTTTTGAGGGCAGATAGAAAAACTGCTTCAGTAACACTATTTGAAAAGCATATTTTCATAAATAATTTTAAAAAATGAAATTTCCATTGCAATCAGAAGAGTAAAGCTCGCTTATTTAAAACCATTTTAACCACCTTTCTGCAAATATTCTATGCAATACATTCTATTATAAGAAGAAAAGGAAGACTGATTGATGAAATTGTAGTTAAAAACAAACTAACTAAATATACGATTCTATATTATTGTATATTATTGCTGTTTGCTTTTTTCATATTCAATTGTATCCTCCATTTTTACAAACTCTTTGGGTTTTTTTCTTGTCAGTGAATCTTTTCTTCTTTGAGCTTCTGGTTGTCTCAAAACTAAAACGGGTGTTTTTTCATTTTGCCGGGGTTTGACTAACCGAATCAATTGTCCAATCTGTTCATCTACTCGACTTATTTTAGTATTAAGTCTCTGCATTTCTAATTTTAAATCAACTCTTAAATCTACTAAATTAGCGAGCAACTTTTGATAATCGGCAGATGATTCTAATTCTTCTCGTGGAGGAATTTCCTCTTCGATTGTTGGTTCTTTAGCCAATACGCGAGACCATTTGGAAAAGGAACGGTTACCTGTTCTTTGAACGGTATTTTCTTTATCATCTCCTGGATCTTTAGTGACAGTCCACTTGGTTGACTGACACTTAATATCACCGCTTTCAGTTACTTGTGCAAGTCTGGGACTCACCGTTGGACCTTTTTCGACATCAGGAGTGGTCCTATCGTGAGAGCCATTTCTCCGAAATTTTGAGAAAATTTTTCTCACCAAATGATCTTGAGATAGTTCTTGTAAAGGTTCATTTTTTCGTCTCTCTGCTAATTCTCGCTCCCGTTTAACATCAGACACTTTCCGAAAGATCAGCTGAAAAAGAACTAAACATTAGATTGAGCAGAAGATGTCAAAAATTGTAGCTTAAATCATTCAAATTTTTAAATACTTTTATTATTAAAGAAAAAACTTCAGATCTGAATATTTTTTTTTTTTAAAGAAAGAATTCAGATGTAAAGGATTCAGACTTAAGTAAAAATTTTAGACTTGAAGAAAAAAATTCAGCTTTGAAGAAAAAGTCTTAGATTTGAAGAAAAAAAATCTCAAACTCGAAGAAAAAATCTCAGACTTAAAAGAATTTAAAAAAAAAAAAATAAATAAAAAAATCAGACTTATAGAAAAATATCTAGACTTTGAAAAAGTTTAGATTTGACACTATGGTGGTTAGTCTGTTATGACCTCGAATATTGAGGGTTGACTTTCATTATGCGCTTTCGGTTCCGAGTTTTTGTTTTATTTATTTATTTATTTTTTGATTCGGTGTATTCAAATATGTACTTTTTTATGAATTTTTAAATGAAATTAGGCTTAAATCTCCCTTGCCTGCGTATAATCTCGCCGGTCCAAAACAGGGGTCTCAGGAGGGCTAAGATGTGAATTAAATTGTGAACAAGATATGTATAGAAATAAAATGAAGAATCTTACCCTATGTCGTAGATTGTAAGTAAGAAGTAGGTTTCTTGCAAATGAGTTGGCAAATGCATGATAAAAATTAAGCACTTCAAGTAATTTATCTCGCTTAATGGAATGTAAATCACAGTAAGTTAGACCACGAACATTAGCACAAGATTGTCCAATTGTTGGTTCTTTCCAAAACGCATCACCAAATACATCTCCTTTGCCTGAAATCATAAATAATCTCTGTTTAGACATCGGTGTTCTATGATCATCACCCTTAATATGTTTGAGGCATGTCCGGAAAATAAGTACCGTTTTGTTCTACCACCATCGCAGTTTCGCGCATACGCACACGTATTATCTGTCAAGTGACGCCATTAACAGTCGGATTGTGTTGCGTGTCAGTGAGTGTTCAAAGTGTTTAAGACGATAGCCGATCCTGCCGGCTGTGAAGTGCGTTCTACAATACAGTTTTCTTCACAGAACATGAAGCTATCTGAAATTTATCGTCAACTTGAAAAAATGTACGGAGAAAATATAATGACTGGTAAATATTCAACTTTAAATCTTTCAATGTTCATGATAAAATATGGAGTGGGCAGCAATCTGCGGTCAATGATGGTTTAGTTGTAAAAGTGAGTGAGAAAATTCGTGAAAGTGGACGGTTCACAATAAGTTTGCACAAACTGCAACAACTATTTTCCATGAGATGGTCACAAATCAACAACAACGCAGGAAAAGGAGTTCAACAGTAGCTGACTTCGCTATCGGCGTCTTTCGTTGAAGAGGGTATACAAAAATTTGCTTCCAGCTTCCAAATGTTTAAACAATGTTTGTAATTATCTAAAAAAAACAGTTTGTAAAATGCTCTTTCATGTAAAAATAAATTTTGTTTAGAAAAAAAAAAAAAAAAAAAAAAAACACTATTTATGCGAATAACGGTGTTTACTTTCCGGACGGGTCTCGAAGGAATGAAGTCAAAAATTAGGAGCCGTAAAATAACATTTAAGCGATAAAAATATAAAAGACGCGTTTTGAAATCGTTATTGAGAAAGGCGGAACTGCAGTTAACAAAGCCTGTTAACTGCCGAAGGAAATTAAGCGAAGAAAAAAGCGGTTGTTTAAAACATTTCCAAGTTTTGTCAGGCAATCAAATTGGCATTTTTGTTTCCCGTTTTGCTTACTTGCGATTCGGCAAATTTCTGCTACGTTTTGGTTTCTTGGTCGCATAAAACTAATTTGCGACAGCTAATGTGTATATTTTATTTCTTCGATAAAGAGGCATTAAAAGAGGTGAATTCAAAACACTCTATCTTGACGAAAAGAACACTTTTATAAATATACGCATTAACATTTATTTTGGTAAGAATGGTAAATTACACAAATTTGAAAGCAAATTAAAATAAAAATACTAAATAATACATTACCCAACAATAAAGGAAGAGACACTTTCAGTTTTTAATTTTTTTTTTTTTTAATTCTCAAGAGTTACTTTTTTGTAATTTTTGTGGTATTCAGTTTAAACACTTTTTAAAATTTAGCAATAAAGTTGGAAGTTTTCAGCGAAAAGAAGAGGGGTTGTGTAGCGGCTTACATAAGTTAGCAATGGAAGTGATTTATAATATGTTTAATTTTGCTGGATTTTGTAAAAATTTCAAAAATATACTTTTCTAAAATTTGAATGGCCTTTTATTATTCTTTACTTTTTTAAAAACACAAATCATCATTTTAAGAGAAAGTTAGGTACAAATGCATTCATTTAAAAAACTGTCAATTTTTTCCATTTATTTTTCAACACATCGTCAGTGAACATTATAGTCTCGACACAGCTCAAAATTCGTGTTTGAGAAAATGGACACAGATCGATATGCGTCTTTAAAAAATTTAATACAGCTCGACATTTTGAATTTTGAGCTGTGACCGCTTTCTAAAACATGCATTTTGAATTGTGTCCTTTTTTAAACACGCAATTTTGAACTATGTCCATTTTCTTAAACGCGCATTTTCAGCTTTGTTCAGTTTTTTAACACGTTCTCTGTCAGCTGGGTACAAGTGGTTACGCTAAATCTATCATTAAAAGTGGCAATCGATAAATATGAAATCTAAACAAATTTTTTTTATTTTAGCTTTTAGAGTTCCCAATTAGTTTGTTCTAATAAACAATAGGTTATTAACGGGAGAAAATTTCCTATTTTTTGTAAAAATACTTGAGCAATAATATATATTTACAATTGATCTGTTTTATTGACACTAACTGCTAAGCTGAATTTCTTCTCGCGCTGGCGCTGAATCGGCAGTGAAAGTGTTATTTCTAGCTGATTAAAAATGACGGTATCTTTTACTATACCTAATATTGCTACTACTTCATCATCTTGAATAACTTCTAATGATCCTGTGACTACGAAACATAGTGTATCAATACTTTCTCCTGTATGATATAATAAATCTCCAGGAGCTGAATGTTCCATTGTGAAATACATAGCTAAAGCTCTTAAACATCCATCACTGGCTAAACGAAAAGCTGGATGCTCATTAAATACTTTTCGATTCAGGTGTACGCAGATGTCAGCTGTCATGTCTTTTGGACAATAGCTTAGAACCTGAAACACAAATCATTCTCAAATTAATTTATAAATAATTAACTATTCTGTAATGATCGTTCTTAGTATGCAGGGTATTTTGTAAATTTATAGGGGAAGTAAAGTAAATCCTCAAAATTATTTATTGCATAGGATAGGAATGTCATAACCAATGTAATTTCCTTTCCTATTCTACAATTCTACTACGCTGCTTGGGGCTCTCCCCTATTAAGATGTCCCTACACTGGTGTGCCTTTGAACTGGTTCTTTTAGTTATTTAAAATATCTAAATTTCATGTTAATTTTATGTTTCCTGATAATTATTGACAGAAATTGCATTCAAATAGGATTCTCTGTAATAAAAATATCTGTTTTATCGTAATTTAATGATTTCGCAACTATCTCTTCAAACATGCCAACCTAATTCAGGCGTGACGATGAAACAACTATTTCTGAACCTATTTGAATGCAATTTACGACAATAATTATCAGAAAACATAAAATTAAGATATTTTAGATAAAAAAAAAAGTATCTGTTGAAAGGAAAACGAAAAATAACTTAATGATAGTGAAGCGCCCTTAATATAGAAAGATGCCATTTCTAAGCAATTCATTATTCTTATAATGTACCTTCGAAGTTTGTCGCAATACCCCTGAATAATTTTTTTTTAAATGTGTGTCAAAAATGAAATATAAAAAGCATACACCTCACAAAATAATATCTATTATTTTGTGAGGTGTATGCTCTAAATCAGGGATGAGCAACCTTTTTAATCAACGGGCCAATTAAAATTGTAAAATTTTATGACGGACCGTATATAAAGTAACACTTATTAATAATTTACAAAACTTTATTTATAAAAAACATTAGAATAAAAAAATATATAAAATTTTAAAAGAAAGTAAAGATTTCTTATACAAATTTTAATGCAAAATAAAAACAAACAAGAAAAGAACAATAAAACGAATTTACTTGAAATTTTAATGAGAAATTTGGCAGTTTTTTTAGTACAAGCTGATCAATATGAGCCAAAATTGATGACGTAGCTACATGTACGCAGCTTTCTAATCGTGCATCACTCAGTCTTGATCGGTGGTCATTTCTGATTAATTTCATGGTTGAAAATAATTGTTCGCTAACATACGTACTTCCGAACAGTGACATCATTTACTTTGCATTTTTCGTCAAAAGTGGAAATTTCTCAGGGCTCACATACGATTTATAAAAATTTTCGATGTTTACTGAGAAAAATACATTTTTTTAAAATCGGTATTATTCTGCATGTCAATCACTTCCATTTGAAAAATCTTCGGGAACTGTATCCACATCGATATTAAATGGCGAAGAAAACATTTTCATGGAAACCGCTGTCTTCTCAGCTTTGAACATTTGGAATCGTAATTGAAATTCGTTGATTAAAATGTCAATATATTGTGCGTATTTTTGAGAAGTAGTAACGTTTTCTTTTTCTAAATGTGGAAAGTGAGACACATTATTCTGCAAAAGATGTTGTTTCCACAATTTTAATTTGCGCCCAAAGCCCTGAATTTTATCATACAAATTGTGAATAAACTGTCCTTTGCCTTGAAGTTCCACATTAAGATCATTGAGAAGCTGAGTCATGTCGATAAGAAACCCAAAATCGCACATCCATTCCTTATTACCAAAATGAGGAAAGGCGTTTCCCTTCATATCCACGAACAATTGTATTTCGCTTTTTAAGTTGTATACTCTCTGACACAGTGGTGGTTGCAAGTGCCGCCACAGAAGCAAACATAAACAAGCACAGACGCGGCGCGTTCGTATTGCATGTTTGAACAAGTTGCCGACAAGTGTGTATCTCATCACAAAAAATCGCGAGGACGCGGCGCGTTCGTATTGCATGTTTGAACAAGTCACCGACAAGTGAGTAACTCGTCACAAAATATTGTTTCGGTTTAGTATGTACTACCATTTTATTATAATTAATTTTATAACAATGCGATGGGAGAAAGTCGATAAAATAAATCCAATTTTAGAAATCCTTGGCGGGCCGCATAAACATGTTTAACGGGCCGCAAGTGGCCCGCGGGCAGCGTGTTGCTCATCCCTGCTCGAAATAATATCTATTAAATAAAGAAGTTCAAATCTAAAGAAATACTGTTACTATTAAGGAAAGCGGGACTGAAAATTCTGAACTCGTTTAATTGTCGAAGTGATCAGAGAGGGTTTTAAAGAAAATATTTAAAAACTCTTCCAAGTTTCACCAGACAATGAAATTGGTTTTGATGTAATAATTTTGTCTTCTCCACTAGTAATTCGACAGATTTTGATATATTTTTTGAATTTTCTTCAATAAAATAGAAATTTGTGACCCCTCACGTGTTCACTTTTTGACAATTTTTCGAATAATATATAAAGATAAAATATTTAAACTCTGTAATACAGAAGTGATGTTCGAATGTTTCCGTTTGGCAGCTTTTACTAAGATATTTGCAATAATCATTCTAGAGAATATTTCTCAAGAATGAAGTAAAAAAGTGTATAAATTAGGGATCGAACAATAATTTTTAAGGGATGAAACAAAGCCAAACGTTGTGAAAATCCGATTAATCACTACTGAAGAAGGCGTGGCAGAATACATTGAAACATTGTTTGCCGAAGGAAACTTGAAGGTGTTTATAATGATCACCTTTCAACTGCTTTTTGTTTCACTTAATTAAACAAGTTTAAATGTTTGATGTCCGGCACTTCTCAATAATGATTTGATAGATGTCTATAACGTTTTTCTTTTTACCTCACTTTAATATTAATTTGTGATCACTAATATTTTTTTGAATTTTTAACAACAATTTTAGAAATGCATATTAAAGTTAGTCATTACAAGACATCCTGTATAAGCAACTTAATGAGACAAAAATACGTAAAAAATTTGAAATTCGAACAAAAATTCTATTTTTGAATAAAATTTTATTCATTCGTCGAAAATGTTAGAATAGCACAATAAAAATGTACTGAACAGCACATATTTTCCTGCATCAAATTTGTATTCTCTTAACGGCTAATTTTTAACTCTCTTTTTTTCTTAACTAAAATTTTCTTTTTCTTTTTTTTTTTTTTTTTTTTTTTTTGCTCTAAAAAATTGCTAATTCTTTTTCCAGAAATCTTTGGAAAATTCGTGTACGTAATTACGTACATTCGTAAAATACTGTAAACGATTTATAATGCAGACCTCAAACTTTAAATATGCCTACAAGATTTTGCTAAATTTTTAACATTGTCAATATGTTTTTTTACAAGATTAAATATTTTTTTTCTGTTGACAATAAAAACTATTAGCATCGTAAAATAAACATTTTCTGAAAACTTTAATAAAAAAAATCCTTACAAAAATGAAGAGTGAGTCTAATTAAAAGTTCAATTTTTCTTAAACATTAGGGACATCGTTTTTAATGTTTAAAATGTATTATTTGTATCAATTATAAATCAAATAAGTAAAGTAAAATTTTAAATATAAAAAGAAAATAATTAAAAAAAAGATATGAATTATCTGACGAAAGAACGGCATGAAGAAAAATTAAAAAAGGTGCATTTTCTGGTTTCTAAAGCCACTTCTTGAAGATAAAAAACGATAAAAAAAATAAATGTGAAGGAAATATAGAATTTTGGATTTTTCTAAAATGCAATGGCAATATTCATTATTACTCATTGGAAAAATTGGTGTTGTTCTAGGTTTTTCATGTACGACTAAAACAGTTTCAACATCATAATTAAAAATAAAGAGTTGTGAAGGTCATAAAAAATCAGACTAACTTAAACATTATTAAAAAAGCAGCACAAAAGATCAAATAAAAAACGAAGACGATGATTTTGGAATTTTTTGGAGTTGCTCGGTTTCCCGATTAAGTTATTATTTTCCCCAACGGGCATTCTTTAATGTTTTTACATAATATAAAGTATTTTTATGTTCTTTTAATGTATAATTTATTTATAATTACTGTCTTAGTGACGATTTTAATATAAATATAAAAGTTAAAAAAGGAAAAGAATTTTGTGACTTCTTGAGAAACGCATATTGGCTGGAATTGAAATTGAATCCAGCTCATTGAACGACAACTGGATAAGCATAAATTGATGCAGTTTTTTCAACCCATAAATTGAAATGATGAAGTGTTTATGAAAGTCTATCGAAAAAGAAAAGAAAAAAAGACCAATGGATAACCAGTGGGTGCAATCACAATTTCCTCTTTTTTTATAAATGTATTTTTTATAATTTTTCAATATATTATTGTTTTCGTATAGTTATTTAAATTGTGTTCTAATAAAAATATGAAAAGTATATACACTGCTCCAAACAATAAAGGATAGTAAGTCTTGTATAATATTACAGTATAAGCAATTTTTTTTTTCACAAAGTGGAATACGAGAGCAAATTACGCATGCAAATTTTCCCTATTTTCTAACTTCGCATTACGCAAATTTTGAGCTTGACGTCGAAAACGACAGCGGCCGCGAATTAGATTTGTCTTTCAACTTAATGTAAGACAAGGCGGTAAAGAACGATCGACATTCAGTATGCTCTTTGTTTTGATGAGTGCGATGTCTCAACGAAGTCGTTTAACCGAATCAGAAGCTTGTTAGCCGGTTAGAAGGGTTGTTAGCTGGTTAGCCGGTTAGTTGTAAGCCGGTACCCGAATGCTCAGCAAAACCCTTTTTTTTTTTTTTTGCTGAACAAATGTGATTTTTATCTCATACAGCCTATTAGGTCTGTCGATAATGTATCAATCATTCAACTCAACATCCTTTAATTGTTTTGAACAATTTAATTGCTTTTGTCCAATTTCTGTCATTACATTATTAATGTGGGATTATTTGACGAGTTTGCAAACAATTATAAAACTGGACCAAAAAGGTATTGGAGAATCTTATTCGTATGATCGCATGAAAGAAGATAAATTTATTAATGTTTCTCATTACTTTCATTAATGTTTTTTCATCTCAGCTAGTTTAATACATAAATTATATATTTTTTAAACAATTCGAATTAAATGTATATCATTCAAACAGGTTGTTTTTAATTTTATTTTGCTATATTTTAAGAAAATTTTATCTTTTCATCTTTCCGCCAATCACCCTATTAAAAAAAATAGGATAACGTTAGTATTTATGTAAAAAAATAATGCTGAGCGTCTTATTAACTACTTGGTTACCATAATATAGTATAGGTCGACAATTATTGTACCATATATTAAAAAAAAAAAACAGTCATAGCTTTTGAAATGACGGAGAGATTAAATTAAAACATTGAAAGTAAATGCTCGACATAATGGAATTTTTTTGAAAATGAACGGTTTTATTTTTTTGTAATGTTGAAATGCTGCGATTATAAATGAATATGGGTATAGCTCATTCACCAGGAGTTGGCACTTGGCTCCATCATCATTACGTGCTATGGGGCGGTACTATTTCGCTATTTTGGGGCGAAGGTTGCGAGCAATCCTGAACAAGATGCTATTTGGCGATCGTATGGCAAAAATATTTATTTCGCAAATTTTACCTGCATTTTTTTAACATTAAATATTTCATAAAATAGATGATATTTCGCGCCATTTTTTATGATATTTTTCTTTTTTGAGTGAATAGTTTGCCCTTTTTGAGATATTTTGCTGGGAAAACAGTTTTTTAAATTTAAAATATATTTAATTAACTAGAGAAACGAAAGGTATAATAGCAGATGATAAAGCGAAGTAAGTGACTGAAAAAGAAGTCACTGTTTGTGTTTGGCGCACATTAAGAATTGTCTCTACTTTAAGCGCGGAGATGTTTCTCTTCTTACTCCCTCGCTTAAATGCGTCTGAGGAGGTGGAATTAAGTGCCAACTCCTGGTGAACAAACTATACCCAGGCGCTACGGAGGTAGGAATCGCTTGACTGCCCTATTTTTCTGGTCTCAACTCTCGTAATTTATTTATGTTAAATAATATTTTTTTAAGAAACTGTTTACAAACAATTACTCTGCTCAAAACTGCTAGTTAAGTTGTTTTTATAAGCATCGAAAGTTCAGAATTCATTCTACTAATATGTGCCATATCATAACATTGAAGTCAAGAAACTAAATCCGAAGTTGTGAAGAGCTATTAAAAGTTTTTAACATTAGCAGCTTTTGGATTTTTCTTTGTTTAAATTTTATATTACTCATTATTTGACAACCTGTAGACTCTACAGAATGTCCGAAACTAAGCTTAAGACTTTTAAAAACTTATAACGAGAAAAATGCGAGGAAAAAAAAAACTGTTTTTGAGGCATTTCAATTTTGTAAAATTTTTTTAAAATTTTTTTTCGCCATTGCTTCATACGGATCATGAGGGAAGTTCTTTCCATAGTGAGACAGTAGGAACTTAACATAAAAAACGGTAAAGGGAAATTACAGTGAATCCCTTGGAAAAATTTTGAAGTAAAGTCAGAAGCTCAAAGTATAATTTTAGACACCGTGCATATACTGGATAAAAGAAAAAGAATATTTTATACAGGCTGAAGTTAAACGTACCTTACTCGTATCAATTCCCTTTGTCATGGCCCATGTTGATACAACATAGTCCATAACTCGTTCACTAAGTGCTTTGGGAACTTCATGCAATTTCATAAACTCTCGTACATTATTTAGCATTTCATGATACCGGGCAGTTGCTGACGTCATTTGCTGAATTATAGTAGTGACATGACCAAAAATGGTGGCGTACAATAAAGCTGAAATAGAAAATATTATCGAACTTTTATTATCCAGAATTAATAAACATAAGAGAACCAAAAATAGAATAAATCAGTTCATGAGCAGTAAATCGGACCAAAAAAGTTGAAGTATTTTAAATTATTTGGTAAAGCGGAAAAGTTGTCAACTATTATTATTTAGAAATGTAAAAAATCCTATAACTGTGAGTTTATATCTTCATCCAGCTAAAAAGGAAAACCACTTTATATATATATATATATATATATATACATATATATATATATATATATATATATATATATATATATATATATATATATATATATATATATATATATATATATATATATATATATATATATATATATATATATATATATAAATATATATATATATATATATATATATATATATATATATATATATATAAATAAATAAATATATATATATATATATATATATATATATATATATATATATATATATATATAAATAAATAAATATATATATATATATATATATATATATATATATATATATATATATATATAAATATATATATATATATATATATATGGCGTTTCGGAGCCTTATGTATTCGTTAGTCTTAAGAACCAATTCATTTTCTTCGATCCATTTCGATTCATTTTTGATCCGGCATTGAAAGGTTGTTGCTAACGTGGGTGAATATATTATTGATTAAAAATAACATCTTGATAACAAATATCAAATGTACCGAAACGACATTAATTTCCGCTCCACCTCATATATATAATATATATATATATATATATATATATATATATATATGCATGGTAGAGTGGGGTAAAACCAGCAACCAGATAGCGGGGGGAGACCGAATACCTTGATTGTATCGAAACTATTTACATTTTCTTGATTAGACAAATTTTAAATTACACTTATATAATCAAGAAGAAGGATCCACCTTATTGGCGTGATTTGATGTTGTTAATTCTAAGCGTCTGAGTGGATAATTTTGTTTCGATATGTGAACTTTCTTATGTCTTATGTTTTAAAACTAGTATTAGTTATAGGTCATTTCAGCTATAGAAATTATTTTTAGTGCAGCTTATTATACGTTTACAAAAGATTCGTACCCTAATAAACAACTAGGTTTTAGATCAACTGCAGTGTTCTGTTTAGTTTCAACAATCCCTGCTTTACAGGTAAGTATGGGTAGTACCCGGTCTTGCCCCTTTCCTTGATGCGTGTCTATCACGTGATCACGATGCTATATGAATATCGTATGTTAACACCTTGGGGTGAGCTTTAGTTTCCATTTAGAATTGGCAGAGGAAGCAAAGAGCAAAAACTTCTATCTAGACAAATGATATAATGTTTCCTATGTAAGTGTGTTTGCTCTGAATTCAGTTTTTGTAAATTTAAGATTATTTTAAAGTCACGCCAAAAGTACACTATATATATTTTAAATTTTTTTAGGTTTTACTTATGAGTATGCATTCAAAGAAGTGTTTTCCTTTGTGGTAAATTGTTGGCACAAGTAAATTTTGACGGTAAAAGTCTTAGAAATTAGCCTCATTTCAATTTTTTTTAAAAATAATCTTTGAGGCAAATGCCAATTGTGAGTATTTATATCTTATTTGTTAGCGTGGAAATAGTAAAACACAAAATAACACTTACTGCCACGCTTCACAAAATGTATTGCCACTTTTTAATTGATGTGTTTTTCTTAAAAATTCAGAGGATCCCCAGTTTTGACCCCTATAACTTTGTAAAAATCTAATTTTCACAAAATTTAAAGAACACGCGTTTAATAGGTTTACGCAAAAATAAAAACATACCTTAAATATATCAATGAAATAAAAAAATATCAACTGGTTTCGTAATTTCATGAAGAGCATTCAAAAATACACAATAGAGCATCAGTACGGTTTCCATCTTGCAGTTTTGAAACGCTATTTATAACGCGTTCATGACTGAATAAAGATTTATCTTTTGACGACTCAGCAAATTTTTCAATGTATAAATTAGGAGTGGATGATTATGGCTTGTATGTGCAAATAGGTTGTATGGTGAATACGCTCTTTTAGCATGGTGGATGCTTGAAGTCTGCGAGTGAAAAGATTTGATAGATTTATTTTCACTTAGTATTATGGAATATAATCATTGAATTGAGCTGGATAAACTTTTATGATATATAACATTAATCCAGACATATCTAAAGTAATCTTCCGATGGTTCCAATTTTTACAACGCGTCATTGCATTTCGCACGTGCTCTTCACCTCAAATAAAGTGACGTTTTTACCTTTCTGAGTTCTTACTTTACATGAGAAAATCACCCAGAATTTAAAAAAAAAGGAAGATTTAGATCAAAATTTGTTTGTGTCACGTGTGGTTAAAAATATAGTACTCAGTAAATCAGATCCTTGAAGATTCTTCAGTGCGTACTGTTTAAAATGTAGAAAAGTAAATAGAGGTGATTTATCTTAAGAACGCAGCTATTCCAACTTGCAAGATGGAAACCGTGCTAGCATTCAACTGGATAATAAATATCATGAATTATTCCTACCTCCAATTATCATCATGCAGATGGTAAACACTTTTTCATTGTCTGTCTCAGCAGCAACATTGCCGAAGCCAACAGAGGTCATGCAGGTCATCGTGAAGTAAAGTGCCGTGATGTACATAGTACCTCTTGGTGGACCACCAATTAATTCATACTTAACAGTCTCTCTATTGGTGATTCTACTGAAGTTGAATTGCTGTTGAGTGATGTTACCCAATTTCCATAACCAGCTGTAGGAGACACCATTTTCTGCGTCACTTCGACCAATACTGTAGAAGATGCAGGCTAACCAATGAGCAACCAACATGTAGAAGCATAGAAGAAGAATAAGCATAGCAGCACCATATTCCAAGTAGCGGTCAAGCTTTCGGACGACGCGACCCAATCGGAGTAATCGGACCACCTTCAAGGCGCTGAATAGGCTCCCAATGCCTTGCTACCGGGACACAACGTTCATTTTAGAGAGCCTTGGTACCAACAATCCCCTTCGTTTTCCTCGCCTTTTGTGAGAAAAACGCCATTTCTTAATACTACCTCAAGTTTGGGCGGTATAAGAAAACAAAGGGATATTATTTGCTTATTAACATTATTTTCTTTTAACATTATTTAATTAAATTCCTATTCAGCGGAATATGCAAGATGGATGCGGTTTGTAATGACGAGAAATAATAGTAATAATTAAAAAAAATTTACCTTAAAGGATTTCTATTCAATAATAAGTTTAAGAAACTTGCTTATTTAAGAACTATGTACCTAATGCAAATGAATGATTATGAATAAGAAAAAATAATTAAACTTTGAGGAATCCAATTGGATAATAAGTTTATGAAACTTATTTAATTAACAAGTTATGAAAATATTGCAATTAATAAAAATGTAGGACAGTGAATAAGAAAAGATAACCTTATTGAAATCCAATTCAATAGAAAAAATTTGTTTTCTTAACAAACTGTTAAAATGATGTAATTCATAAAAATGAATGGCTAAGAATTAGAAAAAAATAACCTAGTGCTTCCATTTAATTTTATGAAATTTGCGCGTTTTATAAAAATATTGTAATTCATAAAAAAGAATGATAATGAATAAGAAAAAAATCAAGCCTTAAGGCGATTCAATTTAATAATAAGTTTAAAAAAATTATTGTTTAACAAACTATTAAAGCCCTGTAATTTATAAAAACAAATGGTAACCAATGGGAATTAAATAACTTCACGGGTATCCAATTGAATAAGTTATGAAGCTAGTTTGCTTTACATACTGTTTATGAATAGGACACTATTAATGAATATTTAATGAATGGGGGAAAAAATAATTTCATGGATATCCCATTCGTAATCCTAAAATAGCTTAGAAAACTACTTTGTATTTTTATGAAAGATTATTTTTCATGAAAATGCAATATTAATAATTATCACTATCGCAGCAATATCAATAAAAATAAAGACAATGTATTAGAAAATATAATTTAACCTCAAGGAGTCTACTGTTCTTATTAAGATCATCTTGATATAAAGTGAAAGTAGTCAATTTTTTTTAATTTTATTTTATTTTTTTATTTATTTCTTTTTTAGAATTTACGAAACCGATTTTCAAGACTAGTTTTGTTCTTTTTTTTTCTGGATTTCTCTGTTCTTAGGACTTATTAAGACTTTGCTGGTTTTTTTAAATTTTTTTTATTTATTTTTTTGTTGAAATTCTGAGGATTTCACTTATGAAAATTAAAATTGAAAAATAAATAAATAAAGGGAAAGATTTAACAAAACTAAAAAACCCCAACGACTGAAAACTAAAAATTAAGTGAAATTAGCGTAACGGATTCCAAAATTTCGACCATTGTCCAGAAAAAAACTATTGAAATCATGCTATCCAGATTGAGCTATTCAGAGAAAGTACGTTTTTGAGTTTGATTTCGTAATTTAAAATATTGCCTACAATAATTAATTAACGTATTTATGGTAAGATCTTCAAACCATGAAGATTATATCTTAATACATTAAAATATGATCATTAGATCGCAAGTCATTATGCTGTTTTTTTATTTATTTTCTCTGTGCGTTAAATAATCTTCTAAAGAAAGCACGAAGTTAAATCATAAACTAAGCTAGAACATTCCCCATTCCTTAGTACAAACACGTAACAATAAAAAGTAACCATGTTTTAGGCGTTTCTTAGAGTATTTTAAGTTATTATATCTTTTATTTATGATAATTTTAACTGGCTGTAATTTAAGAGGACGATATATCACTTGAGAAACCTGTCACGGCAAATTCTCTATCACCTCCATAAGTTATTTTAAATTGAAAGTATAGAAATATTTTTGTTCTTGCAAACCTAGAGTAGCCATGAAATTTCAAATGCTGAAAAATATTTTCAAAATATCAAACTGCAAACAAATTAAGAAAGGATTACTGAGAATAACGGGAAGCTCTCTTCCAATAATTTGTTTAAATTTTGAAAGTGTTAAAATAATACACTCTATAACAAAAAAAATCGACGCACCAAGAAGCAATCATCCGATTGCTTTGCCGAGCCAGATTACAGTGGTGCATGGCTCGATCAGGCTGGAATGATGCCGACTGGGGACGTATAGTCTTTAGCGACGAATCCCGCTTCCAACTGTGTCCTGAGGATCATCGAAGACGTGTTTGGAGACGCACAGGGCAGAGGGGGATCCTGCCTTCACTATTACACGCCACATCGGCCCTCAACAAGGCATTATGGTCTGGGGTGCCATTTCCTTTGACAGCCGGACCCCTTTGGTCGTCATTAGAGGTACACTTACTGCACAGCGGTACGTCGACGACATCCTAAGACCTGTTTTGCTGCCGTTCCTTTTGCAGCACCCTGGGCTGGTTTTTCAGCAGGACAATGCTAAACCACATACGGCACGTGTTGCTATGAACTGTCTGCAAGCTTGTAAAACTCTTCCTTGGCCTGCAAGATCACCAGATCTCTCTCCCATAGAGCATGTTTGGGATATGATGGGAAGGCGATTGCATCTGGCACGGAATGTTGATGACCTCGTTCGACAATTGGATCGAATTTGGTAGGAAATACCGCAAGAGACCATCCGGGAGCTTTATCGGTCTATGCCACCCCGTGTGGCAGCTTGTATCTATGCTAGAGGCGGGTCAACACCTTATTGAACTTGTTACTGTAACTCTGCAATAAATTATTCAATTGTTCTGAAATTTTAATCATTTACTATTCTGTACATTGTCTTCCTATCCGCCAATTTTCGTTTCAATCGGACAACTCATTCTTGGTGCGTCGAATTTTTTGCTATAGAGTGTATTTGAACGTTTGAAACTTGATGAGTTACCAAAACCTATTTTTTTAAAATTACAATCTATCATCATATTGCAAAATACCATTAAATACAATAATATGGGAGAGCGATGAAAAGGCGGCCTCCTAAGAAGCACCCCAATTTAATTACTCTCTTTTACTAAAATGCATTTCAAGTTTTGTAAAACTGGGCAAAAAATTATTAAATACATGCATAAAAATAGTTTTGTGGATTAAATCACTAATGCATGATGAAAGCATGTAGAAAAAACAATGTAAAAAAGAAACATTATTTTGAACTGAACGAACACAATCTAAAATGACTCTAAGGCATTTTAGATTTAATTGAACAGGGGTATATATATATATATATATATATATATATATATATATATATATATATATATATATATATATATATATATATATATATATATATATATATATATAAATATATATATATATATATATATATTAGAAGGAAATGAATATCAAATATATATATATATATTTGATAAAAATGAAGTAAAAAAAAACATGGCCTGTCTATTTAAGGAACTCCCATTGGCCTGGAGCAATGGCGGTGACTATGGTTACGATATTTAATCACTTCAAGTAGGGGGTCAATAATCAATTTTCTTCGATCTATTGCGAAGTTCCTCTTTAATATTGCGCTATTCCTTGATTGCATAGCATCAGATGGACTTTGAGGAAAGAGGAGTTTTTTATATAGACAGATTAAACACATAATTGTCACTCATAATTATTTACGTAAGAAATGATCAAACACGATATCGAAATTTAAAGCATCACCACTGAAGTTTTTTGATTGTTGGTATAAACAGGCAGGAGTTACAAGGTAATTATTAGAAACCCCTTAAAGCTTGTTTTTGTAACAAACTTAAACTGATTCTGGTGTTTTTATCCTTTTTTCCATACTAGTAATTTGATAAATCCCCTCCTCACCTCCTCGTTTAATTTGCTAGCTTAAATATAAAAATTTTATCTCCTTTGAGCAATATATTCTAAACATATACATTAAGTAGGATGAGAAAGGATTCTAAAAATATACCTTAAGGGCGATGACTACAGAGCACCATGTATAAAACCCATTATAGATGTTTCTTTAATCACAGCAACTTATATATTAATAAGTAAAAGAACAGAAACATAGAAACATTTCCAAGTTGCTAAATTATATTTTTTAATGAGCAATAAAATAATTAAAGTTATACATTATTTTAAAAAAAAGGAGATTCTTTAACATTATGGAAAAGTTGGAGAAGGACATAGAGTCTATTTTACATTTGAAAATGAGTTATCAAAATTCCGATTTTATGGAGTATTAAGAAAAGTACTTCGATGCAAAATATGGGAAACCAATATTACTCTAAGTGTTTCTAATCGTAAAAAATAAATTTCTATCAAATTGATGACCCTCTCTAAAAGATTTCTTTAGCTGATGTAGCTAAACTGCTCTAAATTTTGGTTAAATTTAGTTTGCACTTTAGTTATATGGATATTATGTTTTTCTTCAATTCTTTTTACAGTTATTATTATTTTTTTTAACGTGGCCAGTTGCTCGAAAAGCATGTATAGGAATTAGGTAACGCAGCATTCAGTATTAAATTTGGCATCGAAACTTGGTATCGGATTAACAAAGTTACTTTGAAGCAAAATAAGGGAGCTGATATCGCAGAAAATATATCTTTCTTCTCTGCTAAAGTGATGAGCCACTCTATAAATTTTCAAAGCTGATGTAACTAAAATGTTCTTAACTAGAGTTAAATTTAGTTTGCGCTCTAGACATATCGAAATTATGTTTTTCTTTTCGATTCAGTAAAATATTTTGTTGAACGTGGCGTAGGAAATCGTGTATCTGCATTTAGAGTTGGAGTTCGGTATAGCAGTATTAAATTTTGTCTCGCCTTAACAAAGTCATTTTAAAGTTAAATATGAGGGTCAATATTATTCAAAGTATTTTTAATCTTGAAAAAAAAAAAAAAAAAATTCTGCTAAATCTCTCTTCAGAAATTTCTTAAACTGGCGTAACAAAAAGGTAATTTAAATGGGGATCGCATTTATTTTGCGTTTCAATAATATAGCTTTCTTTTTGATTCAATAAACAATTTTGTAAATCTCGGTTTTTGAGTCAAAAATATGGTTTCAGAAAAGTATCTTTATTTAGGTATCGAGATTTTGAAGTTTTGGAAATTGGAATTGGTAGTTGAAATATGGATATGGGGTTGTTTAAAAGTTTCTTAAACTTTTAAGGGCGTTTACTTTGCGATTTTCATTTGCTTTGTTAAAGAGGGTTGTAAGGCTCTTAAAATTCTGTAACCAATTCTCCAGTTATAGAGTGAGTTGTAACTCACGACTTTTTCAGCCATCTTTTTTCCCCCTTTGTAAAATTTTGCTTTTATCACTCAACTCCTTTTCTATATCAACTCATCATATTTAAAAATGAGTAGATTATTCTGAATTATTCATTATTTCTGAATTAATAAGGCAGAAGAAAATTTTTTATTATTAATGATTTTAGATTTTTATGTTTTACTTCATTTAAAATAATAATAATAACAATAAAAGTTTCGTTGTTCTGAGAAACATATAATTTAATGAAGCAAAAGTTATTTCTTTTAATTGATATTCAGTTTCCGAAAGAAACTAATTTTTTTTTTCAATATTGGGAATAAATATTTTTGCCTTTAGATATCATAAAAATGCACATAAATGAATATTTTCTACTAATATAGGTACAGCTATTTTAAAACATCCCCATGCAATGTAATTTTATGAAGAAAAAAAAGTTGTCGGTAGTTTTTTAAATCTGGACACGGTTCAAAATGAGTATTTGCAAAAATGGACACAGTTCGAAACGCGAGTTCACCAAAATGGGTACAAAAAAAAAAAAAAAAAAAAAAAAGAGAACAAAAAGCGCCTTTTCAGTTTTCATCCCAAATTAAACAACTAAAAGTGGAATTACGTGCTTACTTTACTTATTTAAACACTAGGCCTAATCATTTCGGAATAAAGTCTGAAACTTCTGGATGGGGGTGAGTATATTATACATGTAACTTTTCAGGTGTTGTCTTAGTTTTCAGAAAGATAAAGTGAGTTATAAAAACCTTAATTCCTATACAACGAAAATTACTTCCACTATTATGAATTTATAGCACTCGTGGCAACCTTGTAAAAACAACTGTTAACCTTTAAAGCCCTTTAAAAAACAGATGTAATAAAATTTACAAAATTATTTATCCAAATGAACAATATCATATTACGAATTTACTTGTATTCATTACATTATTCTTTAAAAAAAGAACAATACTCATTAAAAAAGAAAAATAATCAAATATTTCTGCTTGTTTTCTGAACTGCTGTACATTTTCCTAGCTAAGCTGTGTCCACATTAAAAAACTCACCCAAGACAAAAGTAAATCAGTCTCACAACAACCAGTTGTCGGCGAAGGAGATTAAGGCCTCACAATTCCGAGAACAACGAGTAATCGAACCAGCATTGTACATTAGCTGTCTTTACTTCACAGACCCAGATGGTACCCATCGATTTGAAGTTGTTTAGACTTCATATCGCCACCAGATAAATTTTCATGCCATAAATTTTATTTTTGTCATTAAAAAGCACTCAATATTTTCTTTGTCTCCTTTTTTTAATTCTATGACTAAGCAATAACATTTCTACTTAATATTGTGACCCACTATAAGAAACGTTAATGCCATTTGTACAGATTTAAATTTTAAGACAAAATTTAATGACTATATAAAAATAAAATCATAATAAAGACTAAGTAAAATCAATGCGTAACTGTTTAATTTTGGTATTAGTAAAGCACTTTTCTATGACTGTTTTCAATCCCACGCTTTATAAATAACATATTTTAACGTCTTATTAAAACAAGTGAAAAATAAACTAATAATAACATAATAATAAGATAATTAAGTTTACAAGAAGCATAAGATAAATAGGTTAAGAGTATTTATTTGTATCTCTAATCACCAACCCACATTCATCGTGCTGTTCAGCAAAAATTTTAATAAACAACGAATTATTAACAATTGCTTTTACAATTCAACTTTTGCATTTATCTCAATCCTTAAAAAATGGTCCTTGAAAGTAGGATCCTTTGGTATATGGAAATTGGATCCTATGTTATATCGACATGATTCGTTCTAAGGAAACCTCCAAAAGCAACCCAAACTTTTAAAGACAGTAATATTCCGAATGTTCGGGTTATTAAGGGACCAGACCTCACTATAATGAACTGTCTGAGGAACTATAGGATCCTTTGATATATGGAAATTGGATCCTACGTTATATCGACATGATTCGTTCTAAGGAAACCTCCAAAAGCAACCCAAACTTTTAAAGACAGTAATATTCCGAATGTTCGGGTTATTAAGGGACCAGACCTCACTATAATGAACTGTCTGAGGAACTATAGGATCCTTTGATATATGGAAATTGGATCCTACGTTATATCGACATGATTCGTTCTAAGGAAACCTCCAAAAGCAACCCAAACTTTTAAAGACAGTAATATTCCGAATGTTCGGGTTATTAAGGGACCAGACCTCACTATAATGAACTGTCTGAGGAACTATAGGATCCTTTGATATATGGAAATTGGATCCTACGTTATATCGACATGATTCGTTCTAAGGAAACCTCCAAAAGCAACCCAAACTTTTAAAGACAGTAATATTCCGAATGTTCGGGTTATTAAGGGACCAGACCTCACTATAATGAACTGTCTGAGGAACTATAGGATCCTTTGATATATGGAAATTGGATCCTACGTTATATCGACATGATTCGTTCTAAGGAAACCTCCAAAAGCAACCCAAACTTTTAAAGACAGTAATATTCCGAATGTTCGGGTTATTAAGGGACCAGACCTCACTATAATGAACTGTCTGAGGAACTATAGGATCCTTTGATATATGGAAATTGGATCCTACGTTATATCGACATGATTCGTTCTAAGGAAACCTCCAAAAGCAACCCAAACTTTTAAAGACAGTAATATTCCGAATGTTCGGGTTATTAAGGGACCAGACCTCACTATAATGAACTGTCTGAGGAACTATAGGATCCTTTGATATATGGAAATTGGATCCTACGTTATATCGACATGATTCGTTCTAAGGAAACCTCCAAAAGCAACCCAAACTTTTAAAGACAGTAATATTCCGAATGTTCGGGTTATTAAGGGACCAGACCTCACTATAATGAACTGTCTGAGGAACTATAGGATCCTTTGATATATGGAAATTGGATCCTACGTTATATCGACATGATTCGTTCTAAGGAAACCTCCAAAAGCAACCCAAACTTTTAAAGACAGTAATATTCCGAATGTTCGGGTTATTAAGGGACCAGACCTCACTATAATGAACTGTCTGAGGAACTATAGGATCCTTTGATATATGGAAATTGGATCCTACGTTATATCGACATGATTCGTTCTAAGGAAACCTCCAAAAGCAACCCAAACTTTTAAAGACAGTAATATTCCGAATGTTCGGGTTATTAAGGGACCAGACCTCACTATAATGAACTGTCTGAGGAACTATAGGATCCTTTGATATATGGAAATTGGATCCTACGTTATATCGACATGATTCGTTCTAAGGAAACCTCCAAAAGCAACCCAAACTTTTAAAGACAGTAATATTCCGAATGTTCGGGTTATTAAGGGACCAGACCTCACTATAATGAACTGTCTGAGGAACTATAGGATCCTTTGATATATGGAAATTGGATCCTACGTTATATCGACATGATTCGTTCTAAGGAAACCTCCAAAAGCAACCCAAACTTTTAAAGACAGTAATATTCCGAATGTTCGGGTTATTAAGGGACCAGACCTCACTATAATGAACTGTCTGAGGAACTATAGGATCCTTTGATATATGGAAATTGGATCCTACGTTATATCGACATGATTCGTTCTAAGGAAACCTCCAAAAGCAACCCAAACTTTTAAAGACAGTAATATTCCGAATGTTCGGGTTATTAAGGGACCAGACCTCACTATAATGAACTGTCTGAGGAACTATAGGATCCTTTGATATATGGAAATTGGATCCTACGTTATATCGACATGATTCGTTCTAAGGAAACCTCCAAAAGCAACCCAAACTTTTAAAGACAGTAATATTCCGAATGTTCGGGTTATTAAGGGACCAGACCTCACTATAATGAACTGTCTGAGGAACTATAGGATCCTTTGATATATGGAAATTGGATCCTACGTTATATCGACATGATTCGTTCTAAGGAAACCTCCAAAAGCAACCCAAACTTTTAAAGACAGTAATATTCCGAATGTTCGGGTTATTAAGGGACCAGACCTCACTATAATGAACTGTCTGAGGAACTATAGGATCCTTTGATATATGGAAATTGGATCCTACGTTATATCGACATGATTCGTTCTAAGGAAACCTCCAAAAGCAACCCAAACTTTTAAAGACAGTAATATTCCGAATGTTCGGGTTATTAAGGGACCAGACCTCACTATAATGAACTGTCTGAGGAACTATAGGATCCTTTGATATATGGAAATTGGATCCTACGTTATATCGACATGATTCGTTCTAAGGAAACCTCCAAAAGCAACCCAAACTTTTAAAGACAGTAATATTCCGAATGTTCGGGTTATTAAGGGACCAGACCTCACTATAATGAACTGTCTGAGGAACTATAGGATCCTTTGATATATTGAAATTGGATCCTACGTTATATCGACATGATTCGTTCTAAGGAAACCTCCAAAAGCAACCCAAACTTTTAAAGACAGTAATATTCCGAATGTTCGGGTTATTAAGGGACCAGACCTCACTATAATGAACTGTCTGAGGAACTATAGGATCCTTTGATATATGGAAATTGGATCCTACGTTATATCGACATGATTCGTTCTAAGGAAACCTCCAAAAGCAACCCAAACTTTTAAAGACAGTAATATTCCGAATGTTCGGGTTATTAAGGGACCAGACCTCACTATAATGAACTGTCTGAGGAACTATAGGATCCTTTGATATATGGAAATTGGATCCTACGTTATATCGACATGATTCGTTCTAAGGAAACCTCCAAAAGCAACCCAAACTTTTAAAGACAGTAATATTCCGAATGTTCGGGTTATTAAGGGACCAGACCTCACTATAATGAACTGTCTGAGGAACTATAGGATCCTTTGATATATGGAAATTGGATCCTACGTTATATCGACATGATTCGTTCTAAGGAAACCTCCAAAAGCAACCCAAACTTTTAAAGACAGTAATATTCCGAATGTTCGGGTTATTAAGGGACCAGACCTCACTATAATGAACTGTCTGAGGAACTATAGCAGTGACTTTACTATAAACGATGGTTCACTAAATTCAAAATCATTGAAAAATATTTCTTTAGCATATTGCAGAGGAATTGTTGCAATAATACACAATTTGCATTATGCACAGCGTAAATTGTTAGTATGAAGAATAGCTATAGTTTTGGAAAAAGTATTCTAATATTTTAATCTTTGAACATTTACATCAAATCTACATTTTTTAAACTCCTGAACTATGCAAAAATTGAAACGCATTAAATCATTTTAATTATTTTTATCTAGGCGGAAAAAGTCTTGCCAAATTAGCAATTTTTTAAATGTTTAATAATTTTTAAAGATTTTAGCTTTTTGACAGATATTTTTTCCCCAAAGATAGGATATAATTTAAAATTAACCACTTTGCATCGAGTTTAAGGTACTTAAACTGCGTCTTCTTTATTATTATTTTTTTGTCCAAAGATCTTCGAAAAACACATTTCATTTTTTGCACATGGCTACCTTTGTGCTTGCTGTTGACGCGATTATCTATCGAAACGAACAGGTAACAAAATTACCATAGTCACTGTTTTATATTATTTTTTTTCCGTAGTGCAATGTGTTACTTTTTGAAAGAAGTAGGACAGTGAGATACAAGAAAAATAACTAAATTTTAAAATCTGACGAGTGCAAAACTTCCACAGTCCTTCAGCTAGCGCAAAAGGAATGCTTGCAATATACTTAAATTATTTTTTTTTCAGATAAGTTAATTTACTAAAAAATTTTTTTGAGGCATAAAAAGTTAAATGTCGATAGAAAAAAGTCGCAAAAAATAAATTTACTCATTCTAAATCATTTTTAACGAATTTTTTCTTTCAATATTCATTTTTTTTTAAAATTTGAACATCCACCAACTCCTAATCCACCAACAAAATTCGCAAAGTAAATCCACCCACAACAAAGTAAATCCACCAACAAAATTCGTCTCCTATAAGTAGATTTGTAATCACTACATTTTTAAAAAAATTGTAGTCAACTACATTTGTAATAAAGTTGCTGGAGTTAATTATAGTTATTCCGACCACTTAGAGTAAGAAAAAAAATAAAATAAAATACTTACATCTTCTTCATGATCAAATGCATTAAAAACATCATAAGGTAGACAGGATAGAAGATCAATGATAAACCAACTTTTAAGGTAATTCATCCTAATTATTTTAGGATCTGAAACAACTTCTCCACCGGGTCCAACAAATGTAGTATGAAAATTAAGTACAATATCTATAAAAAAAATGACATCAACAATACTATCCAAGACTAATAAGGACACATCTTCGGAAGTTTTGTTTTTGAAGGCCACATTATACGGAACCATAATGGCCGTGTAAAAAGTCAAGCACAAAATAACCCAATCCCAAATGGCTTTGAAGGCGCAATAATGTAGCAAAATATGAGGAGGAGTTTTGGGAGCTTCTTGACGATACTGGGGAAGGACTTCCGAATTCAAACTGATCATCTGAAAAAAAGACATTAATTAGGCACAAATAAAGCAAAACTTTTACGATAAGGATATTTTACAATGGTAATTTCGAAAATTCGTCATCACGAAAATTCATTTCAAATTTCGTCATCACTTCACAACAATATATCACATTACATCAATTAATCGATACTCTGTAAAAAAATGGATTCTTAAATATCCGGAATTTTCTTCATTTTTGAGAAAACCGTTTCCTGGTATGTGCTCCAAGCAAAAATTTCGTCAAAAAGATGAAATAACTATCGTCACTTCTTCGAGGAAACGAATTTCGTCAAAATTAAAGAAATATTTTTTCTTTCTATTTTTTTTTCCCAAAAAAAGAAAGATAAATTACAACCGCGCTTGGAGTGGGATCCGAACCCGAGATCTTCCTGGTACGAGGCCAACACTTTGATTATTTTACAAGCCGGTAGTCTTATCTCTTCACTTTATTTTCAATTGTTTAATCTTCATCCTGGTTTCGACATTCTAGTTAATCTCCCACAATTTACTACGATGAGGTTTCAAGTTAAGGAAATATTTTTGTCATATATTTGAAAGTTTGCGTTTTGTCACAAATCACGTGATTTCGCGACAAAATGATTTTCAAAATTACAGCTCAAATACAGCTCAGAGTTTTTGCTGAATCGTCAAAAGTAAGAGTTGTAATTCAAAGAGTGTCGCATAATTTCTGGATTCTTATATGTATTTTTGAATTCTTTATTTCGCTGTGGTAATAAATAGTTTAAATCAATTTTATTTTCAAATCCTGAATCATACATAAAAGCCTACACCTTGTTACCATTCGGAAAAATCTTTCGTAAAAATAGTAAGTTGGCAGGCACGTATAAAGCCCTAAATTTAACTGCACATTAGGTCCATGTGGTCGGAAATAAATATTCAAGGGAGAAAAAACGTATCCCTCTGAGCAATCAGTATGGAGCCTGGGAAGAACAAAAGAGGGATTAAAATAATCAAAAGTCAATTTGTTTAGTGAGGCTGAAATACATTCGATTTGCATTAAGAACCATCACAAAGCTTTATATTCAACTAAACTGGTTTTCGATAATTTTAATCCTTCTTTTCCTCGTATTTACCTCAATAATAATTAGTTTCAGTTTTAAAACACTTTTGTTCTTTCGCGTTTAATTTTTATTTATTTATTTATTTATTATTATTATTATTTTTTTTTGCCACTCCTGGTGCAAATTTTTTTTCTAAGGTTAGATTTTTTTCTACGGCTAGTCCGATGGTAAGAAAATTCTAACCCGAACCAAACAAACTAACTGAACCAATCAGAAAGAAACACGCTTTCTGGAGAAATTGTAATTAAAAGATACAGATAGTTAATATATCTGCGGTTTACTAAAAGCGAGTCATATTTAAAAATAAACAAATCATAAATCAAGTGTCAGTTGTAATGTATGTTGTTTTTTATGTAATGAAGTTGTAGAATTGTTTATTCATTTGTAGTTTATATTTTTAACTATTCAAAATAATATTTAACAGTTCAAAATAAATTATGGTTTTTCTCTCTAAAAAAGGTATAGCTGGAAATCATTATCTATTCATAAGTCATGTCTTAAATTATTAAAAATCAATTTGAATTGAATTTGAATTCAATTTGAAAAATCAATCAGTAAAAAAAAAATTTGCGCAGTAGTAAAATCTATCATGCCAAAGCTCAGCTTAAATAATTAAAAAACTAATGGATTACGTAGATTTCTAAAATTATTATTGATTTCATAAATAGCTAATTCACTCTGAATCTAAAAAATTGGTAGAGTCAAGCATAAATGAGTGTTACCCTATATTGAATACCCGCCAAATTTGGCGAGGACACAGTACCGGGTAATGAGAATTGATGACTATGTCTGGTTATCCGGTACCGGATGCTGAAATTCTTTCACAGAGTCCGGGTATGAAAATATGACTGGCTAGGCCTGGTACCCGGTATATCCCTTGTTCGCTGCCTTTTTTGTAGCCTAATAGATAGTATTAAAGAATAAAATTCCCTCTATTTCTATTTTATGATACTATAAGTTTGTTGCTTTTTTAAAACCTAATAGATAGTTTTAAAAGCCCAAATCTCACTTCGAGATCATTTAAGTTTGTAGCTTTTTAATCGCCTAATACAGTGTTTTCCAAAGTGTGGTACGCTTTCCCCCAGGGTACGGGAACAGTTTAGCGGGGGAACTCATTAATATGCGCTTGCAACAAACGAAAATTTCAAAGGATTTTATTTAAAAAACAAAGCTAGCCATGAAAATTTGCGATTACGTATTTTTCTTTTGGCTATATTTTGCAGAGTTAACAGTCAATAATTAGGGGTGGCAACAGGCAGTTGCGATTTTTGACTTTTTTGCAATTTTTTTATAGTAAAAAATGCATAAATTTTTTTATTAGTGGTACACAGCGTTACGAAAAATTTAGAAAGGGTACATAAAAGTCATAAGTTTGGAAAACACTGGCCTAATAGTTGGTATTACAAAACCAAATTTCATGAATTTTGACTTTATAATAGTTACAGATTTTTGCTTTTTAAAAGTCTAATAGATAATATTAAAAAACCAAATTTTATTTCATGATGGTTGCTTTTTTGTAGTTTAATAGATGGCATAAAAATAAAAAAAATTTCACTTAATGATAATTTAATTATGTTGCTATGCAATAATACTAATAAATAATATTAAAAAAAATTCACTTAATGATAATTTAAATACTTACATGAGCGATTTGTGATTGTTTTGTGTTTTCTGTTTTGATGGGTAGATGCATCGAAAATTGTTGAACAAGAACGGATCGACTTCTCGTCACGGACCTCGCTAGTCGCGCGAACTTGCTCAGCCCTAAAAGAGAAGGAATTACATAGTCCTCATAGTTTATTTTATTGTAACTAATTTTAAGAAAACATATAGGGTTGATAACTATTTTGGTTATCATTAAAACTAATATTTACAACTGTACATAGACTCCCAAGATTAATGCTACATAGTAGTGTTTTCTTTCTTTCTTTTCATTCTTTTTTTCGAAACTAAAATATGACTTACCTTTGGATGCATCGTCTTCCAAGGGCTGTTTCAAGGCGGTTATGTCTCGAAAGATGAGGAGGAATAGAACAACTATATCCTTCTCGTTCTTTATGGGTGCTACGTGTAAAAGTAACCATAATGGAGACCCTAAAAATTAACAGCAATAAATATATCTTGATTAAAATACAGAGATATATTTCAAGGTATTAAAATAAAAGTAACTGGAACTGTAAAACTTTCATGAAAGTCTTTTTTCTTTAAAAGTAAATAGATTAGACACTCTATTTCCTAAAGCATGTCTCACGAAGAAAAAAAATTGATCAAAAACAACTCAAATATGGATAACATAATAAAACTTCTGTTAGGTATAAAAAATATACGCTTACGCGTTTTACCCTTATCGCACCCCCCACTTCACTTTGCATCTCTGTCAGAGAAGCAAGCATTCTTTCACTCAAGAACTTCGAACAAGGAAGTTCACTTGTCAGCTCTCTCATGAGCTACCTTTCATTGTTTACTGCTATTGCAGCAGTCATAATAATAATCTTCGTGTATATAGTTCATTTGTTTTATTAAGTTTTATTTAATAAATGTTTAATCAAACCACTACAGTCCATTTTATATTACATACAACGCACATAAATTTGGTCTGTCGAGCCGGAACTGTTACCTTTAAAAATGGCTTCAAAGAATAAAATTACTATCCTAAATCGCAAAAGAGGCTCATTAAAATGTCAATTAACAAAAATTGACCAATTTCTAGTTACTGAAACGGTCTTGGATATTGTGAAGTGCCAAATAAAATTGGAAGCTTTGGAAAAAATCAAATGCAAGAGTTAAAAGATGATTACTTCGAAATAGTAAAAAATGTGGAAACTTCGGAAGAAGAAATAGAAAGATTAGAGGTAAGTCTCAAAACAATTTTCACCTCTAATAAACAAACTGTTTCGATTGAATAATTCAGAACTCTTGTCAAAAACAGTCAACATTAAACTGCCAGAAATTCCGTTACCTAAATTTGATGGGCAATATCAGGAATATCAGGATTCATTCAAATTACAAACTATCAGATGCTCAAAAACTCTTTTATTTGAACTCTACGTTAATTGGTCCAGCAGCAGACATAGTGACTTCAGATGATTCATTATATAAAGCATTGTCCGAGAGATTTGAAAACAAAAGATTAATTGTTAACAGTCATTTTAATGAAATATTATCTTTGGAAATACCTTTTCAAGAATCCGCAAAAGGGTTAAGAAATTTTGTTGATTGTATTCAAAAACATATTCGAGCTTTAAAAACAATTGGTTAAGAGTTGAATGATTTTTCTGAGGCATTGTTAATTCATTTAATTTTGAAAAGGCTAGATAAAGAAACTAAAAAACAGTTCGAACTTTCATTGGTATCATCTGATTTACCAGCTTGGAAAGAATTCATTGAATTTTTAGTATAAAGATGTTTAATGCTAGAGAATATTCAGGCTAATATAATAACAAAACCAAAACATTCATTCGAAAGGAGTCAAAAGGGAAAAGCACTTTTGGTAAAAAATGATCATAAATATGTTTGCGTCTTATGTTAAAAAAAAACCACCCCAGTTTTAGATGTGAGTCATTCTTAAAGTTAGACGAACTTGCTCGATTTCATGTCGTAAAACAGAATAATTGCTGCATCAATTGCTTAAGTCCCCATCATAAGTTAGCTCAATGCCCATCAACACGTGCTTGTACCATCTATAATGTGAAACATAACACCCTCTTACACAGGAGAATTGATAAGAAGCATGCTCTTGAAGAGCCCCCTTTGACTCAAAACCCCATAAATCTGTAGATTCTCAAACACAGTCGGAATTATCCTTTTCTCTTATCGCAGGGAAGGAAATAATTCCGAAACAAAGTGTTTTACTCTCCACATGTGTTTTATGCATAAAAAATGCATCTAGTAACAGATTAATAGCGCGCGGCATAATTGACACGGGAAGTCAGCAATCATTTATTTCGACTGAATTAGCTAATAGATTAAATATAATAAAGGTTAAAAATCATATATCTATTTCGGGAATAAATGGATGTATTACGCAATTACATTCAAAGATATGTACAGATATTTCGAATAAAGATGAGTCCTATTCGAGGACTGTTGATCTTTTAATCACTCCCAAGATTACAGATTGGATTCCGTCGCATAACATAAATGTATAAAAGTTAAATATTCCTTCGGAATTAATTTTAGCTGATCCGAAATTTTGGGAATCAAATAAAATAGATATTTTATTATCTGCTCAGTTTCTTTTTGAAATTTTGTTACCAGGTAAATATAGCACAGAAAACTTAATTTTCCAAAATTCAAAATTAGGATATTTAACCAGTAGGGTTATTGAAGGAAATGTTAGTGAGCAATATTGTGGTTTCATTGCGCAAATTAATCCAATTGAAGACTTAATTGAGAAGTTTTGGGGAAATCGAAGATATTAAAGATAAAAATTGTTCTTTAAGTGAGGAATCGGTTTATTGCGAAGAGCATTTTAAATTAACGCATAAACGGGACTCTACTGGCAGGTTGAGATGCCAATGAAAGAGGAACCGCCTAATTTAGGGGAATCAAAACATATCGCAGAGAAAAGGTTAAAGAGTTTAAATAAAAGATTATAGAAAAACCCTCAAATGAAGGAACTTTATTCTAACTTTATTAGTGAATATGAGAATTTTAATCATATGGAAAGAGTTAATGAGGAGAAATTACCCTCTCATAACTATTATTTACCACACCATTGTGTAATCAAATCAGAATCTAAAAGCGCTCCTCTTAGAATGCATCTTCTCCTTCCTCAAATGGAATTTCACTTAATGATGTGTTACTGAAAGGAGATATTGTTGAAGATATTTTTGATCTAATACTCAGATTTAGAACGCATAAGTTTGCCTTTACTTTCAATGTCCAAAAAATGTTCAGGCAAATACTCATAACTCCTTCACAAAGGGACTATTTGCGTATTTTGTGGACAGATAAAATAACCAATCAACTTGCAACTTTATAATTAAAGACTGTTACCTATGGAACTGCTTGTGCCTCATTTCTTGCAATAAGAACTCTTAAGCAACTTGCAGCCGATGAAGCGAAGAATCACCCATTAGCATCTGAAGTCGTTTTACGAGATATGTATATGGACGATTGTATCTCGGGTTCCAAAGACATAGAATCAGCACAAATACTTCAACAGCAGTTGATAAGTATGTTCGCTAATTGTGGAATGAGTCTTCATAAATGGACATCTAATTCCTTAGAATTGTTGAATGATTTATCTAGTTCACTGAAAGAACATTCTTTTTCCATTTTTGAGCATGCAACTGCCAAAATTCTTGGAATGAACTGGTTAAATTTCGATGACCTTTTTGTTTACAAAATTGATTGTAACCAGAACACTACTTATACCAAAAGAACCATACTTTCCCTAATTGCCAAGTTGCATGACCCACTTGGTCTTCTGGGTCCAGTCATTAGCAAGTTTAAAATCTTCATGCAATCATTATGGTTACAAAAACTCAATTGGGAAGATACTTTGCCCCAAGCCCTAACAAAGAGCTGGTGTGCTTTAGTCTCATCTTTAAAGGACATTGAACAAATAAAAATTCCCCGTTGGATTTTAGTAGATAACCCAACAAAGGTTATTTTACACTGTTTCTCAAATGCTTCTGAAGCTGCATATGGAGCAGCTATATACAATCAATGTATACTTCCGGACAATTCAGCTACAGTAAGATTGGGTACTAGCAAGTCTCGAGTGTGTCCATTAAAAACTATTTCCATATCTCGCTTTGAATTATGTGGTTGCCTTCTGGCTGTTCAACTCAAAACAAGAGTAGAACAATCTTTGAACATTATCCTTGATGAAATAAAAATGTATACCGATTCATCCATTTCTTTGGCCTGGATTCGGACACCATCGCATCAGCTAAAGACCTTTGTCGCCAATAGAGTTGGAAAAATACAGCAGTTAAGCAGAAACTGTAAATGGCAACATGTTTCATCGAAGTGCAACCGAGCAGATTTACTTTCCAGAGGAATACTTCCAAATGTGCTCGTTGATCACAAACTTTGGTGGCAGGGACCTACCTTTCTGCAAGAACCTGCTTCCTTAAACCTAGTATCTAACCACTTAGATGATCCCTCAGCAGATAGAGACTTTTTGTGTGAACTTAAAGACACTAACACTCAGAACTTAATTGCTGTCAAATCTGATTTTATAGATAATTTTTTGAAATCAACTAATAATTATAGAAAATTAATCCGTGTATTTAGTTTCATCCTTAGGTTCATAGGAAACTGCAGAAAACAAAAGAAATCAGGTGAGTTAAACGCAGAAGAATTGAATAGCAATGAATTGAAGTTGATTTCCTTGATTCAAAAGGAAAGCCTAAATCAAGATTATGATAGGTTAAGCATCTCTCAACAGGTAAAAAATTCCAATTTAAAATTTTTTATCTCCATTTATTGATGAAAATCAAAATGTTATTCGTGTTGGAGGTCGATTAAGGAATTCAGAATTATCTCATGAAAATAAATTTCCTTTGATTTTGCCTAAAAATCATACCATCACTAAATTAATTATGTTAGATGTACATGAAAGAAACTGTCATGTTGGCGCTCAAACACTTTTGCATTTAACGAGACAAAAATATTGACCTATTGGAGGCAGAAACTTGACGCGAAGTATTGTTCATGATTGTGTAATTTGTGCAAAATTTAATCCTCAATTCTTAGTGCAAAAAAATGGGAGATTTACCCGTGGAAAGATGCATTCCATCTTTCCCATTTAATATTACAGGAGTTGATTTCTGTGGTCCCTTTCAAATAAAAAACAAATTTCATAGAAAAGGCCCATTGCAAAAAATTTATATTGCCATTTTCATTTGCTTTGTAACTCGCGCAGTTCATTTTGAAATAGTTTCATATTTGACATCAGATTCATTCATGCCTTAAAACGATTTATGTCTCGAAGAGGTAAAGTTTCAACGCTTCTTACAGACAATGGCCGTAATTTTGTAGGTGGGAATAATGAAATTAAACGCTTATTTAAACTAGTTAGCAAACCAGATAATATTTTGGCAAAATATCTTAGTTCTGAAGCCATTCATTGGAATTTCATTCCCCCCAGATCTCCACATTTCGGAGGCCTTTGGGAAGCTGGAATAAAATCGTTTAAATTTCATCTTTTACGAGCAGTAGGATGTTTAAAATTAAATTTTGAGGAATTTTTAACAGAAACAAACCAAATTGAAGGAATCTTAAATTCCAGACCAATTGTACCTCTTTCTTCTGATGCAAATGAAGAACAAGCATTAACTCCAGGTCATTTTCTAAACGGAAGACCAATTTTGGCCATCGTAGAACCTAATTTAACAGATTTGTCAGATAACTCTATAAAAAGATGGCAACGTGTAACTAAAATTGTTCAGTATATCTGGCAAAGGTGGCATAGAGACTATCTAAATCATTTGCAACAGAAGAATAAATGGTTTTTCCAAAAACAGAATATTTCTGTTGGACATATAGTAATAGTTAATGAAGATAATCTTCCAATTAACCATTGGTTATTAGGAAAAATTGAGAAATTGTTTTTTGGAAAGGACAATAGCGTCAGAGTTTGCCTTGTGAAAGCAAAAAATGGTATATATAAAAGATCAATTAATAAATTGGCTGTATTACCAGTTTCAACTAATTAAGAATTTGTTTATGCGGAAATTATTATTTTTTATTGTGTTTCTTCTTTTATTATTCTTCTTCTAGTAAGCAATTACACTTGTGAAATTTTAAATAATATATGTCCATATATATAGTTTTTATCTTGCATATATTTGATTAGTTGCGTAACGCATAATTTTTACTACATATGTTAATTTTTAGTTATTGGATAGTTTGTGCAATGTCTTGACAATCAGACAGACCTTGCACGGTGGGGCGGGATATGTTAGGTATCAAAAATATACGCCTACGCGTTTTACCCTTACCGCACCCTCCACTTCACTTTGCATCTCTGTCAGAGAAGCAAGCATTCTTTCACTCAAGAACTTCGAGCAAGGAAGTACACTTGTCAGCTCTCTCATCAGCTACCTTTCATTGTTTACTGCTATTGCAGCAGTCATAATAATAATCTTCGTGTATATAGTTTATTTGTTTTATTAAGTTTTATTTAATAAATGTTTAATCAAACCACTACACTCCATTTTTTATGACATACAACACACAACTTCCTTTCCAAAAAGACGTTTTACAAAATAAGATACGAAGCTATAATACAAGTTTTTATTTTTTTTTGTTTTATTTATTTTTTATGTTTTAGTTAATTTATTTGTTTTCTGAACTTACAACAATGAATCACAAATTATAAATCTATCCCCCCCCCAAAAAAAAAAAAACTAGATGAAATGTTTTTTTCCAAGTAGAAGAATCTTCCCCCTCCTCGTTTATAAGGGACCCAGAATTTGAATTTCGCGCATTCCATTCCGCTGAGTTCGTGCTAAAGCTCTGACTAGTATATCCTCCTTAAGAAACACTTATGTATAATAAAAATTAAAAAATATTTCTATAAGGAGAAAAATTGTTTTGTAAAAGAAAATTTTCAAAAAACGATATGAAAAAAATCTAATTTCCTTTCTTTTAACCCATTTGTTGATATTGAAAATGAAATAAATAACGTATACACTCTCATTCAACTATAAGTTAATATAAAAAAATATAGTTGATTTTAAAAATTCAGAGTTTTCAGACGAAACCTTTTTGTTTAAATCAAATATTAAAATATCACAAAAAATTAAAAAAGGAGTCTTAAAGAAAATGTTAATAAAACTTATTCTGTAATATTTATGAAAGCAGAAGATCACGCAGCAAATATGTAAAACTTAATTCAGTGTGTAATATAGTTTTATTAAATGTTCCTTTATATAACAAGATGAGATTTAGCATTCAGAAATAGTTTTAATTTGTTTTTATAACGTTAGGCCTAACACTCGAATCCTCAAAATACGCAAAGTAAGGTATTCAAAATAGTTAATTTTAATTAAATTATACTAGATAATAATACACTATTTATATCAGAAACAATGATTTTACATATTAAACCTAAACCAGAATTTTTATAAAGATCTGGCATATGGACTAAAACTTCTCTACATTTTAGTAATATATTAATAATATTAATAAAGTTAAAAAATCAATAAATACATTTCATTGTAAATAGTTGGTTTCAAACATTTCATTGTTTCAGTGATACATTTCATTTGTAAAGAACAATTTCTCAATCACGAGAAAAATCTTCTTTTAAGAACCATAAAAATCAACTGCTTTGTTTACGATATTCATGGTAACACACTTACTCCACCTTTAAATACAAGCTGGCAATTGTTTATTTTATCCATAAATTTATAATTATTATAACACGTTGAATATCTTATTTAATTGTTTGTTAATATTTACTTAAGTTCTCACTTGGTGGAAACCCAGTAGCAAAAACCTTCATCGCGCAAAAACCTTCAATAAAATTCAACTTAAACATAAAATTTTTATGTATAGTTTTTAAGAACCTTATGTTCACAAATTTTGTGAGATGTATGTTAGAGTAAACTGAATTTGGTAATAATAATCTCTGGTGGTAGACAAATTTGGATTTAAGTAGTTAGTGCAGCAGATTTATGCTGTAATTTCTGCTACCGGTGGTGTTCATGTATGTTCAAAAATAACATAAGTACAGATACTATTCCTTATAGATCTCTCATATAGATAATTATAATATATTATCTCTTTCTTATAGATAGATCTTTCTTTCTGATTGAACAGACCTTATGTAATGCAAATAAATCTGAAGCAATGATAAATGGTGATAGTGGACTCATATTTATCTAAAGAAAGGTAAAAATTTACTCACTGTTCTTTTTGTAAAGGAGAATTTCCACCTGTATTTGGTCATGGTTTTCTAGGCTATGTTCAACTTTGGATATACTCATTCTATCTGTGTGTTCCCCATACATAAAGGCGCATCGGCATGATTTCTGCATCACCTCGGCTCGATTGTAACCGGATATTTTGCAGAAGGACTCGGAACAGTAAACGATTGGGAAGTCAACAATCTGAGCGTTAGCCAAAAGGAAACTACAATCAGCTAAACAAAAGAAAACATGAAAAATTTGCTTTTATTGAAATACATTACTAGAGAAGAGAGATAACATTTACAACATATATGGCACAATAAATAAATACAAAAAGGAGAAAAAGAAAAAAGAGAAAAACGGAAAAAATCAAGAAAATCAATAAGTTCCATTTACTGCGCACAAGCTGGAAGTATATAGAACTCTTAAAATTTCAAAAGGTAGGAAAAATATGGAAAAAATTACAGAATAATGAAAAAAGAAAAAAAGAAAATTATTTTTAAAAAAAATCAATGAAAATCCGGAAAAAAAAGTTATAATCTCTTCATCAGCTCACACGATTATATCCGCAAAAAGGAGGGCTTTCTAATATTGTAACAATATCGCCAAAGCAAAATATATTAATAGAATAGTGTGAGGAGTACTTAAAAAATTTTTTGAAACAAAATAGAATAGAACACATTAAGTAATAAGCATCACGTAAAAAAACAGAAAATAAAATGTAGAGAAAAAACAGAACAAAACATAAAACGAAATCTATAAAGCGAGTAGTGAATTCAAATGAACATTCATAAAGGGGAAAATTTTTAAGAATGATTTAAAATATTTTAATAATAAGATTGCCAGATTACAAAATATGAAAACAGAAGTGCTAATTGAGGTAAATAAAAGGTTTTGTTTTATAGCGGGTTCTTACTGCAGTACTGAAGCGATTTGTTAGTAACCACAAAACATAGGGAGTAGTTGCCAAATATGGTCCCAATAGTTTAGGCAGGAAATCAATTTTTAAGGTCTAAAATCCATCACAAAATTTACATTTATACAGAGAAAATACGTTTTTGTGCCTGATTTCGTAACTTAAAATATCATTTGCACTAACTAATTAGTAGATTTAAGGTTGGCTCTACAAATAATTAAAATTCAATCCTAGTACATGATTATTAAATAGGTTAAAAAAGAGTTCTATTTTGTGCACTATCTACAATAATTGTTTGGGCACTCATGGATATTTTACATAATATACAATAAGTATTTGGTCATGCAAATCCATGGGTTTGTAATTATGGTGTGGGTATTTCCCCTGCTATGTACTGAGATCGTTGTTCTAAATTTGTGAGAAGTTCAACGCTTTTACTACATTATATTTGTCTGTAAGGAGTTTTATGGGTTAAACCAATGTTACTTCCAGGAAAACAACGCTAGATGGAATTGACAATAGGGTCAACTGAACGAATTGGCCTGCCCAATTTTGCTCAAATTTTGTCATTTAAAAATACATAGTATAAAATTATGTCAAATATTTTATACCTTACTATTCAATATTTTTTCGATCATTATCAAATAAAATAATAAAAAGTAATAAATAATTATTAAACAATATTTTTTACATAGTTATATCTTTAGAGAATTGTGTGCAAAAAAAAAAATTTTTTTTTTCGATTTTCTTTAAAACTTTACGGGCTAAATACGTAGAAACTGAAGTCGGTTAAATAGTTCTCAATAAATGAAGGTTTACAGATTCTTTAGATGATGAGCCATGCAAAAACTGAAACTAACATTAAAGAGTTTAAACTATTGGAATATAATTTCTCAAATTGCGATCTGATATTTTGATGTTCAAAACACCAACTCCGTTGGGAAAAAAATGTTTATTCACAGAAAGTACGTTTCCGAGCCTCTCTTTGTAACTCAATTTATAGTCAGCGCTATTTAATTAACGTATTTGAGGTCACCCTTTTAAATCATTAAGATTGGCACTTAATATGGGAAAATCCAATTATTAGAACTAAAAATATTTCAAATAATATCCTTTTTATTATTTTGCGCAGTGTCAAAAAGTTAAAGGATAATTGGAAAATCCAGTGAAAAAAATCAAGTATTCCCAAGACCTTAGATCAAGTATTTTTTAACCTCGAATGAGAATTTATTGCAAGACCTGTATTACCGTCAGGGGAGTCATACCATTTATTCAACCGACAACAGCATTTGTTACTCGCTTAAAATCGTTATAGCAACACAGTTTTTAAAGAAAAGCTTGAGAATGAAGGCATTTCTTTGAAATCACGTTCAATCAATTAGATTTTTATTGTTTTGTCTCACGTTTAATGCATTTAATACATGGTAAAAAAGTACGCCAATATGTGTGTTATCTATGGCATTATTTGGAAGTTAATCCATAATAATTATGAGAGTTCACTGCATCTTAAAAGGTGCAAGAAGTAATTAACAGTGACCTTTAAACAATTAGAAATAAACAATAAATAGTAAAAATGGGGCAAAGGACACTTTCAATTCTGTGATCATCAAGTGTTCTTTCCTGTTCCTGGGAAGTCAAAAGATGGCTTGAATTTATAGTGTTTGCTTGGCTAATTGAACATATGTAAGTAGAGAGTACTTCTATTTTGAACAAATGTTCTAGATAGCAGTAATAGTCTGTCTGCAGTCTAAAATTTTCTCTATTACGGAGCCTATGGCTATACAATTTCCAACAACTTTGCATGCCTATTCACATTCATTATTAAAAAAAATATATGGTGTTTTTGAGGTGGACAGGTATAAAAAAAAATACACCTGAGAGGTGAGGTTATGTTTTGCACCAAAAAATAACTTCATCAATAAACCTCAATAACGTAATCCTCAATAATAATTTCAACCTCATTTACAACTACTAAAATCAACCTCATATATAGCTCAACAGTACTTTTATGATCGGGTGAAATTATTCACCTTAAAGTGTAGATGAAATAACAAGCATACCTCAAAATCAACCTCTATAAACTGGTTGCTCTAAGGTAGATTTCTATCAATCCCAACCCAAAAAACCTTAAGTGTGAATTAAAAAACTTCATTTGCCTTGATTTTAAATCTTGGGAGGTAATTTCTTAAGATTCTGTTTGAACTCCACTTCCAATAAACTTTAAATCAACTTTAATACCTCAAAAACAGCTTAAATTTTTTAAGGGATAGTATAAGCATTGATATTCTGTAATTTAATGTTAAATACATTCATTAAAAGTTTTTAATTTCTGGGACAACTGAAAATAAGCATTTCCTCGGTCAGTGTGCAAAAAATCAATCTAAATAACTTCTATTCTTATGAATGAACGTAAAAAGCGTTCTTGAGATGTTACTCAAATATGCTAATAGTTAATTGAGTACTTTGTCTGAACAAACATTTCTTTTGGATTCAAATTCTGTGGGATTGTTGCCCTCTCAAAATATCACACTTTTCTCAAGAAAGTACCCTTAATTTAAATTTTTCCTTAATGTAAATTTATTTTAATGTATTCTTAATATAAATTTATTGTAATGTATAACTTAGTATAAACTTTCTATTCTTATGAATGAACGTAAAAAGCGTTCTTGAGATGTTACTCAAATATGCTAATAGTTAATTGAGTACTTTGTCTGAACAAACATTTCTTTTGGATTCAAATTCTGTGGGATTGTCGCCCTCTCAAAATATCACACTTTTCTCAAGAAAGTACCCTTAATTTAAATTTTTCCTTAATGTAAATTTATTTTAATGTATTCTTAATATAAATTTATTGTAATGTATAACTTAGTATAAACTTTCTATTCTTATGAATGAACGTAAAAAGCGTTCTTGAGATGTTACTCAAATATGCTAATAGTTAATTGAGTACTTTGTCTGAACAAACATTTCTTTTGGATTCAAATTCTGTGGGATTGTCGCCCTCTCAAAATATCACACTTTTCTCAAGAAAGTACCCTTAATTTAAATTTTTCCTTAATGTAAATTTATTTTAATGTAATCTTAATATAAATTTATTGTAATGTATAACTTAGTATAAACTTTCTATTCTTATGAATGAACGTAAAAAGCGTTCTTGAGATGTTACTCAAATATGCTAATAGTTAATTGAGTACTTTGTCTGAACAAACATTTCTTTTGGATTCAAATTCTGTGGGATTGTCGCCCTCTCAAAATATCACACTTTTCTCAAGAAAGTACCCTTAATTTAAATTTTTCCTTAATGTAAATTTATTTTAATGTAATCTTAATATAAATTTATTGTAATGTATAACTTAGTATAAACTTTCTATTCTTATGAATGAACGTAAAAAGCGTTCTTGAGATGTTACTCAAATATGCTAATAGTTAATTGAGTACTTTGTCTGAACAAACATTTCTTTTGGATTCAAATTCTGTGGGATTGTCGCCCTCTCAAAATATCACACTTTTCTCAAGAAAGTACCCTTAATTTAAATTTTTCCTTAATGTAAATTTATTTTAATGTAATCTTAATATAAATTTATTGTAATGTATAACTTAGTATAAACTTTCTATTCTTATGAATGAACGTAAAAAGCGTTCTTGAGATGTTACTCAAATATGCTAATAGTTAATTGAGTACTTTGTCTGAACAAACATTTCTTTTGGATTCAAATTCTGTGGGATTGTCGCCCTCTCAAAATATCACACTTTTCTCAAGAAAGTACCCTTAATTTAAATTTTTCCTTAATGTAAATTTATTTTAATGTAATCTTAATATAAATTTATTGTAATGTATAACTTAGTATAAACTTTCTATTCTTATGAATGAACGTAAAAAGCGTTCTTGAGATGTTACTCAAATATGCTAATAGTTAATTGAGTACTTTGTCTGAACAAACATTTCTTTTGGATTCAAATTCTGTGGGATTGTCGCCCTCTCAAAATATCACACTTTTCTCAAGAAAGTACCCTTAATTTAAATTTTTCCTTAATGTAAATTTATTTTAATGTATTCTTAATATAAATTTATTGTAATGTATAACTTAGTATAAACTTTTTTATTGTATTTATGACACTATTTAAGCCAATCTTTTTGCTCAAAATTATGAAGCTGTTTAAGTGAATCCAAAACTTTTTGTGCAAAATAATAGAACTATTTAAACGCTTCTGAAACATTTTGTACAAGACTATAAAACTACATAGTTCATCTAAGAATAATTATTTTTGCAAATTTTAATTATCTTAATGTCATTTATTGTTTTTTATTATTTATTTTAATAATGAGTTAGTAACTTAATAATTTTAATGTCATTTATTTTTTTTTTATTAATTATTTTAATAATGAGAATCGTTTCATTAATATCATTTTAAATTAAATACATTTATTTGAAAATATCAAAAAGTTTAGAAAAATCTGGTCAAATAGTTTAAGGGAGTCGTCTTTTCAAAATTTTGATTTCTCAATATCTATTTGAAGGATTTTTCTCAAACTTTGGGTTTATTCATTTAAAATTATATCGTTTGAAGTAATATAAAAAGTTGCATACTAATACAATTTTAAAAATTTTATCCTAAACATCAGCATTCAAATAAATAAATTTAAAAAATAAGATTTTGCAAAAATATCTTTAGATAAACGAATTTTACAATTTTACTCAAGGATTTTTTGATTTGCTTAAATAACACTCAAAAAGTAAGTTTAGACGACTAAACTTCGGTCACTTTAAGAATTGAGATCATATTTTCCAGATTGTGGTCATCTTTTGAGGGAAAATATTTTTATTAGAAACATTTTTGAATCTGGTTCGTAACTTAAAATATAGTATGCTCCTTTTAAATATCATAGTTCAGATTGTCCCCTTCAACCATAAAGATAAGATGCTAGTTAAATAATATACGATCATTAGCCTATTGTGTTTTTTTCGCACTGTGCAGTTTATCTAATTCTTGAGAAATTCTCATTAATCTTTTGAATTTTTCTAAAATTACAGTTAAAAGAAAAAAAATTTAGAAACAAATAAGGGAAACATTGTTTTGTCTTTTCCAACATACATGCTATTTGATTATTTATTTCGAAGCCATTTGAAATTCTTAAGTTTTTGGATTCCTTGTTGCCTATTCCAATGAATACTAACGAATTATTTAATGACTTTTCTAGTTCTTTTATTTTATTAAGATCTTTTTTTCTTTTAATTCTTTATATTTGTATTCCTGTAGTTAAATGCATCTTTAAATTGCTTTTTACATTTTAATTTTTTTATGCTTTTTATTTTCAACGAAATTTTAATGATAGAGTATTTGTATTTTTCACATTACAATATCTTTCATAAAAGAGGGAAAATAATCATAATAGGCATTCACTTTATCATAATAGGAAGAATAGTACCTGATTACTTTTAGATAATCTTCAACAGATTTAAAAAATTAATGTGCTAAATAATTTCGGAACGGTATAGTATCCAAATAAGGATAGGGAATATTTCGTTCTATGAACACTGTAAGAAATTTCCGAATAATATTACGGTAAAAAATTCTGGTACTCTGAGTGCAGTATCCACAAAATTCATTTTTACCATAAAATTTTATACCATTATTTTTACAGTAATATTTATTTAATTTCAATGATTCAGTAAATATTACTGTGAAAAATACGGTTAATCAGAATTTATGCTCCCTACAATTTTACAGTAAAAACTAATTTTATTGCCAAAAGCACCGGCACCTAGGTGCTAGTACTTTTTACCTGAATTTTATCCCGAATTTTTACAGTGTATAAATAAAGCAAAATAACTTGAAAAGCATAAATTTTTACGCGTGCTTCATTCACGTTGTTTTGTTTCACCAGGTAATTAAATACTTTATATTCATCTGTGTTTAGAATTCTTAAAAGTTATTTTAATTTCTATCCAAATGGATGAAAAATTATTTGGATGAAGCCGAAAAATTCTTTTACTGTAAATTACTCAAAAACAATGATATTTTTCAAAAATATAACTATAGACAAATGTATGCTACCTATATAAAAATGCTAATTGAAGAATTGTACTGATATAATTTTGTCAGAAACAATTCCATTAATATTCTAAAAAACCAAGCACTGACCTGAATAACAGTATAGTATCCAAAGTACTATACTGTTATTGAGGAAAATTAATAAGCTATAATTAGATTTTACTTTTTGGCACTCTGTTTACACACCATGACGGTCATGACGGTAAGGGCCTCATTGATCTAAAAGGGTGAAACCATACACAATAAAATCTGCATTTATACTGGTAATACCAATCCAAATTTGGTGTTAAAGTTGTATGTTATTTCAGTTTAATTCCGAATCGAAAATGAATCATACACACTTTGTAAGGTGTAATTAAATCTTGACTCCAGCAGTTGATAAAGCTTACACAAGTTCAGATTCATTTACTCCATTTATGAATTATTTCCATCAATGTTGGCAATAGTCAGACAATCAACAGTTTTTGTTCATAATCGAGACTTTACCTCGCACAATTCTTAGCCTTGTGAAACATGTATAGTGTTTTATTACACCACTTCAATGTAACGTAGTTGCCATTTTTGGTGTTGAGATAGACGAAAATTTTTTACAGTTTATTCCATGTATAAAAGTAGTTTATATGTTTGTCAAAATAGATTCTGCTAATATTTAGCTATGCTTGAAATACATTAGTAGCAAATGTGAATACATAATATTTTTATTGTAATTCATAAAAAAATGAGTAAAAAATTATGAATTCTAATTGATCCTCTCTACCTTGAAATCACTCTGAAATATTATTGAACAATAATGCAAAAAATAAATTCAAATTCATAAAAAAAAATCTAAGTAAAGTCATAATTTCTAATTGCTTCTCTACTTCAATCATTCTGAATTATTCTCAATAACTCTGAAATATTATTGAAAAATGGCGTAAAAATTAATTCCTTTTCATAAAAAAAGTTAAGTAAAATTATAATTTCTAATTGTTCCTTTACCTTGAACTCACCCTAAAATAATGTTTGGAAAATGGTGAAAAAATTCATTTTAATTCATAAAAAAATATGTGTAGAATTATTATTTCTAATTGTTCATCTATCTTGAAATCACATTAAAATATGATTGAAAATGGCGGATAAGTAATTTAATCGAAATTCACCTTTTTACAGTGAAGTAACGTTATTTGTTTGTATTGTTTCTACATAATTATTCGGATTTCACATCGTATATTGCACTTCACAATTGATTTCTCATCACATCACGTGTTTCCGAATCCTTTCAAATGCTCGCATTTGAAAAAGAAATACTCTTTCAAGGTAGAAAATTTGATTAGGTCAACATTGTTTCTCAGTGTGAGAAAAAATTATTATTAGGAAAGTAATTGTTTCAGTAAATTTATAAATGAACTTTTTCTTTCAAATTTCTAAAGCTATGTTAATTCATTTATCTTTGATGAGCTTGCTTTTTATTTCTATTTTAGAAATTCACAAAAAAAAATTTAAATTGAATAAACAGACAAAAAGAAATAATGCAATAAAAAAATGCAGTTTTTACGAATTTCATCAAAAAAATTTCGATCTTTAAAAATATACTAGATTAATTAAAAACTTGAGATCCTTTAGCTCAGATGAGACATTGGTGTCCCTTTTATGTATTTTTTTCTGGTACCCTAATTACAAGTAAAAATTTATTTTGGTATTTTTTTATAATAAAAAACAGTCTAATAGCTACTAAAAAATCTTTTAGAATATCGGAATTATATTTAAATAAAAAAAAAAGTCCTAAATAAAAAGTGTTTGAAAATTATTCTTCGTGAATATTCAAACATTTATCATTAACTGATTTTGAAAATTAAACAAATTTCATTTATGAACTGCTGTTTCTTTTAGATATAAATAACCGCTTGGAAATGAGTCGAGTTTGGAAGATATTATCTTTAATGTAAAAAGGTCCGGTGTCTTATATGTTGTATTTCATAACTTAAAATTATCATAAAGCTAAATATAATATTTTCTCCGTATTTCGATCAAATTTTATATAAAATAATAAAAAAAAGTATGAAAAATGAGAATTTTGCGTTAAAGAGTTAAGAATTAGTGAAATCTGTCGAGAATAATATATGCCGGTAAGTTATAAGTAAAATTATACTATTAAAGGGCTATATTGAACAAAATAAAGAAGAAAACGTACACTTAGTATAAGCAAAGATGTACTACAAATTTTTGATATGAGTCTCTTTTATAAAGTTAAACGAGCGCAGAAACTGTCCAAAGTCTCACATTTATAATCACTTTTTACTATTTCTTATTCACATATTCTTTATATATTTATGTATATTTGTATTCTTTATGTATGCATTTCTTACATATTATTTTCGGTATTTGTCTTCTTTATATTTACAACAGCCTACATACTTAATTAAAAAAAATAATAGAAGAATTGATCCTTTGAAATAAATAAACTTAGTATTAACAAACAGTTAGAGCCAGTTTTTAACTTTCGATGTTTGCTTATTTTTTTCTTATATGGAGCTGTCGGCAGTAAAGTTAAAGTGGTAGTAAGGGGAACAAAATAGCTGAAACAAACATTCATGCTTACTTTTTGAGTACTTATATATATCAAAGGTATTAGCGAAAAAAAATTTCACTCTTAAATGAAGTTGTAGCCTGAATATACCAATAAAATGAATACAGTATAACGCTTCGATAACACTAATTCTTTGATCACCGCTCATATCTGCTCATATCACGGAAAAATTGAAATTCCCTAGCCCAAAGCTATTTTGCAAATAAGTATAAATCCCTTTTAGTTTAATATATTTCTCGCGATGACCATCTTCATTAAAAAATTGTTTTTCTAACAAATTTCTTGCCTGTTATCTGAAGAATTTAAAATGTTAATTTGCATTCCAATTTTTAAAAAATTTTCTTGAACAATTTCATGAATCATTTCTTGAAACACTATTAAGAACACGATTATCATGTTCAAAAAGAAATTGCCTCTTTCCAAAGAAGACGAGCAAGCTGGGTAAAGAATATCTGCTCATAAAAAAGGGGAAAAAATTGCTTATTCAATGAATTCAAACGAAACTATTACTTATTTATCGAGGAAATAGTTACCTTGAGCAATATTTTTTCAGTATGTCATATTCTGATTCTGGACATCGCTAAAAATGCGTGTTTTTTTAGAAAATGGACGCTGCAAAAATGTATGCTTAAAAAAATAGACTAAGCTCAAAATGCGTGTTTAAGAAAATTGACACAGCTCAAAATGTGTGTTTAAGATAACAGGAACAGGTTTAAAAAGATGTTCAAGAAATTGAACACTGCTCAAAATGTGTTTTTAAGAAAATGGACACAGTTTAAAAAGCATGTTTAAGAAAATGGACACAGTTTAAAAAGCATGTTTAAGAAAATGGACACACCTCAAAATGTGTGTTTAAGAAAATAGAGATAGATCAAAATGCGTGTTAAAGAATATAGACACAGGTTTAAAAGCATGTTTAAGAAAATGAACACAGCTCAAAATGTGTATTTAAGAAAATGGGCACAGGTTTAAAAGCATGTTTAAGAAAATGAACACAGCTCAAAATGTGTATTTAAGAAAATGAGCACAGTTTAAAAAGCATGTTTAGGAAAATGCAGACAACTGGAAATACGTGTTTAAGAAAATGGACGCGCCTCAAGATGTTTAAGAAAATGGAGACAGATCAAAATGCGTGTTTAAGAATATGGACACAGCTTCAAATGCGTGTTTAAGAATATGGACACAGCTTCAAATGCGTATTTAAGAAATTTGACACGCATCGAAATGCGCGTTTAAAAAAATGGACATAACATCTATTCTGTTTTTCAAACTAGCATATGAAAATTTTTTCGCTCAGTACAGAGAAATGTGGATACGAGGATGAGAATTATAACTTTCTGAAATATGTTTGAAATTTCGAATATTAATTGTAAAAGTGTATACTATTTCACACATACTTTAATGAAAAAGAATAAAATTTTGTCATTAACTTGCTTATTTTAATTTATGAACTGTCTGTGGGAAAAGACTTCGCCAAAAATCCTTGTTTCATGGTCTCGTATAGCTAGGCTAGTATTTCTGCAAATCTCTAAAATTATGACATTCCGATAGGTTTTATTTTTTGCCCACAAAAATTGCTCTTCGTTACAAAAAGTAAGACTATTTAATTTTACTCTTAATTATTGTAACAACTGAAATAGAAAGTTACATTTATATCTCCACAGCAAAATTTCTTTCGAGGAAAGTTATGATACTTTGAACTCAAAAATAGTTTATTAAGATACTTTGAATTACAGAATCAAGAAAAATTACATATTTTAATTCAAGTTATTAAGCTTTGTATATATGACAGTGTTATGTTTCTGTTTCTGTTCTGTTCTTTTATTTAAAGTCATACCTACAACATTATTTCAAATTGAACGCAAATGTAATTTAAACAATCGATTAACTAAAATTTATGTAAAAATTATATCCTGGAAAATGTGTAAATGACAACAGCAATTATACCCTTTAATTTAGTTGTGTGAATTCCAATAATAAATCAAAATTAGCCTCATTTGAGCATAGTCATTACGTACAATTGTTTATTAATTCTGTTCTGATTTAAGTTGTTGCTTCTTTAAGAAAATATTTTTGTAAATGATATATGATTAATTATGTGAGAATTACATTGAATTCTAAAGAAAGAATTTAAATTTTCATAGAAAATATAATATTAGAAGCAGATTTCTCATCTATTTTTTTATAAATTAAACAAAGACAATGAATAATTAAAAGAGTCATTGAAATTTAAATGTTATTTAAATGTATTGAATTTATGTTATTTAAATGTTTATAAAGTTAGAAACAAAATTTAACTTTGATTTTTTTTTCTAAGATCAAAAGTTTAAATCATTTCAATAAAAGTGTTTAGAATTTGTTAAAGACGTAATTTTGGACTTTTAATGCTTTAATTTCTTATGAAGGCACAGAGCAGTCACGAAATGCTCGAAAAAAGATAAAAAGCAAACCCTCTTAAATATGCAAAATATCTACTATAGAGAAGGGAAGCAAGAGGGAAAAAATAAACAGCAGCATCCGAGAGGGAAAAACAATTCGAGCTGAGCTTTAACAGAAATTAAATATTTAAAATTATGTATAACTAATTAATTATCTATTTTTCATTACAAAAAATAGATAATTAATCACTTTGGTCTCATTTTCATATGCGAATGCAGGAAAGATTGATGTTATTTTAAAGAACGTATTTTCGATGTACTTCATTTTTTAGAGGAACTAAAATAGCATTAAACAATTAAAAAATTGCAATCAACATTCGCTGTCCGAAAAAGCACAAAAAGTTGAAGGTTAAATGAAAAAATGTTTTGTAACTTGTAAACATTAATAAATATTTCTTAGCCTTATATTTACTGTAAACTAATTTCTTATTCAAAACCATTTTGAACATAGGTGTAGATTAAGTTTTCCAGTAAATTTCGTATCTTTAGAGAAGTTACTACAATTACAAAGTAGTTTGTAGTGATTCCTGGCTACTACTTTTAATGTTAGTTCAAAAGAAACACAGCTCTAACGCAACCATTTTTCTTAATTTGATGGGTGAGTCTGTCAATGGGTGCAATGAAAACTAGCCTGTGGCTGTAGCTGAGCTTTAACAGAAATTAAATATTTAAAATTATGTATAACTAATTAATTATCTATTTTTCATTACGAAAAATAGATAATTAATCACTTTGGTCTAATTTTCATATGCGAATGCAGGAAAGATTGATGTTATTTTAAAGAACGTATTTTCGATGTACTTCATTTTTTAGAGGAACTAAAATAGCATTAAACAATTAAAAAATTGCAATCAACATTCGCTGTCCGAAAAAGCACAAAAAGTTGAAGGTTAAATGAAAAAATGTTTTGTAACTTGTAAACATTAATAAATATTTCTTAGCCTTATATTTACTGTAAACTAATTTCTTATTCAAAACCATTTTGAACATAGGTGTAGATTAAGTTTTCCAGTAAATTTCGTATCTTTAGAGCAGTTACTACAATTATAAAGTAGTTTGTAATTTTTATATTTAAAAAGAGTAGTTGTAGTAAACTACAAAAATAATGTAGTTTATAAGACCACTGGTTATTACACAACTTACACTCGCAACGAAAGCTTTGAATATTTCTTACAAGCAAGAATCTAGAAAGTAATTTAATTTTTTCTTAGAATACTTATTTATTTATACCATTATTGTCTAACATAACAAAGCTCACACAGTTGCTGTAATTCAAAGAATTTTGAGCTTTTGTACTGAAAGATGCATGTATTTTTTATGTCACACCCGCAACGCGTGAAAACTATTTTTTTAAAAAATTAATAAAGCAGAGGGGAATTGTAGATTTATATTAATGTATATGTAAGTGGTCAACGTTGAAATCCATAAAATTTAAACTATTCCTTTAAAATATTTTAACGAATGTAAATGTTATACCCGCAACTCTGTAGTTAACTTTCTTTCTTTAAAGAGTATAATAATGGATCCAAATAAATTCGCCATTTGCCTAAACCACTTAGTACATATTCTTTAAATTAGTCATTTTTGAAAAGATATTATGAGACCGCTTCTTTATACAAGGTTGTCCTATTAATTTATAATAGTTTTTTTTTTAAACTGACATTGCTCGAATTTATATTTTTTGAAACTACTTTATCGTTTAGTGTTTTGAATACGAAGAGATACCTAAAAAATTACATCTGTAATAAACTCAGCCATTCTGACAACGAAGTTTGGGACCCCGTTATAATTGTGCTTTGTGTTTTGGCAAGAGTCTTCAATGCTGCTATACATTTACTGAAACATAAGTTCGCCATTAAAATATATATGTATGTATGTAAATATGTATTATGCATCTGAGTTGTGTAAAAAGGATATTTATATTTTAGCTTTCAGGTCGCTGTAAACTGTATTAAATGATTTTATAATGCAGAATTTCTTGATGTTTTACAACTGTTTTTATAACCGTCGTTGAACAGCCGATTTTATTTTTGGGTTTACGACTACCAATGTTCAACTCTGTACCTTGTAATTTTGAACCCAATCCAGATGGCAAGGGAACTCCTGGATCGAGCATTGGGAGAAATTTACCTTCGTTGAGGACTTTTTTTGATTGAACTAACCCGCATTTGCGTTACATGGAGAGGAAGATCACGAGAACCTCCCACGGTTATCCAGACGTCAAAGGGACTTTAACCCAAGATCCGTCTACCACTGTGGATATTTCACGTCAGCACTGTGGTCGGTGCAAGCCGGAAGGGGATTCGTATCAACCAGCCATCGGTGGGATTCGAACCCGGTTCACCTCATTCAAAGGTATGACTTAAATATGAATTTGTGATAAATGTCATAAAAGAACATCTTGTATTTGAGAAAGAACAAAATTTTCTCAAGAGGAAGTCTTGGGAATTCAAACTATGTTTGGGAAGAACGAGGCGCAGAAAAGAATTGTTTCATTAACATTTTCTTTCAACTAGATTATGTTTCGTAAATTTACAAAAACTGGTGAATGTTAACATTCACATGCAGACACGGATAAAAATATTCACACACAGAGTTAAAAGTTGGAAAAAATAAACCTTTTACTTAATTTATTAATCAGAATTAGATTCAATCATAAAAAATATTTAATTGCTTTAATGAGATTTTTAGTGCACATTTTACGCAGGCCAAATTATTCGTTAGTATTCAGTATTGAAATACCCAACTACTTCAAATTTAGATAGCAGCTCTTTTAAATGGTTATTACTTTTCCATTTTTCTTAAATGTATAAAATAAGTGTCTAGAAACATTACTGCGTAAAAAATTTCTGATAAAAATTATGATAAAAAGTGTAGTACTCAGCATGCCAGCACTTTTTACAGTAATTTCATCAGGAATTTTTTAGTGTAAGGATATATATGAATAATGGATAGTGTTCCAAAAAATAAAAACCGAATGATTTTTTACTATATTTTGAACCATTGCCTTGTAAATAAGAATAATAATCCCAAAAGAGTTACTGGTTCTTATAGGCCCGTGCACAAATTGCTTTAAAAGTGACTAAAAATACTTAAATGTACACATTATTCTGTCAATAAACACTAAGACCCTACCAGGACTTACATTTGCAACCACATGGGATAATTTTTGTACCAATTCAATTAATTATTTTTTAGGGGCAGCTAGGGGTATTTTGCCCTTAGCCTGAAAAACTGTTCTTGCACTCCTTGTTAATGTTCTCCTGAAGAAACTGCTTGTCGTCAGTGATTTTCATTTTTTTTTATTTATATTTTTTATTTATATTTTTTTATTTATCTTTGTTTATTTACATATTTTTTTATTTATATTTTTATTTATATTTATATTTTTATTTATATTTAGATTAATTAAAAAATCTAAAAAGCCTAAGATAATTCGTCGTTCCGCAACACAGAATTTTTTGACACATATAACAAAAATTATACTTTCCAGAAACTAATCATTTAAGAAAGAGTGATCGTCTACTGATTACACCAAGTAGTTTATTGGGATAATTCGATTCGTTTATTTAAATTTTATTCGCCGGCATCTTATGAAGACTTAAAGTATGCAAATACTTTGGGCCAACAACTATTAGCAGAAAGTATATTGCTCTTCAAATAACCTATAACTAAGTAGTTTTTAAAGCATAACAATAAACTAGGGCGTGAAGTTCGAATTTGCCAGTTCACCATTAGCAAACAAACATTTAAGACTGGTGAGGAAGTTTTGTCTAGTTGAATGCTGGTGGTGCTTCAAATCAAACTACTTTATTCTTCCTAGAGTTGGGAGTATGTACTTGACAAATATTAAATAAGGGTATCAAGACATTTAAGACTGGTGAGGAAGTTTTGTCTAGTTGAATGCTGGTGGTGCTTCAAATCAAACTACTTTATTCTTCCTAGAGTTGGGAGTATGTACTTGACAAATATTAAATAAGGGTATCAAGACATTTAAGACTGGTGAGGAAGTTTTGTCTAGTTGAATGCTGGTGGTGCTTCAAATCAAACTACTTTATTCTTCCTAGAGTTGGGAGTATGTACTTGACAAATATTAAATAAGGGTATCAAGACATTTAAGACTGGTGAGGAAGTTTTGTCTAGTTGAATGCTGGTGGTGCTTCAAATCAAACTACTTTATTCTTCCTAGAGTTGGGAGTATGTACTTGACAAATATTAAATAAGGGTATCAAGACATTTAAGACTGGTGAGGAAGTTTTGTCTAGTTGAATGCTGGTGGTGCTTCAAATCAAACTACTTTATTCTTCCTAGAGTTGGGAGTATGTACTTGACAAATATTAAATAAGGGTATCAAGACATTTAAGACTGGTGAGGAAGTTTTGTCTAGTTGAATGCTGGTGGTGCTTCAAATCAAACTACTTTATTCTTCCTAGAGTTGGGAGTATGTACTTGACAAATATTAAATAAGGGTATCAAGACATTTAAGACTGGTGAGGAAGTTTTGTCTAGTTGAATGCTGGTGGTGCTTCAAATCAAACTACTTTATTCTTCCTAGAGTTGGGAGTATGTACTTGACAAATATTAAATAAGGGTATCAAGACATTTAAGACTGGTGAGGAAGTTTTGTCTAGTTGAATGCTGGTGGTGCTTCAAATCAAACTACTTTATTCTTCCTAGAGTTGGGAGTATGTACTTGACAAATATTAAATAAGGGTATCAAGACATTTAAGACTGGTGAGGAAGTTTTGTCTAGTTGAATGCTGGTGGTGCTTCAAATCAAACTACTTTATTCTTCCTAGAGTTGGGAGTATGTACTTGACAAATATTAAATAAGGGTATCAAGACATTTAAGACTGGTGAGGAAGTTTTGTCTAGTTGAATGCTGGTGGTGCTTCAAATCAAACTACTTTATTCTTCCTAGAGTTGGGAGTATGTACTTGACAAATATTAAATAAGGGTATCAAGACATTTAAGACTGGTGAGGAAGTTTTGTCTAGTTGAATGCTGGTGGTGCTTCAAATCAAACTACTTTATTCTTCCTAGAGTTGGGAGTATGTACTTGACAAATATTAAATAAGGGTATCAAGACATTTAAGACTGGTGAGGAAGTTTTGTCTAGTTGAATGCTGGTGGTGCTTCAAATCAAACTACTTTATTCTTCCTAGAGTTGGGAGTATGTACTTGACAAATATTAAATAAGGGTATCAAGACATTTAAGACTGGTGAGGAAGTTTTGTCTAGTTGAATGCTGGTGGTGCTTCAAATCAAACTACTTTATTCTTCCTAGAGTTGGGAGTATGTACTTGACAAATATTAAATAAGGGTATCAAGACATTTAAGACTGGTGAGGAAGTTTTGTCTAGTTGAATGCTGGTGGTGCTTCAAATCAAACTACTTTATTCTTCCTAGAGTTGGGAGTATGTACTTGACAAATATTAAATAAGGGTATCAAGACATTTAAGACTGGTGAGGAAGTTTTGTCTAGTTGAATGCTGGTGGTGCTTCAAATCAAACTACTTTATTCTTCCTAGAGTTGGGAGTATGTACTTGACAAATATTAAATAAGGGTATCAAGACATTTAAGACTGGTGAGGAAGTTTTGTCTAGTTGAATGCTGGTGGTGCTTCAAATCAAACTACTTTATTCTTCCTAGAGTTGGGAGTATGTACTTGACAAATATTAAATAAGGGTATCAAGACATTTAAGACTGGTGAGGAAGTTTTGTCTAGTTGAATGCTGGTGGTGCTTCAAATCAAACTACTTTATTCTTCCTAGAGTTGGGAGTATGTACTTGACAAATATTAAATAAGGGTATCAAGACATTTAAGACTGGTGAGGAAGTTTTGTCTAGTTGAATGCTGGTGGTGCTTCAAATCAAACTACTTTATTCTTCCTAGAGTTGGGAGTATGTACTTGACAAATATTAAATAAGGGTATCAAGACATTTAAGACTGGTGAGGAAGTTTTGTCTAGTTGAATGCTGGTGGTGCTTCAAATCAAACTACTTTATTCTTCCTAGAGTTGGGAGTATGTACTTGACAAATATTAAATAAGGATATCAAGAGTCGCAGATCTTAAGAGGGATAATAATTAAATATCCAAAGATGTAAACATCATAAAAAGATGAGAAGAAAAAAAAGATTACCCTTATAATTTTTGAACGGTTTGCCGGATTCTCCTTCTGTAAAGTGCTTTGGCAGTATCTCACAGTAATCTCTTAAAATATGCATAACAGTTAACTGTAACCAGGGCGATATAATTAAATTTTGACGTAAAAATGTACTTTTCTAAAGAAACAAATAACTTATTACTGCTTTTGATTTATCGAGTAAAATAACCCCTCAAACCATATTTTATAAAATTCAGACAATAAGGAAGGTCGACAAAGAATGAACATTTGACTTTAGAATGTCGCATTGGTGGAATCTGATTCACGTAAAGAGTCACTCACGAATCGTAATTAATTGCGTAAACTTACTATTTAATTCAGTGAAGTAAATGTAACTTCAAATTTAAAAAATTTATAAAAAGTGGTAAAAAAAAGATTGTGAAAATAATTCATGGCGTAAACTTGTCAACCTACGTAGATAAGTAAAACTGACCCCAGATTAATAAAATAAATAAAAAAGTGGTAGCAAGATATTTTACGTTATTAATTTCGAAACCCATTAATCTATGCGATGTTGTAAATCTAACCTCAAATTAATAAATTAAATAGAAAGTGGTAGTAAGATTTTCTTTCTTCAATTCAAGACCGAGAAAGGAATTATTTTATTTTCTCTTTGGGTTCAATAGAGGAAGCTGTCTTGCCGTATCAAATGTATTATTCCAGGAATGTGTGTGTTTTTTTTTTTTTTTTCATTTAATTCGTACGTTTTAAAAAAATTGTTAAGTTTTTTTTTTTTTACTCAGTAGAAATTTGCTTTTTGAAATAGAAATTAAACTTAAAAGGGATGCTTCCATTTTCGACTATTCAAAAAATAATTAAAGAAAGAAGAAATTTAGGATAAGCTTTTACCTCGTCGAAACAAAATGTGATAGGCAAATGATCCACTAATATTAAATAATAAAGTTTAAGTTTAGTTAGCATAATAAAAGTTTACCTAATGAATTTACAATCATTCCTTTAATTATAGCACTTTCTACATCATTGAAATGTGAAAGTTCAACTTAGTGGCAATTTATTACGGACAGAAACTTCCAAATTTTTATTGATTCATCATTGCCTTCCTTTCGGGATAGGCGGAAATTTATTAAAAAGGTAAACAAGTTTTTTTTTTTATATGGAAGTTCTTTTTTTAAAAATTTAAACTGTCTCATTACCCAACATGCTGCTTGTGAAAATGCAATCGGAACTTTTTATTATTTTATTTCGTAAAATTTGAATAACAAATTATCGTAGCTGCTAACTTATCTCATTTTTGACGCAATATTTTCCCCAAATAGTTTATTAATGTGTATTTTTATTATATTTATATTCATTTTATTTATTTTAATATCATTATTTTAAATTACTATCTATAAACATTATATAACCTTCTCGAAATGTTCTATATTTAGAACACTAAATATGATCTCTGACACGTTCATGTTTTTTCATATTACTAAAGTTTTTTTAAATTGCTTTCTTTTAAAAAGCAGCATTTCATATTTATACTTTTGTTAACAATATGATAAACTCTACACACATCCAGATCAAATTGCATTTTTTTTAGTTTAATATATCGCCTGCATTATTTTTTTTATAATATTGTTTTAAAATAATACAAATGGTACATAATACAACATAAAAATAGAATATTTCACAGTATTTTTAATTACGTCGAGCGTGAAAGAAAATTAAAACGATTGCGTTCAGTAGAACAAAGAAAGGAAAACTAAATTTTTGATATGACTTTAAGATAACACAAAATTTCTTTGCTATTTTTGTGTTTATAAATAAATTTTTAAAAGAATGAAAGAACTGATTCATTCGTAACCTACATAAATAATAACAAATATTCCTAAAATGAACAAATTTCAAAGACTAAAGTTAAAATGATAGTACCCAAATGCATTCTACATTCTCAGAGAGCAACAGCAATCTTTTATTTATCCTTAAACCAAATAAACGTATTTACAATATATTGACAAAATAATACGAACACTTCTATTCTTACTATTCTATGATAACTAACTGTTCTATTCTAACTATTTTCTAATTTTCTTTTAGCAGCCTTAGAAGAGCTTTAGGAAAATTTTAATGGCAAACCTGTTTGCTGTATTTGAAAGATAATGTTTGATTCCTTTTTAGCCATGCAATATTGACCAAAATGAACGTTAATACCACTGTAATTCTAAAAACATTCTTTATTGCAATTCATTCTATAGATTGATTTCAAACTTGCTGTTTCTCAACACTTTCTCTCCTTAGTTTCGTCAATCCGATATTTCTAAAAGTTTTATTAATTCATGATCTTTCAAACTATGTCAAAACATTTACTGCTCAGATAGAACTCCAATCATTGCTAGGGAAGAGCTTTTTTTTATTTATGGTTGCTGCATTTTTTCATTAAGATATTTCTTTGATTTATATCATCCATGATGAATTGAGATAGAAAGAAAGAATAAAATGGAGTTTGTCACACCCAACCAACAACCTAACTTAACTCCACTTTGCTTCTTATGCGCTGAATCTTAGTATATATGTTACTGTGAATGACTAAAATTGGTAATTGTTGAATGTTGACAATAACATAGTCGCTTTGGTAAATGTCCGAAATATTTACTAGATATAGTTAAATGCCATTGCCCGGTATACATTTGCTCGGTAGTCCGAACACTGATGTTTCTCCTAATATCCTCAGCAGATATTAAAATATCGAATGAATATAATAATATCAATGAATAAATCAATATCAAATCTGATATAGTAAATATTTCGGACATTTACTATGTGATTGCTGACCGGTGAAAGTCAACATTCTCTTGATTTTGATCATTCAAGATAACATAGATAATACGGTGCTAAATCTGTTGCTCTCCTTGTAAATTGTTTTCCTGGTATAGCATCCCGTACTGAGCAGCTCCTCCCGCGTGAGTTGCGTATTCGATAGATTTCTTTAGTAAGAGAAAACTCTACACTGAATAGGCAGCAAAATACTAACGAAATAAGTAAAAATGCATTAAAATTAGTTCCGGATTAAGCCTACGTGGGGCCCAAGCCCATTCAAATATAAAAGTATTTATATATCTTTTCATTTAAGAAAGTATATTTAAAATAAAAATAAATTATAATAAATTTAAATTTTACTTTATTTTGTTAAATTAGAACTAAAAAATAATCATAACATATATATTTGAAATTGATTTTTTAAAAAAAATCATTTATTTTTTTTTTTCATTTTTTAGAATTTATTATCAAAAAATCCATTTTAAGAGGGCCCTAATCATTGGGGGTCCCATGCCATGACCTAGTCTGGCCTAATGGGTAATCCGGCACTGATTAAAATATCTGAAAGAAAGTTGGCTTTAAACATGAAATTTATAAATTTGTTTATTTACAAGCACGGAAGTTTATAGACAATTCTTTACAATAGGCAAATCCCACCTACCATTTAACCAAAAAATGTCTTAAAACTCAAATTACATTTACATAATGAGAAAAAGGAATTTCTTTTATCACATCAATCTCAATTCCCAAAATATTTTAACATAAAATTAATAGTAAATCAAAAGCTCTATAAAAGGTTAATAGAGATTCTTGTTTTACTCTATATATTTTCACAGAAAATTTTTACGCAATATATCCCCTGAAAATTTCAGATACTTAGTTCTATTGTTCCTTTTAAAGACAAAATTCTATAAATTATTAGAATGAAATAAAAAAACATAATTAAAAATTTCTTAAAAAGACAAAATGCGCTTTTACATAAATATATTGTTTAATTTTGATAATATAAATATACTGAAATATAAGCTTGCATATATTTTAATAGTTTCTTTCAAAATTCGTTCCCAACACTTTACAGGAAGAAAAAAAATACAACAGATAGTTTGAATGTACACTGGTGTAAAAAATTAAGAAACTTTGCAGACTTGGTCAATTATCTGTAGAACTATTGGACGGATTTTAATGAAATTTGATGCGTACATACATTGATACAATACAAAACAAACAACCATTCAACAATTGTAATACACAAGCATGATCGTGTGTAGACTCGAAAAGTATGAAATTGCCACAGGACAATTCAGGCCCCACAGGAAATGATGAACTGCCTTATTTCAAGTCACTCTGCATTGCCCCTGTAAGAGGGGACCCCCTATCAACCCATTTTGTTTGTTTATTCTACAACCGCTGTTTCATACCTCCAACCAGTTTTATGCGCGATCATGCGTGTGTATTACAATTAGTTTTGTTTTTGTATTGTATCAATGTATGATCAAAGTTCATCAGTAGTTCTAGAAATAATCGACCAAGTCTGCAAATTCAGTGTAGTAAAAGATGATCAGTTAATAATACTATTATTTACCTTAATGAAACCCTGAATAAATCGAAATTAATTTCTGAACAAATAAATATATAGTACTAATTTTTCACACTTTATCGGCTCGGAATTTTAATTAGGGTAGCATATACTATACCACACTTAAATGTTTAATAAATTTCACGAATCATTTTGAATCATAAAAGTCAAGGTTTTCAGCCCAAGACTTTAAACGGTTATTTTTTACAAATGTTTTTCTTTATTATTTAGAATAAAATTGTAATGAAAGTGTTTTATTAAAACTAATAAAAGCATTGGAGAAGTATATTACAGAATGCAAAATTTAGAAAGTTTTCAATAAGTCAGATTTTGTTTGCAAACGATGTTGTTATATACCGATATACATCACATTTTAAATGAAACATAAAAGTAATGCATTCTAGTAACCTAAAAAAAAAGTTATACTTGTTTTCAAGACTGAACAAATGTTTTACGGGCGCAGGACAAAATTTATTGAGAGCCCCTTCCTCAAAGCACAAAAAGCCTTATTTTGATAATTTTTAGAATTTTTATAGACCCGTTATACAAAAAAGTAGTTTAAAACGTAGTTAAAATGTTGTTTTAGAAACTAACTAATATACATTACATTTCTTACAAGAAATTTTGCTTGTACCCACAGCAGTCCCGGGACAATTGCCCTCCCCCCCCCCCCCCAACAGAACGGCTTTTTATGATATGTTATTGTTATACATATAATTTTGAAAATGTTGATATCGATTTGCTAATAAAAAAGAGAAATTTTTTTATTGTTAAAAAAACGGATATGCATATAATTTTTCGTTCTCGAGAAAGCTTTACTTCCTTTAAATTTCTTTCTTCAAAACACGCTGATATTTTTAAAAAGGATTGTAATACTTAGAATTATAATACTGATTGTCATACTTAGAATGAATATTACAATCAGGGAGAGGTGCCGAAATGAGAAATCACTGTGTTTTTCAAAACATTTTCACTGCTTGGAAAAATTTGTCGGACATAAGACAAATAGTTGAAATTATGTGTAATAAAACAACAGTAATAGCTTCGGTTTCACTAAATTTGTAATGCTTTTTTATTTATAAATTTAAAATTGAGTGTAATTGATCAAAACTATTAATCACCATCTCTCTAAATTCTCATAATTTTTTTATTAATGTTAAGTTTTGAACTATCTTTTATTGAACAAAAGTATTATCAACTATTTCCCTGAACTTTCTTTTATTTTTATAAATTTTAAATTATGTGTAATTAAATTTCAATATTTTTTGTTTCCCGTTTTCCTCATATACTTTTATTACTTATCCACAGCATAATCCAAAATAATAATTTGCTTGATAGGTTAGAAAAAAAGTATTTCAGCATTTGAAACTTCATAGTTAAATGTTGAACTCAATTTTTATATTCTTTAAATTATTAATGCAATTATAAAAAATCATCACATTGCATATATAATGCTCAAAATTTGCAATGAAACGTTTCTTCCCTCCTAAATCAACAGATAACTAACACTTGATTTATGTAATAATATTACCATATTAAAAAAATATTTTTGGGGAAAATTAAGCCAATGAGAAATACTTTTTTTCTATTATTATTGAGGTAAGTGAACAAAATATTTATTATTTCTTTTATATATCTTTCATAATAGCTTAAATTATTTCAATTAGTCTCACACTATTAGTTACACAAATTTACAAATTTCAGAATACAAATCAATGTAAAACATAGTTGTTACTACCAAATAACTATAAAGATCTTGATTTAAAAGTTTTTACAAAATAATAATAATATTAGATATATGAGAACGACTATAGATGCATCTATAGTCTATCTCATCTATAGTGATGAATTACATGACATGAAATTATCTAAAAATAAATATTATATTTCTTCCATAAGTTTGCTGTGTTTATATAATATTGTATACTATATTTAAGTCTCTCCCTTCAATTTTCTATCCGACATCACCGTTCGAATGAAAACTTAAAATAGCGCTCTTACTGTTATGTCATCTGTTAGTATGTAAAAAATGTTTTTGAATACTCTAATTTTTTTTTCTCTTTAGAAAATCCCGTTAGATCAAAATGAACAAATATGTTAAAAATAATAAATGTATACAATAAAGTAAAACATACTTTTAGTTTGAAAAACATATATTTCTATAAAATATAGTATTTTCAAAGCGTGTGCATTTTCCATGAATTTTAAATTCTAATGTCTATAATATACACATCAATAATCAAAACTTTAAACTAACAATAATGCCCATTACTTTTATATCATCTCTCGCATAGGGCACTCACTTAGTATCTTAAAAAAAGGTGTTAAAATAATTACGTAGCTATATTTTTGAAAAAACTAATTAATAGAGAAAAAAACAGTTATGTTAAATGTAAATAAATATCTACAGATAAAAATATGAATATGATACACGAAAATATACTTTTAGCTAGAAACACTTATTTTTCAATAACATTTATATTTTCAAAACGTTTACATTTTACTTTTGCTCAATAGACACCTTCACAAATATGCAATACAATTATGTTATGTCCTCAATTGTAAGTTACATACGTAGCACCTTAAAAAAGTTGCTGAAATATTAATGTAGCGATATATTTTTATAAATGCCATTATTTTGTAAAATAAACAAATATGTAAATAAAAAGAGCAATTAACTAAAAATTTGAAGTTAGAAACAGATTTTTCTAAATATATCTATAGTATAGCATAAGAAATTTAATAATATAACATATTTTTCTAAATATATCTGTACATATATAAATGGGTTACAAAATAATACTAAGACTATGCAAACGATCTCACGTTTGGCAGCATATATTTTATAAGACTTTATGTGGCAAAACTGTGTTGGCGCAATCTGATAGATCATGCTTGAAGTTTTTAGAAAGGGTGTCTTTTTTGCATCAACCGAAATAAGCGTTCTTTACATTTTACTACCACTACAACTTTAAAAACATTCTTATATGAATATCACATTCCTATAGAATGATTTCCAAATTGCTGCTATTAAAGCCAGAAAGAAGCTATTAACACTTATTTATTTTGGTCAATCTGAGTTTTGCAATGGTAAAAGTGTCACTTTTTTTGAAAACACGATCTTTTAAATTGAGCCAACAGTTTTGCCATGTAAAATCTTCCAAAAGGATTGTTTACATAGAGTTGTTATAGTATTATTTTGTCATATATCTGTATATGGATACACAAATATAGACATATTTATTAAATATCTCATCTATAATGATGAATGCCGTAACAATAGCTGATACATAATATATTTATCCCATGAGGTTAATATGGCAGATACTGCATTATGGGATTGTTATATGGTCTTCACCTATAGTGACAGAGCTACTATACAGTGCTATACATTACGGATAAACCATCTCTTGTAAAGTGTTTAGTTCTAAGTTAGTAATTATTAGTAATTACAATTTTCTCTAAAGGCCATTATTTTAAAAACTAAACAAATATGATTAAAATAAATAAACTTGCAAAAATAACTAAAAGAAAACTTAGTTTGAAGGCCATACTTTTCTAATAAATTTATTAATTTCAAAATTTTTTATTTTCATTTAAAATCCGTGAAATAGATCGCAACAGGCAAAATAGGAGATGAGAAGAGGTCGACAAGGACACAAATTCGATCGATATCATCGATCTTTTTCGAAAAATTGAAAGGATAAACAGAACACCAAACCACAGGTGGTCGGGCTTAAAATTTATTGGATGAAGAAAGAAAGTTAACTTACATAAAGAGTTATATCTTCGGATAATGTTCTCCAAAAAAGTATTTTGTGGTGCGACGAGACCCCTGCGTCCACCGGGCATCTTGACATCCCGACCAAATCTTTGTTAGGGGAAACCCTTCCCCACTACCACCTGTTAGGTCCTGACCAAAAATAGTTTTGCTATATACCAAATAAGTTTGAGAACTAGTCTTTCCTTGCGAACATATTCGACTGTGTAGTGTCCTTTATTCTTTCTAATATTGATTGGGATTTGGCGTGTTTGGAGATCATTCGCCAGAACATCCACTTTCCCGGCTCAGGATTCGCCAAATTTGGCTTCTTAAGAATCTCGGGAAAATTGCAGAGATTTTAAATGGTAGTACATTTCTTTGAAAAAAAAAAAGATTTTTTTGAGAAAATTCTCATGTGTTTGGGTAAATGCTTTTAAGGTAGAAAAAGACATTAGTTTTCGCTGGTTTGAAAATAAATGAACTGAATGCGAAGAAACCGTAACTTGAAATAAATAAATAAAGACAGTTTGTTATTTGAGAGAAATTTTCGATTATATTTGAATCAAAAGTCTGCAATAATGTCCATACTTTTTAATTATTACTTATGCCATGACTAATGAGAAAATAAATAAAAATATTGAATTAGTTACGCATTGACATCATCGTTACGCTACTAATAAACATTATATGTTTTTTTACTAGCTACGTATAAAAGGTTAAAAGCGCATAGGATAATTTATGCAGGGAAAGTAGCTACATCAAAGCAGAGTTTGTATATTAGACCTGAAAATTTAAATTTTTAGTTAGTGGCCGGTAGAATCGAACAACTCAGTAGCCAATTTTTCCTCAAATCTAATGAATCGGTGACTGATATTGATAAATCCTTTTCATTTGAAAGACCTTTCTTTTTTTGCTTCGATAAAATTGCATTAAAAGTTATTTACGGTTATAAAAGGTTAATTCAATAATATAAATATATGAAAAAATTTTGTTCATCATACTGACTTTAAAGTACTTAATTTAAAAATATCTGGGGAGGTAAAAAACATTTAATGTATGCATTACAACTTTGAAATATTTAAATTGTTAAAGAAATCTCCTACCACATGAATCTTCCACGTGAATTAATCCTTCAGAATCAATGGATTCTGAAGGATTAAAATTTTGAATAGATGGAGAAATTGGACATTTTAATGAAAATTCTGTTTTCCAGAATCTTTCTGCGTTGACGCACTTTTATCTTTAAACAATCTTTAAAATAAATAGATAAAAACGATGGTTAAAAGTGACCAGTTGCTTGTTTAATTTAAGTCTCAGCCTTTTTTTGTTGACTCGCCTTGTGGCAAGTGGAGAGCGGTTATTTTCATGTATATTGCATACCCTCATACAGGATTGAATTACTTTTAGGCCGACGATTCCCACCTTTTATCGACAATGGAACACCAAATGAACAAACTTCTTTCGACGAAACCCCAACTTCATAAAAAATATATTAAGAAAATTGTGAAGGTATTCAACAGTAATATATTATTTTATTTTAAGATTATTTAATAAGACAAATGGAACAGTGGTGACTCAAGGAATAGAGCCTCCCAATGAGGTGACAAAACAAATACAAACGCACTTTATACAAACTCCACACCCAGATACAAGCTCCACACCCAACTCGGACAGACCACAGTGCTGACTTAAAATATCCTCAGTGGTAGACTCATAGGTTATAGTCCCTTTGCCGTCAAGCTAACCATGAAGTGTTTTCGCGGTTTTTCTCTCCATGTAACGCAAAAGCGGTTAGTTACAAAATTACAAGGCTTCGGAGTTGAACGTTGGTAGTCTTTAACTCAAAATTGGATCGGCTGTTCAACAACGGTTACAAAATAAAATAAAATAAGAAAAAGGAATTTTTTCCATCGTTTTTTCCTCGTTTTATCTTTATCATTAATAATCTTAAATTATATTTTATGTCCTACTACTAAATTCACAGTCCTGGAGCTTTGTCTAGTCTGGTACTGAATTGGTTGTTGGTGTATATATCTACATAAACTAAAACCGAATAAAATGACCCAAATTATGATTTTCTTTAATATGAAAACTAAAAGGAGCTGCTATAAACGTTGAAAATAGTTTTTTAAAAAAAGGAAACATATTTCTTTATTAGCAATTTTATTTAATCTACAAGGCTCGGTGGCATGTACAAGTGCAATTCTTTAATGCATGTCTTTTTCATAATTTATTTAGTGTACTGTTATTATAAAAATTATATGTTCGTTTTCTTAAAATGTGTCTTATTTTTTATTCGCATAACAGATTAAATTATTTCAAAACTTCAACCGAAATATTAAATGAATACTGACTTATAAAATCATTACGGGTTAAAAAAAAAAAAAAATTTCCTAATTTTCAGAACGCCTTTAACACATCTACGGAGCACTAAGTTCCAAAGAACACCATTTGGGTATACATTGCTTTAAGCTACTTTTCATGAAGTGCCAGTTTAAAAGCACTTACTTAAGAGATTAACTAATTTAAAAAAAATTTTACTCTCAATTTTTACATGCACAAATTTAAAATATACATATTAAAAACAAATAGAACATAATGTAACCCAATGTTGTGGGAAACAAAAGGCTAAAAATAAGCGTACTGCTCGAAACATTTACTAGTAAACCCTAAAAGAGTAAAAAGTAATTTTTTTGCATTTTTATTTCGAGTTTTAAAGCAACGATTAAAATAGTTTTGATCGCTTAGAGTTGAAAAAATAAAATATATATATTTTTTCGATACCGAATAAACTTCTTAGTAGTTTTACAAATAAAAATATCTTGTAAACTAGTAAAAATAATACTATAAATTCAGAGTTTTGTAGAATAAGACAATTATTGGGTCAGTTAAAAGAAGTGTTTAAAAATAAAGCATAATATATAGTAAAAGTTCGTTATAACAAGTTCGGCACATTATGAGAAGTCCGCTATTATTTATGACAAATTTTCTAGCCACCAACAAAATGTTAATATAAAAGAAAATGTGTATTTATAACAAGATTAAAATTTCTAACCTCAAATCTTTTTAATAAAATAGATTTTTCAACTGTTTGAGTAAGAAATATTGTACGAAAAAAGTTTAAATGGAAGAGATATTTATTTACTCTTGGTATCAATACAAAAACGATGGAAAACAAACATCATTTCCGTCCCCTTATTTTTATGATGCAATGTGGGGAAAAGTTATCTTCTTCCTCGCAAAATCTTCTTCATCTCTCGTTCTCTGAAATTGAACCAATACACTTCATCTCCCATCCTCTGAAATTGAACCAATACACTCCGTCCTCTGAAATTGAATCAATACACTCCGTCCTCTGAAATTGAACCAAAACACTTCATCTCTCGCCCTCTAAAATTGCACCAATAGACTTCATCTCTCGTTCTCTGAAATTGAACCAATACACTTCATCTTTCGTCCTCTAAAATTAGACCAATACACTTCATCTCTCGTCTTCTGAAATTGAACGAAAAATCTCTGGAATTTTTGCTGATCGTGGGGATCAACTAAACATTGCCGAATTTTTTCCCAAATTGAAGCGCCATCGTCTTTATCGCAGGCAAGCCCATGACGTTCTTTCGCTGTTTTATTTATAGATCAGCACCACAACTTGTCTTGGGGGATTATACAATAATTAAGTATTTTCATGTTGGGCCAGTCAACAATCACAATCACAAAACTTTATCACTTCAAAATATACATCTAATAAAATTTATCTTAATAAAGATAAAATCAATAGAAAATTCAACGCAAGCAGCAAAAAATTTAAAATTGAGATTTTTATATATTTGGCATTTTTGTATAAGCTAGCAAAAAAAAAAAAAAAAAGAAAGAAGTAGAAATAGAAATTTTTTTTTTTTAAGTTTGTTTTAGTGTTCATAGATAGCATTAGCAATAGAAAGATGTATTGAGATAAATCAAATGCAACGAAAAATTGTTGTTTAAATAAACATTTTATATGTATTTTTGTTGTTTGACGAAATGGGGGGGGGGGACATATTCTAAATATAGCGAAGTGTCCCCTTTAGCTTTGGGGAAGATGGGCACCCTTTCCTCCACCCCCTTAATTTGAGTCAATGCTGAACTTACGAAAGCTGCAGATAGAAGCTGAGGAGGAAGATACTTACACTTCATGAGTAAATTGCATACATAATTTCCTTTAAGTAGAAACGTCTGCTACTTTTCACTGAAATTCTAGTATTTCTGAATTTCCCAGAGAGTTAACATGCGTACCCGATCTTACCACGCCCCCCCCCCCCTAGATGGTTTGACTTTTTTAGATGATTTTCCTTTTTCTAGTGATATTTCATTTGTTCAAAACTTACGAAATAATTTCATTTCTGTATCTAAGATAATTAATTAAAACTAGAAATTAGAATCAGCAAAGACAAGGACCGGCAGAATAATATAAAAGGGGGTGAAACCCTCTAGCAAACTACCCCCCCCCCCAAAAAAAAAAAATTTCAAATATTCTGTTATTACATTTTGTTATGTTATTACATATACTTTCATCTGTTAATTTTTTCAAGATACATTTCTTCCTTGTTAACAAGATATTTAAAAAAAAATACGAATTTCTTGTACTTGCAAATTTTGCCACGAGCAACTGTATTGATGGCGCTGGTATAGCTACTAACTTTGAAACACAAATAACTACTAACAGTAGTTTCGTATACTAACGTGTTTGTGCACGCTAAACATAGGTATTTATTATGTTGATGAAGTTTTACAGTTGTGAGAAGTCGGTTTGTGTTATACACCTTTGTTAAATTAAATTACTAATAGAAAATATAATATTATTTATATTTTATTAAGTGAAATTTAAAAATATAACTGAAATATCTGCCAAGTTTGTGCATACTCAGTGTGTATAAGAAAAGAATCAAAGATGACTCAGAATTCATTGAAAAAGTTATAAATAGATTTGGACAGCAAACAAGACGATTACAATTCTTGTTTGATTAAAAAAAATTTTAATTATTATGTATCAATAATTACTTAATTATTTGTTTTTTAATAAAAATATTTTTTAATAAAAAAAGTTTATAACATTTTTTTTTCTGTATCTCTTTAGTTGTTTAAAAAAAAAGCTAGGGGGTGCAAGTGCACCCTCTTGCACCCCGATGCCGGCGCCCTTGAGCCCAGATATCAAAATAGGGTTTATTTTCACTCAACAAAAACCGTTTAATGTAAACCTAAAAAGGTTTTTTATGCGGTTAATGAGTAAACTTTCTAATCTTAAAACGAGATCTGTGACAATCTGCTCTGTTCTATGCACATTATCCTAATCCAAAACCTTGGAAAACAATCTTCTATATAAAATCCTTAAATCGAGGTTGTCTAAAGGTTTTCAAGTGTCCTTGAATAAAGTTAGTCCTAAATCAAGATATTTATAAGGTTCGCAACGTCTTGTATACTCAGCTAAAATCCACCTTGTTATGAAATTTTAATGGAAAATGCAATTTGATCATATCGCTAGTGTGACGTCAGCTAAAACGTCATTATGGGCCTAAATGACTATTTTACCTAAGTGACAATACTTTTTAAAAAAAAACTTCAAAAATAATTTTTAACTCTTTTAGGAAGAAAGGTTTGAAACTGAAATATTTTTGCTACATTGAAAAAAGGTTTTTAGTGCAAAAAGTTTCGTGACAATAAAAAGAAAATTCTGACACAAGGTTGCAGTAAGGTTATATGCTTTCTGGGAGAAGAGAACAATAATAATTTGATTTTAAGTAATAATAATGACATTAAGTAATAATAATGACATTGTAATAATAATGACATTGCTATAAATGTAAATTACCTTTTTGAAATTAATATGGAACCTTTTAAAGATAAAATTTCTGCTCATTCTATTGGATTCAATGTAGTAAAAAGTTCTGATATTTATGACATTTGTCACAAATGACATTTAAATTCAAAGAATTATTGGTATAAATATTAAAGATTTTGAATTTTTTTAATTGTAACTCGTTTGATAAAAGTCAACTAACTTGTAAAAATCATCCTAAAATAAATATAGATCAAGGTATTTTAGAATTGGTTCATGCTGATTTTACGGGAAAAAATAATAAAGATTCTTTTGGTAATTCTAACTATTTTTAATATCAGTTGATGACTATTCTGAAATGTATTTTCTTGTTGTTTGAAACTTAAATATTAAGTGTATAATCAAGACTGGCTGGAATATATGTGAAATAATTTTAAAGAACGGTATGCAAGTTTAATGAATAAGAAAATCTAACGTCTCAAGCAGATAATGGATAAGAATTAGTGAATAATGATATTGATGAATTTTCTTAGAAAAATCTGGTATAATTCATAAAAAAAGCTGTACCTTTATAATCTTGAAAGCAACAAAAGAGCTAGTATAAGAGTTTTTGTAGTAAAAGCTAGAACATTATTATAAAAGCGAATTGCATTAAAATTCTGGGCTGAGACCATAAACTGTAGCACTCACATTTTGAATCTCACCGGAAGCAAAAACAAACAGAAACTTTCAATTGAATTATGTCAGAAAAAGAAGTAAGTTACTTTCGGGTGCTCATTTCCGTATTCCTAAAGAATTTCAATTTAATAAATTTTCAGTTCTTGGTAAACGAAGAATTTTCGTTGGTTATTCTAGATTCATAGATATAGGATTTATGATATCGCTAGAAATAGTGATATCATTAGTGATATCAATTAAATTTGATGAATCGATTATAATGAAAGTAAAGACGAATATTTTGATTGGAATATTAACGATTTGACCAAGTTTAACGAATCACTTACCAAAAGTGATTCCCCTTCAGAAATCGGAACACTAGTAACAGCTGGCTTGCAGAAAGATCAAAACGATAATTTTGAAAAGTTCTGAAAGGATTTAAAACTAACTAATAACAGCGAATTTATTATTGAAAGGTTCACCCCAGGGCTAAAGAGAATAGAAGGGCTGGTTCACTCCCTTGAAGAAACTCTCGCCGCGCCAATCCTCCGATTTTCTCTAGTGACGTCACTTTGGCGCAAAGCTCGCACTTGTTTACTTCAAGAACAGAGCGTTCGGCCTTACTAGCTCTAACTAATATCGGAGCATTTCTTTTTGTGACATATTCTAAGACATTTATTATTTTCTATAATGAGTTTCCTCAGTTTTTGCAGTGAATTTACAAAAATTTAAAACTATTAACGAAATGCCAGTTTGCAACTTGCAAAAATTCTGATAGAAAAACAAAAGAAAAATATATAATTTTCCGCGTGTTCCCTAAAGTAAATGAACAACTATGTAAAGAATGGATTCCGAAATGACACAGTTAATATAAAACAGCAATACGTTTTTTCTATCGTTATGAACTTTTATAAAAATTCATTATCTAAATAGAAACCGCCTCGTTACTTCAAAAAGAAAGGCAGGTGAAAAAAATTGATAAAGTCAAATAAAATTAAAGCGTAAATAAAAAGTATAAATAAAATATATAGTGTATAGTTGAAATTCTCCTAATTTCATAACATATTTTTTAATGTAGTTATTCTAAATATTTATGATTTTTTAAAAAATGATATTCTCTTAAATTTAAATATCTATAAATTATATCATCTTAAATTAAAATATCTATAAACAATTGTAAAATTTCTAATGTCATTATGAACCTAAATTATTATTTTGTTTCAGTAATTAATGTTTAAGGTTGATGTTTCCTAATGATTAAGTATGAACAAATTGCTATTAACGGCATATTTTAAAATCAGGGATTCTAAATTTAACTTAACTTATTGTTATAAAAGAATATGTAGATAAAAAAGTGTCGATATATGCTTTCATTTTTCTTAATAATTGAAGTTAAAACTGAACTTTTTAAAATAAAGTACTTATAGTGTCATTTTCGCCAACTAGTAAAATATTTTTATAAGTTTAAAATGGTATTTTTTTAATATAATGGTCAAGAAAGTTTTTTTGAACTATGTTTATGAACGGAAATAATGTGTTCATTACGTAAAGTTTGAAAGCTAATAACCAGAAAAAGTCTAACTTATTTTTACAAGGAGAAAGTTGCAAAGTTATCATAATATCTTTGATTGCAAACTCCGAGATCTGTGGACACAGTGACGTCATGAGGAGGGAAATCGTAGCTTCAGCTCTAAGAGCGGAGTGAACTAGCCCTTCTATTCTCTTTAGCCCTGGGTTCACCAATTCCAATAAGTTATGATCAAACAATAAATAGCGATAAGTGTTTGGAATAAAAAAACGCTCAGGGGCGGATCCAGAATTTTTTCCTGGGGAGGGTCATGGACTCAGGACCCCCCCCCCCACACACACACAATTATTTATTTTTTTTAAATATTTAAAAAAAACTGGTGTTTATAATGCTAGTCTTCTCATTTATTTTTTTCATAATAAACATTAGAGCAATACATAAATTATTGAAGTACTCAGCATCTTTAAATAATAAGTGTAATGCGTTTTTTGGAAACTTTAGCAAATCTGTCAATGAATTTTTCAACATAAAAATCAATTTCTCGATGAATGTTTAATAATGCGAGTCCATTTAATCGTTCTTGATTTTGAGTTGCTCTAAGCCAAATTTTGAGACGGCGAAGAGTTGAAAAGGAACGTTCAGCTGTTGCTGCACTAACTGGCAGAGTTATTAAAATTCTCAACAACATATTGATTGATGGGTACAAATCAAAGTCACAGGCATTAACAATCTTGGAAAGATCGTTGGGCACTTCAAATCCTGGCTCTGTTTCACGCTGCCATTTTGCCACCCAAAGACGAAATTCTGTTTCGACAACTTTTACGGAAGCATTTAAAAGATTCTTATAAAACTTGGCAGTTTCACGAACGGCTATAAGATCTTCTTCTGTAACAGTTTGACGAGGTAAAAGTTTCATCACATCAGGGGAAAGTTTGTCCTTTAAATATGCTAAAATATTATCTAATAAAGGAATATCTAATAAAGGAATACAATGAAACTATGACGAATTTGGTTTTAATCTTTTGGATTATGATTCTTGAAACAGTGAAGAACATAATTAGATGGAGAAAAAAGAAACGATTTTTCCGACCTACCTAGGTGCATATGCCCCCTTAAATAATTTTTAAAATATTTTATTTCTTTTGTAAAGTATTAAAAAAAGTAATTTTTTTTCAATTTGGGGGGGGGGGTCATGATCCCTATGACCCAACCCCCCCCCCTCGCTGGATCCGCCACTGAAAACGCTCTAAAAAACGGAACTTCTTTTAAGGAATAAACATAAGCTTTTTAAGTTAGTTGATCGATCAAATAAAGAAAAAATTATAAAGTGTAAATGGATGTAAACAATTAAAAATTTAAATGACAAAGAAATTTTTAAAGTTTGGTTTGCTGCTAGCAGGTGTGGAGCTAGTAGTTATCGAACATGTCAACCTTCATGTCAAAAGGTACAACGACATAGAGTCGAGTTAACATGTCTTATATACTATAGTGAATTGTAATTGTAATTTTGTAGTGGTAGATACCCTACACGGGATTTAATCAAATTTAAAATGTAGATTATTCAGAATCATATTCACCAGTAGTAAACATTGAATCATTTAGGTAATTATTAGCATTATCTAAAAAACTTGATTTATAAGTAAAGTTTTTTGATTTATATGGAGATATTGAGCAAATTGTTTTTATGGAAATTGTTTTCATGGAATTATGAAGAGGAATATAGTAAGAACATAGTTAGCAAATTAAATCGTAGCATCCCTCAGTCTGATGAAAATTGGCATATTAAATCAAAAAATGACCTGAAAATGATTGGCCTCAACCAACTTGCATCGTAGTTAATGAAATTGACAAAACCAATATTTTAGCTATTTGTGCTTACGTTGGTGACTTGGCATCATTTTCTAACCATTCTAAATTATGTAAGAGCATAATTATTTAATAATCATATGAATTAAATGAAACTATTGAAAATTTGAAATTTTTAGGTATAGAAGTTTTGAAACCTAAAACGGAATTAGTTTACCTCAAACTCAGTATATTGAATCATTAATTAACATATATGACCTTGAAAAATGTAAGAAAATTTATCTTCTTATAACTAAAGGTGAGGATAGATGTTTTAATCCAACAGATCATTTACTGTCAGACAGATTACCAGGAAATTGTCGGATATTTGGCAAAGAGTACCGATATTTCTTTTGTAACTATTAGTTTATTTATCACAATTTAACAAACTTCCTGAGAAAAGGAATTATATTTTGGCTAAAAATATTTTGAAATACTTAAATGTTTCTAAAGAATAAGTTTTGTTTTATGATAAGGAATTTAAACTGAAGTGCAAATGAGTGTACGTGGTGATGGTGAACGAAATGGGTGAACGAGGTAAATCCTTTTCAGGGTGTGTAATTATGTTAGGTAATTCTCTGGTTCAAACAAAGACTAACTATAAAACAAAGACTAACTATAAAACAAAGACTAACTATAAAACAAAGACTAACTATAAAACAAAGACTAACTATAAAACAAAGACTAACTATAAAACAAGGACTAACTATAAAACAAAGACTCTCAACATGTGAAGCAAAACTATTTGCTATTGATGAAACAGCAAGAGAATTAAGATGGATTATAAATATGTAAAATAAAATTAACTGTGTAAACTTTATTAATGCTCCAACTGAAATTTATTCTGATAGTCAAGCAGCCATTCACTGGTAAAATAATGGTAAATCATCAAATAAAATTATACATGATGTAAATTTTTGAAATTTTCTTTTGTTAGAGATATGATAGATGATAAAACTTTAAAGACAGTATACAACAATACTAATGATAATCTTTCTGACTTCTTCGAATAAAAACTGTAATATATGATAAGTTTAAAACTTCTTCGGAAAAAATATGTTTATTTGAAAATTTATATGATTTATTTTAATGGATAAATTATTGCTTTACAAAAAAGTTGAAGTTTTTCAAAAAGCTTTTTGCAGGAGGGAAGTGTAGTATTAATTGATGTTACAAAGGTTTTTTTAATAACGCCAGATGGCGTTGTATGGGTTTTTCAATTGTTTTTGTCTTGTATCTTGTTAATAAATGTTAATTTGTCTTAGGTTCTCATGAAGTCAGGACTACTACAATTTGAATGGTATATAGTGAATTTTAAAGATATGAGATAGAATATATTTTAATATAAAATAAAAGCTTCATATTACTGTTGAAATATTCAAATTTGAATTATATAAATTGGATTTAGCATAAAAGTTTTGTTAAACTCCGTCTGCCACTGCAAAACTTTGGGTACAAATTGATGATTTTAATTTGTAGAGTAATATTTAAAAATGTTATGCCGCAATATAACAACTTAATAAGAATAATTAAAAAATGGTAGAAAAAGTATTTGTATAATAAGAAATATTTATGATTGCAATTATTGCAATATTAACCAGCTAAGATTGTTTAAATTAGATAGTAGTATATGCAAATTTATATCTGAAAACAGAAAAATTCCTAAAAAAAAATTTTTTTTTATATTGTCTACACGTCTTAAACCTTGAACTGTTGTATTTTGGGGATACAGCATCTTGCTTCAAAATTAAAAATCATTAAAAAAACTTATTATGGATTGTACCATTAACAAAACATTCAGTTCAAATTAGATTTATTTGTGCAAACAGTAAAAAATCTCTAATTAATATTTGCTTAACTCTGCCAACATATTTGTAAGAAAAATCTCTAAATTGTGATTCAACAAAAGAAATTATAAAACCTTGTGTCATACAGACATAAAGAACAAAACAAGGTGAATAAAGCAGAAAAATTATAAACTCTAAATTGTGATCCAACAAAAGAAATTATAAAACCTTGTGTCATGTAGACAGACATAAAGAACAAAACAAGGTGAATAAAGCAGAAAAATTATAAACTCTAAATTGTGATCCAACAAAAGAAATTATAAAACCTTGTGTCATGTAGACAGACATAAAGAACAAAACAAGGTGAATAAAGCAGAAAAATTATAAACTCTATATTGTGATCCAACAAAAAAAATTATAAAACCTTGTGTCATGTAGACAGATATAAAGAACAAAACAAGGTGAATAAAGCAGAAAAATTATAAACTCTAAATTGTGATCCAACAAAAGAAATTATAAAACCTTGTGTCATGTAGACAGACATAAAGAACAAAACAAGGTGAATAAAGCAGAAAAATTATAAACTCTAAATTGTGATCCAACAAAAGAAATTATAAAACCTTGTGTCATGTAGACAGACATAAAGAACAAAACAAGGTGAATAAAGCAGAAAAATTATAAACTCTAAATTGTGATCCAACAAAAGAAATTATAAAACCTTGTGTCACGTAGACAGACATAAAGAACAAAACAAGGTGAATAAAGCTGAAAAAATAGTACATAAATAGACATGTCTGTTTAGTTAGTTTATTTACTAAATGTCAACTTAGTATGTCAATTTATGTACTTTCATTTGGGCTTTATTAACATTGTTTTTTGCTTTGGTCTAAACTTTTATTTTTAAGGCCTCAACATTTAAGCTTTTAAATAAGATGAAAGAAAAATTAAAACCATCTTACTATGGATCGTTAACACCTTTTACAAAGTATTAAGAGACAATTTTTAATAACATTATATTTTGATCACTATTAAAATAACGCATTTTAATTAATATTTGAAATACATAGCCATTTTCTTTTTCATGTGACTTTATTAAAAAGTTTTCTTTAATCATTTTAACACTAAAAACAAAACATAACATTAAAATTACCATACTTTAAGCAGCAACTTAATTTAAGATTTATTCTTAAAAAATCTTCAGTGTAAATCGTTTTTTTAAAACTCAGAAAAAGTAGTTAAATACAATGAAAAATTCAATTACTTCTGTCAATTATAAGCTTCCAAAAATAACTAATTTCTCCTCTTTAATAAAATTCGAACTTAATAGCGTAGCTAATATAGAATTAACTTTTTCCTAAACTCAGCGATTTTTCTCAAACATAAATAACTTTTTTATTTATAGGTCAAATCTCTCTTTTCTATAAGCTGTCGTAAATTGGCAACACTGGTCTACAATTCTATGAGAATTTGCATGTGAATATTTTAGTAGAAATTTGTTAAAGAAGGGTGCAAGTTTTCTCTTTACTTCTTTATTAAAATATTTTATTTACTGAATTACAACTAAAGATGACATGTTATAAATTATAGAGTTTTTTACTTATTTTAGTTATTAACTTTTGCACTGTATAGTTTCGATTAATCAGCATTAGGCATAAATAAACATATGTTTTCGTGGGAAGGTAGTGGCGCTAGTGTGCGACATACTTAAATGGATTTTTTTCATTTGAAAGTTAGAAATTTTTTTTTAAACCGCAATCATATCACATCGATGAAAATAAATTGAAACTTCTTGACAATATTGACTCAATAAGAGTCAATATTGTCAAGTCGCTAATAGACTTTTTATTTTCTTAGGGGGAAAAAAAGCGAAAAAAGAAAAGAAAAAACAGTCCTGACCATTATATTGGTAAATTGGAAGTTCAAATTTGTTCAGTTCAATTTTATTTGTTATGATGTTCAATTTTTAAGAAAATAAGGTATACCGAATTGTGGCTACCCCCTTTGTTTTGGGAGTTAGGAGTCTGAATCCGTCGAAAAAAAAGGATATGTTTATTCATAGAAAGTACGTTTTTGTGTCTAATTTCATAACTTAAAATATAGTCTGCACTTACTAATTATCATATTTGAGGTCACCCCTACCAGCCATTAAGATTTAGTCGTAGAATTTGAAAATCCGATCATTAAATCAAAAATTATTTAGGGTGGTCCGTTTACTATGAAAAAAGATATCAGTTTGAATAACTTTCATTCTAATGATCGGATATTCACGTACTAAGTGTGTCAATCTTAATGGTTCCTGAGGGGAATTCAAATATACTAATTAATTAGTGCTAACTACTAATTAAATTACAAAATCTGACTTAAAAACATACTTTCTCTGAATATATATATATATATATATATATATATATATATATATATATATATATATATATATATATATATATAGACTCTCAAATGAAGGGGGTTGAGAAAATTTCGAAAAGATTTGATCATAAATTGGGGGGGGGGGGGAGGTGCCAAACCCAAAAGCTATGTAGCCGCCGCAAATGAGTGATTTAAGATAAACATAGACAATTCAAGAGAGAAATACTTTATTTTAATCCGTTGCTGAACAACTAAGTTCAGATAATAAAAAATAATGAAATAACGTATTGTGATTATTCGGAGAGGTTTGTTTGTTAATAATTAATAGAAAAATATCTCGAAGTTTCTAAGCTATAGACATTTTTTTAGCTGATTTCTGACCAAAAGGCAAAGATTGTTTTCTTTTTAATCTCCTTTGAAAGGAAAATTTTGATCGATTTATTAATTATTTAAGATTGTTCAAACTTTCAGAATTTGAACACATGAATTTTTTATCTAAATTTATTTACCGTTTTTTTTTACTTCATTTATATGAAGATTTCTCACTGAAATCAAATATATACAATTTTTATAAATATATACAAAATTTTAGGAATACAGCTTTGATCGAGTCTTATAAGCAAGGAGGTTTAAGGAAACAAAAAAAAATTTACCTGAAAAAAAATGTAGTGGGTATGATAATTCTAATACACATTCACAAGGTTTTATATAATTTACGATATTTCTTTTTTCCATAAGTGAAGAAATTGATAAATAATACGTGGCATTTTAAAAATATTGAACTATGTATAACTGAGAATAACATGTTGTGATAAAATGTGGCATATTGTAGGGTTCATTGTTTAAAAAATGGCTTCATTCTGCCAAATATTTAGGTTGCATGGTTTTCTCATGAAAAAGATGATTTGTAAATAACATCCTGATGCTTCGATACATTCTGAAATTTATTTTCGCAAATTCATCATAAAATGTCGCTCAGCATTTTCTTCAATACGATCAACTACACTTATCACCAAATATCACTACTATGATTTCTTTTTGTTTTTCTTAATTTAAAAACTTGTCTTATGATTTTCACCAACACTGCAGCATATATTTTAAACGATATTCTCATTTCAAACAGAGTTCAAAAGGTCATTAAAATGCTTGAATGGTGGCAGCAAAACTAAGAAGACAAAATGTATTTTTTTGCGTTTATATTCACCTACCTCATTGTTCTATTTCATTAACTCCAAATATTTGGTTCAAATATTTAATTTTGAAGTTAAAGAAGATAACTTCATAATTACACTAATGATGATACGGTTCACTAACTTTTTTAAGAACTGCACGAACCTTGTTAAAATATTAAAATACACATCTTTACTTCTACTAGCATAAAATTCATATCAAAATAAAGATCCAAATGTAACACAATATAATTGATTATAAAAACTTCTCTGGCTTAGAAAAATATGAAGATCAAAATAAATGTTGACATGTTTCAAGCGCTCATAAATAAGCACCCATTCTCAAGACTCGACAGGAGTGAATGACTTGTGACGTCAGCTTTTGACAGCTCAAAATAAGTCTACTTTTATAATCATCTTCATATTTTTTGAAGTCAATGAAGTTTTCATTTTTTCGCCTAAGTTTCTGGGGATTATTCATTTAGTAAGACAGTATATCAAATTACCTAACACGACATTAAAATAAGTTTCACGTAAGATGATTGCATAAACTCTTAAATTAAAAAAATATTAATTAGTCACAACTTTATATAAAAAATCAATACTTTAAAAAAAATTTTACTGCTAGACTTGAAAACATTTTTTAATGATGTCAAAAAAATTCTGTTCAGAATTGAAATTTCAAAAGTCGAATGAGAAAATAGACTGTCCCCCAACACCAGGAATTAAAGCTTAAAAGTTACAAGGACAGTTGTTTAAAAAAAGTTAACGTTTCCGTCCTACTCGAAATTGTTTGAAAACGTATTTTTTTATTTATCGATTCAAAAAATTTATTCTAGATATATTTTAGGGTATACTTTAGGCATACTTCAATAGAGTTTATTTTTACAACGTTAATTCCTTAAAATTACTAAATAATTTGTTTAAAATAAAATATTCAAGCTATATGATTTAATGCATCCATAATATAATAGTAAACGAGACTTTCAACGCATATCCTTATCCTTGATACTGCAATCAACAAATTAATGGAATAAGCTTAAATAAATAAAAATAGTTAAATTGTTTGTCGTTTTAACTTTCAGGTCATAATATGTTTCGCTCAAACAGCTTTCAATTCTGGAAATGACGAATTTATTGAGAAGGTTCCTTTTATCAAAATCATTCTTACTGCGAAATATAGAAAAATTTGTATTCATAATTTCTGTAAAAAATATGTTAACCCTCTCGCTGTTTATTTATTTATTTTTTGTCAAATTAGGTTAAAAATATGCTTACTTTTTACCACATATTCCGAATCAGATGATGATTCTAAAGATAGCACGACTCTTTTACAATTTTCCATTTTTAGTGTTAACAAAATAAGGCATTTTCCTGATAAAAAATTACACTATAATAATATCTTGTGAATTGTGCTTAATTTTAAAAATAATTTTAATAAAAGTAAATGTTTTCAAAATCTCTTTTAAAGAGCAGCTTTCTTAAAGTTAACGGTATGATATATAAGCCTAATAAAATTGCGGTTCCAATTTGTTCATTTAAAAAACAAAGCAAACAATTGTGGTTTTATGAATTGCGCTAATATGTGTTTACTTTGACGTATCAAACAAATAAGAAATAATGAAGTAAATAAATAAAAAACTTTTTTTGTTTATTCTTAGAGAAAAAGGGTGCACTTAAGAGTCGCACAATATCAAGGGTGCACTCATTCTTAAGGTTCTCAACAAAGAGTGCACTCATTCTTAAAGAAAAGAGGACAATATGGTCAGTCAAACGTTTTGCATCGAGTAATTTTAATATCACAAAATATTCTTATCAATTGACTGTCTATAGTTCTGAGACTCAAAAAATTGACAATTATTTAGAACGAGTGTTAATTTAAAGAAAAACTTTAAATACTGATAAAAATTAAATAAAATAGATTAGTATATTATCGGAGAAAATCTGCGTGGTATAGAGAAGGAGTATTTGAAATATGTTATTGGTTAAACAGTTCTGTGAATTACACATGGCCAGGTAATTAAAAATTTAATTTTAAAATTAAGGTGTTAGGATGATATATAGGATACTGAGATATTTTAAGACGCTTAAAAACTTTGGTATTCAAAAATTTTGTAAAAAAATCTACGTATTCGTCAGCTTTTAATGTTCGGCATCCTTATACTCTTTGAAGTGACTTTTAAGACATCAAAGATATTTCTGATAATCGTTGTTGATGTCACAAGAGTTTGGTTCAAGATGATATAACGATACCTTTTACATAATTAGTATCTCCGTTTATATTTTTATTGTTTAGTTTTCAAAATACATATTGAATAATTAATAAGCATACTATTTCTGATAAATTCATATTTATGCGCATTATTGAAATTAAATCAGTGGAGTGAATCAATTAAAAACTAAAATTTAAAAAAAAAAAGCCAATGCTTAACCACATGCAATGAAAAACATGTTTTTCTAGGAGTTCACATTCGTTAAATATAATCTTTTGTGCAAATCTTGTAACTAAATTAAGTGTAAATTAGCAGACTACTTAAAAAGAAATATCGTATTGTGAAATTAAAAAAAGAAACGATATCGAATCAAAATAACCGATCATAAATAAAATTTTCGCAAGACTTGCGTAAGTACCAAATTTAGGCATTAATCGCTCCATTTGAATATTTTTTTCACTGTCGCCAAATTATTTTTTTAAAAACAATTAATTTTAATTTTTCTCAGTTTCTATTTAATAAAAAAATTGAAACTTTAGATTTCACTCCAGAAAAATATGTAGATTAATATAGTGTTAAAAATTATGCTAAAACTTTTTTCGTGCAGTATTAAATTAATAAAAAATAATAAATAATTATTAAAAACTAGTTGTACCCTGCGTGCGTTGCAACGCTTTCAGTTTGAATTTAAATTTTATATTTAAGTGTGTAAATGAGATTTGCGATTATGATTTGAAATGAGAATTTTACTTAATGGTGAAAAAACCAGTGATAGTCTCAACAGTTAATTCTCTATGATATCGTTAGTGCATTTTCACACCGACCATGAAACATATTTTGGATGATGATCTGAAAAAAAGTCTGGATCAATGGCGACATCAGGTATTTCTGCTGATATGAGCTGACCAATTTGGCATGGTATGATTTTCTCAATAAGCCAAATTATGCGGTAATTCTCTTTTTTTGCCATTCAATGGAATACATCAAGCACCGTGTCTCTCCAAAAACATGATTTTTCGCAATAAAACCAAGTATAGAGCTTAATATTTGTTTTAACTCACGTGCGGTAATGCATCATGAAGATCCGATGATGTTTGCCTAGGTTGCAATAGCTCTTTAATTTTAGCTCGAGCAGAATTGCATGTGAATGTAATAAATAACTCTGGCTACTCTTATGCTCACCGACACTTGTAGCACCGAATGAAGTCATTTGGAAACACGAATGTACCGACATATATTCGCCAAGAAAAGTTTCTATTTATTTGCTTGACCCGATAACAACGTTCATAATGGCTCGGGCGGCGACGTAAAGTCTGGTAGTTTCACTTTGCCTCCAGAACAGCAAATTCCAGCTGTTTCATTCTTAAATTTGAGAGCACTACAAAACATACATAATTGATCCATTTTTCCGATGATGACGCTTGGGCGAAGACTATAGTTGGTGGTCGGATCAGAGTGAAATGCACTGAGATTCAAATCAGAGTATTGGCAGCATCTGAATAGCGAAGTGCGTTCTTGATTGAATTTCATTCTTGCATCCCGTTGCTCTGATGTTTCCGACGAACGGACTTGTCTAGTACGTTCTCGTTGAGCCGCGATGGCTCAGGGGATAGAGCGTTCGCCTTCCAATGAGGCGATACGGGTTCGAATCCCAGTCGATACGAATTCCGCATCCGGCTTGCACTGACCACAGTGCTGACGTGAAATATCCTCAGTGGTAGACGGATCATGGGTTAGAGTCCCCTTGCCGTCAGGCTAACCGTGGGAGGTTCTCGTGGTCTTCCTCTCCATGTAACGCAAATGCGGGTTAGCTCCATCAAAAAGTCCTCCACGAAGGCAAATTTCTCCCAATACTCGATCCAGGAGCTCCCTTGTCTTCTGGATTGGGTTCAAAATTACAAGGCTACGGAGTTGAACATTAGTAGCCGTAAACCCATTAAGTTGGGTCGGCTGTTCAACGACGGTTATAAAATAAAAAATAGTACGTTCTCGATCGGATTTTATTCTTGCTTTCCGTTGCTCTGATGTTTCCGACGAACAGGCTTGAGTAGTACGTAGTTGATTCGTTAACAGTCTTCTTTCCCGTTGCTCTGATATTTCCAACAAACGGGCTTGAATAGTACGTAGTTGATTCGTTAACAGTCTTCTTTCCCGTTGCTCTGATATTTCCAACGAACGGGCTTGAGTAGTGCGTAGTTGATTTGTTAATAGTCTTTTTTCCTGTTGATCAGACGTTTCTAAGGAACGGGCTGAAGCATTTGTGTTCTCGATTAGTTTCAAGTCTTTTTCCCCATTGCTCCGATGTTTCTGAAACACGGGTAGTTCTCTTTTTGCGTGCTTGAGATGTTGATCGACTAAGAGCGATTAGTTTAGGCGGCATATTTTTGCAAATATTCTCTTTCAAACAAAAAGAAATGTAAAAGTTGACAGTGGCCGCAAATTTTCTAAATCTAAAATTCACATATTTATTTTAAGTAATAAAAAAAGCAATAAAAATGAAATAATTTAAATAAGAAATATAATAATGATAAAATTTAAAACAAAAATCTATTTTATAAATGAAAGAAATAAAATGATTGGGAATTTGAAAACTTTGTAATAATAAACATTCTAATAGTTTTCAAATGACAACTGTCAGCAATGAAACCTTCAAAAACTATATTTAATTGTGCTAACCTAAAATTGCATAATAAATATAAATAATTATTGAAAACTTGCAATTTGAATAAAAATTGCTTTCACCTTTATTTTTATTAAACAGTTTTCACAATACTAAATCCGTGATACGACTAATAATTACGAAATCTATTCTCGTTGATTTTACGTGCTTGTGCTCACCTGACATAAAGAAACTTGCGCGGATTATAATTAAATATTAAAATATATGTAATTTACTTTTCTAAATGAATAGAGCTATAAGATAGAAAATATCACTCTTGTTATCTTCAAGATATTTGAAAACTGAATCGTTTATAGCAAAATTTAAAACAATGGCTAACTTTTAACCAATCAGAAAATTCCATTTCGATTCCCGCTGATACCGCTGGAAAGGTTTGTCGCAGAAAGTTCTAATGTCGACAGAAACCTTCCTCGTGCTTTGAACTATCTGTATGCCAAGTTTCATAGCTTTCTGTCGGATGGCTTAGGAGTCTATAGGGGACAGACAGACAGACAGACACACATTCACTTTTATATATATAGATTAGTTTTTGCATGAAATTATCTTTGGTTAAACCAGTTTCATGAGTGGGTGCAATTTTTTTAAAATTGCGCAATTAGTTTTAGAGGTAAAACCGAAAACGCAAAAAGTGAAATTAACATTAAGGGGACCAAACTTATGACCTCTCTCCTGACTATTAGGACCATTATTACTCATTGCAGCTACCCCCCCCCCCCACCTATTTTGAGGGTCAGTGATCCAAATATGTAAAAAAAATGTGTTAATTCAAAGAAAGTGCATTTTGTATCTAATTTCGTAACTTAATTAATAGTTACCGCTAATTAATTAGCCTATTTGGAGTTACCCCAGGAACCATTACACTTAATACGTGAAATTCCGATCATTAAAACGAAAGTTATTCAAGGTGATATCTTTTTTTTTATTTTGCGCACTGTGAGTTATAAAAGGCTTTTCACTTTTTTTTTATTTATTTTTGTGAATTGCTTCGATAAAATAGATGCATTTTCGTGAATTCCACCCAGCCAACACAGTTTATATTCAATGGCATGGTGAATAAAAAATTAAATGCATTCCAATTCATTGATTTTTTTTTATAGAATCATTTTATTTTATTTTATAACCGTCGTTGAACAGCCGACCCAACTTAATGGGTTTACGGCTACTAATGTTCAACTCCGTAGCCTTGTAATTTTGAACCCAATCCAGAAGACAAGGGAACTCCTGGATCGAGTATTGGGAGAAATTTGCCTTCGTGGAGGACTTTTTGATGGAGCTAACCCGCATTTGCGTTACATGGTTATAGAATCATTGAACATTATTGAGTAGTACCTGTACTATGAACTGTACTGTGACGATTTTCACTTTTTTTATTTATTTATTTCTATGAATTACGTCGCTAAAATAAATCCTTAATATTTAATTTCACTTCTCTTATACAGTTCAAACTTAATAGCTAATAAAGAATTAATTTGAACAAGATAGCACGAATAAAGAATTCATTTAATTCTAATGAAATGATTCTTGTTATACAATCGTTGTATAGTAGTGACCTAAAAAGATAGTGAATGAAGTCGATAAAATAGATTTTCAGTGTGTCACCAGGATTCATTCAAAATGTCGATCATCGCTATCGATTGTTCCAGTTCAGATAGTTATGGTTTACTTTTGAAATGTCATTTTTACTCAAGATAAGGTTACATCGTTTATGAATGAATCGATTAAAAGGATTTTAAAAAATAAAACGCATATAGTGTTTTTTTTTATTTGTAAATACAAATCCTTGTAGATTACGAAACTGTCAAATTAAATGAAATTATTTGTCGCCGCATTTTAACGAATTTATTGTTTGGGCATTATATCAATCATGAAAAAAAGTGATTTCTCTGAAATTTATTTAATCTTTTACATATGATTTCATTTGAATACGAAGATATTTCAAACTAGAAAAATTACAATAAGAATATATTTATCTCATTTTTATGTCTATAAACTATTTTAGTTTATCTGGAAGCAAAATGGGCTTTTATATTTTATTAATGCAATAACAGGATGAGATTAAATAAACATTCCTTATCGAAAAACTTACTTAATTTCGTCAGAAAGAGCAGCTTCGTATCTTGAATCTTTTAGAGGTAATAAAGAAAGTTATTACTTATCAAAAGTATGAATTTATATCTTTTTGTCATAAACTGTAAGAATTGGATAAAAAATTCTTAAAATCCAAAACAAAAAATTAAAAATTTTGCTGGTTGACTAGCGTAAACGCTGAAGTCTAAAAATTCAAGTCAAAGTTACTGTTAATTAACAAAAATATTTGCATAGAACTTTAAAATTATAATTTAATATTTTCTGTCATCTCAACCGCAGTGAATTTTAGATATTAAGCGATATATTTACATGGCTATAAAACGAAGTGTGATGTCTATTTATTTAAAAACTTGTTTATAATATCCAAGTATCCTGGATGTGGTCAAAAATAATAATCTATTAAAATTTTGCACTAATATTGTAGTTAAAATATTTAAACGCTGCCGCAAACCAACCTACAAAATCTATGTCTCTCAAATTTCCTTCATAACTTTCGAGCCTAATAGATTTAATCATAATAGATTAAAATAGCAGTCTATAATATTTGCAGTCATTTTTTAATATCCTTTTTTATAAGGAGGACAACATACTAATTTTTCTAGGCTTTTATTGAGGAAAGAATAAAGAAATCTATTTACAAATTATGTACAAATGGAGCAGAGCTCCGAGACACAACTTTATACTTCCATTCCCACAATCTAAGTGCCTTTTTTACGTGTAACAACATATAATATATAATATATTCGTTCATGTTATGTGATCTATAATATCCAGATCCTTTTTTCCAAGATGCGCCACGATGCCGTAAGATCTTAAGACCAGATGGAGATGAATTAATATGTCAACATAGTGCTTGATTTTAATGGGAATTCGGCTTCTTTAAGATATTTCGGCTAGATCTTAAGATATTTTATTGAGCGGTATGGACTCAATTTATAAATAAAGATTTCATCTCTATTCAATGAAACTTAAAATATACGCGAAGGGCTAATTTAAGTATGTGAGAGAGATTATTTAATGTTCTCATAAACCAGAAAAGCTTATCTGCAGATAAGATATAATTCTTTTTAAGTTTAGTCTCAAAAGATCCTTTTAATTTTATTAAGCTAGTATTTTAGATGTTACAATATCCCCCCTCTCAAAGGTGCTGATCCGCAGGTGATCAGGCTCCACATCACATCTCATTGAGGAAAGATCAAAATCCTTACTTACCATCTTCTATTTAAACTATTTAAAACGAATATTAATCTAGATGATTCAGATCACATGATCTGAATTACAAAAACAATCTAAAACTAAAAACAATATTCAAATCTTATGTTAACAAAACATATGAAACTACCTCATTTGCAATGGTTTCATACTAACTCTCAAAATTTTAAAATAGATTATATAAAAACATTTATAAAATCACTCAATATTCCACTTCTTAAGATGCTAAAATAGCATCTAATATAAAAATATAAAAATAAAAATATAATTGCAACTAAACAACAGGCCTTAAGAATTTGCTACCTAGGTTTAAGTCCTTGTGATATAAGTCACTTGACGTCACTTGATTCCTTAGCATACTTATAAAACTTCATTTTATCCTAAATCTCTTACAAAATCTCCTAAACATTCATCTCACAAAATTTTAAAATACTCATAAATTTTCTCTCTTCTGTTACGCTTTAAAATAGTCGTCCAAAATATTCTCTTTAACTAACTCCTTAAACTACTTCACGTGAAAAATTAACTAACTCTCTTTTCATTTCTATAAATCTCAAATATACTACTTAATCTCAGTAATCACTATTCTCTCTAGTACTTACCTTACAACTACTTTTCTTATTTTCACGAATAATATTCATGTTTTTTAGACTTATTTTCTTTCTTAAATATTTTTGGCATCGTTGCCACTTCTCATTCTTTGTGACTACATGTCACTGTAACTTTTATAAAGTATAGACACCTTTATAAAATACAAACATCAAAATATAAAGTAAAGAAAAATACAATTCAAAAACATAAATTCCACTTCACCTCATTCTACTTCACATTGGACACATTTGTCTTTAATTTGGAATTTAGGATTCCAATATTTTTAAAGGGAATTTGCTTGATAAGTGACTCAGTTCCTCAAGAGGAGAAAAACAGCCTCGAATCACTGCAATCAGTGTTATGGAAGATCCTGGCAACCTTAAGTGTGTCATCATCAATTATATGCATTTGTGGTTTAATATTTCCTCAAAAACAAAAGAAGAAATAAAAATAAAACTTCGCCCGCATAACCTGTTATCTCAGGTATGGGTAAACACTACGCTGGTTTTCACAAATTAAGGGTCGGATCTTCCAGAAAAGGGGTAACATTTCTTCTCATCATCATCAATATTTATGACAGTACAAACTTATTCTTAATGTATAACAAAATTCATAATTTTTCTTGAATAATCCTTCTTATTTATATTATTTAAAATAGTTCAGTATAATTTTTAATAAATTGCAAAATTCAAATTTTCCTTATGATAAAATTACAAAAATATCACAACAGAAATTTACTAAAATTTACATAAAATGTACTCTTAATTTTTACCTTCTGGTGTTAAATGAAATTCTTCAGCTGAATAAAAATATCTTAATTTGGAAGAGTGAACTATTTCAGTTTGATTATTATATTTATCTATTTCAAAGTTTACATTAGAAAGTTTCCTTAATATTGTGTAAGGGCCTGAATAAGGAGAAGTTAATTTTCTAGTATTAGGGTATTTATATTCTTCCATTTTTATCAAACCTCCTTCTTTAAAATCTGCATTTTTAAATTTTAAATCATATCTAAGTTTATTTTTCAAATGATGTTCCTTGGTTTTTTTGAAAGCTATTTCTCTGGCTTTTTCTACTGGGGGGTATAAAGGTTGATCAATAAGGGAATCAAAAGGCAAGGAGCCAAACATTAAATAAGCTGGTGGAAAAGTTGTAATAGCATGAGGAGTATTATTATATTCTGACACAAGCTGTTCAAGAATTTTAGTCCAAGGAATTTTTGTAGAAAAGTTTGTTACTTTACATTTTAATCTAGTAACTATAGATTGTCTTACCCTTTCTGATTTTCCATTACATTGTGGGTGGTGACTAGTTGTCAACAACTGTTTTATATTATGATTTCTCAAAAATTTCTTAAATCGACTAGAAGTAAAGGCTGGGTTCCTATCAGTTACTAAAGCCTTTGGGGCATAGGATGTAAATAAAGGCTTCAACAAATTCGAGTACACTTCTGATGTCATATTTTTGCTACAAAAAGCCCAGATATATCTGGTACAAAGATCAATTACAATGTTCAAATATTTTTTAGAAGAGTTATAATAGTTAAAACCACCTACAGAATCTAGTGATATTAACTCAAAAGGTTCTTTACAGGGTGGCATTGACTGTAACAAACCATATTTTTTCAAGTGTGAGATCTTATTCAACTGACAAGTTTCACAGTGCTTAACATAATTACTAATGTCCTTAATAATATCTGACCAATAATAGTATGGGGAAATAATGCTATACATTTTCTTTACACCTGGGTGACCATATTCTTCATGTACTTTTGAAATTAATTCTTCTCTTAAGGAGAAAGGGACTACAATTTTAATTCAACCCTTTTTACTTACAGTTAAAACATCATTATTTTTCTTAAATTTAGGATTATTTACATTATCAAACCTTTGATGTTCAATTAATTTTTCTTTTTGAATTAAATGTGTTGAATAACAATTATGGTGAGAAATTTTATTTCTAGAGAGCATATCTGCCTTATAATTAGTACTTCCTTTTTTATATTTTATCTTATATTCATACATTGATAACTTTAAAGACCATCTAAATAACCTACCTGTCAGATGTCACCTTCTCATCCTTCACGAATCTTCAACATTTTTCTCCTGCGAAAGTCTGTCCTCTTCCTAGGGCGCATCAAGAACAGTTTAGACAGGGGTGGCGAAGATCATCATTTCGGCGAACACACAGGGGGAAGTAAGGTCATCTCTGCTTCCTTTCGCTTTCCAGAGGCGGTGAAGTTCACCTGGAATCTCCATAGGCGTGGCGAAGTTCATCATCGGGGAAACAAATTTCCATGCATCAGACTTTCCGTTCCAACCAGAGAAAGGGCCGATAACGGGAGTTCATCAGTCTCTTAAAATTGTATTTCTTTTGTTTAAAACAAAAATCTTTGCAATAATTTTTAAATTCACATGCTATTCCATAGGGGCTCCGGGCAGAAAATGAAAATCCTGCCGGCTTTGATGTCGTGCTCCCTCTCTCAAATTTCCTTCATAACTTTCGAGCCTAATAGATTTAATCATGATAGATTAAAATAGCGGTCTATAATATTTGCAGTCATTTTTTAATATCCTTTTTTATAAGGAGGACAACATACTAATTTTTCTAGGCTTTTATTGAGGAAAGAATAAAGAAATCTATTTACAAATTATGTACAAATGGAGCAGAGCTCCGAGACACAACTTTATACTTCCATTACCAAAATCTAAGTGCCTTTTTTACATGTAACAACATATAATAAATAATATATTCGTTCATGTCATGTGATCTATAATATCCAGACCCTTTTTTCCTAGAAGCAGCGCGATGCCGTAAGATCTTAAGACCAGATGGAGATGAATTAATATCTCAACATAGTGCTTGAGTTTAATGGGAATTCGGCTTCTTTAAGATATTTCGGCTAGATCTTAAGATATTTTATTGCGCGGTATGGACTCATTTTATAAATAAAGATTTCATCTCCATTCAATGAAACTTAAAATATACGCGAAGGGCTAAGTTAAGTATGTAAGAGAGATTATTTAATGTTCTCATAAACCAGATAAGCTTATCTGCAGATAAAATATAATTCCTTTTAAGTTTAGTCTCAAAAGATCCTTTTAAATTTATTAAGCTAGTATTTTAGATTTTACTTATATCTTATATATAAAAATCTCTTGTCACAGTTTTTGTGTTTATAGTCCTCCGAAATGGCTTGACCGATTTTGATGAAATATTATATGTACATTCTTTAGGTCTGAGAATAGGTTTATAACTGTTTTTTTTTTCATTTTTTCGACTGATTTAACGTATATTTTAAATATATCTTTATTAAATCGTATTCGAATCCAAACTAGGCATAGAAACATAATAAATCAAAAACAATATTCACGCACGTTGTAGCAAGTCATATTAAACTCTAATACTTATGCTCGCCCTTAAAAGAAGAGCATCAAATATATTTGCAAGTATATGAATAAGGGCAGTGATATGGCAGTATTTCGAGTTGAAAATACCAATGTGACTGCTCTTCCAGTGAATAACAACGATGAAATAACGCTGTACCAAATTGGCCGGTACATCAGCTCCAATGAAGCTGTTTGGCGTGTCTTTGGTTTCCCAATTCATGAACGGGATCCAACCGTTATTCATTTAGCCGTCCATCTTGAAAATGGTCAGAGCGTATATTTCACGAACGAGACAGCGATTGACCGAGCTATAAATCCACCACAAAACTACAGTCATCAAATTTTTCGAATTGTGTAATCATGCGAATGCTTTTGGTGTCTTTGCGTGGACATTACTCTACTCAGAAGTACCACACTATTTCACATGGGCTCAAACAAAAAAATAGACACCCCGCAAGCAAGGCACACCGGTTGATGCATGTTCCGGTTTATTCAAATCAAACGCCTTGGGGAGAGTATTTACAGTCAATCCAAGGCAGACTGAGGGCGTTATGTTGAAAAAGTTAATCTAAAAGCAATTATGCACGTCCAAATGCTTCAAGATCCTTCTGCTGAAACATTCTCAAAACAGTTGTTAGACATATGTGATGGAAAAGTTACTACGGATGAGACTGGATTCATAAAATTACCGGACGATTTCTGCACAATCATTGATTCACAAGGTGCTCTCATTACAACAACATAGATAAGATGATCGCCTTCTGCAGCAATGCCAAAGCAGAGTACGAAGGTTACCTTAAACGACCTCGTGGAGACATCTCGTGTACCTACGAAAACAAGTTCAGAAGGGAATATCAACTCGAAAGCTACCTGATGATCAAAGAGGAATGATCTGCGAAGGAATCAACTATGCCTGAGAAAGCTGAAAAGATGGAAACTACAATCATTGAGACTGAAACTCCTGTGCAGACTGAGCCTACTTCGGCACCGGTAGAAAGCTTAGAGACTACAGAAAACCAACAGACTCCTACAGTTATGGATACAACATAAACTCCGGGATGTCCCGAAAAGAAGATAAGACGAAAGAAAAAGAAGCCCAAAGCTTGTGCCAACTCGGCGATGCAAGTCGACTCAGACACAGACGGGGAAAGAAACTACCCAGACCCAGTTGTAGCTCCCGCAACTCCAGCGGCACCAGCACCGGCGGAGAAAGAGGAAGAAACCGAAGCTCTGGGCATGGTGGACCCCCCCCCCACTCCAACTACATCTACTATCGACTCTTCATCCAGTAAAAAGCTAAAGACCCTTATTAGAGGACCGAGTATAGATACCAATTTGCAAGAATTGGAAAAATATCTCAAAAACTTACCAGAGAAGATAGTTCAACTTAAACGAAGGAGTGGTCAGGAGCTTAGGCCCCTCCCACTTTTTCTGATCATCCAATCAGATAACAGTACCACCAGAGAGATCTTCAACATCAGCTCAGTTCTAGAAAAGCCAGTGAAGATAGAACGCTTCCGAGGAGGAAGATTCCAGATTCAGTGCTACCGATGCCAATAATTTGGACACACGCAACGACACTGACCTGCAACCAATCCTGCCTGTATGAAATGCGCCGATGGACATCTCTCGTACTTGTGTACGAAGCCAAGAACTACTCCAACGACCTCCGTCAACTATAATGGTGAGCACCCAGCCTGTTTTACGGGCTGTGGTGCAAGACCCGGGAAGATGCCGAAAGCAAGAAAAGCTCGTCCCGTGAAAGCCACCGACACTGCCAACAGATTTATGCAGCTCTTCAAGGAGATGAAAGAACTTTTGAAGGATGAAGAGCTTATTAAGCTTCTTCGTTCTCTACTTCCAGAGTCCCAAAACTGATTTTGGACTCACATTCATTAAGGATTTTTTCTATCCTGACTTCACAGTTCACCGTTGTGAAACACTTTTATTTTTATCTCATTTCTTTAGGCTCATATGACTTCTAGTTTTACGACTAACCAGAATCGACGAATCAGTTAGTGGCGCTTCGCGCCAAATACTGAGATACCACCTATATCTAGCATCTCTCCATTCACCACATCAGGGAAAAGGAAAGGATCAAAAGGGTGATCCCGGACCCAGAAGTGACCAACACCCTAAATTGAGTTTTTCATGCATATAGATTAAATGTGGATTTAACCTGACCACCGCCTCTGCAATTCACCGCCATTATCCACAAACAACGCCATTATTCCAGGTGCCCACGGGCACAACCACAGATTAAAGTGTGAAGAGTCCGCTTCGCGGACAGGTACACTGTATACGAATTCAGTTCAAAGCTCTCTATTCAACCCGAAAGGGTCCGAACTGGGTGAGCTGCATTCCTGTTTATTTTCACAGTGAACAACCCGTTACAAGCAGTAATTACCGGGACGGCCAGGTCGCTGCGCTAGCAGAGCAACACTTAATACACCAATTCAAACGTTACTATATTTTATTAACATGCATATATAATGTAAATAATGTACATATCTTGTAAATAATTTTATTTTCTGCTCATTTCAATTTAACTGTATCTAATTCTTATGTATATATTTTATTATCAGTACTATTTCATTGTGCTCAATATCTTAATACTTGAAATTGGAGCCTGCTTCTACCCCACCACTTTTATTATATGTCTTATTACTTTATGTATGTCTTATGTTAAGCTTATGTCTTACAGATTACAACGAATCAGTTGGTGGGCCTTCGAACCAAATACTGAGATCCTACGAATATCAAGACTCAAGCATCTCTCCATTCTTATAATCTTGACATCCTTGATATCATGATCACTAATATGAATTCTCCATTTGCTCTACGGGCCACCAATGACTTAAGCAGTGATCACTTACCTGTATTAATCACGACATGTAACCCCAAGTGTGATAAAAAAAACGTATTAAGAAAAATATAAACTGGTTGCTCTACTATAATACACTTACTAAATTCCTTCCTGAGCCCACCGATATTAATACCCATTCAGGTATAAATAATTCCATCATTCCCTTAATGACAAACTAACTGAGGTCGCAAATCATGCCACAACTGAAAGAGAGATTAATATAAATAATTTCAAGTTACCTAGAGATATTAAAGAGAAGATTAGATATAAAAACAAATTACTCAAATACTATAAGCGTACCTTAAATCCTATTTATAAGACAGAGTATAATAGACTAATTAAAGATATTAAGCTACTTTGCAAAATCTTTAGAAGTGAATCATGGAATGATTAAGTTGCCAATCTCAATAGAGAGAGCAACTTACTCTGTTGCGAAGCGCGACCGCACAAGTGCGCTGAGGTATCGGAAGTACTAGAAAGAAAATATATTGACCATATTCAAGGGCCTGGGTACTCTTAGGACCCAAAGTTATAAGGTATGCCCTTGACAGATGTGTTTCACAAGGAACACGCCTTTCCCAAACCGTGCAACAGCTGAAAACAGCCCTGAAAGAGGAATGGGACAATATACCACAAAGATTAGTCGATAGTTTAGTGGACAGCATGTAGCATTAGTTTTCGAAGTAATCACATATCTTACAGAGGTACTCATTTCTATTTTATTCTGGCAAGAAGACCCAGTTTTCGTCGCTGTTTGGAAATCGTCCAATGAGCATCTTTTTTTTTTAAATTTCATTATTTTTCGATATGTTGATATCTGTACTGTTTTGTTTGTCACTAAATATGTACTTAGTTTCATGGTAGGTAGTTATTTAATTTACGTCGCACTAAAACTGCACAATGGGCTATTGGCGACGGTTTGGGAAACATCCCTGAGAATGATCCGAAAACATGTCATCACAATTTTGATCCTCTGCAGAAGGGACGACTCCTCCAAACGACCTGCGCGCGAAGTCATGCACTTTACGGTAGAGCAGTTTAACGAGGACCGATACCGTGCACCCTCGGACCCTATGTAGGACCCTATGATCAGCACAAGATTTCTGACCGCAGCCAGTGATAATTGACTTCGGTGTTCTACTGGGAACCGAGTCTTTACGATCAGTCCACTGCGGCACCTTAGTTTCCTTTCATTAGTCTATTATTAATTATTCCGAAAAATGTAACTGTTCCAATCTCATTCAGTGTAGTTAAGCAAAGGGTGTTATATTGAGGCTGAATTGTACTTTGTTAAATGAACCGAGGAAAATGGCTTAATTAAAGTATATAGAGGATAATTAGATTACATATAGCTAATTAGATTATATATGGGAGTGCTCTCTGGAGTGAAAGATAGGAAATACCACACTTTTTTTAATGTTAAGCAGCTCTGTGGTACTGCCATCTATAACTGAACGAGAATTTTGTTCTCCAATAGTTCAGGGTCGCCAACTAAAGAGTGCAGAACGTTAGAAACTCATCATGTGCTGAAAGGATGAAGGAAATATTGTGGTGTCAAATCTAGGGTTCGAGCCTTCGTTTAGTCGATAATGAGATTGACGGGTAATGAGATCAGCCTTCTCGGCTAAAGCACTTTCCAAGCAGCAAGGAACTAAGTGGGTTCATGCGGTGTTCGCGACACACTGGGATCCGCTTGGCATTCGCTGTTGTGTTAGGCATCCAGTGATGGAAAATGAAATATATGAATCCTTATCACATGGCTTCCAGCTTTCGAAGAACGTGCACTCGATTCTCATTGGCTATTTCCTAGTTGACACGGATAAAATTTGAATTCTTGAACAGTATTAGGTGAACAGTCAATATCGATGTTTCTCACAATTAACAGTTTGAATGACATCTTTTTAAAGGTTTATCAATATTCCATTTTTTTTTAAAATCTATTTTCTTAGTACTTTTATTTGGATTTGAAAAAAACTATGGTCACCTAGATTTACCCTGTTAGAACATATATGGAAAATACTAAGTTAACATTTCAGACCACTGATAGAACTACGGGTTATTTAGATGAGAGTTTCCATATTTTAATGGTCATAAAATTTTTCGAGTCGTACTTTTTTGTCAGATTTTGTCATTTAAAATATAATCTGACCGAACTACTGCGATGACGAAAAATCCGATCATTCAATGAAACGATTTATTTTGAGTGGTTGCAAACAAACAGAAAGAAAGAGGCTATGAAATTCTGCCTAGATAAACGCAACAGTTATTTAGGCTTTTAAATAAAACAGGATTTTTCTATTTCTACTAGTTTGTAGATGAATGTGTTACATTTAGCTTATAGGAAGAGTTAAGGTACCCATCGATTTTGATTAAAAAATAATTTTTTTTTTGTTTTATATATATATATATATATATATATATATATAAATTCTAAAAAACTAATTTCTTAGTTTTACGTTTAATTGCTATAACTTTAAAAGCATTTAATAAAATTAAACAAAATTTTTGGAGCAAATTAAAATCAATGACAAAATTATTGCTTTAAAATTTGAGAAACATTCATTTAAAACTGCGCAAGGTATGAGTAATTAAAGTAGTTCTTTTATACTGCGAATGAGGGGGAAAAGTTAGTATTTTTTTCCCCCTATTTTGTTGTGAATCGTATTTTGCAGCTAATGAAAAAAATCCGATTTGAAAATCTTAAAAATTTAGAAACTTTCAAATAATTTCAAAATAGTTTTTGTACTTTTTAAAAGAAAGCTCAAAATGATAAGGGATTTTCTACAAATATTATTTTGTATCATAAGACAGAATTCAATAATGAATGATAATACCTTACCAGAAACATTCATGTACCAAAATATGATTTAATAAGGAAAAAAAAGATAATTTTATGGCGGAGGATCCCCAACAATACCGGTGACATTTTTAATAAAACTTGATTAATAGTACAAAATTGAAATATATGTGGAAAACCCCTTATCATTTTTTGAACTTTCTTTTAATTACGAAAACTACTTAGAAAAATGCATGAGACCATTAAAATTTTTGATATATTCAAATCGGACATATTTTATTAGTTGCCAAATACTATTTTGTTGTATATATTACTCAACTAATTTGTAAAAAAAAAAAATTTTCCTGCGCATGTGCCGAATGAAAGAACTACTTCAATTACTCTTATCTTACACAGTTTCAAACGAATTTTTCTCAAATTTTATAGCAATAATTTAATAATTAATTTTAAATTTCTCCAAAAATTTTGTTTAATTTATTAAATATTTTTAAAAATATAGCAAGAAAAACGCAAGACAAAAAATTTGCTTTTTTTATATAAAAATGTTCATATCATCATAAATATTTAAGCTAAGCTTATGAAATTTGTGTAGTTATTGCGTATAATAACTAAAATAATTGTCCCAAGTTCTACATTTTTTGGCACAGGGTGTTTAAAAACATTATTTTCCGTTTGTAATTTATTGTCTGTCCCTCAAACTTCTAAAGGCTTTAAACTTTATTGACATGCATGAAAAAATTCTGAAGTTATAAAATGATTTTTCTAGTGTTTCTGCAGAAATATGAAAAAAATGTGTTAATATAGAAATGTTTCCGTTACTGGTATATTCCCCTGTAGGTCAAATCAAACAGATGTTATGATGATTTGAAAAATCACTTAGTTTGGTTATTTCATTGATAAATGCCTTTTTTGTACTTTTACTCAAAATATTTTAGTTTGAATTACTTGAAATTTTGCATGAATGTTTTCTATACATGTGCCTAAGGAACGCACTACGGACTAGTTGCTTAAACTATTATTTTATATTTTACAGTTAAGATAAAAATAATTATTTGCACTTTTTTTTGACAAAAAAGTTTCGATATTTTCTAAAAAAAAACATCTAAATATTAATATTATGTTTAATACGTAGCGCAGTCTATTTCTTAAGTTGGGTTTTTATGACTATTATAAAGCAAGAATAATGACAAAAAAAAAAATCAATTTAACAAAATTATATCATTTTGAGAAAAGGTCGATTTTTGATCTCTTTTCACCCGTTTCCCTCTCCCCTAAATTTTCTTTAAAAAAAAAAAAAAAAACAATAAACATCTTACTAAAATTTCTTAAGAACAGATAAATTAGACTAAAACGGACAAATTAGTGGAATATTCTATTCTCTCAGGTAGTGACTTAAAAAACTTTCGTTTTATTAAATAATTTTTTATTAAAAAAATCGCAAAATGAAATTAGTTCTCGATAAATCTTTTATAGCACATTAATTCGGTTATTATTCTGAAATCTCAAATAACCCACTAATTTAAAAAACGTACGTTAACAAAAATTCCTATTCATTTCAAAAAACAAAAACTGACCACTGGATTTTATTTTTGCTCCCACGATTATTGACGCAACATTGAATCTCTTATAAATATTCATTTTCCAAAAATAAAGGAAGAACTGAAATAAAACCAGTTGAGCGTAAGAAAATGATATACGTGATTAATAAAGAGTAAAGATCTGTTTTCAATAAGACTGAACTATTGAAAAGGTTAGGGCAATCTTGAGGTAAAAAAAGACTTACCATATTTTAGGATTTTTTTAAATTGAATCAGAATACTCTGACACTGAGGTTCCCAAAAGGTGTTCCGGGGAATCCTAAGGTTTCATGTAAAGGTCAAAGAAATTTCGAAAGTTAGGAATGTCCCATCAATGATTCATTGTTTTTTAATATTTTGGTTATTTTCATGAAGTTATTTGTTGTCATGAAGTTATTGAAGCAGTATATTGAATAAATAATGTAAATGGCTTTTATATAAAAATTACAGTAGCATTTCAAATCAAACTTTTCAATCCAAAATAATAGAAATTAAATTCAATAATGAAGAAATATGTTCCTTAGCTCATTCCAAACAGCAAACCATAATTCAACTCATTCTATTTATTTTCAGCATTTAAATAAAAAAAAATTGTAGACTAACTGCCGCTCCACAAATTAAGCTGTCTGACATAAAACCTAATTTTAATATTATCATAAATAAAACGATGAAAAAATTTTATTCTTCTTATTTTCAAATTAATTCGTTGTCTTTTTCCTTGGTTAATATTTTCACAAATGCCAATATATTTTATTTATCAAATCAGGGATCCATCAAATGAAGGTCGATCATGTAGGGTTTCATATCCGAAATAAATCGAAAACCTCTACTCTAATCGATCCGTTATGTACAAAGAGTAAACTTTAAAAAAAAAAAAAAAAAAAAAAAAAAAAGGCTGGGATAGCCTGGTCAGTAGGGCGCTGGGCCCATGTCCGAGAGTTCGAACCCCGCCGTCTGAAGACTTCCCGTGTAGTAAAGTGACTGATGCACGTTAAATCTGTCGAGTCGCAAATGTCCTCCATGTTCTCATAACAAATCAAAACCTCTGGGGGTACTGGATTGGAGATCGATCGTTCTCTGATTCAGGTCAAAATTACGATCTGTGGATGAATGAATGCATGAATGGGCTCGCTCTATAAACGTGTGTGACATACGGTGTGGCAGATGTCGAATTCTTGGCCATGGATGGCGCCAGTGGAAAATAAGAACAATCGCACTTCCTCTGCCTAAACAGGCATACGCCAACAACAACAAACTTAAAAAATTAATTTCAATTTTTCAAAGCCATACAAAACAAGATGGTGCTTGGGCCGCTTTTTTGATGAAGCATTTTTTTTAAAAATAATGTACGGCTAATCATCATTCTTAAAAAATCGAGCCATCGTGGCTAATCATCGAGCCTCGATGGTTCAGTGGTTAAGATGCTGAATTGCCATTGTGCTGAATTGGGGTTCAACCCCCAGTGGCGTCTTGAAACAAACCCAGCATCAAATCAATGGCTGGCCTGGGAAGTAAAAGCGATCTGTGCACAATGCTAATCACATCGCCACAATGCTGCCATTGATCATGAAGAAATTGAGGAGCCTTAATCTCCATGACCCTCTGGCCGACAACGGGCTGTTGCGGAAAAGTGTTTTGCTTTTTACTGTTAATCATCCCCTGTAAAGCATATGTTATGTGAAAAATGTGAAAATATTATTTTTCGATTATACAGGGTGTTCCGCGATTATGACCCTTTATATATATTATTCGAATGTATCTCAAAAATGAAACAAACAAAAAATCACCCGTTGAGCATCTCAAACTAATATGTAAGCGAAGAAAAAACAAAGACGCTATCAACATCTTACGAATCACTATTTTGGAAAACGGGTTTAAAAACATTGAAACATGCTTGTATGTTGAAGGAAACAGAGAGAAGTTAAGAGGCGATTATTAGATAATCAGACAATCAAATTGGTTTTGATATTTCTGAGTGCACATTTCTCACTAGCAGTTCATCGGAGTCAGTTTTTTTGCTTACTTCTCACCTAAACATAAATTTAGAACCCTCAATGTGTGTGCTTTTTTTACCTTAATTTGTGACAATTTTATCAATTTAAAATTTTATTTTCTTACAACCAGTGATAATTCAAATAGCTTAGAAATTTTGTGAGAGTGATATTATATCTGTGAACATGAATCAATTCTGTCATAAGCTGCAGATTTTTTTTTTATTTATTTATTTTTTTTTAAATTTTAAAATAAGGTAAGAAGATGATATGTTGGAGTAAGATTAGATAGAAGATGTTCAAGATGGAGTTTTATCTTGGAACATTGGTTATTTTATTATTCTTTAGATAACATACGTTTTGGGTATTCTTAACTTGTTATTTAATTCACGCAATTAAAACTTATTTTTCATGTAGCCTGCATAAGCTATAATGAATGAAGTTATCTAAAACGAAATATCAAAGAATTATTTTATTGGAAGCTAAGAATAAGAATTAAAAGGGTGGTCTTGCTTTATTCAAAAGGGATTCTAAGCGTTTTGTAAAAACAAAAGAAATGCTGGTTTAAATAATTTATTTGAAACTTTTCTGAATCAAATCGCTAAATTTCGGTCTCTATATTGGAACAAATGGTTCTGTGCAGGCAGACGTTTTAAGAGACATTAAAATAACGTCTGTAGAATAGCAAAAAGTACTTTATATGTACTTACTTATAAAAGTATGTTAGAATGGTAGAATCGCTTTAATGGGATTGTACTCAAGAGCTTCTCCTATTTTATCGATTTGAATAAATATTATAATCAAAAATCTCTTTTTTCCAATATATTTTATTTATGCAATTGTATTCGAAAAACATAAAAAAAAAACAAAGTACTAAATAAGCGCAGAAAAGAGTTTCCTTCAAAATATTTTATTCAAGAAGCATTTTTACCATTTCTGTATTAAACAAATTACGGAATGAAATGCGTGCATTCACGCTCAATGTAGAGTTTTCAACTCAAAATGTATGCAAATTGTTGTTAGAAAAATCGAAGCGAATTTTTTCTTTTTTTTTTCTTTTTCTAAATACGTAAACACATGATGGAATTACCATCGATTCCTATTTTTTTTCCTGAAACATTTATTTATTTCGTGTTAACTTAAAGAGAAACACGAGATTGGTACAAATAGAAACTCTTTATAAATATCTCAATAGTTAAACAAAATTTCAGAAAACATAGTGAGCAAATCTTTTAAAATAATGATCGATTTTCAGATTGTTATTTCCGGGAGTCAAAGATTTAACTTTATACATTCTAATTAATTTATGAAGCTGAAATTTAAAGTTATAATATCAGACACAAAAACAAAAAGAGGGGTTGAAACGAGAGCTTTATAAAATTATTTAAACGACATCTCTAGAATTATTTAAAAGAATCCAAAAATTTCTTCACACAGTCTTAAAACTCGTTTATCCAAAGTAAATTCAACGTCAAAAGTATTTTTAATATTTATTTATTATGTTTTATTATTTAGTATAATGAATAAGGTAAAAAATAACATGAATAAAGCACAAAAAGGGATATATTATAGTTTCAGTACTTTAATCAAGAACCTTTCACTGTGTCTAAACACCGAATGTTAGTTTCTTGTCTAGAGGATCAGAGAACAGAACTATAGAATGTCCTTTTCTGAACTATATTTGTGCTTTCATTACGTTGTGTTTTGATTTATTCTATGTAGCACAAAGGATCCATTCATTTTCGGATAACATAATGATGATAGAAAATTTTGACGCGGAATTTAAACAAATATTTATTGGGGTGTTCGGAAAGTAATTTCGTTCATATGAAAATGAAAATAGATTTACTCATAATGATTAAATATTTTTATAAGTTATACATATCCAATAGCTTTTGTTATCTTTCTGGCATAGCATGATTCCACGTTCATAAAATGTTTGTTCTTCGAGGCAAAACGTCAAAAGAATACACTTTTTAATAAAGATAAAGGTTATTAATAATGCTAACTTGCCAAAAAAATTAATGAGTAATTGTTTATATATATATATATATATATATATATATATATATATATATATATATATATATATATATATATATATATATATATATATATATATATATATATATATATATATATATATATATATATATATATATATATATATATATATATATAATATATATATATATATATATATATATATATATATATATATATATATATATATAAACATTTCTAATTATCGGCATTCAGCTGGATTTTGATTGCTCAAGAAATCAATAAGATTTTTGTGTTTTCTGTTCAGCTTTACTCATTAGTAATTCTCGTTAGATTTCGATAGCGTTATTCCTTCTTCTCCGCTTAAATACGAGTATGATCAATAGCACATATTTTCCGACTGTATTTTTAAAAATGACACCATGGGCGTTATTATAGATAAAATATTAAGGACTATAAAGGACAAATTAGAGGGAGCACAAGGGGCTTGATTCCCTATATAAAGCTTTTTGTAATAATTTATAATTATAAACCCTATAATTTAATCTAAAAAATAGAGATAAGTAAATAAATTGATTTTAAAAATGAATAGGATCCAATATCCAGCGACGTGTAACATATGTTACACCCACATTTTAGCCTATAATTTCGATCAAATATATCGTCACATAAATGCATATTTTAATTTAATGCATTGCTTTTTTCATCCTCAGAAATTTACATAAATAATTTCAAGAAAGATATTAAAGAAATATTGGATTATAGATTAGATCTAAATATAATTATTGCTTTCATAAATCATAAGTGTTAAATAAAGTACTCATTTTCGGAACCCAGTGACTTTTACAATAAAATTCTAGGGCTCTGTAAAACACTTTTTGGGATGTATTACTTTAGTGTGTAGTGAGTAAACAATGAAAAATTTAAAAAAAGAAAAAAGGAATTTTCTCAAAATTTTGTTTATCGAAGAATACAAAATTAAAGGTGAATATTTTAAAAAAATAAATAAATGTTAAACTTACTTTTGTAGCAAAATTTTCTCAATTTCTAATTGGAAGAGGATAGTTCTGGAATAATTTATTCATACATTCTCGAAAAATATATTTTTTAATCTTCTTATGCTTTTTAAGGAAATGATGTGCGATTCAAACATGTTCCGCTCATTTGGATTTTGGCTTAAAAGTACTTATTTAGGTTGATAAGAATTTAAATTTAGGTTGATAATGGATAGAGCGTTCGCCTTCCAAAGAAGTGATCGGGTTCGAATCCCAGCGGCTAGTGGATACGAATTCCGCACCCGGCTCGCACCGACCACAGTGCTGATGTAAAATATCCCCAGTGGTAGAAGGATCATGGATTGGAGTCCCCTTGCCGTCGGGCTAAACGTGGGAGATTTTCCTCTCCTTGTAACGCAAATGCAGGTTTGTTCCATCAAAAAGTCCTCCACGAAGGAATATTTCTCCCAATACTTTATCTAAGAATTCCCTTTTCTTCTGGATTAGGTTCAAAATTACAAGACTACGGAGTTGAACTTTAGTAGTCGTAAACCCAAAATTGAGTTGGCTGTTCAATGACGGTTATAAAATAAAATGTCTGTCTTCAATAGATTCTGTAAAAGGAGAAAATTATTAAACCTTTTATTTCACTCATAACAGTTTTTTTTTTTAATCTCCGAAACTAAGACTAAAATGGAAAAAAAATGTGCTCTTTGTGCAAAAAAATTCCATAATCAGCCTTTAAGTAACATCCCCCCCCACCTTTTTTTGTTTTTTATCATGTTAGAAAATACGAAAGTGGCATGCATAGCATTTTCTTACATAAGAGTAGCATGAATAACTTTTTCTTATAGATAGTGGCACTCTTCCCAAATATGTTGGCCACTTCTTGTTCTAAACTCTAGATGCAATTTTAAAAACCTACTGCAGAGAAAAAAATTTATTCACTTTCTTATTTGAAATTTCCATCACTTTTATCCAAATTTAAAGATAACATAGAGGAAAATAAGTTGGGTTCAATTTTGTGATAAAGACATGATAAATATTGTTTCACCAATTGTTGACAACACAGCACTGAAATATAAAATGAGTTTAATCAATTATCTTACTTCATTTTATGAATTGTTGTTCAAAATGCAAATATTTATAACTCTTTGCCATGATATATATTGCTTCATCAATTTCTTACTACAAGTCTGAAATAAATGCAAACTGTTTTGATATTTTTATTTTATGCTATTTTATGAATTGTTTTCCAAGTTTTTATGACTTTTCGAGAAGTTCTATAACTCTTTTCGGGGAAAATTTATTTGAAAAAAATATTAATAACAAATTGTTTATAAAACAAAGGATTTTTTTATGGAAAAAACTTTCTTATGTATTTTAGCATAAAAAGTTAAAGCTACTTTTTGTATTTAATGAACTATAGATTTTTATTCAATGTCTTATTTATAAAAAAAAAAAAAAAAAGAATAAAACTAACTGCTTTTATTTTTATTAAATTTTGATTTTTAAATAAACATTAGTTAAAATTTTAGTTTTTTTTCCTTCTATAAATTTCTGCGGTATGTGTCTTGAAATTGGACTTACGGTTTTTTAAAAAAATATTTCTAGTAAAAAGTTATGTTTAAAAAAAATTCTTGCAGAAATTTATGTAATAAGACAAAAGTTATTTCTCTCAGAGTTTTAGATGCAAAAGTTTCCAGAAAAAAAGTTTCCAGCGCTGTGTCTTTCTGTATTTCCTTTTTTTTTTTTTTTTCTTTTTTTTTATTAAAAATATGTAAATTTTATTATAAAAATTTTGTTCTTCGCAAGAAAAATATTATATCTTGTCACAGGGCGTTAGAAATTTGAAAAATGTAGGTAACCAGCAAAAATTTCTGTTAGTCAGTAAAAATATTTATAAAATTAGTAACTCATCTCGTTTCTGTTTTTTCCCCTTCTTCTAAATTTGAAATTTTGTTTAATACAATCATGCATAGATATCAAATGCATACATTTGGAATACTTATTACAACATAATAAAATATATCAACATTTTTAACAGAAATATCAAAATATAATAAAATCTATGAGTAATTTCAAAGTATTACAATTAAATTTGAATATCATCAGCGAATTCGAGATTACTATTAAAGAGATTTAATATAGCGGAGTTTTTTGCGCAAATTTTTAAATTGGGACGAAACTTCATCAAAACTCTGAGTCAAAAGGAATTTCAATTTCGAAGGAACATTCCGAAATCCCGAAACTTGAGCAAAAATTAGGCAATTGATGTGGTTATAAACGCTTCTTGTGATTATTTTGCTCAAAAAAATTGAATCGCGTTTTTATTTATTTATTTATTTATTTATTTATTTTTTTTTTTCTTTTAATACGAAATTAATGCATCTCGGAAAATTCTAATCGCTCATTTAAGTGATCATCTTTTGACGAACTTTTTCACCCTTGGATTCTAAACTAATTAAAATAATTTTAAAAAATCCGATATTTTTAAAACTAAACTAATACCACTCACGAATCTTGAATCACGTAATGATTTATCAGCTTTTTTACCATGTTCTTTCGATTTTCAAGATTTTATTAAACTTTATGTGGTTTTGTATCAGTTATATCCATGGATTTCTAAATAATTATACAAATTCTGATACTTATGAAACGAAGTTATTACGACTCATGAATCACGTAATGCGTTATCAGAAATTAGACTGCAAAGATGAAAACACAGGTTAGAATATATAGTCGCCACTCAATATTTAAAGGTGGTCACCAGCGGTGACCGGGCAACTATATTTCACTAGCTGTATTTCAAAAAATTTTTTTTAACTAAAACCATTCAAAAATTAAATAAGCAAAACAATCTAAAATTAGTAAAATTAATGAAACACATTTTCAAAAAAAAAAAAAAAAATACATATATATAAGGATTCAGTTAAATTGAAGCAAAATTACTAATGAAAAAATATTTAAAAATGGCGATATTCTCAAGTTATATTGGGATGCTAGACTTTCATGTCTCCATCTTTACTGTAGTTTACTGACATCTTTTACTGTAGTTTACTTTAATTTTGGTATCCTTAATTCTCACTGCTCTCGTTTATTGTTCACGTATTTAAATTGTTGTGTATTCTTATTACTCATATTCTCGCTCTTGTATATGTTGCCAGTAATATATGGATTGATATCCAATAAAGCCATATGTTGGAAAAAATTTACTTTAACATTTTTTTAAAGAAGCAGCAGTATTTTTAAGACAGTTTGAAAAAAGAACTTTTTTTGAAGAATCGGTATATCAGTGGAAAAAGGAAGGAATTCTGCAATCTCCTGACCACCCAAAAAGTTTTTAGTGTTTTATAGGTGTCTGCAGAATAGATATTTAGAAAGACGAAATCCCAATTAATTTAAATAAAAGGAGATGGACCAAATTTTATAGAATTAGAAACAAGCAGCTATCAAATTGACGATGACCAAACGTCATATTTTTCTTTCTATTTTGCAAAATTTACACACAAAATATAGAATGTATTTTTTATAAATATTTCAAAGATTAAAAAAATTAGTAATACTGTTTTACCGTAAAGTGCTCAACTTCACGCGCGGGTCGTCGGGCTACCAAAGCAGAGAAGCCATCTCTACAGCAGAGGATCAAAATTACGATGGCTTGTCTTCGGATCATTCTCAGGGATGTTTCCCAGACCATTATCAATTGCCCATTGTGCAGCTCTAGTGCGACGTAAATAAATTACCTACCTACCTACCTACTTTTCTAATTTTTGGGGCTTCTGGTGAGACCCTTAAGAATTTCGGGTCTGGGCCTGTAGACCCGTTAGAGCAGTGTTTCCCAAAGTGTGGTACGCGTACCCCCAGGGGTACGGGAACAGTTTAGCGGGGGTACGCGTTCTTATGCGAAATATCTTGCAAGAAACGAAAATTTCAAAAAATTTTATTTAAAAATAAAGCTAGCGACGAAAATTTACGATTACGTATTTTTCTATTGGTTATTTTTTGCATAGTTAACAGTTAATAATTAGTTGTGTCACAGTCAGTTGTGATTTTTAACTTTCGTGCAATTTCTTTATCACAGCAAAAACAATGTCATCCTTCTCGCTGATGCAAATAAACTTATTAACAAAAATTAACAAAACTTTGTACCAAAAAAGAAAAATATTTTTCAGAAAATACATTCATTTTTTTTATTAGTGGTACACAGCGTTACGAAAAATTTAGAAAGGGTACGCAATAGTCATAAGTTTGGGAAACACTGCGTTAGAGGAATGATTTGCATGATTAGAGGAATGATTCGTTGCAAAGAACGTTGTTACGTGATTCAGGAACCATTTCCCCTCAAGTAAACCCTCTATGGAGGTTGATTGATGAGCTATATTTTGAACTATAAAATTCAATTAAAAATGGGCGCATACGGATGTGAAGAAAAATTTATAAAAGGAGTATTTTTACATTTCACAAATAAGATTTTTATTCTTTTATATTCGTTTTTAGACATTTATTTGCAATTTAAATGTTAGCATGAAAGGTTATAGAATGAATTTAATTGGTTTTTAACTTGTAAATTAGCTACTATTTTTTATATGTTTATTTAAATTGATAGATTATAATGTATATAACATATATCGGTATTTTCATTACAATTAAATTTATATTGATATAAAATTTCGGATATTTTTACTGCTTTTTCGATGAAGCACGTGCATCGGATTTGGTGCATTATTTTCACACCAATATTTTGTAAACAAATCGCTTTTTATTTTCGCTCTGTAATTTATATTGGATGCTTTGAAATTATTATTTTTTTAATAATTTCAAGCGAATTTAACTAGATATTTTAATTTGTACTTTAATATAATAAATAAATTTTTGGATAAAAAAAAAATGCCTTTTAATAAATTTTGTCATTAAATAAAATTTATAAGCAGAAGAATATATATCTTTTTATTACTTAGAAAATTATTTTATCATATAGGAACAATTTTTTTGGTATTCATATTTATTTAGGAAATTTTATATTTATATTTATAATTGTTCATTTATTATTCAGGACAGTATGAACTGACTGAAACTAAATTGACGCAACTGTGTTTTCTTAAAAATAGGTTGTCAAAGGTGTGGCTATTTATTATTATTATTATATATGTAGTGGTTTGTGGAGCAAGGGTGGAAAAAAAGACAATAGTTTAATAATGAAACTTAACATTTAATAAAAAAAAGGAAATAAGCTTAACAGCGATATTACGAACGGCGAGAGCTGCCTACACGCAGCGCTGCAGGAACCAGAATGACAGTGAATGCTAAATTAGATTGTTCTATAGCAGTGTTTCCCAAAGTGTGGTACGCGTACCCCCAGAGGTACGGGAACAGTTTAGCGGGGGTACACATTCTTATGCGAAATAACTTGCCACAAACGAAAATTTCAAACAATTTTATTTAAAAACAATGCCCGCCATGGAAATTTATGATTACGTATTTTTCTATTGGCTATTTTTTGCAGAGTTAACAGTTAATAATTAGTGGTGTCAACAGCCAGTTGTGATTTTTAAAGATTTTTGCAATTTTTATAGTAAAGGTTTGTAATAAATTCTACTTATTTTGATCATTTTCATAAATTATAATTTTTATCCTTGTAACTGTTATCGCAGCAAAAATAATATCATCCTTCTCACTGATGATGCAAATAAACTTACTAACAAAACTTTGTACCAAAACAGAAAAATAAACAAAGTTTTTAAAAAGTACATTGATTTTTTTATTGGTGGTACACAACGTTACGAAAAATTTTGAAAGGGTACACAAAGGTCATAAGTTTGGGAAACACTGTTCTATAGAAAAGAGTTAAGTTCATTTAATATTCTGGAGTTTTCCCGTCTAGACATTGTGCTTCCATGGGTTCTCGGACTTTTCCTTCCTGGACGATCAGGCGCATTTCAATAAGGAAGTAGATGATGCAATTCGCCCAACTATTACATATATATTTTATATTAAATGTTAATTAAGTCGAGAACTATCAATATGTTAAACAACAGGTATATAGTATATTCTTATATGGAATTTTGTATTACTAATTGAATTATTTAAATAAAGAGACAAATAACAAAACTAAATATTTTTATTTAAATTTAAATACCTTTATGATTTATGGTAACTCACTAAAATTTTAACTGCATGCATTGGTTAAAATAAATAATTATTGCATAGCAGGAAAACTAGAACCCCAATTTGTAGAGCATGTATCAATATTAAAATTTGTTTTAAAAATAAAACAAAATATTTTGTTTCCATCGAAAAAATAATTAGAGAATACTATCAGATAAATAATAAATAAATATCACAAAGAATAACACTAAAACCACAAAGAAGTTGATCAAAAGATGAATTGCATAGCTGTGTAGTGATCGATATACATGGTATATATGTGTATATATTTAAATAATAATAAATAAATAAATATATATTTATTTATTATTATTTAAATAAATAAATCATTATATTATGTATAGAATATAACATAAATAAATAAAAATTTTAGTTGTCCTGTTTTTTTACTTTATATCCGTCGTTGAACAGCTGACCCAGTTTTTGGGTTTACGACTACTAATGTTCAACTCCGCAGCTTTGTCATTTTGAACCAATCCAGAAGACAAGGAGACACCTGGATCAGTACCCCCAGATGTATTGATTTGTTAAGGGAACAGGGAGTACCTTGCGACTTGACAGATTTAACGTGCATCAGTCAAAATTTACTACACGGAGAGTCTTCGACTGGCTGGGATCCAACCCACGAACTCTTGGACATGGGCCCAGTGCCCTACCAACCAGGCTATCCCGGCCTTTGTCCTGTTATTTAATTTTTTTTATTGCTATAAGTAATATCAATAAAATTTTATGCATTGATTAGGTGAATTATAATCACGTAATTTATATGACAGGCCCCTATTGTAGGGTATGTATATATTTTAGGAAAACAGGTTTCAAAAATTTAACTCAATATTTTTGGAAAATTTTTTAAAAATTAAATAAAAGATACAGTCGAACCTCGCTAACTCGAACCCCGATTTCACGAATTTTTCGATATCTCGAAGAAAAAAAAATTCCCTTCAAATTTCCTATACACTCAATGTTAAAAAAAACTTGATTTCTCGAATTTTTTCTTCTAATCCCTCGATAACATGAATTTTTTTTCCATAAATAGTGTAGAATTTTTTTCTGAAAATAAAAAATTATTCCCAAAAAAATTTTTAAGAATAAAAAAGCGACTCTCATAATCATAACCAATTCTCAAACAAGCACTTTCTGCAGTGGACACTGTAAGGAGATTTATTGAGAGGCAGCCGAATATGTCAGAGTAGACATTTAAAGCTATAGTCCACTTAGAAAGTGTTATAGACAAACTTTCTTACACATCTCTAAAGCAAACAACAATTTAATCTCTTTAACTGTTTTTTGAATAAATATGGAATAGTAAATAAGGTATAAAAAAAGAGTATTTTGCTTTATTCTACCATCGGTAACATGCGATTTTCGATAATTCGAATTTTCGGTATCTCGAATTTTTTCTCCTCTCCCATCAAGTTCGAGATATCGAGGTTTGACTGTATATGTATTATTAACTATTCTTAAATTAAACCATTCCCACAATAGCCCATTGAGGAACAGGAGGTTAAATTGCAACAATTTTGTGACCAGCTGCCATAATAGTGACAAAATATTCCTGTACGATAAAACTGCAAGCTATGAATTTTTTGCCAAAGAAGTGATCCCCTTACCAGTTCATCTTTGAACAAGTTTTCAAAGTCTGAACAATAGACTGGCTATCTCTACCCTAATATCTCCTCTAAAGTAAACCCAGCCTTATTTTGGACCATTAAGGGGAATAACTAATATTTTAGCATGAAAAATAAAAGACATTAACACTTCTTTGTAAATATTTTGAGCAAGGTATGGAAGCATAAATTTTCCTCCACTTCCACAAGCCAGCCACCACTTTAACAAGCCAGCCACCACTTTATATAAATAAAAAAAAAAATGTGTATGATTGATAAAATAAATATTTACGCTAAAAATCAAGTCAAGTTTTGTTTAAAAACTTTCACAAAACTTTATTTATAATTAAAATTTTACATTTATGTTTAATTTGCAGGTTATATTGAAATTCTACATGTACTGTATTAAATATTGCACCTCAATATACATTGAATACAAGGCTTCAATGTTTTAAAAAAATCTCAGTTCATATTTGAGTAGTTTAAAATGGAATACTGTGTTGTAAGTAATGAATGTTTCTAATACAGTCAAACATTGGTCAAGTAAATATAAAAGAAATTAAAATACAGAGTCAATCTAACAATGTAGTTAGCAGTCATGAGAGAAAGTCTTGGCTTGTGGTTGAATGAAGTACAAAACCACTCTCTGTGTTAGCTGGAGTAAAGTCCCCATCCAAATAGTTAGGGGCCGGACGGCTTGAACCTCGGCATCTGCAGATATCTTGTAATTCATTTAGCATTTCTGCTAATATCATTCTCTAATAAATAAATAGAATTATTAATACTTTAAGTGCTGTACATAAATATATTTGTTTACAAGAGTAATTTCTGTCTAGTAATATTGGAAGTATTAAAGACATTGTATAACAAACTTAATTTTTGTCTATTAATACAGAAAGTGCAAGTTATGGGCATATTATATAAAAAGTTTAACTTCTATCTATAAATACTGGAAGTGTTAGTTATAAACTTATTGCATAAAAGATTAATTGTCTGTCACCGTCTATTAATAGAAAAAGTGCTAGTTAGAGACTTTTTAAATAACAAATTTAACTTCTATATTTTAATACAGGAAATTTTAGTTATAATCATATTGTACAACAAATTTAGCTTCTGTCTATTAATACAGGAAGTTTTAGTTATAGAGATCCTGTATAATAAATTTAACTTATTGTCTATTAGTTTTAGTTCTATAGTTTTAGAAAGAGATATATTGGATTAATAAAATAATTCAAATTTTTGCTTACTAAAGCCTGGAATGAAGATATATAATATATTGTATTAACAGCTCCTCATTACTGCAACCCTTGCTAATTGCAATTGCAATAGGGATCTAATGCATAAGATCCCAATTGCAATTCCATATACATAACTTTATTTTGACACCTATTTTAGCGACTGCTCTGAACTATTTATTATTTAATTTTTTTATTTCTGAAAACTTGTTAGTAATTTAAAATATGAAGTAATACTGTTTTTAATTAATTTTAATAAACTAATTATATTTATAAATTTTACTTATTTCAAACAACATAGCTAGAAGAGAAATGGTTTTCTACAAGTTTTTTACCTCTTCTGATTATGTGATTAGAAACTAAAAACTGATACTAAATGACAAACAGAATGAGTTTTATGCCTGCATTTTGAAATTAAACAAATATTAATTTAAAAATATCTTAAAAAGGTACACAAGAAGCTCAAGATACTTAAGATCATTCTTCACAAAAACATATTATTAAGAGAATAATCTCCATTCTTTTTAAATGTGCATAAAATATTAAATTTTATATTACATTGCCAATATTTTTAACAATAATTATGAATTTACAAAATTGAAGCTCTTTGAGACTTGTATTTTTTTCAATTTAAACATACATATAAAAAAATTTAACATTTGAAATATTTACAATAAAAAGAAATGACTAAAAATAACATGTATAATTAATAGAATAAAACCATTTTTTCATAATAAATATTTCTGATATATCCTTTAATACGTTTCACTATTTGTTATAAATATTTTTTAAAGAGTACAACTCTTAAAATAATGATCATATTTTAAGGAATTAAGATTCAAAATTTCGTGCCTGAGTACTGCATGTAGATAGATTACTGATTATACTACTTTTTAAATAAAAACTAATTGCCAGAAGGAAATCAAATTTTATCAGACAAAAAATTAACGATTACCAATCGGTCTCTTAGAAATTAACTTAATTTCAGAAAAGTTCATTAGTTTTCAATTTAATTTGTAACAATATGAATTACTAAAGTTACTACTTTGCTTATTACTTTGGTTTATTTGTTACATTATTAAAGTGAATGTTTTTACTGATAGTTAAATAAATATGTTCACAAGAAATTAATTTATAGATTTGTGTAAAAAAAATTTTTTTGATTTGTAAAATCATTTCACGTTTGAAATACTTAAAAATTATAGTTCAAGGAACTACTTCCACAGCTTTTATAGTATATATTTTAATGGAAGAATGAGAATAAAAAATTTTAAAATGAGTAAAAGAAGAAATAAGTATATATTTCATAAATATTTTTCGAAGCAATTTTAATTCTATTTACTTTTCCCATTATTCCTTTTCACATTTTTTATTATAAATAAATTGTTTACTTTATAATACATCATGCTTGTATCAAATTCCTTTAAATTTGTTGCTATCTGTATATAGTATAAAAAACTATCGTTCGGAATGATGTTCAATACTGTTGAATTAAAAGTTCATCGAAAGAAAATTAAAAAAAGAAATGATTCGAACTTCAAAAAAAGGTATTGGTCAAGTAATATATCCTAGGTAATATAATATAAAAATAGTAACAATTATCATATAATGAGAGCATAATTATATTTAATTTGCCCTAATTTCTTAGTTAACTCTGAAAGTATCTTTTCGTTCACACATGCTAATGAAACAAAACATCTCTTAATTATCGTCTTGAAAATGGCTCGGGCACTTTTATCTTTTAGAAATTTTCCCTTATAAATTGAAAATAAATAAGACATTTATCGGCGAAATATCGTATTTAGTTCTCAAAAATTCACCATTCCATCCAAGAATAAGGATTCCGGGCAGTAGACGACACCGGCTGGAAAGAAAACCGGTTGTTTCTTGCCAAGAAACAACCGGTAAGTTACAACCGGTTGGAGTAAGGAGGAGAAAAATGGAAGGTAGCAGAATTCGCTAATATAATTTTATTTAGTATTTCTGTATTGCTAAGTAAATAATGCATGGAATGACATAAAACTACTGTTCTATGTTTTACTGCTTCACAACAATACAGAAAATTAAGCAAAATTATATCGCCGAATTATTCTACTACAATCCATATCTTCCTCTTGCTTACTCCAAAAAAATGCAAAGCAAAATAATATCAGAAAATACAAAATCTAATATTATATAGCATCAAAACTAATGCAAAATAATATGGCGAACGCTAGATAATATTAGTTTGCATAGAATCTAATATTATATAATGCAGAGCAAACAGCGACTTCTTGTATCTTTCTAATATTAGAAGTTGTGCAAGATAACGTTAGATTTTGCCGATTTTCTGATGTTATGTGCTACTTGGGTAGGTATAAAAATAGTAATTTGCTATAGTATTATAAAAAATATAGAAAAAAAAACATTGAAGGGTGATTATTACAGGCTATCTTGTAGCATAGAATTTGAAATAAGTAATTCAGGTTTTAAGAATTAATGATAAAAATCATTTCTTACCTTTTATATTTGAGTCACTAAGAGAAAGGCTTTGCATGCAATAGAAATAATTTGTTACAAATGCATAAAACGAAGAATGATAAAAATAATATTATTTATTTTTATAATTTATAAGTATTAATGATACCTATTTTGATAATCACACTCAGAGGTATAGCTAAGCTTTACAGTGCCCAGGGAAAAACTCAGTTTCTATGAAAACTTACAATACAGTGTAAAACTTTAATGAAAAAAAATTTTCAATTTCATTTTATGTTTTAGTTATAATGTAAAAATTTAAATCTACCATACTTGTTTTTTTTTTTTTTTTTTTAACATTTTGCTGAATATGATTTAGCAGCTTTACATAATATTTTTTAAGAGAACATAACTGAATAACTTCAAAATACTGAATTTTAGTGTACTAAAGTGCACTGACCTACTATAATGGAAGAGACATTTTTTTAAATTTCTCAAACACTTAGAGGATAATTTCATAGCTTTATAAGTATTTAGATCATGTAATTTCTCATACTTATCAATAAAATTCAAGGTTTTCAGAAGTTTAAAACACTGGCAACAAAGTAAGGAAAAAAAACGAGTATTTTTAAACATTCTTCCCAGAAAATATATCAATGAGCTTGTAACTAGCATCAATTAATACTTTTGTTGTTATTTGTAATAATTGCATTAAATTTTGTAAATGTTGCTTAAATATTTATGAAGATTTTTATTAAAAAAAAAAGAACAATTTTTTGCTATAACATTAAAAATATTCAACAAAATTTTTGAACAATTCTTAATAAGTAAAAAACTAATTTTAAAACTGGAAAAAATTAAATATAAGCATTTAAAGCACAGAAAAAATTTAAAGAATCTTTTTTATTATTTCGTATCTTACGATTTCGTAGTGAATCGCATTTAGTAACTGATTTGAATAACTTGAAAATTTGAAATATTTCTAGCAATTTTCTAAGTAGTTTTTGTTCTTAGTTAAAGAAAGCTCTAACAGGGTTCCCACTCAATGTCAGAAAAAAAATTCCCTGACTTTTCCAGGTAAATTTCAATGAAAATCCATACCATATTTTATCTATACTACGAAATTTTTCATCAGAAAATTTGGATTCTTTCATTTGGTAAGCCAAAAATAAGATTTTTTGAGTAAAATAAATATCATTATATAAGGAAGGAAGCATTTTAGTATGTCTAAAATGTAAAATTTTTACAATAAATAATTGTAATAGATGTTAGATCTATTTAATTCGAACCTCAATAACTGAGTATTGTTACTGACAATTTTAAGACAGGTTTTTTCCAGGAATAATGAAGGAATTTTCCAGGTTTTTGTAAGAAAATTGCAACTTTCCCTGACTATTCCCTGATTTTTGGAGTTGAAATAAAATTCCCTGACAATTCCAGGTTTTCCCTGTTCTCCCTGACTAGTGGGAACCCTGTCTAAATAATAAGGGGTATCAAACAATTTTATTTTGTATGATTTATTAATAATGACACTGACAGCATGGGGAATCTTCTCCACAAAAGTGTATTTTTTAACATGTTTTTTTTGCTTTATACCATCACATTTTGGTGGATGGACATTTATTGTAAGGTATTATAATTTTGTTATTAAATTTTGTCTTCTGATTTGTACTTAAATAAAGTAAATAACAAATTATTATCACACTTCAAATTTTATAAATATGAAATGGAAAACAAAATAAATATATTTTATCTCTATCAATTAATTGGATTCCCTCATTTAGGCTATGATCAGAGTATTGATTTAATTCAAGCTCGACATGCAATATAATAGTGTATTTCCATATTTTAGCACACATTAATCACAAATGAACTTCACCAATTCATAAGAAAAAATATATTAAAAAAACCTATTCGCAAAAGTAAAAAAATTAGATTGTTGCAAAAATCCTAAAGGAACAAAAAAAAAATCATCATTATATAAACTAAAGAAAAATAACAGGATAAAGTCTATCAAAATGGGAATTATTTTTAATAATGAACAAGAAATTGTGAGAAATAATTTTGGGCAGAAATTGGTTTACTTATGTTTAAATATTAATAGCCTTATTTATGATCATATTTAATACTATAAAATTAAATATCTTTAAAAAAAATTTCTCCTATAAAATAAATTCTTTTTTATTTTATTTAGGTGCAATTTTTAAAAATTATTAAAAAATATGCTATTATCAATCGAGTATGAGTATATTCAAATTAAGATCAAGTGAGTTGAAAAGCAGAAATGGGTGGCTTGAAATTTCTGACATCACTGTACAACGGCTCATATTAGGATCAGGGTTTGAAGAGTTAAGAATAAAAAACCTGGATTCTCAGTCAACTGGTTTTGACTTGTTGATCACGGATCCAAAAAAGGTTAAGAGTACAGCTGTAAATATTTTAATAGCACAATTTTTACATTTTAAAGGACTATTTTGTTTTGCAGTCACATAATTAAAAAGCAACACATTGCAACATAAAGCTTAAAAAAAGCATTTTCTGACTTACACGTTCATCTCTTGGAATCTTTTTCGTTCTCCAGATGAATTCAAAAACTGCAATTATTGCTGCCATTCCTAACCCAGCCAAAAGAACAACAAAAACACCACCTACGTTAGGTAAACCTAATTCACTGGCAGAAGAAGGCTTTTTATCATCGTCTTTACATGTTGAAGGATTTTTCCACCATTTCTCTTTGAGCTTGTGGAGAAACCCTTCTTCTTGTAACTTCAAGATTTCACTTGAAATTAAAGCTCTATAAGGCGAACCTATTAAAAAAATTACAAAGTTTATTAAAGAAGAATAAACCCACAGTGCTCCATAATTATCAATCCTTATCAAAAATAAATTACAAAATGCATACAAATTAAGAATCACAAATTAGCAAGGAAGAAATAAAACACTTTTAAACTCCACTCAGTCTCCTTTACAAATCAAACAGGTTTAATTTTTTTTTTTCAGTCCTGTCTTTCTCAATTGTGATTTGTTAGGTATCAATAGTGCTTCTTTTCAAGGTATCAATAGGGCTTTAATATTAATGCATTAATATGTGATCTTCAATGTACGTACTTTTTTTACAAAACACTCTTATATTCTCTCTGTATATATTTTTATGTATTTTTACAAACTGCTTCTATTTAAATTGTTCATAAGTAAATCTATAAGATGTTCTTAGAAATTTTGGTACATGCTTTGAAAAATATTCTTCAAAACAATATAGATTGTTAGAAATATCAGAACAATATTTTACAGACCAAATAATTTGTTTTTCTTTCTATTGTTCTTTATTGCATTTATATAACTGAGAATAATTAACTTAAATAACAATTCTTCATGGATTTTTCAGATATATAAAAGAGTCGTGAATTTTGTACACATTATATGATATAAAATTAGAAAAATATTTAGGCCTTGTGTAGGATCTAAAGTTGTCTTGTTTCAACTTTGCACCAGGGGTGACAAAAAAATCTCAATCAATAATCAATTTTATATTTAGAAACATTTTATGTTGTCTTTCAACTATGAGATTTAAATGTGTGTTTAGTCAATAAAAAATTTTCTATGAAAATTTTTAATCACTGAACTGCAATTAGGTTAAAGTAAAATTAAAATCATGTATGTAAATTTTTTTCAATAGCTTAAAGCAACTTATACATTTTCTAGCACTATTTCTTTGAAATTTTGTTCTTCTAATGAAAGCTGTATTGCAACATCCAATAAAACAAATAGTCTAATTGGTATTAGATAGTATTAATAATTTAAAAATAATAAGTTTTATATTCATAACCAAGTTAATACAATTATTCTTGTTTGATAAAGATCATCTTTATGCCCTATTTACAAGGTCAGGCATGTGACATCACACAAGGAAACTACATTTTTTATTCAGATTCACCTAGACTGCTTTCAAGCTGTTGTGGGAAGGCAACTTTGAGACAGGCCTTGCCCAGTTTTTTTTCCATATAGCAAAGAAATAAATGCAAGGAGGTGACTTTGTAATCACTATTTCATTTTTTCCCCACCAAATTTCTCTTGCGTCTGAAGTGTGGATTCTTCTCATAGAAATATATTACATATCATTATTAAAACTATTATAACTAATTCATTTGAAAAGTTTGAGACAAACTAAATTTTCAACAACTTTTGAAGTGATTACTTTTCTGTTGTATTGCATTAAAATATTCAGATTAAATTGAATTATAAAACTCAATGTCTTTTACTGCTTTTGAAAAAATTAAGTTTAAAATTTTATTGATACAGCAACATTCTTTTTTTCTCATTATACACCACTATAACTGAATTTTGTGTACATTTTGTTGTTAAAACTTAAAAAATAAAATTCTAACAGTGCCTTTTCTTTTCTTTTTTTATAAAGGTTGGGTGGCTGATGGGATTGTATCTTAGTGGTTCAGAATCCAATCTAAGGTAATATCCCTCACTGCTGCCGAACTGGAAAAGTTCACAAAAAATTGGATGATGTGGTATAGAGGATAGATAATAATTACCACATCTGCCCTCTAATTTAAATTGTGCTAATTTAGTCTGTGTTTCATTTTCAGGCCATCACTTAGGATGAATCCTAGACCATCACCATAGTCCAAGATTAGGATTGCAAGTTAAGAAACTGTCTCATAAAAAACATTTATGGTTAATATTTTTCCTAATATCTCCAAATTTTTTTAAAGGCTAGGGTTCGCACAAAGTTGTTTCAAATATGAAATATTTCTTTTGTATTAGAAAAAAACAAATAAAAAATGTATGGGCAAAATGGTTCAGAGTTTGTCTAAAGGCTGTCAAGTAAGAAGGTCTTTCCATCCTTTATATTATAAAATAATAAGGTCAACATATAGTTCAGTATATAAATAGATAATAAAATGAATTAGGTCACTTGACCCTCTCTTAACCAGAAGATTAACCAAAATGAGGTGGTAACTTAGGCTATTATCCTGGCAATAAAATTTCTAAATCTTTTGCATTAAAATATATGTAGGACACTGGTAAATCAATATATGATGAACGACAATATTTAGTGAGAATAATTTTATGATGTACAATATTTTATGCTCAAATTCTGTTCATTTGCATAAAAATATTAACATTGCATAAAATTGTTTAAAAAATATTTTTTCAGCTTTTTTATATACTTTTATTATTTGAGTCATATCATGTCTTTCAGTGCATATAGTGTAAATTTTTTGAATTTGTGTCCCAGCAAAGTTTTCAAAACTTTTCACAAAGCTTCCTCAAATTTCAATCATCGTTTTTCATGACAAACTTGTAGCCCTCACCATGACTGTAGCTTTGATATGATGTGAACAACTAAACTTCCTTTTATTAAAACTATGTTACAGAAAATAAATTCAAAATCACTCATTTCTTTAATTACATACCAGGTGGAGTAGCGATACCATATCCTTTAGAATCTAGGAGCGTTCCTATTTGTGTTAATTCACAGTCTCTTTCAGTATAGTATTCAATAGTTGTAGATTCCATAAGAAAAGCGAAATTTCCTTTTTTTACTCTCTCTATACCTTCATCATTGTTAGTAAGTAATACTCCTGGTTGAGCAGACTGCATAGCAGTCCACATTCTTTTATATGGTTGAAGCTGGGAATTCTGAAACAAATTAGTAATTGAAATTTATGATGCCAATTATTTATTATTATCCTATTTGTTCACAGTAATTATTCATAGCACTGCTAAATAATAAAATAGCTTTATACCTCAAAAAATTTTCTTGTTGAACCAGATTTTACACATCCATATTGAATATCAGATTGACGAGCTAAATCTTCAGCACTTTCTATTGGACTTTTCATTCTCTCTGCTGTTAAAAAAGCTGCAAGATTTGCAGTATATGAAGATATCATTATAAGTGTAAAGAACCACCAGAGGGCTGCCACAGTGCGAGTTGATGTTGCCCTGTATATTTTAAAACACAATATGAAATCAAAATGCAATTGATCACAGCATAAAATAATTAAAATGATTATATTAAACCAAGTGAGGATTTTATGTTTTAAATTTTTAGTGTGATTTTTATGAGGGAAAATGTTTTAACAATGTCATTAGTAGGAATTTAGAGGATTTAGAACCAGCTCACTATCATACCAAGACTTTATAGAAAAAAATATGTCTAAGTATAGGGCGGTCTTATAATATTTCTTTTATATGAGCCTCTAAAGGTTTGTTTAATTTAATCACTCAAAATGAAATAGAGTAATTTAAAGATAATAACCAAAGATCCTGTTGATTTTCAACAGTCGAACTCTCATGGTAATTTTTATTGTAGACAAATTACAAAATTTTAGTTTGGCATTACCTATTTTTTTCAACGAGACATGATCTTAAAAAAAAGAACATAAAATTGAGTTGGAACTATATTTCAAGCATGAAAAACAACAGTTCTAAGCAAAAATGAACACAAGAGTTTTTTATTTGCTCTGATTTGTCAGAATTGAATAGTTGAAGTCAGATCTAATGAGAAGGCTCTGACTACATTGATAATTAATAAGAAAACAATTTGCAATGCTACTTTTTGCTCTCTTTATCTTTACTAGCGCTACTGTTTTATAAGCTAAAAATTTCATTCCAACTTAATTTTATGTTTTACATTGTAATAGCCATGTTAAGGTGAAAAAAATGGGTATGTTATTTGAAAATTTTGAATTGGTTAACTTTAACTGTGAGAGCTCTACTGTTATAAATCATCATATATAATCACGAACACATACCATCCAGTAACACCACCTGAAATTTCATTTCAACTGCTTAAGTGAATAGGTCACTAAGGATTTTATATGAAAAGATATTTTATGACCATCCTGTATACAAAATAATATGATAGTAACAGGTTTTTTTTTAAGAAACCTGATTATTTTTTAAGACTTTTGTATGTAAGTTCTTAGTTAAAAAAGTAACTCAAAAATAATATAAATACTCATGAGTATAAAAACTAAATTATTTAGTTTTAAACTTATAAAGCTAATTATTGGCTTACTAATCATAAAAGATACATCATTTTTACTGCAATTGGCAGTTTTTCAAATTCTTAATATATTCAATGAAATGAAAGGTTCTATGTTTGAACAATGTGACCAACTTTACAGCCTTTCACATTGCTTAACAACAGTGATCAATTTTTTATTAGGCCAAGAGACCTATGGCTAGGAGTGGTTTAAAAATTTTACGAATATTGTTTGTTTTTTTCCCCTTGAGAATTGTCTATTAAAAATTATAACAAAAATTTAAATAAATGTAAGCTTAAATTCAGTACTTAATATATCATACTTATAAGTATATAATATTATATACATAACTCTTATGTTATAAATCCTCAAAAAGTCTTTGTATAATAAGAAGATACACACTTGTTTCAAAATTATGACCAGTGGGGCTAATAGCAGTTTTGTGCCTACAGTTCCCCGTTAACTAAATCAGACCCTGCAGAATAATGCAATTGATATGAAAATGAGTTAGTGCAATATTTTTCTCACTGCAACTGACCCTATTTTATGGTAATAAATGAAATCGAGATAATATTCATTTACATAAAAATTTCATGTAATGAGATTTAATTTTAAACAGATAATGAATGAACTTACTTTGGGGCAATGTCTGAGCCTTGCTGCATAAGTGAGCCAATGGTAAACCAGAAGCTGTTGAGTAAGGAGAATGTATTTTCTAAATATTCAGTTTTAGGATTGCACGGATGAGGACTCACCCATTCATATGGTGAAAAGCGAGCCAAAACAAAAAGCAATAAACTTACTCCTAAGTAAGCTGTTGCCATATAAACCCAAACTTCAAATGAGAAAGGTGCAAGGAAAGAAAAAAGTTTCGGGCTACTTTTTACTGGTTTTTTAAACAAAATGCTAATTCCAAGGTTCATAAATGGCATTGTAAAATCAACTGCTAATTCTCGTTCAAGTGTAATGGTGAGATCTCCAATTGCTAAATCAACTTCCTAAAGTGAAACAAAATAAATAGTCAGAATAGAAAAGAAATTAAATTTTCTCCATTTCAATGCAACCTTTATTATGATATATCCAAGTCTCATTTATTTATAAATTAGTATTAACAGCTGTCTATTTTTTATTCTAATCACTTTATCAAATTTATAGGTATATAAGTGCTTAATAACTATTATTACAGGAGTTAATAACTGATCTTTTTTGTTATCAGTTATTTAGAGTTTTATTGTTTCTTTATTACTATACTAAAATCAATCGTAATATAATGTGCCTTACGTTGGCGATAAGTGATTAAAAAAAAAAAAAACTTTATTGAAACTCTTCATCCACTTCTAACATGTCACTGCATGCAAATGTTTTGCAAAATTTTGTTGAAGGAATTAACTTTGAAAAAAAATTTAATGCAAACAAATTTCCTTATTAGATTCAACAAAATTACTAATAATAATGAAAAATATATTCATTGTCAACTTAAATTGAAAAGAAAACATTTTCTTTTTAAAATGTCTTCCTGTGTGTAGCGATTAAGAAAATGCTACATTCTGAAATTCTAAAGGTGCTATCTCAATACTATTGTCCATCATCCACAATACTCATGGAAAAATTTATTGCAATGCTACAACAAATTACCTATTGATTTTGTATTATAAAACAGGATACGGATGACATCTTCTACTATTAAAATGATAGTTATTTAAAATTGCAATTTATTATCTTATGTTATTATGTATTAATGTTATTGAAATTCTTACCCTATTTACTACTTCTCCAACCATGCCATTCCAAGATCCATTATCTTGCCTATTTCCATAGCTCTTGTCTGCTACAATTCTATAATCATACTGACACTTAAGTCTTTGACAAATTTCATGTATTAAATCCACACAGAATCCTTCATATTTTTGATTTCCTTGAAGATATTCTCCTTTCTTTTCCATCGTGTATGGTTTGCTCTGTGGAGAAAAAGAGCTGTTTGAATTAAATTCATAAATTATAAATATATATTAAAAAAAGTTTTCATGTTCCTTAAAACAAAATTATGACTGTTTTTTAAAGCCTTTTGAAATAAAGCGTGTTTTGCAAATAATATGTAATTTTTATAACTGTTCGTAGTTTTTAATAATTACTCATGACTGTTATATTTTATTTTGTCCATTTCCAATTAGCGCCCTATATACTAAGGCATAAATTATGACTATAAAGTTTGTCAAAAATGAAAGTCATTTAAAGTATCAATTTTGCAAAAAAAAAAGTGTTAGTGCTCTAATTTTTCAACATTTGTATAGATACTTCCTTTTGGTATTCTTGTACTCAATAAAATATGCAGGAACAAAAAATTATTTATTTATTATAAAGATTTTCATTTTGATGAGAAAATTTCACTAAATTAATGATTTATTAAGGAATCAAGTAATTCTCCGTTAAAAAGAGATTTAAAGGACACTTTTAAGAAAGTGGTCACAAAACTTTTAATTAATTTCTGGTAAAATAATAATATAAAAATATTTATAGTAAAGACACATAATTAAGGTTTAGTTCATCAATATTCCATGCTTAAAGACTTGCTACCAATTTTAACTTTTTCATTATTTATCAGATAAGACCTTTACATAAACTGATCACAATAAGGCCTTCATATAAATGAATACATTAGGAGATTGTACCTAGCTTAAATAGAATAGGGTGTGAATTTAGTGTCTAACATTTTATATCAGATTTCAGAATTAATGCTCTACATTTCTTTCTTCTTTGTTTTTATTTTAAAAATGTACATTTAAAAATTTTTCAATGCAATTTCCAAAAAGTTGCACAGAAACTTAAAGGTGTGTGACATAGTGAGTTCAACCTACCTTCTAACCAGCCCTACGTAGATATTATTCAGCCTTTGATTTAGCTTTAAACTTATTTTTTAAATAATTATACCTTTTTTCCGATTTTTATAATATTTTATAATCAATGGTTCTGATAAATCTTCGTTTTCATTAATATTTTTACAAATTTATTATTTTTTCATTATTATTTTTAAAAATAAAATTATATACATTGCTTGTAGAGTAGATGGTGCATTTTTTCAAGAAAATACTATAATATGGAATACTGAGATATTTGGCATTAGTGGGAATATAAACATATAGTTTGCTGTATTTTTACAGATTTTGCAATTTCAGTTTATCTTTAATATTTTTATGGTATTATAGTATTTGCAGATTCATTTGAATTAAATACAGTCAACGGATTCAACTTTAAACTAAAACAAATTCAACTTTACTTTTACTTTACAGTAAAAGTAAAGTTGAATCTGTTTAGTTGAATTCGTTGTGATATTAATTACATAGTAATATACCTGAGATTTAGCAACTATTCAAGCACAAAAAAGTTTATGAATATTTATTTTTAAATAAAAGTACTCATTGCATTGAAATTGAGCATTGAGCATTTAATATTTAGAGACATCAAGATTAACATAAGCTCAAAAGATATTTAATCATTTTTAAACATATGCTAAAATTTTTTTTAAAATAGTAATTTTTTAAATGAAAAGAAATGTGTATGAATTGCATAAAAATATTTTCAATGTCAGAAAGCAATTTAATTATAAGAAAATAAATTTTAATAAAATGAATTTTAATTACAATGATTGTAGGGTATCAAAAACAATAAAAATAAACCTTTTTTTCAAAAGAGTAACAATTTGAGAGTATAATCTAGAAAAAATTATTTGTAACCCTTAGTAACCCGAGAATTCTTTGAATTATCAATAGCAACTAGATGTCAAAATGTAAAAAATAAATATTTGTATTATATCTGAAATACAATACAAATATTTATTTTTTATTTGTATAAATACTTATTTTTATTTGTTTATATTTGTATTATATCTGTAAGTATATCTGAAATGCAAAATTTGAGTGGAGATCAACAAAATCAAACATTACTTTTAAAGAAAAGAAAAAATGCACATTTCTGGTACAATTATTTCAGATAGCTAAAAATAGTTTTCAATGCTGGTACTCCTATTCAATAAAAAAAAGTTAAATTTACTAAATGTGGATTGAATTTTTCAAAATTTTTATTTTAATTAAACTATAAGGAGCTCATTTAAAAATTAAAAAGTGATTAAAAAGTTTTCTAGGAAAACTCAACTTCGCACAATACAAGATTTTTTTATCTCCTTGAAATGCAAAATCATTATTCTAATATAATGAAAAAGTCATAAATATTTTCATTCACGTATAGATAAGGAGTTGTAATGATGGTTGGGTCACGTTCAGAGAATGATTACTAAAAGAACTGTAAAAAAGATTTTCTCTTGAAAACCAATTCAAAATATGGAGACATTGATACTGAAATTTATATAAGGATAAGGATATTGTAGTGTTTCTGTCATACTCAGTGTATGAATATTAAAATTACTGAAAAAAGATTTTCAATTTGAAACCAAGTGGCTATAGGCCGCATGGAAGACGAAGAACATGGTTAGAAGATGATGAAGAGAACTTGGGAAAAGAAAATCAATAAATGAAAGTCAAATGCCCAGAACTGTAAAGAATGGAGGGTTGTCTAGAGGCAGGCTGAAATCCTCAAAGGACTGTTAGGCCAACAAGTGTCTAAAAAATTGGTTCATAGCTTTCTGAGGTGTCAGAAATTCTTCAAGGCTTATCATTGGTAGAGAATAAGAAGTGTTACAGCAATTCGAGGAAAATTCTTTCAACCACACTAAAGGTTTTAACCAAAATTTATTACTTTTCTAATTTTTATTTCTGCCCCAAAATGTAAACAATACAGATATTAACATAATAAAAGTAGACAAAAATGATTAAAAATTTAAAAATCACCAGAATGGAAGTAACACGTAGCCGTATGTTTTGCAAATTCTCCTTTACATCTGAAAGGTCTTTTGAATAATTTCCTGTAAATATTAAATGTTGCTTGGGATTCCATTCACCAACCTGTAACAGACATTTCATTTCTTACATAATCAAAAAGTTTAACATTGAATAGGACATATAATAGTAAAACATATTTTGGAGTAAACAAGAATTGTCTATAAACATTTAGGAGACAGTGTTGCATTCTCACCCCCATATAGCAGCATAAGATGACACACTTTGTGCAGTTCTTTTTCTTTAAAAAAATTGTTTTTTAATCAAAAACTTAGGTAATTAAAGTATATTTTTTTTCTAAAGTTCTTTGCCATGAAGGATGCTAGAAGTGTTGCTCATTTAAAGTTACACGAGTCGTGGTGGTGAGCTACATTACCAGCCCCTGCACTGCCACAGATATATAGAATGGACAACATTCACACATCAGAAATCCCTGCCCTGAATGGGATTCAAATCTGTTACCATTGGCTTTGCAATCCAGTTTTTTTTATTCTGCTTCAGTATTAATTCATAAATAAATTGCAGAGATTTAATTTCTATTTACCTTTTTTAGTCTAAGTAAAAATGCATTGCAATAAATAATATACAAAATTGATATTTTTAGACACTAAAAAATTTAAGTATAATTCTAAATTCCATATTAGGAATCAATAATTTAAAGTGTTAGGTAAGATTTGTGAAAAAATAGGTATAACATGAAAGTATAATTACAATCAGGATCATTTTCCCTTTAACATAATTACTAAGAACAGTCTTTACAAAAACTAATGACTTTCCCTGTGCAAGCCTTCATACTACTGATAAAAATAGATTTCTTTTTGTATCCATAGAAAATCTTCATTTCCTTTTACTGAAGAAAATAAAAATATTGCAGAGGCTTTGGTATAATAATAAACTAGGCTTTTTTAAAGAAAATTTTAGCTGTACATTTTTCATTACCATATATCTGGATGAAGTTGACTTTTCAAACCCCCAAAATGTTATGAAAATCAAGAGATCGACTTATACACCAGTAATAAAGTCAGACATTCTTTGATCATGAAATATCAATGTATTATTAACAATGGGATAGATATGAATAACTGTGTATCTATTTACCCCTTTCAAAAACTATTTTTAATATGTTATATACAATTAATTTTGCATTTTCTCTTGTCATATTTAAAACAAAGGTTTATTTTAAAACAATGTTTTAAATTACATTCTGCAAAAAATTAAGAATATGAAAAGTTAAGATAATTTCCTCAAGAGCATTTCAAAAATATAACACAATGAAAACTAAAAACACACCATAAAACTACAAATTCCAGAAAATCATCTGAGCTGGATTCAATAATGCTTGCAGTATTGTCATATGGATCCGTCTGCAATGGACTCTGTTTCATCCTTATCTTAACTAATTCTTACTTACTTTTTATCATAGTTTATAATTTTAGAAATTTTTATATTTGATTTCTTTCAATGTTCAACTTGTACACATGACATCCCAGAAATTTGCTATCTCGCAATCAAAAATAGGGGGTCAACTTATGCAACGAGATATTGTTTATTTGTATCTCGACTCGCCTATTTAAGGGCATACGAGAGTAGATACATAAAACATACATAAAACACCAGAAATAAAATCAACAGCAAGTATAAAATCAGATATGATGTGGAAACAAAACAGAATTATAAAAATCATTAAAACATTTATCCACTACATATGTATTATATTTGTACAACATCCAACTAAAACCAAAAACAGAATAAAAGCACAATGACAAAATAAGTTTAAAAGGATGATAAAATAAAGATTTAAAATAAAGGTAACTGAAATAAAGGTTTAAAAGGATAAATTTATAAAATTACTTAAAAAAAATATTAAAACAGATAAAACCATAGAACTAAAAATTAAGAAGCCATTGTAAAAAATGAGTCAATCCAAGTGTAAAATACAATAATCCTTCAAAAGTAAAACCAAGCCAAAGATTAAGAGACTAAAGTACAAGAAAGGCCGAACAGTCTAAAATGAATATATATAAAATGCAAAAGACAAATTCGATAAAAGTGGAGATAAACAGACACAAAAATAGATGACATTAGTTTCAGATCCAGATCGGGGTCTAAAGATTTGACATCATGTCCTTAAGAGTGATTTTAATAATGGTTTTAATAATTTTTCTACAGGCCAGTTTAGAAAAGCATTGATGTTGATCAAGATTAAAAAAATGAGTTTGACGAACGTTTGGAAGTGGGGACAATGTTTCATTAAGTGATCTATTGTTTGGATTTCCCCACAATATCCGCAATTTGGGTTTCTTCTAAACATTTTTTGTTGGAAAACACCAAACACTCTGTGTCCTGTTAAGAATTGATTGAGATAAAAGCTGGCCTGTAATCTATTAGTACTTGGGTCTTTAAAAAATCTGAAAGTTTGTCGACCCCTCTCTAAACCGTGCCACTCAGATCTCCAGCACTTCATATGCAACGAGATAATAGGGTATTAGATTAGGTCTAAACTAAGTCTCATTATTTAGATGCTAAAAGCATTTTTTGTGTAATAATGTTAAGTGGATAATCGCTAGTGGATCTAGAAATTAAAATTAATCTTATAGAAATTAAAATTGGTTTTAAATGCTTAAAGTGGATATAAAAAGCGTAAATTTGTTGCTTTTGTTGGGAATATTATTTGTTAAGTTTTTTTTGTGTGGTTTTTTGTTTTATTGTCTCAAGTAGTGAAAGGTTAAAAGTGAGACCAAGTTGTTAAAATGTTTGAGTAAAAATAAATTAGAGTTGCTTAGAAATGAATACCACTTTTTATAAATATAATGAATTTTCAAAAATCCAATATGTACTTATAATTTATAAATATTTATTAGTGTGATTTTGGAGTTTAAAATTGATAATTAGGGTCTCAAAAAGGACAGTGGACCGTATGTTTATTCAGAGAAAGTACATTTTTTAGTCCAATTTTGTAACATAAATTCCTATATGAAAAAATTAGTTGATAAATTTTAAGTGAAGATTTTATCTTAATTTTGGCCAATGTTGTGCATTTTCTTAAAACTTCATATCTCGTTAAGAACAAAACATTAAGAAGTAAAGAATTGAGTTTGCATAGTAATATATCGAAAAACTAAATTTAAGGTGTGTTTGTGTATATAAGGCAATTCTAAAATCATCAGACAAATTTGGAGGGGAGATAGGGCCCAACATAAGGCTTACATAATATTGAGTATGAGTAATGAGTTCTTATGTAAGTCTTATCAGACTTACATAAGAACTCATGACCAGAACCATGACCACTGTTCGATGGTAGGGACGCTTCCCTATTATGAACTATTTCTACATGTAAATAATAAAATTATTTTAATATAAAATAATATAAATAATAACAGTTTCTTACTATGCAATGTTTTAGGTGTTCTAGATAAAAGTACCAGTTTAAATCACACGTAAAAACAGTTGATAATAGGAAAGCACCCCTGGTAGCTTAAAATGACATTTCTGGTCATGGGTTCCTATGCACATATGCATTTAAGATGTGCCCTATCTCCTTTCCAAGTTCATCCTTTGATATTTAGAATCAATCTTAATTTTTATATTTATATATATATATATATATATATATATAAGTTCTTCGTTATTCTCTCTTTTTTCCTTTTTGTCTTTATTATGTTATATATATGTAATATGTATATTCAATTATTTGTATACATATATATAATATATATATATATATCATAGAGATTATATTACTAAAATGATGGTGTAGTATGATGAAAAGTTTCTTAAAAGGATGATACTAATAGAAATAATCTAAAATCTCTTTTATAAGTTTTAGCAGATATTCAATAAAACAAGCAGTATTTCTAAAAAATTCATTTATGAATTGAATGCTTATTTATAAGCAGCAAAATATGAATATCTGATATATATTTTTATTTGTACATTTTTTTAATTATTTTGTACTATTAATGAGCACATAATTGTCGACTACTGGTGGTCACACAGTGTTTTTGTGTGAATTTTAGCATTCCAAATGTTGAGATAATGTCTAATATAGAGAACATATTTAAAGGAAATACGACAAAAATGTAACTATCCTGATTTGGTGGCAAATTTCAGGGCCTAAGACAAAATAAATTAAAGGGCACTTTTGTATTTTCACAAAAAAGTTTCTCCTTTATATGATTCTAGAAAATCCATGCTTATATAAAAAAATTTTATTTTTTATTTTTATTATAAGACATTTTAAGGGGGGAAAACCACCATTTAATCTACTGACTGACAAGTAGCCACAATTTGCTCTTTATTTTTTTTTGATTTTGACTATGCCTGTTAGCTAGTTAACTTATTAAAACAAAAATGTAAATTTTTATGAATGTGTACATAATATAGATCAAAAATTCCTAACCATCAAAAAAAATTTTTTTTGACATTTTTGATAAAATATTAATAACAGAAAATTGTGCTGAAATATCAAGCACTTAATCATTTTTGTTTATTAATATGCAATTTTAGTGTTTCGTGGGACACAAACATTCTATTTAATTAGTATTTTATATTAATTACTTAAGCAACGAAATCTGACAAAAATGTACTTTCTCAAAATAAAAATACCTTTTTCTAGAAATTGAATTCCAGACCCTCCACATATCGGTGGTGGCAGCAATCTGGAAAATAAGGTCCCAATAGTTTAAAAAGATGCAGGTTAAAAGTTAAATTAGTGTTGATTTTATTGATAAAACCCATGATGTGATACAATTGAACAGATACAATTGAATCTATGTATCTGTTTCCATATGTATGTGTCCTAGTGGTAGTTATATCTTCAAAAAATTGTGGTATTTAACATTTTATAAATAACTAGCTGTTGCCCGCAGCTTTACTGATACAAAAGTACTTGGATTATAAATTTGCAAGAAATGTCCACAATATTGTCAAAGATCTTTAAGTATTGAATTTAGGTAATAATTTAAAATCTGCCTGACAGCCTTTAAACCACTCAAACCACTATGAGTTTGGAACATTTTAACACAGAAAGCAGCAGAAATATTAAAATTATTTCCAACTCTGTAATGAGGTTAGATTAAAAACTTTACTCAATGCTCTATTATGTGCTGTACTACTTCCTTATGTGCCTCTCAAGTCATAACTTATAATATATAGTATAGCTTATAACATATAGTATAATATATATGCTATTGCTTATAAAGGGTAAGCTCCATCAGCAATAATTGGTATGACAGTATGTGGTACCATAGCATTGTTCATGTTTTAAACTTCTGCAGCCATTTTAGATAAGATCAAAAATAAATCTAAATAATTACTTCATAAACAGGTTTTTATTTCTATAAGAATAAAAAATTATTCTAAATAAACACTTAATATATAATTAACTAATTAACACTACATAAATTATCTCTTAAGTTGCCTAACAAAATGAATCTAAATAAATACTTAACATCTAACTTAGTATTTAACATTACTTAATATATTACTTATTATTATTATTAACAAAATGAATTATCGTAGATGACTATGGTGTTGCCAATTTAGATAAAATACTCATGTTTTTAGTGTCACATAAAAGAAAAAAATAACAATAATAGTAATAATAATAATTACATTTTGCTTACTTTTAAAACTTAAATTTAGTCATAGAAACATACTCAAATATGGATATAAAAAAAAAGTAAAATCTAACATATTTTAATTAATTAATAAATCCTATGAAAAGAAATAACACCTATGGTAAAATTAATAATGAAGACCAAAAATGCCCTTCACATAACATTTAAATGATAAAAAAACACATTTGAAAATGTAATGGATAAAATTCATATATTTATTTTGGTGTTATGAAACTACTTAGTTCAAATCCTAAATTGATAAAAAAAATAACGAACTGAACCCTGTAGTTAATCAAATGAAGGCTGCTGATGGCTATAAAAAGTTTACCAACATACAAAAGAACGTACAAAATGAAGTGGACTGCCAACCTCAGTACCTTGACGATCCCCTTCGGCTTAAGATCTAGAAGATCAAGACTGAAATGACTCCTTTGTCCCTGATTATCCACTTGAATTTCACCTGTTACACCTTTCATGCGTATCTGAAATGAAAATTCAGTCATCTTTAGATGCATTGTATTGCAACCTTAGATTTTACCTCTGGCACAGCCACAGAGGGATATGAGGATCAGAACCCTTCTTTTGTAAAATCTCATAAATTTTGACAAGTGATTTTGTAAAATATAAAATTTACAGAAATATTAATTTTCCTTCATGCTTATAAATTTCTAGAAAAATATTGTAGCAACATTTTCTAATACTGTAAAGAAAGTATAAATAAATCTTCTTAAGTGTCTAATATTTCAAATGAGGCAAAGGATTTGGCAAATTTCTCATCCCAGATAATGCAAATTAGAAATTATTAACAATTCGTTTTATTAACAATTCGTTTTATTTATATATATATATATATATATATTTGAAGCAGTTCTTCGATTGGCAAACCATAAAGCGCTAATTAACAGATATTACTTCTTGAAATTTGAGGTTCATTTAATTTAGAGTTTTTTTTAATACCTCTTTTGATAATCAGACAGTGAGTTGTCAGTGATAGTACTTTCCATGTTGTACATAATAAGCAAGAAATTAGCATATATTTTTATTTTTTGGATAATTTTTAATAGTTAATTTCTTTACGTTAGTTATTGTCATTGTTGCTGTGTAAATTAGATTGTTGGTTAAATACAGCCAAGTGTTCAGCTCTCTCTCTTTTTGATTCCCTTTAAATGACTGGACCCATTTACCAGAATCCTGAATGCAGGAAATTAGTTACACAAAAGAATAATAAAAATTCATAAGCCATATTGTCTTCTCACTAGCATGAGCAAAGGCTGATGTATCTTAATGTGGTAGTTGATATCATTCAAGATATTGCTATTCCCTCTTTTCAGCCCAAAATCGGACTGTACTTAAATTACATACTCTTTCCGAAGTCAGTAAACTAAGGAACCAGGAAACCAGAGGAGATCAGAGGATATTTTAGTCCTCTCACGTTTTATAAATGAAAGGGTGCAGCTCCTTTCATTATAACAATTAAAATAAATAGATATGATTTTTTCCTTAAAAAAAATATCACTATTTTAAGAGAACTTTAAAAAAAAAATTTTTTTGGATGGGGGGGGGGCAGAAACTGCAGCCAAATCATCCCCCACAAAGACATTATGAATTTCAAATCTTGGTTTCAAATATCACTCAGTCTTATCTTTATTGTTTTAGGGGCTTTATTAATTTATAATTTAATAATTTGTAATTTAATAACTTATTATTTATGATTATGGTAATTAATGCTCGATATTATACTTTAAGGGAAATGGATTGGAAAAAATTTTTCTTCTGATTTTTAATAGGGTAAATTTACAAAGAAAAGCTTAATATTTCCAAGGCCATTCCTTTATGCTTATATCCCTTCAACATTAATTTCATATATATATATATATATATATATATATATGAAATTTATATATCAAGAAAAAAAGACAAAAATATATTTTTAAAGAGAAGAAAAATTATAAATTATTAATGAATAAAAAAATTTTTTAAAAAAATAAATTTAAAAAGCCAGAAAATAGAATAAGGACAAATAGATATCACTGATAAATCTATCTCTCCTTATATTTTATGTGAATCTAAATACTGCTAGATTTTTCTTTAATAAAAAAAAAATTGATGTTATTTTGCTTGTTTTAATATTTAAAAAATTCATTTAATTTTTGATTGGTCAACCGTTTGATAACTAAATTTTCTTTTGATTATCAAAGTTTCACTGTAGTATGCAAAACAATAAAAGGCTTTTTTTTTATTTTTTTTTTTAAGACATGTACAAAGGTGGGAAGGCACTTTTGAGTTACTTTGTAAATTATCATGGTAAATGGTATTATTATGAACATAATAGTACTATGTTATGAATATTATTTTAGCTAAATGATTAAAGTAAAAACTTTCTCTTGAACAATTAACTTTTGATATCGCTCAACACTGTCATTTAAGTCAGCTTTAAATTAACAGTAAACTTTTCACTAAATGTAAATTAACCCTGTTAATTTAGAGTGTAATCAGTAAAAGATTTAATACATCTGACTTGTAATGTGAACCCTCCCAAAATGTATTAGTCCAAAACCCCCAAAGTTGTGAATTCCATATTGATTATTGTAATAAAAGAAGTTTTTTACTTTAGACCCATATTATAATACGAACATTTACTTGATAGTACTAATCAATAAAATTAAGACATTAGAAAGGAGGGAAATCAAAGTACAAGTAATTTTCAATGAAGTTATTGTAATTACCATGTCTTATCAAACTGCTGGAGTAAGACAGTTTGGTCTAACTTTTTTCTACACAAAAGAGAAAGTTATAAAAAGAAGAGTGAAACGCTGCCTTTCAAATGAAACGGGATTATCTGTAATGACCACTCTTAATATATATTTCTATAGTCTTTAAGCAAACACCAAGTTTAAAAGCATCTAAAAACAGTTCAATTAAGGATGAAGTGAAAAGGATTTCCCTAGCTGAAAGCAAAGTCATTCTAGTCCCACTGATTTGGATGATTTTATCCTTCCCTTGCTCTTTTTAAACTTAATAGTCAAAGTTTGGAATTTTTTTTTCACTTAATATTTAATTTCTGATCCCTTAACTACATAGTTCTTTTAGCTTCACTTCTTTTTATATAAAAGGTTTGCAAATTTATCTTATCGGCGATCAATTTAAAACATAGTGCATATAGTATTTATCATAAAATTATATTTTGTACTTATTACAAAATTATATATTTGTGGCGTAACTACCACTACAATTACTAAACATCAATTCACTGGTATATAAGACATGCTAACTTGATTCAATCATGAGGTATCTTTTGATAGATGAAGGTTGGTATTGTCGATAACTCCTCCCTTCACATTGGTGACTTACAGACATAATGTGAACACTCGCCTATCTTGACAGTAACGCCCACTTCGATCAGGTAACGCCTACTTTGATGGATGATCCACATTGAACAGTTGACTTGCTACTAGTGACTGCGGCATTATCCACCTCCTCACACTGTTGCTGCTCAGTCTCATCTCGATCATACACAACGTCAGTCTGCATACACTCCATTGCTAAAGGCAACACAGGAGCGACTACGACCGTGAAGCTAATACACCTCTCACATTCAGCACTCAAAAACCCGATGACCTTAATTCAGCTCTCCTGGTCTGTCACAAGTACAGCAACTATGTAGTAGTATCCGTTCATCGAATTCTATCCCTGATAAAAATCTGGTGGGGGAGTATTGTGGCATAACTACCACTATGATTATTAAACATCAATTCACTGGTATATAAGACATGCTAACTTGATTCAATCATGAGGTACCTTTTGATAGATGAAGGTTGGCATTGTCCGCCCATGGCATATTGTATTCAAATAATCAATGAATATTTTACTCAGTTCCACCAAGACCATCATAAATAATACAGGTAATATAGCAATTTAAATATTAGCTGCACTCTTTAAAATCTTCCTAATAACTTCACTAATATTGTTATTGAGAATGTTAAAAAAAATTACATATACATCTTATATTTACACCCAGCTTGAGGTCATACATGTAACATATTTTAATACTTGATTTACATTAAAACTTATTCAGTACAACTGCTCATTAGAATATTAAGAGCATTCTGGTTAGATATGAAAAGTGTGATTTACCTTTTGAATACTGTCTATGAGATCCAAACCATATGGGTAAATAGACGGATTATCACAAGACACAGTACGAGGTGCAATGTTTTGCTGTGATGCCACACTGTGCAAAGCTCGTGCATATAAGTTTACTGCATCAACAAGCAAAGCTGTTTCAGTCTGTTAAAAAATAAATCCAATCGATTATACAAATTTGACTTAAAATGCAAAACAATCATTAAAATTAAAATCTTAATTTAATTTTAATAACTTTTTTCATAGTAATTTTTAAGTATCCTTTTTTATATAAGCTTTTAGTTTTTCATTCACTTGGTTACTTGGATTAGAAAATTTAATTTGGACTATATTTGAAATAATTAAAGAGTTATAGTATTAAAATTGGGAAAAAAGTTGATATTGTTTTTAGAAGTTAGATAAAAAAAGTTTTTTAAACATCTAGAACATTTAACATTTACAACAAAAAGCATAACTTTTCATTAAATTTAGAGTTTATCTAACTTGATGCTACGATAGTTTATCTACTAACTACCTCAATATTTAATTAAAGTAAAAATTGGACATTAAAAACATCCAACCTTATTTTCAATAAAAAAAAGAAAGTGAATACACTTCCTTTTGTTTTGGTAGAGATCAAAACAATGATGGTTAATTAGGAATAAAAGAGGACAAAACTATAAAGAGGTTAATTTAAGATATGGAGAAATGCTGAATCATGTGTTTGAGAATGCTGAATTGATGTAGACAATTATCAGCTCAGCAAAACAGAGGGTTTTCAAGAATTGCTCATACATAGCAAATAATTAGGATATCAAATCATACAATTATATATGATTTCAAATGCAAATTCGATGTTTAGACACTAAGGAAGGATCGTGTTTATAGAACTGAAACTATTTTATGTCAATTTATTGTACTTTATTTGTACTTTTTCACATTGTTTTTTCTTCAATCTATTTAAGATAGAAATGAGACAAAAAGTTAAGTAGCAAGATATATATATTCAAGCCATTAGTAATTTTACCTATTGTTTTCTATTAAACTTGAGGTATTGGCGTATATAAAATAACAGATTTTATAAAATCAGGTAAAGACAAAAAAATTTTGTACATAAGAAATTTTTTTAATGTTCTAAACGAAGAAATTGATACCAACTTCTGCTAGCATTTTTATGGACAAAATATACTTAAGAAAATTTGGCTTTTCTATGCCATAAAATTCTATTAAATCCAACTCCATTTGACTGCTTATAATAATCCTACAAGTAAAGTTCAGTTAGCTGAAAAAGGGAGAAACATTTCAATCCAGCTGAATAAGTTTCGTTTTCATGAAATAGTAATTTTGAATTCTAATAGGAAATTTCTGAAATGAACTCGATATTCCATTTCAGTAATCTGAAAATTAACAAAAATTGACTTGAAAAAAAGAACATAAACTATGCTTGAACAAAACACCCTCTTTAGAATGATCTAAAAACTTTAATGACATGTAGAATGCTAAAAATTAAAAAAAAATGACAGAAATTTGGATGTCAACTCAATAAAATGCAAGTAAAAAATTAAGTTGAAAAGTAAACACAAATGAATATTTTGGGTAGGATAAAAACAAAAACACTATAAAAATCTTACAAATTACAATACTGAAGAAGAGATTAAAAATATCAAAACCTGCTTGATTAACATAGTTTTTTTTTTTTTTTTTTAATCAATTATCACCTTTTATCTCTTTTTTGTTTCCTGAGGCACACCCTAACAACTACAGAATTTTCAAATTCTGGTAGTTTCAGAAAATATTTATCTCAGTGGTAGCAAAGGTAATAATCTGAAGTTTTAAGAAATTACAGTTTAGAATTTTTTTTAACCACTACATATCAGCAATTTAAACAAATATATTAAGAGTCATATTTTTCATTCATATTATACAAGAGATTGCACTAAAATGTTTTTGATAAAAAACTTTGGACTATAAATAAAAAATCGGTAGTATTTAATTGAAGTTTTCTACCACATATTAAAAAACACTGGTATGTTGAACTTCCATATTCTGGCCTCACTCCACTCCTGTTTATATTTTTTTATCACCCCATTTAATAAATATGCAAAAGGGCATGTTTTTAATAATAATAAAAAATAAAAAAAACATGATTTACTTTTTGTAATTACATGAGAAAATTATAAATTGTTAAAATTTATAACAACAGTAATTAGTAATAAATTACTTTTAAAGGCAATTCTTTTCTTAGAGAATTTTCTTTTCTTCCATAAGGATGTATTCCATAGCTTTGACTGTTTGCTGTAACAATTCGAAATGCAGTGATATTTGTCCGACTGTGTTGAAATGCTGATAAATCTAGAGTATGGAAATCCTGAAAAATATACATATATTTCTTTAAAATGTTACTAAAAGTGACCTTTTGATTATAAACCCTGTTTTATTAGATAAAAGCAAAAGGCTATCAATCTTGGCTGTTTAATTCAGAAATGTTGAGTGGTTGACCTTTTTGCAAAATGCTATCTAGTACAGGGCAACTGAATCTAATTGTCTGCTAGCCACCACCTGATAGCCACATTTTTTGTCAAAAATGCACTCCATTGTGTATTTTATTATTTATTTAATAAACATTGAATTATGACTACAAAAATTCTATTATTGTGTCTTAAATTTTTTAATTTCAGAAATGAATCTTGTTATATTTACTATATTTTAAGAACTGCTACAAAATAAATGCTTGACATTATAATTATCAACAATATTTTTAATTAGTTAAAATTTTAAATTTTTGAAAAAGTGACCACTGTTAAAAATGATACTACGAGTCACTGGCCAATACCTAAATTTTTTAATTTTGTCCTATACTATCTAGCCATCAAGAGAACAGTCTGAAATTTTAAGGTTGCCTGTTACTTTGGAAGTGTTAATCCGTTTTTATTGGGGGGGGGGATTGAAGAAATGACATTGATAGGTTTTCCAGTTGGTAAAGTTACATGTAGCCTAGGAACAACATTATTGTTTTCTGCCCTAATTTTAAAACTGAATTTAAATATAAATTTTCTATTTATTTTCTCTGGTGGAGATGTCTGAACCATCTGTTGAACTATATCACTAAATCAATCAATTGCAATAACTTTATGGTTTTTGTGCAAGCAGTTCTTTGTATTATTTCTATTGGATGATTCCCATTCAGGCCCGGACTGGCCAGTAGGCATACTGGGCAAATGCCCGGTGGGCCGGTCTGGCCTGAGGGCCGAGCCGGCAGCACCTCTCTCTTTTTTTTATTATACATTGCATGAATTTCAAATAATATTGCGCAAATAATAATAATATTAAATAACATATATATGATATATGTAGTAATAATATTGTTTTAATATACAGGGTGATTCAGACCATGCGTGCCACCCATTTTTTTCGAGAATGGAGCAAATAATCGATTTGAAATAAACAATCTAATAACTAAATCGACCCCAAGGAATTCAATAGTGATATTGTTAATTCCCGTAAGTACCAGAATTTGAACACAATTTTGATTTTTTAAATAGAAACCTAAATCTTATTTGGCATCATTGGAGAGGGTTTTCGAAAAAAAGTAACTTTTACTTGAAATTTTTTTCTATGTCACTGTTCTCAAGATAACAGATACGAAAAAATTCTGATTATTTACTTCAATTTATCATTTTTACCAAAAATAATTAACTTAAATGATCAAAATCGCTTAAATTTTTATAAAACATGGGAAGAAAAGCACAAATGTGTTTTAATGAAAGTAAAAGACATTATGACGAAAAAAGTTTTTTTTAGTGAATATGTCAAAATCTATTTAATATGTATTTTTTCTTATCTATTATCTTGAAAATAGTAAGAGATATTAAAAATATTTTAAGTAAAAGTTATTTCTTTTCAAAAACTCTCTCCAATGATGCCAAATAAAATATAGGTTTCTATTTAAAAAATCAAAGTTGTGTTGAAATTCCGGTACTTCCAGCTACTAGCGGGAATTAACAATATGCACATGTCTTAAATTTAGTTTTAGGAGATACCACGAAGGCACTAATTGAAAGTGCATCGTTTTTCAGTCTACTAAATAGCGTCGCAGTATTTCTCCGTGAATCATATCAACGCATGAACATCTGGGAACAAAGTAACGAGCACGGAAATAAAAAAAGGCTCGCAACTATTGGAGAAACACGTTGGTGGTCCAAAGATTCTGCATTCAAGAAAATTTTTGGTTCATTTTCAAACTCAGATTTAACTATAAAGACGTTATATGTCACATTGATTACAAGTTTAGAGACTATACAGCAAAATTCAAATTTTAAGCCAGATATCCGTGCAAAGGTAAAATATTTTTAGAATCATTTTGCAAGTATGAAACAGTAATCACCGCCAAAATATTCTCAAGAATATTTGAATTAACAACACCGCTCTCCTAATATTTGCAAACCTCCAGTTTAGACATCTTAAAAGCTTTTGGAATGGTATCACAAATGTGTTCAGAACTAAAAAGAAATAGTGAGAGATTTTGAAAGTGTACAGTCAGCAAAAAAAAAAAAAAAAGATATCACCCTGAATAATTTTCGTTCTAATGATCGGATTTTCACGAACTAAGTGTCAATCTTAATGGTTCCTGGGGGTGACCTCAAATATGCTAATTAGTTAGTGCTAACTATTAATTAAGTTACGAAATCAGACACAAAACGTACTTTCTCTGAATAAACATATATTTTTTTTTACATATTTGGATTCCTTATCTTCAAAATATAGGGGGTAGCCGCAATCTGGGAAATGTGGTCCCCATAGTTTGGTCAGGAGAGCGATTCAAAGTTTGGACCCCTTAATGTTAATTTCACTTTTTGCGTTTTCAGTCATATTTTAAAAACTAATGAAGCAATTCAAAAAAATATTGCACCAACTCATAAAACGCATTTACCCAAAGATAATTTCATGAAAAAAATAATTTTTAATAATTATTAATTATTTTTTTTTATTTAATTAAAGAGAAGATGAAAAAATTTTGAATTATAAGGTATAGATTTTTTTATACCATATTAATCTACATGCTTTTCAATTGAAAAATCTAAAGTTTCAACTGTTTTTATTTACTAGAAGATGAGAAAAATTAAAATTAATTATTTAAAAAAAAATAATTTGGCGACAATGAAAAAATGATTAAATGGGGCGATTAATATTAAAATGTGATAAACTTACGAAGAACTTGATTTAGCGCGCGTGTCGTAAAATTTCATTCATATTTTTTTCGCTAATAATCGTTTGCTAATCTTTTTTTTTTTTTTTTAAACTATAAATGTTTCTTTTTTAGTCCTCTAAAAATCTATTTGAAATTAAGTAAAGAAATTTGAATAAAACATTTTATTGAATAAAAAACATTTTATTCAACGAATGTCGAGTTTTATAAAAGCATGCTTTTGATAGAATATGATTATACACCAGATTGTGCTTACTTAATGTGATTATTTTTTAGTTTTTTTTTTCTCAATAACTGATACAATTACAATAATATACATACGTATGAATAGATTTGGAATAAAATATTTCTCAGTTTCTTGTATATATTTTTTATGAATATTAATAAAAATACGTAGTAAACATATTTAAGAATATCTCACATCATCGCAAATTTCTCAACATCTTATATATCGTGTTAATCTTAAAAGTAATTTTTAAATCACCTGTCCGGAGGTGTTTCGCAGAACTATTTTACCAACTATTTAATTAAATTTTAGCATTTTTAAAAATTTTATTCTTTACCCTACTACATTTATTATTTCTTCATTAATATACTAATAAATTTTTTTAGTACTTTAATTTAGATTTTCTTTAAAGTAAAGTTCCTTTTTACATTATAGTCAAGTTTTTTTTTAAAGAATTATTGTCTGCTAGCTAAGAATAAAGCCTTGTTAAGAAATTAAAAACACTCCGCTGTTTAAAATTATTTAATGCAAAACAGCTGATTATTTACCAAGCATAAAAATTAACTTTTATTATTTATCTAAGCTTATTCCATTCATTTAATGATAGCGGTATCAAGGTTAAGGATATGCGATGGAAGCCCCGTTTACTATTATACTATAAATGCGTTAAATCATGTTGCTTGAATAATTTATTTTAAGCTTATTATTTAATAATTTTAAGCAAATAAGGGTGTAAAAATAAACTCAATCAAAATACTCCGAAAGTATGCCCTAAAATATTTGTAGAATAAACTTTGGAATCTATATATACAAAATACCTTTTCAAACAACTTCGAGTAGGACGGAAACGCTAACTTGTTTAAAATAGTTGTCCTTGTAACTATTTAATTTCGATTTCTGGTGCTAGGGGACATTCCATTTTCACATTCGACTTTTGAAAATTCAATTGTAAACGGAATTTTTTATGTCCTTAAATTAAAATGTTAAGGCTTGCAGCAAAAAAAATTGTACTGCATGGATTTTTTTAAAAAAAGCGAATTATTATTTTTTTAATTTAAGAACCTGTGCCTATAACTTAAGTAAAACTTATTTTAATATCGAGTGAAATAATTTAATATATTGTGTAACTAAATAGATAATCCCAAGAAATTGAATTGAAAATATAAAAACTTCATTGATTTAAAAATTAATAGATGATCATAAAAATAGACATGTTTTGAGCACAATAATAAAAGTCTCAAGTTATTCAAGCTTGACAAGTTTTGAGAATGGGTGAATATATTTGAACGCTCGAAACATGTCGACTTTTACTTCCCTCTTCATATTTTTTGAAGCCAGTTGAGTTTTTATCATCAATTATACTGTTTTACATTTGGGTCTTGATCATTATTTTGACAAGGATTTTACACTCGTTAAAGTAAAAATATGCATTTTCATATTTCAACAGGAATTATGTGGTCTTTAAAAACTTAAGAGCTCTCAATATTGTAAAAGTTATATTTAACTTGGTTTAAAATTAAAATTTTGAGACCAGATATTTTGAGTTAATGAAATTAAATATTTTATCTTTTAAGTTTTCGTGCCTCCCTTTCAGTATCTTAAGGACCTTACAAGCTCTGTTTAAAAAGAGAGTATCATATCAGATATATATAAGAAAACAAAAATAATCATAGTATCAGTATTTGGTGGTAAATGTAGCTTATCGTAATTGAAGAATATGCTGTACGAAATTTTATGGTGAATTTGCGAACGTAAGTTTCTAAATGTATCGAAGCATAAGGATGCTATTTGCTAATCATCTTTATCCAAAGAAAACCTTGTTATCTAAATATCTAGCAGAATGAAGGTATTTTTGAAACAATGAATCATACTATATGCAACATATTATTTCAATATCTTATTCTTAAACATAACCTATTTCAATGCTTTTAAAATACCACTAAACATTCAGCAATTCCTTGAGTTATAGGAAAAAGAAATAGCGTAAATTATATAAAAACTTGTGAATGCGCATTAGAATTACTATACAATATATATTTTATTTTTCAAGCACTTTTTTTTTCTTTAAACTTCCTTGCCTAGAAGACTTGATTAAAGCTGTAAAAGTGATTATCCCTAAAATTTTGTATTTAGCCATAATAAGTTATGTTAATTTGATTTTAGTATGAAATCCTCGAATAAATATAGCAGAAACAACATAATCTAAATAATATCAGATAAAATGTTCATGTATTTAAATTCTAAAACTTAGAAAATCATAAATAATTTATAATCGATTCAAATTTTCTTTTCAAGGGAGATTAAAATAAAAAAAACTTTGCTTTTTGGACAGAAATCAGCTTAAAAATTGTCAATTGCCTAGAAACTTCGAGATATTTTCTATTAACTATTAATTAAACCTCTCTGAGTAATCACAGAACATTATTTAAATTTTTTTTCCAGTCAGAGCTTGGTTGCTTAGCAACCTAGTAAAATTAAGCATTCTTCTTTTGAATTAGTCAATGGGTTATCTTAAAATATTCATTTGCGCTGGCGACTTTTTTTGGCGGTTTTCTGGACTATCGCCAAATATATAAACCTTTGTTGCGACCCTATTTACCACCCATTTTTTTCAAAATTTTGTCTACCCTCCCTAATTCAAGTATCTGGATTCCAAATATGTAAAAAAAAATTTATATGTTTATTCAGAGAAAGTACGTTTTTGTGTCTGATTTCGTAACTTAAGTAATAGTTAGCACTAACTAATTAGCATATTTGAGGTCACCCCCAGGAACCATTAAGATTGATACTTAGTTCGTGAAAATCCGATCATTAGAACGAAAATTATTCAGGGTGATATCTTTTTTTTTTTTTGCTGACTGTACAAAAAGTTACAAATGATTTTATTATTCGCGCAAATAAGGAATTTGAAGAATCTGAAGTTCAAACAAAGTTTCCACAAAAAAGATTGAAGAAAAGAAAATTGATGCCGGGTGAGACATCGTCGAATGAAACAGTTTTTGTTGATGAAACAACTGCATTTAAGATAAACGTCCATAACATTAGTTTCAGCACAGTTGTAGCGTCAATGGAACGCCGGTTTCCCACAAATGGAAAATTGTACGCCGATTTTTCCTATCTAGATCCGAAACATTTCCCTGAAATACGTCTTAACAAGCTTCAATCTGGCGAATTAAATGAGTTAAGCAAACTCTTGCTAAAATTTGATGAAACAGCAGTAGGTGAAAATTTGCGGATTGAACTAAAAAATTTAGCTTTACATTGGGAAAAACTGAAAAATTCAGACTTAGAAGATTAAAAAATAATCAGAGAAGATCATTCAAATGAAGATAATAACGACTTTGGAAACAGAAGAAAAAGTAAGTCTAAAATGTGAGACACGCAGTGCGTGCAAAAATTGTGTTATTTGTTGCTACAAGATATTACAGAGATTCAATTTATTGACCAATTGTTACAATTCAATTGATCTAGCATTAAAATTTTTACTAACATAGTCAATAAGTCAGGTGGCTTGTGAAAGATCATTCTTCACATTAATAGTAATTAAAAATCGAAGGAGGAGTACTTTATCTTTGGATAATTTGAATGCTCTCATGGTAATGGTAATAGAAAAAGATCTATTAATGAAATTAGATAGCGACGACATAATCGATAAAGTGGCAGAAAATAGTGAGCTTCCTCAAAAGTCATTAAATTAAATTTTAATTTAATGACTTTTGAAGAAGCACTAAATCTATTTTTAAAAAAATGTTTATATAAATCATTCATGTATGTGTAGTATAATAAATATTTTTATTTACTATTCTACACATACTTCTTCATCTTTCACCTTCTCTTTGATTTTATCAATCTATTTTTCCTCATAAGAACCATATATTTTAAACTGAAATATATTCTATAAAGGATTATTAAGCAATTTTTATCTACTTTCTTACTTCGATAAATTAACTTACGTTCATAAGAATTTATAAGTAAAAAATGCTTAAAAATGATACATTAGGAGCCGATGTGAAGTAGAGGGCCGATATCTCTAAAATGCCCGGGCCGATTTTAGATCCCAGTCCGGGCCTGTTCCCATTCCAATGGAAACATATTCCAATTGGTTGCTACTACTAACTGATCAATCATTGATATTTTTTTAGTAGATAGGTAAGTAAAGTAATGTCAGCTGAGGTATTTCTATACTGAAGGCAAAATGACTAACCTTTCACCCATATTTGAAGTGTCTAATCCTCCAAATTACTGAAACCAATGTGGAAGTTGAGAGTTTTGAGTTGCTTTGGTAATAGCAGGACATGATTGAATGATTAAAGAAATCTAGCACATTACATTTCATTCCATAATATAATTTTTTTATTATAAAATATGAGATGTTTAATTAAGGATATAAATTTTTACAAGTCTTAAAAACAATTTTTGTACAAACTTCCAGTTAAGTACCTATTTCCTTATTAAATTGTTTAAACTTTATTTTAATTTAATTCAGCCTTTTTCTAATTTTCATTATATTTTAAAAATATATTTTTAACATTTTTATACTTAAAATGTATCCTACCACATAAGATATAAAATGATAAAAATACTGAAAATCAAATTTATATTTTTTTAAAATCAAAAGTACGTCAAATATCCCACATCAAAAACAAAAACAATTAAAAAGCTTAGCAAATCAATTTTATTTAGTTATTGTCAGCTATTCTTACCAATGATGTTACTAAATAGTTGTGGTACTCTGTCAACATTCCTGCTTTTTGAGCCTAGAAAATTATAATTTTAGATACAAGTTTAGTTATTTCTTATACAACAGCTAAATTTTTATAGAGAAAAAGGGAAAGAAATAAAGATGGAATACTTCAGTCAAAACATCTTTAATTCTTGATGTTGGAACTTCTAAGACAATATTGGTTTCTCCTTTCTTTTTGATATCTTTGAGAATTTTATTATACTGAAAGTCAGCTGTATACTGTTGTAAAGAAATTTGAACTTTGTTTTGATTTCTTAGCTTCATTAACTCTTGAAGTTTCATTAACTCTATAATATAATGAATACATTATTAACTAATTGTACTTATTAACATATACATAACACACATACAATAGCATTTAATGCCAGCGTACTAAGAAATACTAAAAAACTGGAGGTTCTGCTTCTAAAACGATATTCAAAAAAATTATCAATTACAAAAAAATAAAAATAAAAGCTCTTTGTTCCGAGAAATATAATTCGGAACAATAGATAAAGTGTTTTGTATATACAGTCTTTGAAATTTGACCACCAGTTTATAATTAAACCAGGTAGACTAAAAACTGATGGTAAAGCTTCTAAAATTGTTATTTCAGACCTACTTTATCTAAAAAAAATCAAATTTGTCCTACTAATAACGATACATTTCCATTCTGAGAATTTTAAATTGGAAAAGTAAGATGATGAGATTTGAATATCCTTATAAAAACTTTACCATCTTTAATTTTCTCTGGACGCTGATAAGTCTATGCATTTTATAGGTGTTTACATATGTCTTACATAGGCCTATTAATAATACATTATAAGCCTATACATTATATAGAAGTTTTACACGTTAATTTGTTTAATCTTGGATTTTCAAGTTAATAACTTAAACCTACTTTATTATAATTATTTTTTTGTATATTTATATAGTTAATTTCATTAACTCATGAAATGGATCCAATTTGAATAAGGTAAGTTGTTACTACTTATAAAATTATTTTTATGCAATTTCTAAAGAGTTTTCTCATCTTCACAAAAGATTTTGAATATAAGATAAGAATAATTAAAAATTATATGCATGTTACAAATTTCCATTTTCCTCTCTTATTTTAATAAAATTATGCATATGAGCATTCTGACTATTTGCAGAATTTTATATAATTTTTAGTAGATTCAGATTAGCATGAGCTGAAAAAACTGGGACACTACTAACGTTTTTAACAAATTTTGGCTTTTTCAACACAATGCATAAGTTAAAAACAATAATAAATATAAAAATATGAATAAAAATTAAAATTATAGCAGCTATCTTTCTTTTAATAATATATCAACATGTATGAAAAAAATTATTTTATAAATGATTAAAAAATCTGCTAAGCCATAAAGTCCAATATAACCAAAGTCTTACTTTCTGCATATGTCAGTAATTTATCTCTAATCAATAATTGCTCAAAAATAGTTATATTACACTTAATTGACCAATTGAATGAGTTAACACAAAAATAGCAACCAAAAAAAGGAATTTACAATATTTAATAAAAAAAATCTATTGCATAAAAACAGCACTAAGCTAGATTATAATATTTATTTGATATTCTAATTAATTCTAAAATGTAATATTTTTATTTTTTATGTCCTGAGAATTAGTTTTATGTGAAGAGGTTTGGCAATTACGGAAAAATGAAACTCTCTTCGATTTTATCTTTTAGAATTATATGATTTACAAAAGAAGCTGAAATGGCAATTAAAAGTGTTTGAAGTATTTAAAGTCACAGATGTTACAGTCAGTGGCGTACCTAGGGGGGGGGGCGGTGGGTGCGGTCCGCACCGGGCGGCACTTACCTTGGGGCGGCATTTTTTATATTTACTTATAGTTGTAAAAAGCAACTTATTCATTTAATATTTATTTTCTTTCTTGAATAATAAATGATTATTATGATTATTGTAAGTTTAATATTTGGTTTATATAAATTATGATTAACTATATGATTTCGAATATTATTCCTCGGTGTATATAAATGCATTTTAGTGTAAATTTTGAATTCTAATTCAAGAACAAGATAATAATTTATTGTATTCATTAAAATTCGTTGAATTCGTAAAAGGATCTTTACGATTTTGTTCGGCAATTTTTCCTAACTAAAATTTTTTGATATCCGTTTATAAATGTCATTTCTTTTGAAAAGTTTATATGATTACTTTGAAGTGATATATCAATATTTTTTTAAATCATCGATTTTTCTTTTGAAAAGCAGGGCCGGCGGAAGGCGGTCTAGGCGGGAAGGCGGAAGACCTAGCAGACCGCCGTTCTGCTAGGTCTGCGAAGCATTAGGGCGCCGGCATAAGAACTATCTTTTTCAAACAACAAAATCTAAACGAGACAAAACAAAAATACTGACGAAGTTACGATTTCAGGAATCGCAAATAGATAAATATACTCAGTCCGTTTTGAAGAATTGTATTTGGAATGATAAATTGCTTATAAACCATTTTGTTCATTCGCGATTCAATCTTTTAACAGTGAAGAGTGAAACAAATTATTAGGGTGCCAGTGCATTTGGAGAGTTTATTATAGGTAAGTATATTATATTACGTATTATAGATATAGATGTTATTCTAAATGCTATTCAGAGTAGTAAAATGACTTTGCCGTTTTCTATACATAATATACTATTTATTTCGACAAGTTATATTTTTATTATATATCCCTAGGATGAAACGAGTAAAAGAAAGTGGTGCGTCATTTAGAAAGAAAAGGAAGAGAAGGGAGGAAATACAGACTAAAAATACTGGAGCACTACTCAAATATATCTCCCATAAGTCAACTTCTAGTTCTTTTAGTATTGTTGCCTCAAATACGGGCGAAGAAGCAGCCCTCGAAGGCGAAAAAACATTTTCCAATGTTGTTCAAGAGGAAAGACCTGCTTCACACACTGGCGAAGAAGTAGAAGGTTCATCAAGTTCTGATGAAGAATCTGCTGCACAAATTATTCCGTCTATTTCTATGAAAGATATTGGATTATGGCCTAACAAAATTGACGACAATACAAGAGTATTTCTGGTACGTCAAGGTCCCTTTGCAATTCAAAATTTGGACGCCGACTTCAGCGAAGGAGTAAAACGTCCTAATAATACAATCAAAGCCAAAGGTGAAACAAGAAAACTGAGTCAGGACTGGTTTTTTCAAATTTTGCCTAATGGCGAAAAGCTCTTAAGATCGTGGATGGTATATTCACCATCGAAGAAAAGTATTTATTGTTTCTGCTGCAAACTGTTTGATAATCTTTGTCAAGCAGGTTTTAATACGGAAAATGGTTTTAACAAATGGTGGAAACTTAATCCCAAAATTAGTCAACATGAGGTGAGTCCACTGCACATTCGATCATATTCCAAATGGAAGGAATTAGAAATAAGACTTGGACGTGGCGCAACTATTGACAAACTACAACAACAGAATATTGATAAAGAAATAAAAAAATGGAAGGAAATTCTAACAAGAATACTTGATATAATTAGATTCTTAGCAAAACAAAATTTGGCGTTTCGAGGACATAGTGAAAGTGTTCATCAGGAAAACATCGATTCAATGGAAAATAGAGGAAATTTTCTTGAGCTTGTTGACTTATTGGCTAAGTACGACCCAGTATTACGAGAACACGTAGTAAAAATTAAGATGGGTAATAAATATAGTATCTCTTATTTGTCGCCGAAGATCCAGAACGAATTCATAGAGCTATTGGGAGGCGCAGTCAGAAAAACAATTATGGATCAAATAAAGCAGGCTAAATACTTTTGTATTATATTTGACTTGACAGCACTCCTGACATTTCACACAAAGATCAAACCAGTCAAATTATTAGATATATAGTTATTGATGGTAGCGAAGTTAAAGTTGTAGAATCGTTTATTGACTTTGTAGAAACTAAAGGAAAAACTGCTGGTGAAATCACAGATATGATTTTAACGAAATTAGAAAATGACGGTTTAGATATAAAAAATTGCAGAGGACAGGCTTACGATAATGCTGCCGTCATGGCAGGAAAGCACAGCGGTGTTCAAACTCGTATTAAAGAAATAAATCCAAATGCAGAATTTGTAGCATGTACAAATCATTCTTTAAACCTGGCATGTTTACACGCAGCTTCTACAGCTATCAATTCCATCACATTTTTTGGAACTATCGAACAGTTGTTTTCGTTGTTTTCTTCTTCCACTCATAGATGGAATGTTTTACTTTCTGTCACTGGTCAAGGGGTTAAACGCATTGTAGAAACTCGCTGGAGCGCTAGAGCTGCCGCGGTAACTATAGTAAAAAAACATTTCTTTTAAATTTTAAGCGCTTTGGAAAAATTGACATCTGAAGAAGAAAATAGTAAAACGAGATCAGATGCTGGAGGTGTATAATTTAAGGTATAAACATAGGTGTATAATTTGCTCTACTCAGCCTTTTAGCTTTTAAATAAGTAAATAAATTATGACATCAGACTATTTTATTTTGTTGTCACTGCACAGAGCAATTGCAAGATGAGAAAACTGGTATAAATTTAGGAGCCTCGAGTAACATTTTGTATTTTCAATTTTTTTTCCTAATTTATTTTTCATGAAAAATTTGCATGTTATAATATTTACAAAAATGTATTTAGTTTATGTATTAGTAAATGTATATAGTTTTCACAATTACTTTAATTTTTTTGTTAATTAACTTGGCTTGGTGTTTTTATAAAATTCTTAATCATTTTATTAGTATTAAGAGCACATTTATAAAACTGCACATACTGAATCTCTTGTATTTGTTATTTTAGTGACTAAGATGTTTGACTGTGTGTTAGAAATTGTAATTATTTGTATGATTGTTGATTATTGTATTAACTTATTGTATGATTGAGTTATGCAATGGTATTATAATCATTCCCTAAATTTTTTCTCCATAGAAAGCATTTTATTAAAAATGGAGCTATTATTATTATGATCAAAAAAATTACAATTGCTCTTTGGATCGTTTGGCAAAGGAACCTTTGCTCTAAAGTATAGACTAGTGAATCTTAACCTTTTCAAACCTTGCTGTCCCCTTAAAAAGCAAAAAGGACTTTCACCATCTTATTTGTTCTGTACTTAAGGGTGTATGGAGAGAGTTTAAATGATTCTTCTATATAGGACTGGGCAATAAATCTATGTATCTCAAAATATCTACGTAACACATATATCGGCAGGCCGATATAATGACTTTTGTTTTAGATGATGCATCAGAAATCTGATTTAAGCAACTGATAGTGACTTTCATTTTAAACGATGTATCAGCTGCGGAGTAGTTGATAGCATCTATTTTACTTATTTTTAACAAGTGTACATATAAATAATACTTGAAAGTGGGCTAGCTAATATAAATATTTTAATACTCTTTTAGATTAAATTTTAACATAATTTGTATTGTCTTGTAGCTGTTTGAATAAATTAACAAACTTTTGTTTTCAGATTCAGTATTTTGACAGCATATGCCGGTATTTTGACTGAGGCGAAAAGAAAAAAAGTCATTTGAAAGAGTGCCTGCCATCACTAATGTCATTTGGGTAAAATTGTTGATTAAAATATTACTTATTTTTATTAATATATATATGTGATATTTTTTTCCTTCCAGTTTTTAAATGTTTTATGAAAAAAAATTTAAAAAATTTTTAATCTGATTAACAATTCCAATTACTAATAATAAATCAAAATATTTAGAATTCCTCTCTTTTTGTATTAAATTTTACAAACATTAATCTGCAGTTAATCCTTAACATTTCTAAGTTTATTCAGGATTTTTCGTGTATACCCACAATTTTTTAATATGTATTAATATATATATCATCAGTCGATTTTTATCTTTGCAAGCTTTAGTTAAAGGCAGCATTATAATTAAATTTAATTAAAAAATAATGCTAGAAAGAGATTCTCTTTATTTGTCAAATACAAAATAAAAATTTGTTCCCATGTAAAGAAAACCAAATATTGCAAAAAATTTTCAGAAATCCAAACCAAAAGAGTGAGTGAAAGAGAGAGGCTTGAAAAACTTAATTTTCTAAGTCTAACACAGTTGTACGTCAATAGTTTTTGGATCTGATCACCAAAAAAAAAGTAATTTTGTAGAAGGAAGGGGAAAAAAACGGTTACATTAAGGAATTGAATGCATTTGGAAGTGCAGTGTATTTATAATAAGTTTGAGCTTTTGCTTAATTATACTTCTAAGTATATGCAATCATAAGTAATCAATATCAGATCTAAATTTTAAAAATAAATCTTATTTTCAACTTCAATACTTTTTGTGTATTCACATTAGTTTAAGAGAATTTTCTTTAATACATAGAAGTAAAATTGAATATTAAGAAATACAATTAAAGCTGAACTGATAAGCTTTTTATTATAATATTTTTTGTTGTTAAAGAATTTATTATTTAATCAAAGATACAGCATTGCCGCTTGAATATTCAGACAGTTTTACAAAACAGTGTCTAATGCAGGATGCCCATCTTTGATCCGTGTGTCGATTCTCTAAGCCAGTGATTCTCAACCGCTGTGCCGCGCTACTTTTTTGTGCTGCCAAATTCTTGAAATGTTCATAAAAAGTATATATATATATATATATATATATATATATATATATATATATATATATATATATACTTTTTATAATTTTTCTACGCTTTAACCGTGTGAACATCTTTGTCGGCGATTGCCTTGTCTCTGACAATCTTAAAATAGATGGGAGAATTAAAATTGTCTTTGACACACAGTTTTAAAAATTTTTTGAAATAAGTAGGAAATTTAATGACTATTAAAATGATTAATTAACTAAGGAAAGCAAGCTAAATATTAACTTACTAATGGAAATAAAACTTAATCATTAAATTAAGCTATGCAATTAATAAACAAATTAACAAAGGATAACTAACAAAAAAAATAAGCTAACAATTAATAATTAGCAAAAAAACTAGTTAACAAGAAATCACAAAAAATAACAGTTAATAACTATAGAAAACAAGCTAACAAATAATAACTAGCAAAAATAAGAAAGAAAATAACTGTTACTAACTAATAAAAAATCAGTCGAAAGAAATAATTAATCCGTTAATAAACGTGCATTTGTAGTACATATTATTATCACAAACTATTTAACACAGTGTATTATAGGTAAGTAAACAACTTTTAATCTAATTTTTTTCATAGAATGCCGTCAAATTTCGAAATGGTTAAAAGTGTGCCGCAACAAAAAAAAAAATATTGAGAATCATTGCTCAAAGCCCTTATTCAATTTAGTTCTCTAAGTTTCGTTATAAACTCATTAATAAATTGTGTTTTGTTAGTCTTTCAGTTTTTATTTTTTAAATGTTATAATTAAGGCCCGGATTTTGATGACATTTGCATTTTTTTGCATTTTCTGCATTTATGGACATTTTTTGTCCTTTAGAGCATTTTTTTAGATTTATAGGGCATTTTTCTTTAAATTTTGGGGCATATTTTGCATTTTAAAGCATTTTTTAAATTTTTTGTTAATTTTTTCAAATTTTTATTATTTTTATTTTCATTTTTCATTATTACACTGGCTTCCAAACAATGAAGAAAATCTCTAGGATATTAACAGGTGAAGCAACATCTTTTCAAATTGAAGAAGAATTGTCAGTAAGTGAGACCGTCTTTTTCAAGTACGCACCAATAACATCAGTAGACGTTGAAAGAAGCTTCTTCAGGTATAAAAATTAACTTTCAGACAAGAGACGCTCGTTTACATTTCAAAATGTTTAAAAAAAAATTAATAATCCAATGTAATTCGGATATTTAGTAATATTATGAGATGGAAGCTGTTATATTCATTAAAGTTTCTATACAAAATGAAAATATTTTGGAGTCAATACATTTTCCTTATTTTTGTTATTTTAGGATATAAAACATATTTTTCAAACTTCAATGAACGTAGAACAAGTATTGCATTGCTTTATATTTTTTGAAATGACTCATAACAATTTTAAAGAGTAAAAAATTGTTTTAGTTCAATATTTTTACTTTATTTAAGTCATGTCATAAGGCATTTTTAGCGCAATTTTAGCATTTTGAGGGCATTTTTTGCGTTTTTAAGGGCATTTTTGCACTTTTTAAGGGCATTTTTTGCACTTTTTGAGGGCATTAATTGAGATTTTTTAGGTCATCAAAATCCGGGCTCTAGTTATAATATTACTCAATGTTTTGCTTCCAGCTACAGTTCTCGTACGCTTTGAGGCCAAGAGCTTGCGGAAAAATTTGGGAAGGTCTGCTACAGCCACTGATTGGGAAGGACGAAAACCTAAGATAATTGACGTGACCAATTCTTTGGACTTAGAGACCTAAGAATGTGCCAATTTGTTTTACTAAATTTTTATATGTTTATTCAAATAAAATATTCATAGCTACTTTTTGTTTTATTCCTCTGCATTCACACCTTCTATATTACAAAGCACGTTCATATCTGAAGGGTAAATTTTATTAAACCCATAAAATTATAATATTTTTTGAGTTTTTAGTGCTATTGTGCAATATATTAAATTACTTAATTTTCAGTGACTGAATCCTGTCTGAAGCTCAAATGTACATTGCAAATGCTAAAAAATAAGAAAACTAATTTACATACATATAAAATGTGGTTATTGTTAAACAAGCAAATTGTCTTTGATTTTGATTTATAAATCATAGTTGAGTTGAAAATAATTATCATGCCTTAAATTAATATTCACTTCTTACATTCCATCTACAGTGCTCACACGTATTCCTATTCACCTATTTTACACTTAATTAATTTTTAAGCTTATTACTGCTCAAATCCTAATTATATATGTATATATATATACATATTTTTTTTTTGGAAACTGATTAAAAATATTTTTGGGTGCTTATTTTTTTTTTTTTTTTTCCTTGAAAAATCTGGCTACACACCTTGAACTTTGAAAGTATGACTTAAATACTTGCAGATATTTTATTCTAAGGCAATATTAAAAGCAATATTAAATCTTTGCTCACTAGTTTGCAGAATGCTTATTGTCTATCATGCAAGGAAATGATTAATTTTCTGTTAAATAGACAGAGCATGTAGCTCTTTTCAAGATATCCTGGAGGAATCGAAGGATTTTTTATTTTTACTCAATTATAAATCAAATTAATTGAATCTGCAACTGTACAGCCTGGAGTACAAAACCATATAAAATAATTAACAGACATGTATCTATATCGAGTGAAAAAAATTTCTTGAATAACGTATTAAAATTATCGATCGGCGTTCTACCGCATCCTTAAATGCTTATTAATATTTGTTGTACGAATAACGTGATGAAAATATTCATCGTCATTCTACTGTATCTGTAAACACCGTGGAATATGGTTTTTTCAAACTCTACATTCTACGGCGTTATTGAGATATCGATCTATATCAATTTTACTATGTCGTACAATATTAAAAAAATCTGACGTTTTTACATAGATCGATGTTCCCGAAGAACATCGATCGACGTCGTAAGGGAAGTTTTTTCGAGATCAATCGATATTGAGTGCTACTTGGGTCTTGAAGATAACTACAGTGATATTTTTTATCTTATAGCTCTATTCATTTAGAAAAGTAAATTACATATACTTCAATATTTAATTATAATTCGCGCAAGTTTCTTTATGTCAGGTGAGCACAAGCAATTAAAATCAACGAGAATAGATTTCTTAATTATTGGTTGCAACACGGATTTAGTATTGTGAAAACAGTTTAATAAAAATAAAGGCAAAGGCAAATTTCATTCAAATTGCACGTTTTCAATAATTATTTATATTTAGTATGCAATTTTAGGTTAGCACAATTAAATATAGTTTTTTGAAGGTTTCATTGCTGACAGTTGTAATTTGAAAACTATTAGATTGCTTATTATTACAAAGTTTTCGAATTCACATTCATTTTATTTACTTCATTTACAAAATAGATTTTTGTTTTAAATTTTATCATTTTTATATTTCTAATTTAGTTTATTTCATTATTATTGCTTTTTTTTATTATTTAAAATAAATTTGTGAATTTTACGATTTAACAAATTTGCGACCACTCTCAACTTTTACATGTCTTTTTGTTTGAGAGAGAATATTTGCAAAAATATGCCACCTAAAGGAATCGCTTTTAGTCGATCAACATCTCAAGCACACAAAAAGAGAACTACCCGTGTTTCAGAATCATCGGAGCAACGGGAAAAAAGACTTTTTATTTTATAACCGTCGTTGAACAGCCGACCCAATTTCATGGGTTTACGACTACTAATGTTCAACTCCGTAGCCTTGTAATTTTGAACTAATCCAGAATACAAGGAAACTCCTGGATCAGTACCCCCAGAGGTATTGATTTGTTATGGGAACATGGAGGACTTTGAGACTCGACAGATTTAACGTGCATCAGTCACCATTTACTGCACGGGGAGTCTTCGGCCGGCGAGGATCGAACCCACGACCTCTTGGACATGGGCCCAGCGCCCTACCGACCAGGCTATCCCGGCCGGGAAAAAAGACTTGAAACTTATCGAGAACACAATGTTTTAGCCCGTTCCTTAGAAACGTCTGAGCAACAGGAAAGTAGACTGTTAACAATTCAACTACGCACTACTCAAGCCCGTTCGGTGGAAACGTCAGAGCAACGGGATAGAAGACTGTTAAAGAATCAACTACACACTACTCAAGCCCGTTCGTTGGAAACATCAGAGCAACGGGAAAGAAGACTGTTAACGAATCAACTACGCACTATTCAAGCCCGTTCGTCGGAAACATCAGAGCAACGGAAAGCAAGAATGAAAATCTATCAAGAACGAATTTCACTATTCAGACGCTGCCAATACTCTGATTTGAATCTCGGTGCATTTCACTATGATCCGACAACCAACTATAGTCTTCACCCAAGCGTCATCATCGGAAAAATGGATCAATTATGTATGTTTTGTAGTGCTCTCAAATTTAAGAATGAAACAGCTGGAATTTGCTGTTCTGGTGGAAAAGTGAAACTACCAGATTTAACGTCGCCGTTGTTATCGGGTCAAGCAAATCAATTGAAACTTTTCTTGGTGAATATATGTCCGTATATTCGTGTTTCCAAATGACTTCATTCGGTACTACAACTATCGGTGCGCGCATGGGCAGCCAGAGTTATTTATTACATTCACATGCAATCCTGCTTGAGCTGAAATTAAAGAGCTTTTGTAACCTAGGCAAACATCATCGGATCTTCATGATATTACCGCACGTGAGTTATTGTTGTTGTCTTGTCCAGTAGTGCAAGGAAAATTAAATTTGTCCAAAAGTATCTAAAACAGCTTTGGCCGCATCAAAAATATCTATGGAATAGAGGAGTTGCTGCGGGGGATCTAGATGGATCCTGGCGAGCTTCGTCAGTATGGCTGGGCAATCAAAGACATGGTCGGGAGAGAGTTCGGTTTCGATGCAGTGAGGACAACTTCTGTAGCTTCGATGGCCATCGAGAGATATTTTCATTCCCTTGTCCTCAATCTAGCTATGGTTGTGGAAATGGCTCGATCACAGTTTAGGGCAGGGATGGAGTTTTACAGAGAAGTAGTAGAAATTAGTCTGCGGCTGGCTATCGCATCAGTTAAGGTCAGGCTGTTGGAAAATTGGGAGTTATCTCGGGCCTCCTTGGCCAGGATATCAGCTTTCTCATTACTATCGATATTGACGTGTGCTGGTATCCATTGAATGATACAAGTTCTTTGGACCGCGGTTATTTCGTTTAAAAGCAGGATGATATCTTGGGTGAGTTGGGAGTCTCGTCTTAAAATGGCCTGGAGGGCAGAGCGAGAGTCCGAGAATAACAAAAATCCATTAGAATTTTCGCACGTGAGTGAAAACAAATATTAAGCTCTATACTTGGTTTCATTGCAAAGCGTCATGTTTTTGGAGAGACACGGTGTCTGATGTATTCTATTGAATGGCAAAAAAGAGAATTAACACATGATTTGGTTTATTGAAAAAATCACTCCATGCCAAATTGGTCAGCTCATATCAGCAGAATTACCTGATATCGCCATTAATCAGACTTATTTCAGATCATCAACCAAAATATGTTTCATGGTCCGTGTGCATCATACATGTCTGTTTGAAAATGCATTAACGAATTAACTGCTGAGAATTAACGAATTAACTGCTAACGAATTAACTAACGAGAATTAACTGCTGAGACTATCACTGATTTTTTCATCATTAAATAAAATTCTCATTTCAAATCATAATCGCAAATCTCATTTACACACTTAAATACAAAATTAAAATTCAAACTTAAAGCGTTGCAAAGTACACAGGGTACAGCTAGTATTATATAATAGCTGAATTTGATCCTCAGTTTTTAAACATCCCTTTCATACTATTGTAAGTGTATATTTTACAATGTAATTTTCACTCATTAACAAAATAATAGAAAAATTTGAAGCTTTTGAAAAATAATTAGAGGCAAGCTAAGAGACAATCTCTGTGTATAAATTTTCTTCTAAAAAAGGCAAACTTAAAATAAGGATTAATTAATGAACAACTATAAAGCTTTTTTTTTTTTTTTAAATATTTTAAACTGAAAATTATGAGCTTTCTTTAATATTTTAAACTGAAAATAACGTTGGAGAGATCACTGCATAAAAACATAGAAAATGTGGTTTATCACTTTCTTACATTAAATCCTTCAATACATATACGTTTCATTTTATTTCTATCTGTAAGAAAGTCTTAATTTCGAGCAATGATAATCCGCAAAATGTTCAAAAATAAAAAAGTGGTAACACTTGAGAATGAGCATTGCTTATACAATGAGATCCCTTCATGCAACGTCACAGGTCACGTGAGTAATTCTGTTTGCAAACGCGGAGAGCAGTACATTGCTAGTGTTTCTGATAGCAACGTGTTTCTTACCTTTACCTAATATTTTTGTGATATAATGGTCTATTGTGCTGCATTTGGATGCCACAATTGTCGCAATAAACCCGACGGCATCTACAAATCTTTTTCTACTTTTCCTGTTAATAATAAAGAACAATTGAAAGCATGGCTGATAAAAATAAAACGGGACAATTTCGTTCCTACTAAGTATACTTTATTATGTTCGGATCATTTCGAAGAACATTGCTTCAAACAGGGGCGGACTAAGGCCTAGGCAACCTAGGCACGTGCCGAGGGCCCGTAATTTTTGGGGCCCGAAAATTAGGTTTTTAATTTTTTAATTTTATAATTAATATTTATTCTTATTTAACAGAAAAACGTGATATTCATAATTATTGCTGAAACGTATTCAAATTATGCCGAATCGTTGATTGATAAAGACGACAAGTGTGGACGAAAGATTTACAACTCACAATAGCGTACGAAATAAAGAAAGCTAAATTTTACGTATTTTTTTCAAGTTCTACACATAGGTGGAATGCATTTCAAAAATTTTGTAAGAGCAAACACTTGAGTATTAAAGTTATTTGTGACACCAGGTGGTCTGCTTGTTCCAATGTTGTGAAATCCTTAAATGAAAATTATGAAGAAATTAAACATTTTTTATGTCATTTTTCCTCAAAAAAAGATGAAAAAGAATTAACAAGGTCCGCAGCTGCCGATTTACATAAAAAACTTGATATATTTGAGTATGTACTGTTACTTACTATATGGGAAAAGATTTTAGAGAGAATAGATGCTTCGAACAAGACTCTTCAACAAAAAGACGAATCCTTAAATACAGCAGTTTTAATATATGATTCATTGATAGATTTCATACAAATTGTTAGAGATGATTTTGACAATTTAGAAAAAGAAGCAAAAAAAAGTAAAGATATTGCATCATATACTAATGATAAAAAACGGCAAAAAATACGAAAACTATTTCATGATCAAATTCCAGAACATGAAAAAAGATTCAGTGGCAAAGAACATTTTAAAGTTAATATTTTTTTTTTCTTGTTGCAAGCGATTCTTTAATTAGCAACATTAAAAAAAGATCTGAGGGATATAGAACTATTAACAATAAATTCAAAACAATGTTTCATGATAGTGATGTTTGTGACTCTTCAATAGAGGAATTAAAATTATATGAACAAGATGTTTGACATAGCAGAACTGAAAAATGAAGTATTACAATTTATGACTTTTATAAGTAAATAAAATATTATTTCGCCTGTATCCATTTGGTCATTTATTCAAGAAAATAATATTATTGCAACATTCGCTAGTTTAAACATATTTCTGAGAATTTATTTAACCCTTCCAATAAGCAATGCAAGTGGTGAAAGATCATTCTCAGTAATTGATAGAATAAAAAAATTTTTAAGATCAACATTAGGCCAACAAAAATTAAATAGTTTATCATTACTTTATATAGGAAAAGAGTTATTAAATAACTCTATTAATTATGACAAACTAATTGACGAGTTTGCAGAATTAAAAGTGAGAAAAAGGCAATGTAACTAATCAATCTGGGTATATTTGTTTAAGTATTATTGTTTGTTTTAATAAATTATGTTTATGTTTGTTTTCATAAATCATGTTTATTTAATTTTTGTACATGTATATTATTTTTTTCTTTTTTTTTCCTTGGAATCCGATAATTAAATAGAATTACACACTATGTGCTTTGAAACCAATACCAAACGCAAAGTATGTGTCATGACTGAAAAATAGACCCGGAATTGTAATGTTGCCTAGGGCCCGCTTTAGCCTTAGTCCGCCACTGGTTTCAAATATCAAAATTTTACCAACAGAAGGATGTTAAAGCAAGGAGCTGTTCCCACAATATTTGTTTTTACTAAAAATAAAGAACGGAGAATTTTTTTTAAAATCACTCTGACACTATCGAAAATGAGGTTTCATCATTAAATGAATCTGTGAACAAGATATTTACTGAATTAAAGTTAGTGTCGTTGTTATATTTATTTATAAATAAAAAATATTTTCATCTATAATTAAATTAAGTTAAGAAAATATTATTATTAGAATATTAAGATAATGACGTATGACGTTACTAAATAGACCAGACATTTGTTATATTTAACTCATTCTTTGAAATATATTGCACTAAGTTTATAGCAAATTAAATTTACAGAGTATTTATAAAATTGACTTTAACATAATAAAGCAAATATAAACTAAATATGTGTAAATGAAAGTAATAGAACTTTTTATTTTTTGAATTTCATTTTTAAAACTGCCGAAGAAAGAAATATATACAGTAAAAATTAAGTAAAATGCCAACAAAAAAATTAATAGTACAAGTACCCCGACTAAATACATAAAAAGTTGTATAAAAATTACTAAACAAGTTTCTAAAGATTAATTTATTTATAACAATTATATTTTAAAGCTTTAAAAAAATTTAAACATAAAAGATTATCTAGTGTTACTTGCTTAACTTTTTGATTCGTGTAATAACTTGCTCATGATTTTATTTTATTTTATTCACAATAATCTAAAACTATTAATTTCAGTGTTAACTTTTTTCTCTCACATAGTGTTTACTGGTATAATATTTCATAAATGGCTCCTTACTATTATGACTAATAATAAATATGAAACTTAAATAACAGATATATATATATACAATTTTCCTCTATTATGATTGAAATTATATATATATATATATATATATATATATATATATATATATATATATATATATATATATATATATATATATATGGGTGATTCTCACGAAATATGACAATTCAATGTCCCTTGCTCCAAGATCTAATACTATTATACTAAAAGAACATTTTTCTTAAAAAAATAATAAATAGCATCGCAGTTAACATTTTAAAATGACTTTGCACTAGCAATGACTGTTTTGTATAGTTAAAAAATTTAATTGAACTTCAAAATGTCATTTTCCTGGCATGTCCCAAACAATGTTTCCAATAATAACTAGCTTCCAAACTATCCGTAAGTTTTTTAATATCTATTTTTTTTAAAAATCTCAACCGTTGTAAGCATTTCTTGAATTTACGCAGAGGGTATTATTTACAAAAACTTCGCTTAAAATAATTTTTGCTGTCAATAATTTGTTTGTCCCAAGAAAATCTGTCATTTTCCAGGCTACTTTTATTTAGTGGTTTATAACCAAAATAGTTAGAGCCAGCAATCAATATCTTATGTTAATAGATTGATTAGATACCCTCCTATATGAACATGTCTTGTTACATGAATAAAAAACCAATTTTCTGGTCCAAAATCTATTTTAAGAAATTTTTCAAGATGAGTAGATTTTTATGTTGTCATTTCCCTGGCTTCTTGAAATCATAAATAACATAAACTACATAGATTTATCTGAGTTATTTTAAGAAATCCTGTTGTTTTCTAAAGAATATAACCGTCTTAGGCCAAAATATTAAATTTTAAGTAAAGCTATATGCTATAAAATGGCGAATTTGTCATTATCCTGATTGTCATTTTCCTGGTTTATGAATGACATGACATTGAAACAGTTACCCGAAAATTTTTTTAAACATTTGAATGTAAAGCAAATATTAACCTAATATCAAGTTTATGTAAGATTGTTAAATGACTGAATGTAATCAAAGTTTTTTTTAAATTTAATGATTACTACACACAATTTTATTCCGTACATATCAGCAACAAAATCATTTTTGATTCTTTCTACAGTGGATAAAATAATAAGTTTAGGCAATTCATGGTCCACCTAACATAAAGCCCTAGGTTTTGTTACTTACTAATAGCTTAAAATGACTGTTTTTTCAAATTTATAAGCTAATATGTCATTTACCTGGCATTCAAGATTTGGTGAATTTCTATTTTATTTTTTTTCTCTAGCAAATGTCAATAAACTACACTGCTGTCTCTAAGGTATTAATAAGTGTAACTAAAGAAGTATATATATATATATATATATATATATATATATAGCTACATTAAGAAGTCAAAGCAATTCATTACGGTTTTTTATGAGAAGTGATATATTAGGGCAAGTCTGCAAGTCACTACCAAAGTGTTAATATTAACGAAACAAAAATTTTACATTTATAATGATAAAAATTGATTTTCTTCTATTCATATATCATTAAATTTAAAAATAAAAGAATTACAATTATATCTATTAAATCATAAAAAGTAGTTAAAGTAATTAAGGTTCATACTAGAAGATTTACTTACTAATCTAGATTGTAATCATTAGTTAATTTAATTATAATGGAATTTTATGGTATCTAAAAATATTAATTTATAAGCTAAAATCTAATATTACTTTGTTAACCTCTTATATTGTATAGAAGCTTAATTTTTCTTCTATACAATAATTTCAAATTATTAATTTTCAAGTTAGCTTTCTTCTCTCATATAATTTTTACTAGTAGTACATTTCAAGAATGGTTCTTCACTGTAATAACTAATAATAAATAATATAAATGACAAAGCAATGTATAATAAAAGCTTGACGCAATGAACACAGTTGTAACAAGAAGTCATCTATCATGGCAAGTCACAGTCAAACTGCTCATATTAAAGAAACTAATATTTTATAATGAGAGAATTACTTTCCCTTATTCATGTTTTATCATTAAATTTAGCTCTAAAAAATTTCATAAATAGTTATTAGAATAATTTTTTCCTCATCTGAGTGCATTTACTCATATATATATATTTCTTATTTAGTGAGCCTTGCTATACAGATGTTAATAATATTTCTCTATATTAATAATAACATTCTAAAACTCAATAGATGACGTTCTGCTCAGTAATGTAAAATCATTAATTGTAATCAGTTTCCACCATGACACTGTACCATTACCATTATCCTTGTTTGTTATTAAATATATTATGTTATGATTGAAACCCCGAAATCATATCATCAGTATTTAGCATTGGCGCACCAACCTGAGGCTAAGAATTTGAAAAGGTGAGTGCATTTGATTTAAATAATGGATGCATACGATGATTTGAAGAATAAAAGAAAAACAATTCGCTCTTTAACAACTCGATTAATAATAAAAATTGAAAATTTAATGAATGATGATAATGTTGAAACTAAAGAAGAGATCAAAGAATTAATAGATTGTAAGGAACAATTAATTGATAAGAATAAAAGTTTAAAAGCAATAAATAATCGAATTGAACCACTAATTAAAAGTGAGGAAATAGAAACTGAAATTACTGGAACTGAAGAATATTCGGAAAAAATAATAAAGTGGCAATCTCGAATCGCAAGATTTTTGAAAGAAAACATTAAAGAAAGTAGAGGAGGACAAGAATCATTTAACAGTGCACAATACGAAAAATCTAAATTTGTGCCAGAAAGTAATGCAGTTAAACTTCCAAAACTAAACATAAATAAATTTTACGGTGAAACAACATTATGGCTTGAATTTTGGAATCAATTTCAAATCGCTATTCATGAAAACGAAAGTTTAACTGAGATACAAAAATTTACTTATTTAAAGAGTTTACTTGGTGGAATTGCATTAAATGCAATTAAAGGGTTTGCTTTGACAAAAGAAAATTATACCAAAAGTATAGAATTGTTAAAAGATAGATTTGGGCGCGAAGATTTAGTGATTAATAGTCATATGAATCGTCTATTAAATCTTGATCCCGTAAAAAATTCTAGTGATATTAGAGCATTGCGAAATTTATATGATAATTTAGAAGTAAACATTAGATCTTTAGATAGCTTAAATGTAGTCTCTGGGACATATGGACACTTATTATGCCCTATAAAACTAATACCAGAAGATTTAACTTTAGAATACAACCGCAAACGAAAATCAAGATCAGAATTTAATGTTTTGGAATTAATTCAATTTATCAGGGAAGAAATTCAAGTACGCGAATCATCTACATTATTCCATGATAATCATGTAAAGAATCATGTTAAGAAAAATAAACACTATAACAATTATAATTCTAGGGAAGTATTAAATTACAAAAAACAGTTCAGATCGAATGTTCCCACAGCTTCAGCATTGGCTACTAATGTAAAATTTAATTGCGTATTTTGTAAATTAGAACATGATTCATTGATTTGTGAAAAAATGTCGGTTTCTGAAAAAAGGAATAGATTAATGCGCGAAGGTCGTTGCTTTAAATGTTTCCGTAAAGCACATTTAAGTTCACAATGTAGGAGTAAAATTAGCACTTGTAAAAAATGTAATAGTAAATCTCATCACGAAATAATTTGTTTTGGAATTTCGAAAACTCAAAACGAAAGTTCGCAAGAAACCGCAGAGAAAAATACAGTCGTAGCCAGTGTTTCTCATGTCGAAGAGGGGCGGAAAGAGGAATTTCAATCAGTGTTTTTAAAATCATGTGTTGCGGAATTGTATTCAGCAGACAAAACGCAGGAGATAAATATTTTATTTGATTCCGCATCGATGAGGTCAGTCATTACTAGAGAATTAGCCCAAAAGCTTAATCTCCCGATAATTAGAAAGGAAAATTTCTTAGTTTATACTTTTGGAAGCCGTGAACCGCAAGAAAAAACATTTGATATCATGAAGACGAGTATAAGCAATAAAAAATATCCTACTCGAAGGTCAGAGTTCGAATTATTGGTTTCAAGTACCATAACACGTGCATCTTTTCCACCGCATAATAATAAAATAAAGTTGCTTCTTGAGGATTTTGCGCTTACTGATTTATGTCTTTCGAAAGGAATAAATTCAATTGATATATTAATTGCAGTATATTATTATTGGAAACTCCACACTGGGTACATAAAGGAATTGACTAAAGATTTGTTTTATGTCGAAACATTACTCGGAGGAAGCATAACTGGGATTACTCATTCAGATTTAAAAAATGACTCTATCATTGAAAATTTATGTTATTGTAAGGAACAATTTAATTGTGAGGAATTAACTAGTGAAAATAATTCTTGTGATGATATAAATTTACAGTTACGGAAATTTTGGGATATTGAGAGCTTAGGCATTAATGATAAAATTCAGAATACACCTTTAGAACAAAAAACTTAAAAACAGTTTGAACAAAATATAAAATTTCAGGATGATAGATACGTATTTAAATTGCCATTTAAAGATGAAATAAACATTTCTGACAATTTTAATTGATCTAAAAGAAGGTTAATTAGTTTAACATCGCGTTTTAATAAAAACCCCTCTTTGCATGATAATTATGCTAGTGTTTTTAAAGAACAATTATCGGAAGGAATAATAGAACCTGTTAATGATAAATCAATAGTTCCAAATATGGTATATTACTTACCTCATCATCCAGTAATTAGAAATGATAAACAAACTACAAGGTTACGGATAGTTTTTGATACTTCGGCTAAAGAATAAAATTGCTACTCTCTAAATGATAACTTATTATCGGGTCCCAATCTAAACCCTAATCCAGTGATTCTCAACCACTGTGCCGCGGCACTTTTATGTGCCGGTAAATTGTTAAAGTGTGCCGCCAAATTTTAGAAATGTATATAGTACAAATTATAATGCTTTTTTTTTATTAGGAGTAATGTTTAAATTAAATAAGAGTTCTTATATATATTTGAATATTGTAACAAAGATTTTTCACTTTCACCGCTTCGTTACATATTTCTCTGTGTCTCGTTTTTTACCACAGATATTACGGGAAAAGCTCAATTAATTGCATTCGTTCGGTTTATTCACGAAAATGATATAATTAATCAATTTTTATGTTGTCGTGAGTTACGTAATTTACAGCTGGCAAACATATTTTTTATGTAATTAGTTCATATTTAGAAGAAATTAAAGTTTCGTGGAATTCATGTATTGGCATTTGCACAGATGGTGCCCCAGCTATGACTGGACATCTAAAAGGATTTGTAGCACACGTTAAAGAACGGAATGGGGATATATTAGTTACACATTGTTTTTGCATCGAGAAGCACTTGTTACAAAATATTTGCCATCAGAATTGAAATAGTTCTGGAACAATGTGTTAAAATGGTTAATTATATAAAATCAAAACCATTAAAAAGTCGCTTATTTAGTAATTTATGCCAAGCTATGGAATCTAAGTTCGAATCCTTGTTACTACATACGGAAGTAAGGTGGTTGTCCAGAGGAAAAGTTTTATCTCGTATACTGGAATTAAAAGACTAAATGAATTTTTTTTTTTTGAACAAAACAAAAATTATGATTTTGTTCATTTGTTGGAAGATAAAATATGGTGTACCAAACTAGCTTACTTTTTAGACATTTTTGTTATTTTTAATAACATAAATTCAAGTATGCAAGGGCCGAAAGAAAATATATTAAACTCTAGAGATAAACAGGTGGGATTCCAAAAACAAATAACTTTATGGAAGAATAAAGCTCAGGAAGAATATTTGGAAAAGTTTGAGTCAGTCCCAAAAGATTTTAATAAAACTATTCATAAAATTGTTATTGACCATTTGACAACATTAGAGGAGAGAATAATTCATTATTTCCGAAATTTAGACATAAAAAAATTAATTTGATTGTGTTCGTAATCCATTTGTGATAACGAATACTTCTGTATTTGATTTAACTTTGAATGAAGAAGAAAAACTAATTTCGCTTTCTAACAATCGAGATCCAATTTTTAAATATTTGGAAGAATTCATTTTGGATTAACATTAGATGCGATTATCCCATGAGAGCCAAAAAAAGCTTTAAAAATATTATTACAATTTTCTACATCTTATTTGTGCGAATTCGGATTTTCAGTATTAACCAACATAAAAACGAAAAAAAAAATTGTTAAATGTAGAAGACGATATGAGAGTAGCATTGTCATTTTTACCACCAAATATAAATGAAATTATCAAAAAACATCAGCTCAAATGTCTCATCAAAAGTATTCTTATTATTCATTTGTAATTAATCCCTTAATAAACGTTGTTTTTGTAGTACATATTATATTATTTTATTTTAAATTCCAAATTATTATCATAAACTATTTTACACAGTGTATTATAAGTAAGTAAACGACTTTTAAACTTATTTTTTTCTTTGTGTGCCGCCAAATTTTGAAATCGTTAAAAGTGTGCCGCGACAAATAAAAGGTTGAGAATCACTGCCCTAATCTTTTAATTTTACTATTAAAATTTCGAAGAGTTTAAGATAGGAATAATTGCCAGGGGTCTGTCCAGACATTTTGTGAAAGGTCCGGTTTTCTTGAAATTGTGAAAAAATTACTCACATGCTTTCAACCAGGGTTCGCTTTTATGAATTTGTGAAAATAGGGTCCTGTTATTGCAATAAACTTTTTTAAGTTTTTAAATTGTAAATGATTATGTTCGGCACTGTAAAATTATAATAAAAAAAATTTTAATTTTCAAAAATAAACAGCAATTGCTGCTTCTAAATTAGAGATGCAACATTCAAATATTTGGTATTTTGCCTATACTGCTGAACGCAGAATATTCATTTCGGACGAATAATGGAAGAATCGTTTGCCGAAGACAAAACTTAATTCGTTTACATCCATCTTTCTTGTTTTCTGCCCTGGGAAGGGTTTATTCGATTAACAAAACAATAATGAAGATAAACAAATTTGTGAAGGGTCCGTTTTTAAGTTAAAATATTTTGTGAAGGGTCCGTTTTTATGAAAAGATATTTTGTGAAGGGTCCGTTAACGGACCCAAATATCTTCTAAACAGACCCCTGATTGCTGATTGTGAAAAGGCTTTCCCACAATTGTTAATTGATGAACACGATAGGGATTATCTCAGATTCCATTGGTCAGAGAAATTCCCTCCCAAGAAAATTGAGATTTTTCGAAATAGAACCGTAACTTTCGGAGTAAAATCATCAACATTTTTACTGGCTGGAACAATAAAGTATCATATCAAAAATTATAAAGAGTCTCATCCCTTGGCGTGTAAGGTTTTAAATGAAAATTTATATGTCGACGATATTATTACTGGTACAAATACGATTGAAGCTGGACTACTATTATCCCAGGACACCAAATTAATATTAAAGGATGCATCAATAAATCTTAGAAAGTGGAAGAGTATTTCTAAGGAGTTACACCAAAAATGGCAAGACACCAAATTTTAAAAATATTCTAATAAAGAAACAGTAACTTTAAAAGTTTTAGGATTAATTTGGAATACTTTAAGGGATGAATTTAATTTAGATTTAAGTTCGTTAATTGATTCTTTGGAAAATGTGAAAAATACTAAGAGAAGCGTATTACGCATATCATCGAAATTATTTGATCCAATGGGATATATAACAGCATTCACGATTAGAATTAAAATTCTTCTTCAAGAAATATGGGAACAAGGCTTAGAATAGGATGAGGAGTTCGGAGATATTTTAAGACAGAAATGGGAAAAATGGTATAAGGAAGAAAATGTATTAAAGGAACTTTCACTGCCAAGATATTACTTCCATGAAGAAGATAGCTGTTCAGAAGTAGGGAAATATAAAATAATTATATTTTGTGACGCAAGTGAGAAGGCGTATGGAGCGATTGCATACATTCGATATGAAAGAAATCAAACTTTTTACGTAAGCTTCGTTACTTGAAAGGCACGCGTTGCACCATTGAAGAAGTTGAGTCTACCAAGATTAGAACTGATGGCCACTCTCATAGGTTCCAGATTATTGGATACTTTAAGGAAAGTGTTTCAAATAAATAACAACTATATTATATATTCGAACTCAACCATAGCCCTTAGTTGGATTCGAGGAAATGCAAATCAGTGGAAGACATTTATTTCAAACAGAGTGAGATCCAAGATTTAACAGATCCTACTAATTGGAAGTACATAAAGGGAAATGATAATCCAGCTGATATCATATCAAGAGGATGCAGTGCTAATGATTTGCTCTCAAGTGCAATTATTTGGAATGGACCAAAATAGTTGACATTAAGCGAAGAAAATTGGCCGAAAATGACGAATGACGAATGACGAAAATGACGAATTTGAACTTTAAATTCACATTTATTATTATTTGAACATTTTATTTTACAATATTGTTTAAGATATTTATTTAATTTACGAATTAAGTTTATTTTAAGAGATTATTTGAACTTTTTTGATTTAAAGAAAATATGCATGCATATATATTTTTCTTGTTTAAATACATGTTTGTTTAAAATGGAAATATTTGCATGTGAAAGAATTTTTGGTGTGAAATTTGTTTGATGGTAATTTAATTTGTTAATTTAATTAATATGGTAATTTAATTTTATCAATTCATATTTATTTAAATTTCAATAATTTCATTTATAAGGCAATAATTTGTTACAGGTTTGAACCAGTGCTGATGAAACATATTATTTTATGAGTTCGATTAATATTATTAAATTATAATCCTTGTATAATTAAGAATAGCTCATATTGTAAAAAGGTAGCATTATATTCCTTTTTTAAATATTGATACCTTACATTTGAGAAAAATAACTTCGATTAATATTTAAAATGATTAATTTGTTATGAACTAAGAGTTCATCGGCGGGAAGTGTTAATAATATTTCTCTATATTAATAATAACATTCTAAAACTCAATAGATGGCGCTCTGCGCAGTAAAGTAAAATCATTAATTGTAATCAGTTTCCTCCATGCCACTGTACCATTACCATCATCCTTTTTTGTTATTAAATATATTATGTTAAAAGGCGTTTGTTATGATTGAAACCCCGAGATCATATCATCGTATTTAACAACAGACTTGCTGTCCAATGCTTGATGAATTGAGTTTCCTTCAAAAGTTAGTTAAAGAATTTAAAGAAAAAGAAGCTCAAAGTGTGTTTAGTGTCGAAAATATTAAGAGTTATTAGCAGTTGAAGTCGATTACAGGATTTGATAGAGAGAAGTTTTACTGCCTCTTTAATTTTTTTTAATATGAAAGATAATTTACAGAAAAGGTCAGTTTCCTGTCTTGGAGCGAGAATGCAATAACATGCTCTCAAATAATAGAGTCCATGTCGAACGCGCAATCGGACGTATTAAATATTTCGAAGAAGATTTGCCATATATGGCATAACATAATGCAAATGAAGTTTTTTTCATTGTCAGCATGCTGGTGAACTTCGAAAGTCCATTAATTGAATGATTCTTTAATGTGATAAAAATGAAATATGATAAAAAAATTCAAAATGAAAAAAAGTAAAAAAAAAAAATATATATATTTAAAAATCGGAAGAAAAAAATAACTTTTAAACACGCCAGAGTTATTTTAGATAGTACTGCCAGTCCTAAGCCTGGAAAAAGTGTGAAGGGAAGTTAGTGCATATTTAGTTTTTTTTTTTTTAAATTGATTAAAGCCAGAACATAAAACGTTAACCATGCTTTTTAATGTTAAACATTGCATTTGTTAAACGTAAGTTATTTTTCAATTTTCTTAAGCTTTATTTTTGTTAATAAATGTTATATTTAATATTTGTTTCATGTTTAACAAACTATGAGTGCATCATCATGATTAATTCCTTAAAGCAGCAGTTTCAAAATACTTTTCAGCTTTGGAATTGTTTGTGACTTGCCTTTTTTTTTTTTTTTTTTTTTTTCAAAGCTCCAACTGTATAAATATATTTCATTTGCAACTTTAAACATATAAACAACAGAAATACTATCTAATGAGGAGAAACATTTTAATGTGAAAATCAATAACAGTATCAATACTCTAGATTTGTCAGACAATTCAATTCGCAACGCAACTCAAAAGCGGCGTCTAGTCTAATTCTGGACTTTTTTTTATATGCATAAGATAAAAAATACTAAAATAAGATTAATTAGTTTTCCAAAGAGTAAAACTGAAAAAACTACACCTTAATATATATATATATATATATACCTTTGAAAAATTATTTAGTGAAACATTTTTATGTATTGTTGAAATTAGTAATTTCATTTTAAATTGAAAAATTAAATGGCTGACACAATTGTAATTTTTTATAAATATACATTCTTTACATAATTAACTCAATACATTGTTAGAAAATAGCTACATGTCTTATAAAGTGTTACTATTTTTTTTAATTAGGCATTTTACTTAAATAATTTCATTTGATAAATAATGGATTGTTGATTGGATATAAATATAAAAACAGAATCATAAAAAAAATGTGGGTTTTACGGAATATCTTTGACATTTTCATGAAACCTAAGAGTACAGTAGAATAATTTTTGGAAACTACTGTCTTGAATTGGAAGAATTTCACTGTGCTTTTAATGTTTTAAATAATTATTATAATTAAAGCGTCTTGTTTCACAAGTAAGTAGGTTGAAACAAAATTTTAACTGTATACTTTTTGTTTCATTTTAATTTAATTATGAGTATTTAACTCATCGTTCAAAATGAAGGATTTTTATTGTGTTTATGTAATATTATAATTAATAAAGTATTTTAAAATAAAGCAAACTAAATTATTGTCTCCACATGATAAACTCCATTTTTGTTTCATATTAAAATAAATCTGTGTTTTATGCTTTAAAGCTTCATTTTAATTTATTCCTTAAAGTGAAGCAATTTCATTGAATTGTTTGTTGATGATGTAAATCAGTTGCTCATCCTGCGGAAAGACTGACCCCACTGACAAATTCGAAAAATCTGCCTCCACCCATTTCCACAAGCAACAAAAATACCCAGAGAATTTTTATTTAACCAATAATTTTTTAAGTTAAATTTGGTCTATTTCAATCATATTGACTGTTAGAAATATTTTGTGAGATATCATCAAACAACAAAAGCTACATTGTATAAAAGAATTGGGAAAGAAAAAAAAAGAAAAAAAAACACTGGAAAAAAAAAAAAAAAAAAAAGAGAGAGAGAGAGATTACGATGCAGACATGGCATACAAAGTAGTGATGTGTTATTCTCTTCAAAAATTATATCGATTTAGTGATTTAAGCCATTGAAACCAAATATTATATAACTATTATAATATTGTAATAATTGTACAAATATAACTATTTGTTTTTTAAAAATTGATTTATATTTAGGGATTAATTTGAAGTGGGTGAAAAGGATTCTTTAAAATTTTATAATTTTTTTTTAATATCCTCATGATGGTATATTTTCATATGTTATGCATCAAAATTTCATGTTGCAATGTCTATTTCTGTGGAAATGTATATTTTTAAACTAATTTAAGTAAGGTAAAAAAAAAGTAAACAAAATGATGCGAATGTTTATTGAAATTCAAAGCATGACAACACTCATTTTATTTTTAGCAAGCAATATATTAAGTTGTACTTTAGATACAAATCAAGGAGTAGTTGTATAACAGTAAAAAAATTTATGCAAACTAAGAATACTACAATTTTATTTTAAAATAATCTTACTGATTAAAATTTATAAAAATTTTTATTAAACAATACTTATATTACTCACAATAGTATTAAACTAATGGGGAGATATCTAGAGCTGTTTTAAAAGTTATTAGATACTCATTTTTTAATGATTTAAAAACTTTCCCTCCCTTTTCTTTTTTAAAGAAAAAATTATTTGCATTGGTAAAATGAATGAATTCTTGAATGGTATCGTAGAACCTTTGTTTATCTTGGTAACAACACTAGTATTACCAGTTAGAGCGGGAAAGTGCTCTGCATATTCTAAGATCGAGAAACTTGTAAGATCCACCAAATATAATGGTTTATCAACAATCGAACAAGCCATGAAGTCTATGAAGCACTAATTAAACTAACAATACTAACTAAAATTTAAGCTATATAAATTACAAACTAATGAACTATCGCTAACTTTGCTATAAGTACCTAAAAACTAACTCTAAATAAGAATCTAAAACTAAATTATTCTAACCTACATATACCTATTCTAATAATTAAACTTAATGTAAATAACAATTTTAATATCATATGCTAGTAAAAAAACTTAATTAATTGAACAATAACTAATTTTGCTTCATAAACTCCTCGTTGAACTCTATGAAAACCATATGTAAACAAACGCTAGACCGTATGAATCACGTGATATCTACAACCAGGTCCTCTAGCGGTGAAGGGACCCCATTATTAAGTACATTTTTAATTTCAAAATTTAATGCATTAAGAACTTAAAATTTAATTTTAATAAGCTATTTTTGTTATTCACTATTGAATTCTCTTTTATGTCTATGTTTTCCTAAGAAACTGGTGAAGATTGCAGAAATGTCAGTCTTTTTGAGAATCGGAAAGTTATTAAAATATTTATTTTAATACATACCCTCAGCATATTCATAAATGATGGTAAAAGAACGCCAGTTCTTGGATTCAACTAAATGATAAATTGCTGTTCCTAATGATCTTGGAAAAAGTGATATAGTGAAACTCTGCTGCCCTTTGTCCACATCCCAGTGAGACTCAACATGGGGTATGTGTAGTGTCGTTGCTATTGACCGAACTAGGGCACTGGAAGCAATGGAACTTGGGCCAAAGAGAGCCACAACACCTTCTCCCAACAAAGAGCATACTATAAAAAACACCACATATGTAAATAGATATATGAATAATGACAAATTTGAAGCTATTTTAAAGGAATCTCTATGAAATCGATTTTAAACATTTTTTTTCCTTCACACACTTAGTTTTTTTCCCTACCTTTTAAGAGGACCTTACATTATATCACAGAAGAAATTCTTCCTGGAAAATTCTCTCTCACTTACATGAGTAATTTAAAATATAGAAAAAGCGAGTTCAGGAAAACTTAAAGTAAACCAAAAGTTTCAAATGCTGATTTTTTTTCTTCTTTTTTTTTCTTTCAAAATACCAAAAAGTAAACAAATTATGGCAAGATTACTTAGGATTATACAGTGAAGAAGTTAGCTTCCAATAATTTGTTTGCTTTTTGCTACTTTGAAAATATTTTTTCAGCATTTTAAACTCCACTGTTTACTCAAGGTTTACCTGAACACCTTTTACTCTAAACTTATGAGTTGAGAGAATTTGCCGTGAAAAGTTTCTCCCATGTGATAATGTTCTTATAACTTAATGTGTTGCCTCCTTTCAATGTGTTGATTCTCAGCTAGACCATGAGCATAGGTATGGGATTATTTTTCCTAGGTATTTATTGAACACCAAATAACGAATTAAATTATATTACATATTAGCATTTGTTTTGATTTTGTAATGATGCGACTAGTAAAGAAATAAGCAAAATTCCTTAAATAATGAGTTATTAATAAGATAAAAACTAATAATTTTATGTATTTTGTTTTCTATAGTAAATTTATTGATTTTATTGTCATCATTGACTTGAATAATTAAGCATAAAAACATCAATCATTAGAGTGTTAGTGTTAGAAAACATAGTCAAAAAATTGTGGCTATTAAATTTAAAAATCAACCAAGCTCAAGATGAAGCTAAAACTCATGCATAAGTTCAAGATAAATCACAAACGCAAGTTGAAGTTAGACCTCAAGTTGAAGATGAAACTCAAGGGGAAGTTCAAATTAAAGCTGAAGATAAATTTCAAGCTCAAGCTGAAACTGGAGGTAAAACTCAAGATGAAATTCAAACTGAGGATAAAACTCTCGCTCAACATGGAGCTAAAGATGAAATTCACTCGGAAACTTAAGATGATATTCAAGGAGAAGGTGATACTCAATATAAAAATGAAACTCAAGATAAAGTTGAAATTGAAGCTCTAGATGATTCATAAACTCAAGACCAAGAGAGCTGAATAACATGGAGCTCAAGCTCATATAGAGAATAGTTCATATCAAATTACTTTTGTGTCAAATATTAACAACTAAGTTCTTATGACCTACTAATAATGTAGAAGCAGAACAACATAAAAAAAATGACAATGCAATGCTCTTGTCACGAAAAGTATTCAACTGTGTAAATTAATGTATTTTTCTTTAAATTATTAAAGACCTAATGATCTTCAGGTTTTTTTTCAATAATAATAAAAAAAATACGCCGAATAGTTTTAAAATAAAGAACAAGTCTTGAAAATTCCATCAAAATCTAAAAATGTCAACAAAAATGTAAAAAATGCATGATTCTTAAAAAAATAAATGTTAACTCTTAATATGCTAATGAATGCGATTTTTTAAGACCCAACACAATCAGATGTGAAAACGTACGGTCTTGAAATAAATATTCCTCTTTTTTTTGACCATCAAAGATCAAATTATGGGCATTGCTACAATCTGGTCTTAATAGTTACGACAGGAAAACGATAGAAAGTTAAAGCCTCTTAATGGTAATATTTGTGGAATAATTTGGATTAGTAAAAAATAACTTTTGCAAACAATTATAAAACTCGTTTATCTCAAAACTTATTTACAGCATTGAACCATAATGCATAAATTTTTTATTACATTCTTTTAAACAATGTAATTTTAAATGGCAAAATAAAAAATTTGATAGAAAGGGTTGTAAAATTGTGAGCAGTCATTTTTTTTTTTTTTTTTTTTTTTTTTTGTACTTGACGTAAATAGTACAATTTCGGAAAAACTCTTACAATTTCGAAAAAATTTTAAAAATTCATTTCTCAAAACCTGAACCATTCACTTTAACCAAGGCTTGGAATTTTGTCATTTGAAATAACGATTATTTGAAATTATTAAGATGATACTCTAGTTTACATTTTTTATCATTATTAAATTGAATAATGAATAAATAACTATTGAAAATTGCATTTTGTTTCAAACTAAAAACTTCTAAGACTGTGAGAATTTTTTTTTTTTTTTTTTTTTTATTAATTTTTTTTTTTTTTTTTTTGGATTTGCGTGAATGGATGGTTGTGGTATAAAGCTTAGGAATGGATGGTTGCGGTGTAAAGCTTAGGAATGGATGGTTGCGATGTAAAGCTCAGGAATGGATGGTTGCGATGTAAAGCTTATGAATGGTTGCCGTGTAAAGCTTAGCGCTGGTTTCACTAGAGGTTAATATTCGTCATAAGATTTCAAAAGTTATTGTATACTTCCATTTTATTTTCAGGCCTAAGTTTGAAAAAGCGGGCCAGTCAATATTCATATACGTGTAGTGCTTACAATATAAAGCGTTCTTTATTTTGACTTTAAACCAATCTGTTTAATCTAAGCAGAAAACTAATTTGGACAATCCCATTATGATATTATCCAAAAAAAAATAACAAAAGGGTTACATTTTAACAAACATAGCCAAATAGGTGATTTATGTTGTGATATTAGTTTTCTTAGATAAGGCTCATCACCTCTTAAATTTAAAAAAAACTCTGATGAATGATAAAATTACGCTTAAATTTAAACATAAATCACAATAATAAAGCTTCCTTACTTCACACATCGCCTAGTAAATATAACATGAGTGGAGAGATAACATGAGATACACCGGAAGTTTTCCAGTAGCATGATGACCTGCGCTCTAAGTCGAACACTTTACGGTAGGGCAAATTAACGAGAACCGATACCGCACGCCCTCAGTCCCTTACGCTGGATGATCAAAGTAGTCATCCATCTGCATTCTGAACGCAGCCAGTTATGCTTCAGTTCAGTGTTCCACTGGGAATCGTGTCGTTATGATCAATCCACTGCAGAACTATTCGGTTACAGAGTTGAATTATTTTTTTTAAAATAGTATTTTGTAGGAATTAAAGGCGCAGTGCGCACTCACCCGCGCATTGTCCGCATCAAGTGAAACTGGACTTCGGTGATCACCCGTGTCTTAAGATGTGATTGGTCTGAGGGACACATTATTTTTTTATTTAATTTTTTAAAAAGAAAAAAAAATTGATTCAAAAATGTCAATTTCAAAATTTTATTTTTGGATCAAATGTGTCTACCATGAGTATGCGTTTACATGCAGGATATCACGTTATGACCCCCCTTTAAGATTTTTGAACCCTGTTTAAAAAATTAAGTGAAAACAGTAATGTTTTAAATAATTTCCACGTACCTTTGATAAAAAAATTTTTAAAATATGGATTTAAATTTCTTAAAATATATATATTTTCAAGTTTTTTTTTTTTTTTTTCGTTATCCCTTCATTGATTACGACCAAGGCGTTTATTAACTGCACTTATATTTATCCCATTTAGATCAAAACGTTAACAATAGTAGTCCCACCCCATCGTAAAAACCTATCGATTGAAGATAATTATTTTAAGAAAAGTCGATAAAAGTAGTCAATTATAAAAAAGTAGTCAATTTTAGGGATTTGCGAATTAAGATAGACACTATTAAAGATATATATTTTTTAAAAAGTTATTAAGATATTAAAACGAATTAAAGCGTAAACGTTAACAAAATAGTTCCATAGTAAAAAATTATTTTAAGATAAGTTAAAACGGGGCATTTAAAAAAAATGATTAATTTATAGTGATTCGTGAATTAAAATAGATGTTACGCATTTTTTTTTTTTTTTTTTTTTTAAAAGTTATTCATTAAGATATTACACTATTTCAAAAAATGGTAAATCGCAAAACCTTTAAAGTAATCCCCTGCGTAAAAATTTATCGATAAGTATTTTAAAGAAGCGGCATTTGAAAAAAGTGGTTTGTAAATTAAGATTATTAAAGATAGGTATTGCGCTAGTACTTTAAAAAAATAGTAATGAATATATAATACTCTTAAAAAAAACATAATCCTCAACCTTAATAAAGTATATCTTCAGTAAATTTTACTTTAAGATAAGTCATAAAATGGCATTTGAAAAAAACAGTTAATTTATAGTATTTGGTGAATTAAGATAAATATTATTATTGATAGATATTATGCAATTTTAAAAAGTTATTTAAAAGTTATTAAGATATTATATTTTAAAAAGAGTTAAATGCGTAAATTAAAGTAGTGGCACCATATTATCTTATCGATTGGAGAATAATTTTAAAGCATGTCTTAAAAAAAGCATTTGAAAAAAAAAAATAAATACCTTGTGAATGAAGATAGATCTATTTTAAAATTGTATTATTTAAGATATTGTGCTATTAAAAAAAAAAAAAAAAAGAATTAAAACTTTTTTTTTATTTTTAAATTTAGCTTAGACTATAAAAATCCTTTTATTTATTTGTACAAAGTTGCGAAAAAGTGCCTTCCGAAAAGAAAAAAAAACTCCCCATCTTCCGAAAATAACTTCCTTATCGCAACCATCCCTTTAGTCAAACTAATATTATGATCCGCTGAGTGAAGATTCTTGTTTTCTTTTTTTTTATTTTTTTTTTTCGTAATTTATTATATTTAAAGGAAAAGAATACAGAAGATGAATGTGTTTGGGATGTACAATTTAAACGAAATACTTTCGGGATGTTTTCTACCAAACATTTAGCCTTAAATCTCTAATATCAGATAATATAATAGCATAAAAATTAAGCTAACAAGGTTCTCAAATCGCTAAAAAATTGCCAATAAAAATGGAGTTAGTTTCTAAAAACGTTTTATGCTATATATTTTTATTACAAGCATACAGCTCAAAATACGTGTTTATGAAAATAGACACTGAAATGCTTGGTTTGAAATATTAGACGTAGCTTGAAATACGCGTTTAGAAAATGAGGTAAGATAAGGTTGTTAGAAACTAGCTTATGTAAAAAAAAAATTTTTAAAAAATTAATAGAAAAATAAAAAAAAAGCTAAAAAAAAAAAAAAAATGTAATGATTGTTTTTACAATTAAAGGAACAAATCCCTAAAATCACCCTTCTTAGACGTAAAATAAAAATTGGCTCGAAAATTATAAAATAAAATCACCCTTCTTGAGCCGCGGTGGCTTAGGGAATAGAGCGTTCACCAACCAATGAGGAGACCCAGGTTTGAATCCCAGCTGCGGCTGGTTGATATGCTAAGAGTGGTGAGATGGTTAAAGCATAAAGGCCCTGGAATCTCAGAGGGGGCTGGTTGGTACGAATTTTTCCTCCGGCTTCAGAGACCATAGTGCTGACGTAAAATATCATCAGTTGAAGACGGATCATGGGTTACAGTCCCCTTGCCGTTGCGCTAACCATGAGAGGTTTTTGTGGTATTCCTCTCCATGTAACGCGAATGCGAGTTAGAACCATTAAAAAATCCTCCAGGAACGCAAAATTTCTCCCTTTACTTGATCCAGGGGTTCCCTTGTCTTCTAGATTGGGTTCAAAATTACAAAGCTATGGAGTAGAACATTAGTAGTCTTGAACCCGAAGAATTGGGTCAGCAGCTCAACGAAGGTTATAAAAAATTATGGAATAAAATAATAAAAAGGTTACTATTTAATTATACAATTCTAATGATTTTAAAAACTAAGCAATTATTTTTTTGTAAAAAAATAAAAAAAGTAAAAATAAATTGCTCGTTCTACACAAATTTTTTACCAGACACTAAATTATTATTACCGTTCAAATTCATAAAAATAGGTTAAAAGACTAACGCCCCAAACACAAGAAATTAGAAAAACAAATTAAAAACTGAAACAAAATGAAAACGAAAGTAAATTAATATATATATATATATATATATATGGGTGATTCTCACGAAATATTACAATTCACTGTCCCTTGCTCCAAGATCTAAAACTATTATACTAAAAGAACTTTTTTTTTTTAAATATTAATAAATAGCATTGCTGTTAACATTTTAAAATGACTTCGCACTAGCAATGACTGTTTTGTATAGCTAAAAAATTTAATTGAACTTAAAAATGTCATTTTCCTGGCATGCCCCAAACAATGTTTCCAATAATAACTAGCTTCAAAACTTCCTATAAATTTTTCAATATCTAAATTTTTTTATCTCAACCGGTGTAAGCATTTCTAGAATATACGTAGAGGGTATTAATGACAAAAAAATCGTTTAAATTAATTTTTTGAGTCAATAATTTGTTTGTCCCAAGAAAATCTGTCATTTTCCTGGCTACTTTTATTTAGTGGTTTATAGCCAAAATAGTTAGAGCCAGCAATCAATATCTTATGTTAATAGATTGATTAGATACCCTCCTATATGAACATGTCTTGTTGCATGAATAAAGAAACAATTTTCTGGTTCAAAATCTATTTCAAAAAATTTTTCTAGTTGAGTATGTTTTTGTGTAGTCATTTTCCTGGCTTCTTGAAATCATTAATGACATAAACTACATAGATTTATCTGAGTTATTTTGAGAAATCCTGTTGTTTTCTACGGAATATAAACGTCTTAGGCCAAAATATTTAATTAAAGTAAAGTTATATGCTATAAAATGGCGAATTTGTCATTATCCTGGCTGTCATTTTCCTGGCTTATGAATGCCAGGGTATTGAAGTGTTACCAGAATTTTTTTTTAACTGCTAATACTGTAAGGAGGGAAAGAAAATATTACACCATTACCAAGTTTATGTATGATTGTAATATGCTTGGTTGTAATTTAAGTTATTTATTTATTTAATGATGGATTATTATCTAAAATTTTATTCTGTACATATCAGCAAAAAAAAATTTTTTGATTCTTTCTACAGTGGATAAAAAGAATTAATTTAAGCAATTTATGGTCCATCTAACATAAAGGATTAAATTGAATTTCTTACTATTAACTTAAAATGACTGTTTTTTAAACTTCTAAGCTAATATGTCATTTTCCTGGCATTCAAGATTTGGTGAATTTCTATTTTATTTTTTCCCCGAGCAAATGTCAATAAACTACACTGCTGTCTGTAAGATATTAATAAGTGTAACTAAAGAAGTATACAAAAAAAAATTTAGATTATTTTGACGACTTTAAATTTCAAAAAATGTTTTGGTCCGAATTGTCATATTTCGTGAGAATCACCCTATATAGAAAATAATATTTTGAGAACTTTAAATATTGAGAAGAAAATAAAAGGAAAGATTTTTTAAAATTTTATATGCAAAAGCCGATGACTGACCGATGAAAATTAAAATTCGCATTTTAATTTTATATGCGAAAGCCGATTATTTGACCTCTACACCATTGGCCTCCATGTATCGCAGATACATAAAATTGGAGCTGCAAAAAAAATTACCAAGAATTGAAATAGTAATAATCTCCATAGCAATAGCTACATTGTATTTTATTCATGTTAAATTTTAATGTATATTTTCATTAGATTTAGGCATAGTTAATTTTTAATCATTATATTAAAAAATATCTCATCTTTTTTTCGATAAATTAAAACTTCTAATGAGTGAACAATCAACGATATTTAGAAAGTTTCAAATTAGTATCTGAATTTTTTACTTTGCATAAACAAAATATGTGGGAATAAATGATAGGAAAAGTGGTTAGTAATAGAAAGAAAAAAAATTACTCTGAATAACGCTTGCTCTAATGATCTTATTATCATTAAGTGCCAGTTTTATTGGCTCAAAGTGCTGATTTGAAATGTGCAGATAAATTTTTATTAAATTAAGAATTAATTTAAAAAGGACTCATTTGCGTACATTCTCTGATTAAATTTTTTCAGCAGATTTGATTTTTAACCCTCAAAATATGAAATGTAGTTCAATTTAGAAAATACGAGCAGTCGAAAGTTTGTAGGTTCCTTTTTTACGCATATCGCCATTTTTCGAGAATTTCTTAAGAAGACGTTAAAACTTTTCCCACACCATTATAAAATTATCAAAAGATAATTCCATGTCAAAAACAATTTTTAATAATAAATTAATATTTTATAATATTCTATTTCATAATGGTTACAAACATTTTAAATTGTAAGGTAAGCAAATTTGTATGAAAAAAAAATTAAGTTTTAAATAATAAAATTCAAAATGTGAATGAAATCAGATGACTAGTTTATAAATTGCAAAATACTAAATGTAAGGAAAATGCTAAAAGCTCATTTGCAGCCGTATTTCAATTCAGACATAAATCATTTCTTTCAAAACAGGGCTAATGGCTTTATAAATTGTACATTTTTTAATAATAATTAAAATAATATTTTAAACTCTTTAAACTATTAATTATTTGATTTGAAAAAAATATGTTTGGATAAGATTAAACTAAAGTGGTGCTCTAATCAGAATTAGCTCCAGGCTCGCACTGACCACAGTGTTGACGTAAAATATCACCAGTGGGCATGAATGCCTTTGCCTTCGGGCAGACTGTGGAAGATTCCGCGTTTTTTCTCAGCAAAATGTCCTCCACGAAGATGAGTTTGACCCAATACTTAATTTAAGAGCTCCTTTGTCTTCTGGGTTGGGTTTAAAATTACAAGACACTGAACATTGATAATCCAATATATGTATCGATTGTTCAAAGTTGGTAATGAAAGAAAATAAACGATTAACTAGAGAGCCCATATGTCTCAGGGGATAGAGGGCTTGACTAGCGACCCAGGTTTAAATCAAGACGCTCTCGGGGTGATTTATACTCAGCTATCAGCTTGCATCCACCACTGTGTTGGCGAAAAATATCCCCAGTGGTTAACGGATTATAAGCGTGAGAGGTTTTCGTGGTTTTTCTCTTCATGTTGCGCAAATCAGTTTCGCACCTCTTAAAGAAAGAAAGCCTTTGCACGGTTTGCTATAAACTAGAAATTCGATCCTATTGTAAGGCGAACGTGGTGACGTATTTCTTATTAACCCCCACTGTGCAGTTTATGCTTCTAACTACTAAAGTAAATCCTCTTTTCGAAGGCTAGTTTCCCTTTAAGAGTCCTCGAAAAAAGAGAGTTTGTCCCTTTTTGTAAGAGTTTCCTTCTCTTTTTCGTTGGACGTAAAATTAAGAATGTTGATATAAATCTACAAGAAATCGGTTGTTCAACGCCGGTGATAAAATAAAATGGTTTTGCAGAATTAGTTTCAATTGTTATTCCATTGCTCTAAGTTGAATAAATTATATGTTTCTTTCGAAAAAGTGTTTTAAATTTGGTTATTTTAATAGCAGCCAGCGTTCGCACGGAAATTACAAAATTTAAGAAAAAAAAAGGTGTAATGATTGTAATAAAAAAGCAACACATTATGAGCTTTCACATTAAAAATACTAATCGGTAAATTTCGCAAATTGATATATTTATTTGGGAACATTGGGTGAATACAAATTTATTAAAATGCATCGTATTTTTTAACTCTTGTTAAAATGTTTGAAATTTTATAAGGAACCTGGAATAGATTTATGCAATAAAATCCGATTTTAAGTTTTAGACGGGGAGGTGGACTCTCGCACTATTAAATTACTAACATTAATTAATTTAATATCAAGCATTTGGTATTGCATCATGTAAGGTGAAAAGCACATTTCAAGCTTGAAAGCTAGCTATATATTTGTATTAAATACATAAAGTAATAAAATTCGAGTGCTAAGATTGTATGTTAAAATTCTTTCACCAAGGAATTAAAAATAAATCAAATATTACAATCAAATTTTAATAAAAAATAAATTTTTTTAAAAAAATGAATTTTGCTATTAAATTTTAATAAAAAATCTAATTTTACAATTAAATTTTTATTAACAAATTAGTTTTTAACATTAAATTAAAAATTGAATTTTATAATAAATATAAAGTTAATTTTACCATTAAATTTTAATTATAAAAACTACATTTTCCAGTTTGATTAAAAAAAAATTTGCAAGTTTAAATTTTATTGAAGAAATTAATTTTACAATTAAACTTTTACAAAAAATTGAGCTTTGAAATTTATTATAAAATTAAATTTTACAATTAAATTTTTATAAATTAATATTTACAATTAAAAGTTAGCAAAATTCCACTTTAATTTCAATTAAAAAGAATTTTTTAACTATTTAATTTCATTCTGTTTTTTTTTTTTAACTATTAAACTTGAATCAAGATAAAAATTATCAAAATCAATGATAAAATTCATTTGTAAGGTTGGCTCCATGTGAGCAAATTTTTATGAGCCTTCACAACGCAGCATTAGAGTAACTTTTCATTTTTTAAAAAATTAGACCAGAACTAAATAATATATATATATATATATATATTCATACTGCGTCGCCCAGTTTGTATTATCACGTGTTTGTGAAATCAGCTACTTAATTTCATCTAATTTCTCAGAACAGAATAATCGCTGAAATCAAGACTATTTGATTAAAATTTATGAAAAATTTGATATAGCAGTTGAGTTGAAAGCTCAGAAATGCCTTGTTTCACAACTGTTTTCTTTACTGAAACTGTATAGTTGTATTTCTCCGAGTTAGATGTTAAAAAAAAGAAATTGTGTGAAAGAACACTCTTTTCAAGCAAACTTTAAAGCTAGTTTTCACGCACAATTTAAAAGATGTAAATAAATCTAAAACTCAAATAATGGGAAAAGTTTACACCAAGACCACGTGCTTTCGCACAAGCATTTTCGCTTCCGGCATCACCAATGTTGGCCCACTTTGGATATCGGTGGCTGTAGATTGTTTACATTTGAATACAAGTTGGTGAGAGTTTGTTGTCTTCATTGCTGTTATACATTTACTGAATCAAATGTCAGCTGTTAAAATATGTATGTTTTAAGTTTTATAATCAGGATATTTATATTTTAGTTTTTAAGATCTCTGCAAACTGTAATATATAGTTTTATAAGACATAATTGCCTAGTTTGATTTATAAAATTTAATTTTATTTTAAGATTTAGTTTATACACGCATCCTTAATTTTTACTTGTGTCGTAAAAGTAATATTACTGACTCTCATGTATATGTTATCTTACTATAAATATAACTATTAATGTAACTAAAAATAGTGTTTGCTACTTTAAACCAAGTAGTGTAAAGAACATTTTTGGTGTCTCGCTTGGAACTATTTATAGTTCTACACCACTTTCAAGTAAAGTAGTTGCCCCCATTTTTGGAGTTAAGATTTTTTAACAGTCTCACCCTATTTTCATGACTTATAAGTTAGTTATTCTTATGAACTTAATTTGGAAGGGTATTATTTTAAAAATTAAATTTCTTCTGTATGCTAAGAGTGGTTAGACGGTTAAAGAATAAACATTTCGAACAAGAAGGCTATTTTTATTTTATAACTGGTGTTGAACAATGTACCCAATGTTGAGTTTACAACTATCGATGTTCAACTCCGTAGCCTTGTAATTTTGAACCCCATCCAGAAGGCAAGGTAACACCGGAATCAAGCGTTAGGAGAAACTAGCGGAGGATTTTTTAATGGAACATTACGCGTTACATGGAGAAGAAAACCACGAAAAACTCCCACGGTTCGTATCGCGAAATTCCTATCGACCAGCCATTGCGAGGATTTGAACCCGGTTCACCTCATTCGAAGGAGAACGCTCTATTCCCTGAGCCATCGCGGCTCAATCTTATTAATTATAAACTTTAAATTATCCAGTATAATATTATTACCTTTCGTACATCCATTTTCGGGCCAATTTAAGGTACATAACAAATTTTTTTTAAAAAGAAAAAAAAGCCCCATTGGTATTCGCAAAATTGTGTATTTCGCTTCACAACAAAACAATCCTTAAGCAATCTTTAAAATGATTATGTGCCCGACTTTTTAGAAAATAAAAAAAATAATGATGCAAGGAGCAAAGTAAATAGAAAAAAAAATTATAGGGACAAAAACCTAATTTTTGTGCAAATTAACGTAAAAATTGCAGATATAATTGCAAAAACATCTTTAAAATGATTTCATTAATAAAAATGCAATAATCAAATGAAAAACAACTTTTTTTTCTGTACTTATGAGAGAAAAATATTTTTCTCGAGAATTTGATCCCCTTAATGACTAATATTTTGATTTTCTAATGACTTCTGGGAACAAACTCAATATCCGACTATGATGAACTTGGACCCTGGTCATTTTATTATACATTTCGGTTTAGTGACCTCTTTAATAATGTGCCGTTTTTGATTTTTTAAAACAAAAAGACTGAATAAAAAAAATTCCACTCTTTAAAAAAACTCCAAAATGTTAGAAAAAACCTATATAAATTTTAAAATTTTACCTGTTTCTGCAAAAAAATATTTCTGAATTATGAATATTATACAGAATACTAGTACTTTTTATAAACTGATAAGAACATGAAATATATTAATATAGTAAAGGCATAGAAACTGAAATGTACATTAAGGTAATTAATAATAAATCAAACTAGACGCATGCCTGTCAAATATCGATTCTAAATAAATATTAATTAAAACTGCAATAAAAAGTGCATAAAATCACCTGATTTTGCAGCATGAAAACTGCTTTGAGGTTTGAGACGCTGAATAGTTGCCTTGAGCCGAGATTTCGGTAAAATTGTATCATCTGCGTTTATTCTATCCAAAGCATAACGAAACGCCATCTCCCGGTCATCATCAGAGCTCTCAAAAAGACCTCCTAAATAATACAAAAAGATACATTACTCTCGAAACTTTGTTTCTTCTTTTTTTAACTTTGCAAATTATTCTTACCGATTCGAACAACTTCAGGTAATGAGGAATATAAGCCTAACTGTAAAAATAGAATGATAGTTAGAAGAGGTACCATCTCTCTAAAGATCTCTCTTTCTTCTGGGAGGAATCTTGGGGTGATACGCAAGCGCTCCCTTACCACCATCTATCGGTGATTTTATTCAATATTTCCCCCCACTATTAATTTAAAGTCTGTGTATAATGACACACAACTTTTAATAAACATATTTTTCATAGATTTTTTTAAAATTATGTATCAATTTAGAAAAGAGAAAAATATTATATTTAGCATTTTAATAATTTATAGTTTATGGGATACAACATGAAACATCAATGTCTTTTTTTCATTAGAGGTTAAATCTTCCAAACACAACTCACTTCCAAACAATAATTTCTCCAATTTGCTCTTAATTACAGTTATTTAGATCTAAGAGGTACAGTTATTCATCGTTGAAATTTCTTTAAATTGCAAAATCAATTGTTGATAAATTTTAGAATGTGAATGAAAAAAAATTAAAAATACTTTTTTCTCGGATTTTATATTAGGGGGACCGGAAAGTAATGTGGATCCGGCGCTTTAAATATTCGTTAGTCTTAAAAACCAATGCATTTTTTTCCCGATATATTTCGATTCATTTTCGATCCGGCATTGAAAGGTTGTTTCCTGGCTTATGAATGCCAGGACATTGAAGTGTTACCAGAATTTTTTTTTAACTGCTAATATTGTAAGGAAGGAAAGCAAATATTAACCCAATACCAAGTTTATGCATGATTGTAATATGCTTGGATGTAATCAGAGTTATTTATTTATTTAATGATTGATTATTATCCACAATTTTATTCTGTACATATCAGCAACAAAAACTTTTTTGATTCTTTCTACAGTGGATAAAAAGAATCAATTTAAGCAATTTATGGTCCATCTAACATAATGGCTTAAGTTTAGTTACTTACTATTAACTTAAAATGACTGTTTTTTAAACTTCTAAGCTAATATGTCATTTTCCTGGCATTCAAGATTTGGTGAATTTCTATTTTATTTTTTTTCACGAGCAAATGTCAATAAACTACACTGCTGTCTCTAAGATATTAATAAGTGTAACTAAAGAAGTATACAAAAATCTTTTTAGATTTTTTCACGACTTTAAATTTGAAGAAATTTTTTGGCCCGAATTGCCATATTTCGTGAGAATCACCCATATATATATATATATATATATATATATATATATATATATATATATATATGTAACATAAAAGGCCTCTATTAATCTTTTTATGTTAGTTTCTTCGTTATAAATTTATTGCTAATTAATTATTCAAATCGAAGCACTTTATCATACTTTTAAAAAGCCACATCCTGTTTCTAAATCTATTTTTGGCTCAACTATGCATAAATTTAAATAAAGACTTTTTTCCCTTTAAGTTTCGTGGGAATCAATCAACCTAGTTCATAAACCAATAGTAATTTCTGAGATTTCCCTCTTTTCCCTAAATAGAGACATTTTCGGATTTTTTGCAAGATTTTCCCGACCAGAAAGACTGATCGTGAATGGAGTTAACATCCCTTTTCGCTCTCCACTCAACAAAGAATGACCTAATAAAATACTTCTGATTTCATTATAATCCTGTGTCTGTTTTCCTGCTCGGTCTGACTCAGGGCTAAAGAGAATAGAAGGGCTAGTTCACTCCGCTCTTAGAACTGAAGCTACGATTTCCCTCCTCATGACGTCACTGTGTCCTCAGATCTCGGCGATGGCAAGCAAAGATATTATAACTTCGCATCTTTCTCTTTGTAAAAATAAGTTAGCCTTTTTCTGGTTATTAGCTTTCAAACTTTACGTAATTAACACATTATTTCCGTTCATAAACATAGTTCAAAAAAACTTTCTTGGCCATTATATTAAAAAAATACCATTTTAAACTTATAAAAATATTTTACTAGTTGGCGAAAATGACACTATAAATACTTTATTTTAAAAAGTGCAGTTTTAACTTTAATTATTAAGAAAAATGAAAGCATATATCGACACTTTTTATCTACATATTCTTTTATGACAATAAGTTTAGTTAAATTTAGAATCTCTGATTTTAAAATATGCCGTTAATAGCAATTTGTTCTTTCTTAATCATTACCTTAACATCTGTAACATTGGGAAACATCAACCTTAAACGCTAATTACTGAAACAAAATAATAATTTTGGTTCATAATGACATTAGAAATTTTACAATTGTTTATAGATATTTAAATTTAAGATTATATAATTTATAGATATTTAAATTTAAGAGAATATAATTTTTAAAAAAATCATAAATATTTAGAATAACTACATCAAAAAATATGTTATGAAATTAAAAGAATTTCAACTATACACTATATATTTTATTTATACTTTTTACTTACGTTTTGATTTTCTTTGACTTTATAAATTTTTAAATTTTTTTCACCTGCCTTTCTTTTTGAAGTAACGAGGCGGTTTCTATTTAGATAACGAATTTTTATAAGAGTTGTTAACTATAGAAAAAACGTATTGCTGTTTTATATTAACTGTGTCATTTCGGAATCCATTCTTTTCATAGTTGTTCATTTACTTTAGGGAACACGCGGAAAATTATATTTTTCCCTTCTGTGTTTCTATCAGAATTTTTGCAAGTAACAATCGCGCAAACTGGCATTTTGTTAATAGTTTTAAATTTTTTTAAATTCACTGCAAAAACTGAGGAAAGTTATTATAGAAAATAACAAATGTCTTAGAATATGTCACAAAAACAAATGCTCCGATATTAGTTAGAGCTAGTAAGGCCGAACGCTCTGTTCTGAAAGTAAAAGTGCGAGCTTGGCGCCAAAGTGACGTCACTAGAGAAAATCCAAGGATTGGCGCGGCGAGAGTTTCTTCAAAGGAGTGAACCAGCCCTTCTATTCTCGTTAGCTCTGGGTCCGACCAACACCTCCTAGAAAGAGTAGGCCTCAGCACGGGTTACCATAAATATCCTTAAGTAGTCCAAACGTAATGACATATTTCGTATTTTCAACCACTGCGCAGCTTAGTACCCCGAACGTAATGACATCCTTCTTATTTTTCATCAACTGCGCAGTTAGCTTCGTCATATCGGACTACTAAATTTATCCGTGCTGAGGCCTTCCTTCTTCTAGGAGGTGTTGGTCCGACTGCATCATTTTACACACACACACATATACGTATATATATATACATATATATATATATATATATATATATATATATATATATATATATATATATATATATATATAATAACAGGTCTTCATCCCTGTTATCAGTGGTGAATTTAGCTTTAATAAAGCAGTCGTAAGCCATGATACACTCCAAAAAGCTTTATTAATGGTAGTAGGCTGGTATCGATAACAATTCACATCCACACTCCGCAAGGGAGGGGGTGGACAAGACTTTGAACAATTCCAGAACAACTTATCAGGATCAGAATATAATGAAAAGGCCATGCGAAAAGCATTGCTCTCGCTTTTATACTAACACATTTTGTAGTAAAAAGGCACAGTCTTTGAAATACTTGTATCCTTACGCATTAAGGAAAATCATTTCATGCTTCCTTATATGGAAGTGAAAGGGGGGAGAGATTCTAAAAATAACTCAATCGTATGTTTATCAGCCTTGAATTCCCAAAATAGAATCTCTCTACGCTTATTCTTTAACAAAGACATTTTATTAAAACGAAAGAGATTTAATTCTTTTATTAATACAAAAGTATTATAATTTTTGTATTACATCCCCCCCAAAAAAGATTTTTAGCAAGCCAAAGAGAAATCATAATAAAATTTAGAATTCTCTGATTTTTTAAAATTTATGTTGGTACGACTGTTCCTTTTCACTACTACAAATAACATTTTTTCAATTATCTGTAAAAAAAAACAACAACTATATACAATGACTATAACAAAAACATGATAATACACTTTATCTGTTTAGGCAACTAAACAGAAAGAAAAATGAAACATATTTTTATAACTAATCTACTAAAATTTTCAAAAAAAAAAAATTTTTTTTTTTTTTTTTCACACAAAAATATACATAATTTTTATGGAAATGAACTGGACAACAAGTGTCTTTAATCAGAATTTAAGATTCTGTATGGTTAAAGGGGTTATTTACTTTATGAAAATTTGTATTCCCCGTTAAAATGGAGGAAAACAGAATTTCATGAAGCACAGTGATATTGAGAGATCCAGACGGGTCAATCCAAAAATATTTTTTAATACTTTTCTCAACTTGTTGAGAAAAAAAAAGTTCAACTTTCATCGCCCTCACATCCAATTGATGTTGAGGTAAATCTCCACACGCGATTCGGATCTCCCCAAAAAAATATAGGGTGTACTTCTTCCATTGAAGAAAGTAACATATTTTGTTTTGTACACTATTCATGATTTAATTTCAACATTTGTGGGTTGTTGTATTTCCTAAGATTTGATACATGTACTATTTCAAAATTTTGTTTACTTAAATTTTTCTTTCTATTTCGTATTTTTTCGTCGATGTTAACCTGATAATGTATGCACCCATTACCTAGTTCTATCTTCGAATTATTTGAAATGTTTGGCCTTTCTTTCTTTTTCCTATTTTTCCTGTACTTTTTGTTATTAACTTCTTGGTCATTCTTTCTTTTTCCTATTTTTCCTGTTCTTTTTATTTTTGTTACCCCTCACATTATTTTTTTTTTCAAAATGTTTACTTTTATTGAAACCTCTTAAACTTCTACTTTTTTCAAAATGTTTACTTTTGTTGAAACATCTTAAACTTCTATTTTTTTTTTCACAATTTTTGACCTTAACATGAGAATTCTGTTGTCTAATGTGCAAGGATAAGTTGTAATTGCTAGATTTAGCAGAGATGATCAGTCTCTTACCAAGTTAACAACTGGCCATTGAGTAACAACTGGCCCGACACAATCAAAAAACAAACAAAAATCTTTGCAAGTCTGCAACCCTACTAAAGCATACATTAACTCAGTATCAAGTATAAAAAACTTAGCTGAGTTAACAATTTCGCCTATCGTAATAAGGGGAAACTCACAAATTTTGTTAAGTGTGAAATGTCTTTTTGTTTGGGTAACATTTAGTTTTTCACAATTTTAATAGGAATATTTAGTTTGACCAAGTCCGAAAAAGAAAAAGCATTACAAATTTCTTTTAGGTTTGTTTTTTGTTTGAAAATCTGAAAAATTCACATCCACACTCCGCAAGGGAGGGGGTGGACAAGACTTTGGACAATTCCAGAACAACTTATCAGGATCAGAATATAATGAAAAGGCCATGCGAAAAGCATTGCTCTCGCTTTTATACTAACACATTTTGTAGTAAAAAGGCACAGTCTTTGAAATACTTGTATCCTTACGCATTAAGGAAAATCATTTCATGCTTCCTTATATGGAATAGAATCTCTCTACGCTTATTCTTTAACAAAGACATTTTATTAAAACGAAAGAGATTTAATTCTTTTATTAATACAAAAGTATTATAATTTTCGTATTACATATATATATATATATATATATATATATATATATATATATATATATATATATGTTCATTTTATTTCTGTGTGCTCTTCATCCAACTGCCTAATTTCATTTATTATCTCCTTTTGCTTTATGTCACAAGCGCTTGTTTTTTTTAATTTTTTTTATAATCTTTAGAAACCTACTGTAATTTCACAATTCAAAACCCTATTTTCTAAGGTTTCCGTTGACAAAATGTAACAAATTTAGTAAAAACATTAAATTTTAATTAGTCTCTTTCGATTTTCAAAATTTGTGTGTTTGATAATCTTACTACAACTGAACACTTACAATTTCATACAGGATGCTGACATACGCACTTAATCGAATATTAATTTTAATGCAATTTATTTTTGCAAAAAAATAAAAATTTCAAAAATGTTTTTTTTTTTTTTTTTTTGAAAAACAAATTTAATTGGAACTGAATTTCATAAAAAGTTTCTGAATATGGGTAAATTTTAGATAATTTGGTGTGCACTCCAAGTTGCATATTAGCCCCACCATACCTTAATGCAATCATTCAAAGGTGCCACCTTAATGATACTCTTTCAAAATTAAAAAAAAAAAATTTTTCGATGTAGAAAAACAATTTCGAACATTTTCTATCCCTGCTAGTGATGCGCCACAGTTTTTGAAAGATTGGTAAAAACGTTGGAGTTCAGGGGATTTAAATTGGATTTTTGAAGGTAAACAATACCGGCCTATTTCCAATATGAAATGAGAGATCAATGTATCGCAACTTTAACATAAAAAAAGGCAACATTTGCATTTGAGCAGCTTAATATACTTCAATATAACTGTAATAGATTTTAACATTTTTTCTTAATACTTCCCTTAAATAATAAAAAATACTGAATTAAAAACCATTAAATTTTATAAACTTATTGAAAAATTACTAAATATAATAGTCTTGAAATAAAACATTTCTAAAACTATGTCAGCTTAAAATATAAATATTATAAAAACAAAATTTTATATTTTTATAAATTGCTAGTGAGATATTAAAAATAAATTAAATGAAGTAAAGTGTTATTTTCAAAATATACAATCAAAGAGTAAGCCGAAAGTTAAGAAGTCAACACAAAATTTATAAACTTATTAACCATAATCTTTCTTAGAAATGGCTTCTACTACTTCCGCTGAAAACTGCGAAGGCATTTATTTGAATCCCAATTTAAACACCTGGGAACAAAAATCAGTTATTTTAAAAATTTCCTTCCCAAAAGACCCGGTTTTTCCCCACTTATTGCATCTTTGGTTTAGTTAAACCTAGATTAAACCATGAAGTTTCAAATGCTAAAAATATATTTTCTAAATATTAAAAAGAAAAAAAATAATTAAAAACCATTGCACAAGTTATTCTTCCCTGAGTAATGAAGAATTATCAACGCTTAAAAGAAATTCTTTTTTCAATGGTCAAAAACAAAAATTTTTTCAACATTTTCGATTCCAGCAGAGTTGCCATTTTTTAATAACTTAATTTACAATATTTATTAGAAATTTTGAACTTTCTTTAACAAGCTAAATATTTTATGCTTCACTTCTAAAACATATACATCCACATATACTTAATTTCGAAAGCATCGTAAATAATTTACATCCCATCAGGTATATTTATAACGATTAATTATTAAATTAATCATAATTTTGCAATTAATTGCAATTTATGATGAAAGTAAGTATTAATTACAATAAGTATGACAACAATACTGCTTGCAATAAAATCAATGTAAGCTACAAAATATTCAAAATTTAGATTTTTATATATTTGGCATTTTTGTATGTTAAGTTATTTCTTGCAAAATATTTTTTTTTTCAAAATTAAATTTAGTTTTAGCAGTTTTTGAAATTCTATTTTAGCGTCCATCTAGCATTAGAAAGAAAATAGTTGTCAAGTCACTTTCTCAAAATCAACCGTGAGGCACTTACGTTGTTTTTCCAAATTCACGGCAGAATAAGCGTAATGATTGATAAAATATGATTGAATAATTGATAAAAATAGTAAAATGATTTTAGCCATCATATGCGTAGTATTTGACCCAATAAGTAAAAATTTCGAGTCACCTCTATGTCAGTGGTTAGTTAAGTGTTTAATATAGGAAACATTTTTGCTAGTTCGTTTTTCATGAATAATACTAGATTGTTTCATAAAATAACAAAATTTTCGTCCAGAGTTCTTATATTATGAAAAATTGCTAGTATATCTCAGATTTTTTTTTTTTTTTTAAATATGTTCGCTTTGTTTTTACTATTGGAATTAAAACGGTGCTTAAAACTTTATTTTAAACAATAATTCAAAATTGCTAAACTGCGTCACATTAATAAAATTATTATTAATTTTTCCTTAGAAAATGGCATGTTTTATTTGAATAATTATTCAAATATTATTATAGTTAATAATCTTCTTTGTTCAATTTAGTTATGCTATGAATTGGGTTACAAGTTTGTCACAGCACGAATTCCGGCGAAGAATTTATATTATTATTCTTAGAAAATTCGTGAATTTTTCGAAACACTATGATTTGCGCGAAAATTGTTAAATGTGAGATTATTTTGGTTCTTTAAATTTTTCACTTGCATGTTAAATTAAATTTTTGTACTTTCTGTACTTTCTAGAACTTTTTTGTACTTTCAAAATTTATAACTTATAAAAAAAAAACATTTAGGAGAACAAATTCTTAAAAAAATAACCAAAAAATAGTTCAGAGATAATCGGAAATCTTTTAAGTAAGGAATCTTTCTATTCCTTGGACGATAAATAATTAAAGATGCCATGCTTTGTTGTTGCTGTTGTCGTAGGCCATTAAGGCAAGGGGGTGAAGCTGTTCTTTATTTCAAGTGGCGCCATCTATGGCTAAGAATTCGCCTTATACCACACCCATTTTGCCACACCCTCTTATAGTTCGGACCCAGTCATACATTCATTCATTCATCCACAGATCGTAATTTTGACCTAAACCAGAGCGACCAATCTCCAGTGCCCCCAGATGTATAATTTGCTATGGGAACATGGAGGACTTTGTGATTCAACACATTTAACGTGCCCCATTTTACCATTTACTAGGCGGGGAATCTTCGGCCAGCTGGATTCGAACTGCCGTTCGCACGAACATGAGTCCAGCGCCCTGCCGACGAGGCTATCCCGGAATCCACCATGCCTTATTTAAGTGCAATAAGAATACAGAAAAATGAAAAAATTTAGTTAGCCTCTCCTTAACCAAAAATAAAAAAATGTACTAAGATTCGTAGATAACACAGGCAATTAACTCTAAAAAATAGTAACAACTACTATACACTAAAATGGTGTCGAACTAAGGATAGATCTCGGAATAGTAAAACACCAAGAATATTCTTTACACTACTCGATTTAAAGTAATTGCCACCATTTTTGGCATTCAGTAATATAAATCTTTATAATTACTGTAAGATAAGATTCATTTAAGAGTCAGTCAAGTTATTTTTACGAGACAGTAAAAAGTAAGAATCATAATTTTAGAATGCTTATATTCTCGAAATAAAATTAGTTAGTAAATCAAACATGAGCGTGATACAGAGAGAATCTTGAGACGAATTCAAACTAGGCTTAATAAAATCGAAATGGATAGAAATTATATATTATAAAATTAATTAATACAGTTCACTGAGATATAAAAATTATAATATAAAGATTATAAAATTAAAAACATAATTTAACGGCGAATTTCTTTAAATGTATACAGCATTGAAGGCAATCTTGTATTCAAATGTAAACATTCTTGAGAAGATATCGAAATGGCGTTTTCAAGAGTGAAATTAGTTAAACGCGTGAGTTGGTATAAACTTTCACCATTATAAGAAGAAATTTATTTAAATTATGTATAAAAGTTTGATTTGAAGGGAAAAAAAAGTGTTTCTATATTTTGGGTTGTTTTAATCCTTTGTAATCCTAATTTGGAGAGATAGTTCTCCCAATGTAATTGAGAACAATACATATGTTGATTTGAATATTGTTAGGAAAGAAAGCTATAAAAGAGAACTATTTCTTCTCCTTTTCATAGAGTGTCTAAATTAGCAAGAAATGTTTCTAAAATATTTGAAATGATGGCAAATGTCACGCTTTAATATTTACCAGCACATTATGTAACAAATTCAAACATATGGATGGTGTTCTTTAAATATCATACTAAATGTGAATTAAGAAAAATTCACTTTAATGGTTATAAATTATTGTTGAAGCGAGAATGAACAAAAATGTTAACAAACTCTACGGAATCCAGTAGGAAGGAAGACGGTGGGAAAATCATACAACACTGAAAAATTGGTGTAAAACCTATCCGAATATGGTGTTGAAAAACTCTAAAAATTGTGAGAATGAATACTTTATTCTAACTTATTATAATTTAAACAGATGAAAACAGATTTGGATGATGCTAAATAATTATTTTTTATGAAAAATTGATCCCGAACCAAGATAATTATCTAAAGTCAGATAAATGTATGCTGTTTAATTACCTTTCAAAAATTACCTTTCAAAATTAATTCAATTGAATTCAATTCAATTCAATTCAATTGAAAAATTAATAAATAGATTTAAAATACCACACGCTTTATATCTCAAATTCTGATAGTGTGACAGTCTAGTATTTTAGAGGTATCGGATAAGACTGCCAAATAGAGTAACGATCCACTATCAGTTTATTTTTTTTTATAACTGTCGTTGAACAGCCGACCCAATTTTTGGGTTTACTATTACTAATCTTAAAACTCCGTAGTCTTGTAATTTTAATCGCAATCCAGAAGACAGGAAAACTCCTGGATCAAGTATGGAGAGAAATTTGCCTTCGTCGAAGACTTATCGATGGAACTAACCCTCATTTGCGTTACATGGAGAGGAAAACGGTTGTCCTGACGGCAAGGGAACTCTATCCCATGATCCGTCTACCACTGAGGATAGTTTAAGTCAGCAGCGCGGTCAGTGCGGAATTCTAATAGACCAGCCATCGCTGGGATTCGAACCCGGTTCACCTCATTAGAAGGAGAACGCTGTATCCCCTGAGCCACCACGGCTCACTATTTATTTGTGAAAGTTCAATAAAAAAGGATTAATAGCGTATTTAGAATTCACCCTTCCCGTCTCCGGCAGTTCAGACGGATAGAGAGGCCACTTGAGGCCAAGATTAAAAAAATTATTTTTTATTGCCAAAACGATTGCTTATGTATTAAGTAATTCTAGTTGGTTTTGAAAATCAAAAATATGAATGAAAAACAGATCAGAAGGAAATACAATGATTCACCATTACTTAAGCAATGTTTATTCCTTGTTACGAATTTTTGATAAAACTGTCTGAAATTACGTCAGACAAACAAACATTATTTGGATATGATAAAATTCCTTCATTAAAAACAGGAGTTTAGATGTTTGAATGAACTGAGAAAAAAAAAAGAAATCACCTATCTCCCTCTAAAGAAAACAGATAACGTTCTTTCTTCGAACGTAGTGATAACTTAATCTTAGTTGTTATGGGTACTTCAATTGTTACCATTTGACATTTCTGGAAACATGTTTGAAGCTTATAGTAATGATGTCGTTTGGATTGTTGTTATTGGTTTTTTGGTTGCATTTTTCTTAGCATTTGGAGTTGGCGCTAATGATGTTGCTAATTCATTTGGAACTTCCGTTGGTTCTAAAGTACTCACTTTAACACAAGCATGCATTTTGGCTACAATATTTGAAATACTTGGCGCTTTGCTAATGGGTGAGTATAAAATAGTGTTAAGATTAATAAATATTATAATGTGATATAGATTTCCCCAAGAAAGAATCACAGTACAATTTTTTACTTTCTATAACTTAGAATCCTAAAATAAATTTTAGATAAGTTTTTTACAGAAGATAAACTCAAATGTTATTTAAATGCAAACACTTTGGTGAAATAGTACAAAGATTTTTTATAATTTATTTTGCTTTTGAGCTTAAATTTGAAGAAAAAAAGATACTCCTGTGCGCTGGACTAAATTACTTGAAATAACTTATAAAAAGCAGTCAAATATGTTCTTTTTAAAACCATTTCAGCTCTAAAAAAAATTGAAAAATAAAAAGTATTTTTTAAATTCAAAAAAATTTTTATGTTTTGGAATTTTATAAAAAAAAATCACTTTGTCAAAAAAAAAAAAAAAATAATACCAATATTCAAGTATTAGTATGAAATTAAGCAACATGCTACGCTCATTATAATTGCGTAACATTAACTTAATAGTTAACTTCTAAAGTTTAATTACGTTCTTTAAAAGCATATTTCTAACAAGGTATTTTTAATAAATCCGAACGGAAAAAAAAATTCATATAAATTTAAAAAATAACACATTAGACACGCACGATTAAGTAGCTAGATAAAGAGAATAGGGAAAGAAAAGAGAATATTTCTACCAGTTTTTGTATTTAGTTTATTATTGTTGGATCAAATTGGCTTTACCACGCCGATTAGTAGATTTACGAAATGAATAACTTAAAATTACATGAATAACTTAATATCGCTTCTAAATTTTATTTATATCATAAGTCTGGGGTCAGGTTTACTTATTCGCGTAGGTTCATTAGTTTTTGCAATAAATAGCTTTGAAACTCTTTCTACCACTTTTTATTTATTTTATAAATTAGGGGTTACATTTACTTCACTGCATGAAATATAGTTAGTTTACGCAATGAATTATTTAAAAACAACAAACTTTCCTAACCATGCTTTACGTAAATCTGTTTCTACCAATTCCAAAAGTTTGTGTCATTCCATTTCTTAAGCAAAATGTTCATTTGTCTTTAGTTGACCTCTATTTATCAGAATTTTATGAAATTTGCTTTAAGCGGTTATATTTGCAAGTTAAAGCGAACGTAATAAAAAAAATTAATACGTTTATTCAGTAAAAGTTCGCTTTTACTACAAAATAAGCATATTCACACGCTGTTACAGTTAACTGTATAATTTGACTAACTGTATAATTGTAACTATAAAATTTGAGGCATTTTATTGTGATATTGCCACAACCCCTTAAAGAATTAAAATCCCACCAACCATTTAAAAATTATAAGGGTTATCCTTTTTTTCTGATTATGTGTGTTGATATTTTTAGGTACAAACTCATGAGTATGCAGTCATAGAAATATATACTTTTGTAGCTCTCTGTCGTTATTTAAAGATTTTAAATGGTCAAAGTCTAGCCTTACTTCGAAGATTTTAGAATGACCTTTGACCTTCGATGCATAGATCCACTGAAAGTATTTATGTCTTTATAACTGGCGTAGAAGCAGTAGAACATAAAATAATGATGAGTGTTGTGGTTCACTCGTTATACGTGTTTTTCTCAAAATTCCAGAGGATCTTCACGTTTGCCCCTTCCCCCTCACAAAAAAAAAAAAAAAAAAATTTTTTTTTGGAAAAAAAACGTGCGTTTAATAGTTTTACAAAAAGAACATATCGTGAAAATTTCAATAAAATCAAATATGTCAATAACTACTGAGGTGATCCAACTACCAACTAAAAATGTCAATACTAATAATTACCGAAAAAAGACTTAGCTTGATTTGATCAATTTTTTTAAAAAACTGACTTTTACCGTCCATAATTTTCCTTTTTTTTTTTAAAAAAAAAAAATTGGTTTTTTAAATATTTATGTTATTTCTGAAGCTAGTTTTATAGTTTATATATTTTCTTCAATTTCAATAGCTTTTTTAAGATTTTTTAAATAATCATGATTATTTTGAATATGATAGGTTTCAAAGTATCTGATACAATACGAAAAGATATATATGATTTGGATATGTATGAAAATGAAGAGAAAGTATTAATGATGGGAAATATGGCTGCTTTATTTGGTAAGTAATGCAAGAAAAATTTCATAAGAAATTCTTGCAACACATTTTAAGACAAAATTTATAAGAAATGAAAATTCTGTCTGGAAAATAAACTGAGACTATATCAACTCAATTCTTATAAGTTATGCTCAATATTTTATTTCTTATTTTTTCATATAAAAGCTTAAAAAAGTATTTTTTTTAAAGTTTTAAAATTATTTTATTTTATATTTTTTCATCTTAGAATTCGCCTCGTCCCTAAAAAAATTGTGTTTTTCTCTCAATAGTTTTACATCTTTGTAAATTTGGTACTAACAATAAATTACGATATGAGGTCAGATGCAATTGTATTGCATGTAACTATCAAGAAAAGTCTATCAAAAAATCTATTTATCTATTTTTAACAGAATAAATAGATGGAAACTAAAAGATTATTTTAGCTCTTGGAAAAGTCCGTGGTTGGATTCGAATCGACCCCATAGCTCTAATCAACTATACGAAATCATGCACAAAAGTGACAGACATGTATCGATATAATTAATAAAGCTATAATGTGTCCATTTTTTTATTTATTGCCCTGACCGATGGTCTTATATTATTTGATTAAGTATAACACTTTTTTCAAAGTTCATCTCATGAAAATAAAGATTAACTGTAATCATCATCATTTGGTCTAATGCATTCAAGACCATCTCAATGATAATCAGAATTTACCATAATCAAGCGATTTTCTCCTGTACTTATCCCTTTTGTTGAACTTGAAAAACTTAATATCACAGTACATAAGTACCTATATTATTATATTTGGTACCTATTAAAAACAGCAGCATTTACCATTATACCAGTAGTATTATTTACCAAAATTAATTAAGCATTATTGACGTCAATAATGTAGGGCAATTACCATTATACCAGTAGTACTATTTACCACCTAAATCAATTAAGCATTATTGACGTCAATAATGTAGGGCATACCATTATACCAGTAGTACTATTTACCACCTAAATCAATTAAGCATTATTAACGTCAATAATGTAGGGCAATTAATACCATTATACCAGTAGTACTATTTACCACCTAAATCAATTAAGCATTACTGACGTCAATAATGTAGGGCAATTACCATTATACCAGTAGTACTATTTACCACCTAAATCAATTAAGCATTATTGACGTAATTAATGAAGGGCGACTTGTTTACGGTTCTGTTTCATGAGTCAGTACCTTTACTCTACTGATTTTACTTTTACGTATATAAATAATTAAGTATAAAAATTATTTTTAGTATATAAATTATATTATAAATTATTTCTTTATATTATAAATTATTTCTTTATATTATAAATTATTTCTTTATATTATAATTTTAGATTAGAAATTTAGATAATCTTATTTTTATGAATTAATTTGTTAATGATAAATAAATTTTGACTTGAAAGGTATACTAATTTTCATATATTCAGAAATTTCAGATTATTTTAAACCTAAATTTAATTTTTCATGTGATTTGATAACTAAAAAGGTGCTTAAAAATAAATTTGAAAAATTAACAATTGAATGGTTATGAAAAGGTACTCTATTTTATGATTATATAAAATGGTACTCTAAAAAAGTAAACTCAGTGGCGCGACAGCCCAAAGAGGGCCAAAGCCTACTGTGCCCATCTCAGTTTTCTTGACCTTTGGCTCTGGGGTGCAGGAGCAGATGTTCCGGTCAGGAGGCCAGCCGAACGCGGAACCCCCAGTGTTTAGTTCCCAAGCATGCTTGGTACTCATTTATCGACCCACTGAAGGGATGAAAGGCTGAGTCGACCTTGCCCAGCCCGAGGATCGAACCCCGGACCTGTGGCACGACAGCGCGAAGCGCTACCGCTCAGCCACCGGGCGTCAAAATGGTACTCTATTTTATGATAAATTGCAACACTTCAAACTACGTATTCGAAACAGTCTATAAATGAAAGAGCTAAATCTTTCTTTAATCATATATTTGTGAAATTAAAAAACGCATTTTTTTTTTTAAGAATTTACAAATTTAAATTTTTTTTTTATAACGGCAGGTACTGAACTTTCGTTCTTCACCTCGGAAGATGCCGGAAGTGTTACTTATTTAACGTTACCCAGTGGGCACCTGTGAACCTAAATCACGAAGGCGAGCAACATTACCCACGCCACACTACCACAGATACCCATTCATAGGGTGGACCACATTCACACACAACAGATGACAACACATAGAAAGAAATATCCATGCCCAGAGCGGAGCTCGAACCCGCAGCCATTGGCTTCGCAGTCAGGCACGCTAACTGCTCGACCACCTGGCCGGCCCAACTTAAAAACTGATAGATTGTTATGTTTATTTTATTTTCCTTAAATTACAAGTTTTAAAATATTCCTCCAACAGTTTTCCTTGCTTATCAAGTAACAGATTCATTAAAAGAAATTTCCCACAATACTGATAAAACTTTAATATCATTCTGTTTCAAAACCTACATTTGGTAAAACTATAGAAGGCATTAGCAATTGTAATTTTTTTAATAAAATTCTAGCTATTCGTAATCTGTGGTTTTAATTCTTTGAATTTTCTAAATGCTAATATTTTTTAAATGCTAATAAAATTTGGAAAGGAAGCTGCATACAAATTTTAAATGTTAACAAAGTTATTTTTTCCTACGTAATTTAAAACTTCTTTTTTCAACTGACACTCTGTAAAAAAATTTCTCGGTGACAAAAAGTTCTTGATTACGAATTAAGAAATTGAAATTATTCTTTTTGATTCTTCGATTATGAATTTGATTTGAAGAGATCCAGTTTAACCTTTTAAATATATATAAAAAAAAAAACACATAAATAAATTAAGTATATAAATAAATAAAACATATAAATAATCTGATAATTATGTAGGGTAAACTAACCAGTGAAAGAACACTTAAGCTTCGCTTGCCTTTTAAAAAATCATATTAATCATTAATTTCAAAATTCGTAATTTTAGTTAAATGACAGTGTCAACATATTTGTTACTAATTGCAAATTATGTAAAAAAAATTGTAGAGAACTTACATAATACTGTTTTTAAGTTTTGGAGGTTCAAATAACAAGTAGTAAGAAGACCAAGTGAAGGAACAGCTCTTACCAGTGAATGAACACCCAGTAAAGGAACACTTAATGTTGCTTATTTTTTAATGTTCTTTGTGAATTTATAAGCCATACACATATTTAAAAACAAGCCTATTCTTGAAATTATAACATATAAATACTTGGAAAATGTTAACTTTTTTTTGTAATCATGAATTGAAAATTAAAGTGTCAACAAGCCTGTTCCCTCACTGGTTAGAAGTTGTTTTTCGTATTTTTAACATACTTTTGATACGGAACTTCACTAAAAGTACAAGAAAGTTAAAGTTTATCCTTCATTTTTACCAACTTAGAAAAAAAAACAGTAAAGGAACACTTGTTCCTTCACTGGTTTTTCATCGTTTGGTGATCCAGTGAATAAACATCCCCTTATCTCAGTAATTTATTATGCTATGATGCTTAAAAAAAATAAAACGCAACTTCAATAACTATATTTTGAATTCTCTTTTTCACAGTGAGAAAAATAAAACTATTACATGCAATTAATTCCACTTCAAACATAAATACAAACACTCACCTTATAATTTTTTCAAAAAAACAAGGTGTTGCAGAGATAATAACAAATTCAAAATTTTTTCCAGAGAAGTCTATTTGACCAGGTAATCCAAAACATTGCTAGATGACTTCCTATTGTTTGGCAGTAAGCTATTGTTACCAATCAATCTAAAGAAAAACTTTCAAATTCTTATTTTTAATCAATATATATGAAATGTTCCTTCACTGGTTGGTTTACCCTATTTACGTTTATTGATTATTGATGGTTAAAATAAATCAATTTCTGCTGTTCTAACAGAGTTATATTATGCAAATACATCAGAAAAATATATTCTCTGAGAGTTAAAAAATTGACAGCAATATGATATCTTTGTATAAAATAATTACTATTGTACTATGTACAGTGATCAAAAAATTACCAAAAAAATAGAAAAAAAAAACCACTCTAAATATTTTTTTTAACTAATGATCAGATCTTCACGTTCTGAGACCCAATGATTCTAGTGAGTGTACTCAAACATGCAATTAATTAGCGCTGACGATATTTTAAGTTACGAAATAAGACACAAAAACGTATTTTTTTTTTAGTGCCTTTATTTAGCTGGACTCGAATTTCTGACCCACAAAATATAAGGGAGAAAGTAATCGCAATTGGAAAAATATGATCCCAAAAGTTTGATCAGGAGAGAGGTTGGAAGTTTGGATCCCTTAATGTTAATTTTACTTTTTGTGTATTTCACATCTCAAAATTTTTTTAAGCGAATTTAAAAATTTTTGCGCAAAATAATAAAATTCTTTTATCCAAAGATAATTCCATTCAAAATATAACTCTTAGTAAATATTTTTTATATTCATTTTATTAAATAATAGTTGAAAAATTTTTAAATTCTAAGGTATAAAATTCTTTACTTCATTTTGAAGAATGTGATTTTAAACTGCAAAATAAAATATTTGATCGAAATCGGTCGAATAGTTTCTGAGAAATCGCCTGAGAATCTTGTATTGAGCACAGTCATTTTATGTTTCATTAACGCTTAATATATATTACTATGAATGACCGAATTAGTCATTACTTAACCTTGTTCACTTCCACCGGTGAATGTTGACAGTCACTTAGTCGCTTTTGTAAATGTTCAAAATATAAACTAGATCAAGTTAAGTGACACTTCTCGGTATACATTGCCCGGCATGCCACACATCAATGTTTTTTAAGGTCAAGTGCCACTACCCAGTGTGCATTTAACCGGTATTTCGAACACTGACGTTTCTCAGAATCTATCTTCAGCCGATATTAAGATATCGAATAAATATAATAATATCAACGAATAAATAAATATCAAATCGGATATAACAAATATTTCGGACATTCACCAAGGCGACTACGTGATTGCTGACATTCACCGGTCATTCACGATAATATAACATATGTTTTTCATTTTAAATAAATATTAAAAGCGTAACACCCATTTTTTCCTCATTGGTAATGAAAGAACCGTCAAAACGTTACATTTAGCCATCATTCCAGCAAAAGATGACCAGTTTTTATCATCTCATTCCTGCCGAGGTGATCAAAATTCTTTTGAATCAAATTTATTAAATAATAAATAATGAAATTGTATCCATTAAAAAAAGTACAGATAAAGATGAAATCCATGTATGAAAAATGATCGGTTTTTATTTCTGCAGGAAGCGCTACATGGAATATAATAGCAACATTGCTACGTCTTCCCATTTCTGGTACTCACAGTATTGTAGGAGCAGTTCTAGGATTTACTCTAGTAGTTAAAGGATTTAAAGGTATTCAATGGAAAACCTTAGGCTTCATAGGTAATCTTTTTGAAACTATTATTATTGTATTTTATTAGATATCTCGAGATATAAACCAGACAACCATTATAAACCGCTTTTCATGAAAATATTGTTCAAAGACGTTAGTGCTAGTCGCTGTAAACAACAAACATTTGACGATAGATTACGCGCAAATAATAATCGTGCTCTTTTTTTTCCGTCCAAGAAGCATTCATTCCCTAACATTCAAATAAAATGCTCTCGTGTGAACTTGTTTATCGGTTATACGCAATCTGAAATGCACTTAATGGTTAAAATATTTCAAGTTTGCATCTGATGCGGTATTATAATCGTTAATAATATTAACTATTATTATATAATAAGTCACAATTAATTTAAATGAAAATATGAAAACAAAATAAGTGTAAAAAAAGTGTAACAAATTAATGTAACAAAATAATGAAATGATTTCAGCCATCATATGCGTCGTATGAGACTCAGTAAGTGAAAGTGCCATGCCGCTGGACATTGGTCATTTAGGGGATTATTTATAACTCTGAAAAGTGGAAATGTTATTGCTCAATCGTTTCCTTTCATTGGACAACCCTTATATTTACATTCTTCGTTTTGTTATTCAACAAACTATTTTAATGTAATTTTTATTTTCATTAAGATATTGGCCAAATTATTAGAAGCACTATAAGATTCTGTCGCATCTTTTCTTTCGTTTCGGGCTCAATTCGTCACCTGACTCAATTTTCTTTTTTATGCGTCGTACACTAACTTCAGAAACCTTCGTGATATTTCAAGGTTTGAAAATATTTTAGCATTCGCTTCAGCTTTTTTACATGATGAAAGATTGCCTTTTTTTACCCATGATGAAAAATGTTCCAATTGATTATTTAAACACAGCACACACAAAACAAACAAATAACTGCGTAGTATAAAACTGCGAAACAAATAAATGCAGCGCATAAAGCCACACAAACACGTCCGCAACTAACGCATGCGAGAACATGACATAAACCGGTTTGCACTTGTTTATGTTCGTATATCAATTGGTTAATATTGTAATACATGACATTGAAAATAAATACAGATAGAAAGTAAATAATAAATCTCCTGAATATAAACCCATTACATGTATGTCTAAATATAAAAGTATTGCATATTAACTCGAGCAAAACATGTAAATACAAAACTACATTAAAAAAATACAGTGCGTCTAATAATTTAGCCAGGGACTGCATGTCAGGGACTGCATTACGCACATTGTTATATTTTAAGGAAACATTTTTTTTTAAACTTTTTAACTCCGAATAGTTATTTAAATAATATAGAATACTAAAATAGAATTTCAGATAACTAGCAAAAAAAAATTTTTTTTTTTAAAAATAAACTTTTTAGCAATATGTAGCTTGTCAAACAAAAATTATAAATACATTTTTTTTGTCCTTTAAGTTGATATTTGTATTGCACGGCATTGTTATTAGTTTTCCCTGCTAGTAAAATCTTTTTCTTTTCAGTTTCCTCTTGGTTTTTGTCTCCTGTTCTTTCTGGTGCTGTCTCTGTAATAATTTTTCTGCTCATTCGAAAGTTCATCTTAAGCAAAGTAAGAAGTTATATAACAGGTATGATCTCCGTAGTCGACTAACATAATAAATATAAATATAGATAATAAATATAATAAAATAAGAAATATAATAAAGATAGCTTTGATTTTTTTTATTTTTTTTTATTTTTTTTTTTTAGAAAATTCTTTAATACCTTAACAAAAATTCGGGTAAAATGTAAATAATCACATAAATTTTATTTAAGAGCTTCTTTATATTTGTAGCATAAAGAAAGGTTAAATGAAGACATTTCTTTGTTTTACTTTAAATATTTTCTAATAAAGATATTCATAGCATTTGCAATAAAATAATACGAAAAATATAATTACAGGGATACCAATTGTTCTGCGAAAGTTTCAATAAATTGGTAGCGAATTAAAAAGTAAAATTTCCAGAATACGAATAATTACTCTTTATAAGAGCAACCACGAGATAAATGCAATAAAGTTGAATTTCATGTCTTACTTCGAGTTTATAATATGTAGAGGTGGAAAAATTACTTAAAATGACTAAACTAAAAATAACTTAAATTTTGTTACCACTAGAAAATATTTTTTTAAAAAGCTGAGCAATTTGGCATCTCTGCAATAACTGTCGTAAAAATAAATAATAAAAACTTAAATAACGTTTTTTTTTTACCTTTGTAACAATTTTATTGAGTGTATGTGACAGAAAATATTCGTTATTATATCGTAAAGTGACACCTAATGTGTTTCGTAATCACCGCCATATTTGTGAAAATTTTGTCAAATATAAAGTAAAAAAAGTGTACTTATCATTGGTCAAAAACTAATATTTAAGCGAGGAAAAAACTCACAAAATATAACGTTTCAAAACATCAAAATATAGCGTTTGACTACTGGGAAAGCGGGATTGAAGCTTCAAAACCTGTTTGATTGCCGGAGAAATCAGAAGTGATTACAAGATGCAACACCAGGCAAGCAATATATTTTCAATATGATATCAGTCCCGCCTTTCCTTAGAAGTGATTCACTTTTTCCCAGCCTAAATATTCTAAAAGAAGCATCCATAAAGTTGGAGATACTTATCACGGCCTTGTAAAGAGTTAAATTCATAGACACAAAAACACATTTTCTATGCAAAAATATCCCTTTTTTCCCAACGGAATTAAACTTTTGAGCTCCATGATAAGTTAGTTTAACATAGTTTTAACTATTTAGGTAAAGTACGTAATGGGCGAAATGTAACACGCTTTGCAATTTAGAAGATGTAGCCCCAACTAATAAATTATTAAATGGCTGAAACATTTGGGCTCTAAGTTACTTTATAATTGTTATTTTTATTTTCGAACTAACTAAAAATCAATAACGTATAAAAATCCTTCATCTGAATGTAATTCATGTAAATTTAAAATTTTAAACATTATTTTTATTTTTTGTTTATTTAATTTAATGACTACTGAAAATATTTTGAATTTCAAAACATGAAAAATCCCGAATGCACTTTTGATGCATTAAAAAATTATAAACTTTTTCGAATGATAATTTTAAATGATAAAATCTAAAATTTAAGCAAAAATATTAATTAGATACAAAATGTTTTTTCATCCTTTTGTATTAATTTAGGTCAAAATAAGTGAAAAATAGAATATTTAGCATTTTAATAATTTATGGTTATAAAATACTGCGTTAGAGGTAAAATCACGGCTCACTTTCAAACTATGATTTTACAAATTTGCTCTTATTTACAGTAATTTTGATCAAAGATAAATAGTTACTCGTCATTGAAATTTCTTTAATTTACGAAAGAAAAAAAAAATTTAATTTTTGAATATAACTGAAAAAAAAATTTGAAACTACTTTTTTAAGATTTTATATTTTAATAAAAATTATTCCGATAATCTAAGAGATTTTTTAGACTGCTTTTTATCATTAAAAAATACCAAAATATATTTTTTCTTGTAATTAGAGCGGTTAAAAAAAAAGAAATATAAAAAGGACCCCGGTGTTCCATCTGCTTCAAACGGCTAAGAGTATATTAAAAAAAATATTTCAATTATTATCAATATAAATAAAAGATTAATAAATAATATTTTTGGCAAAATTATCTTTATATATACAAATAATTTTTTAAACATTTACGCAGAATTTTTTTTAATTGTTACTGTTAATTTAAGAGATTTAGTGAAATATGTAAAATTTTCGACCAGAAACTGTTGGGGTCATCTCTTTCAGAGAGGCTTCCCTCAAATCATTTGGGTCTAACGTTCGAATCTGCCAAAAGAATGGTCTGAAAATCGCGTTTTGTTTCAATTTCATAAATCATCTTTGGTAATTAGCATTATTTATTGTGATATTTAATTAAGTACGTGTATTGTGAATCAACTCTTAATTGCTACATTCATAAATTCTTATTTCAGGATAAGCCTAGCCAAGCTGGTGTGGCCTTCATTTATATTATTTCAGTGTTCATCAATGTTCTCTCAATCGTTCTAGATGGTTCTCCAGGTATCTTTTCAAATAAAATTTATTTAAATATCATATGCAAACCATTTACCAAATTATACGATTAACAGGGAAGTTACCAGAAGTACCACTCGTAAACCAAGCTAATTTTTTTATATATGTAAACGGTTAGAAAATAATTTAACCTTCCTTATTGGTCCCGCAGTGTACTGATCGTAAGAACACTGTTCTCAGTAGAACACCGAAGTCAAGCATCACTGGCTGTGGTCAGTAAGCGGGTGGGTGACCACTTTGATTAGCCTGCGTAGGGACCGAGGGTGCGCGGTATCGGTCCTTGTTAAACTGCTCTACCGTAAAGTCCCTCTCTGCAGAGGATCGGAAATGGGATGTCACGTGAGCGTGGCGTAAACTTCTTCCATTATAAGAGTTTCGATTTAACTACACCCTTTAAATTATATATGAAAGCTCGATTTGGTGTTAAAATTTCTTTACATATTTCATTAGGATGTTCAGCATCAAATTCAGAGAGACCACAGTTTTCACATTGTTGGGAAAGTTATGATTCCCAAACACGAGTAACAGTATTTTTATTTATAACAGTTTTGTTTTATTTATTTTGACTCAGACAACAGTTTGCTTCATATTAGCATTGATTGATTTGTTATTTACAGTTTTGTATCTGGATAGATTGCCACCATGGTTAGCTGTTATCATTTCCGCTGCTGTTGGTATCATTGTTGGTGTCATCATTCATTTTTTGATTGTCGGGACTAAAAAGAAACAAGGTAAATTATAATTGTTTGGGGCAATATAACTGTAAACCACGTTGTTTAGGAGAGTGCTTTTAGAGAAAAAAAATACCACCATGCAAGCAATGAGCTGTTTCTGTTCTTTTGGAAGCAGAACTAAGAAACAGCTTAATTCAAAATGTCGCTTTTGAAAAATGTGGTTATTACTATATTGCTTCAAGCTTTCTAATGGAAGCAATTTCATTATAGCTAAATTTTGTACAAGCTAAATTTTCATTTGAACCTTATAAGGAAGCTCTTTAGTGCATACTTAAAAATATTTAAAAAGAATGCAGCTCACAAGCTTGTTATTAGATTTGTCAGTTTTAAAAATGAAAATTCAATAAAAAATATTACAAAATTTGAATTTCTATTGAAAAGATATTTCTTCGGCAAAAAGCTTGCATTTATAAGAGGTATGTTGTTCTTTTCTATTAAATTGCATTTACTATAAAAATTTGATTTTAAATTTTTTACGATAAATTTAATTATTGGATGCTTATGTTGGTTTACTTATTACGCTATGTTTATACATTAATTAATTCGTTTTTATTGAATTAACTATTCTGTACGATGTAAATGATATTTATGTATTTTAAACTTTCATGTATATTAACTTTTAATGTAATTACATTTCAAGTCTTGATTGAATTATTTTCTGTGAATGATTCTTTTTCCTAATTTTGAACATTCTTTTTCCCCCTATATTCTAGTTCCTATTGAGCAAGCACATGAAGAAATATCATTAGAAAACCCTATTTCTAAAGATGAAAATTTAAAGGTCAGTTATAGTTTTTATTAATTACATATACGCACAGAGATGTGGGAAGGGAAATTTTCCACTATTTTTCCGGAAAATTTTAAAAGCCAAAAAGGCAATATTTTCTGGTACAAAGACATATTAGTATTTTTCATATTTTCTATGTATTTGTGTTTTTCCAAGCTTCTAATTCTGATTTTACAATCCACATAAATAAAATTCAGTCTGAATTTGTTTTACTTGAAATTTGTCCCAGCATCATTTGCAACTCATAACGAGGGAATTGATAATTAAATAGCAGAAAAAGAATCACCCATTTGTTTTATTTGATAAACAAAATAATGAGGTACTGGCTGCTACAGTTATAAAGGATATTCCCCTCATGTAATGACTTTATATAGGAATGAAAAAAAAAATCTGTTATGTGATGTGATTAGCGATGACCATGTCAAGCTTTTAAATTCTGATTCTGAGCACGATCTAGTAAAGGTACATAGAATCGTTTCTTAGTAGCTGCAATTTTAATTTATTTTACTGACCTTGAAAACTAGGACATCAACATCCTTTACTCTTGGTGTTAATACTATTGGAAAAGTGTTAGTAGAAAAACTGCAATCAAAATCGCATTATTTTGCTTCTTTACCACAAATTCTTGATTCTATATATTGACCTTATCGCATTTTTAGCTTTTCTTGAAATGTGTCAGCATAAATTAAAAAAAAAATTTGTTTTCATTTTACTTTTTGCAGAGAATTTCCATTTCAGATATTCATAGATCAGTTTAATAAACAAAATATTTTGTCCAATATTTATTTATTTTTTGTTTTTTGGTGAGAAACATGCAGTTCTTTCTGTACATAATTTGTTTCCATTTTATACGCATTAGATATTCATAGATCAATTACGTATGTTGATAAATTCAATTTAGCTGTCCAATGTGATATTTTTTAATAACTGTAGCATTAATTACTCAATAATAGTTAATAAAGAATTAATATATTTTAAATTTTCAGATTTAAACGCAATTAAAAAATTTCAAATCGCGATTTCTATGCGTTGTTAATATTTTTTTCCCTTGTAGGAATGGGAGAAACTCTAAATAGCATCCCATTTAGTGTTGATGAAAATACTTCAGTTTTCTTTACTTATAACCTCTAATGAATGAGAGTAATTTTACAGTACCATGTTGATTTAATAGCTTAGAAAATTTTCTGTTTTAAAATTTTTCGGAAAACCCACATCTCTATAAACCCAATTTAACAAAACTCTACCCATAATGCAATTTTACACAGTTGAGAGACGACGACCATCCTGAAGTAAGAATACTTTTCAAAGGCTTGCAAATTATGACAGCTATTTTTGGATCATTTGCGCATGGAGGAAATGATGTTAGGTAAATATTCATTTATTTTATACTATTAGGTAATGATAACTTTAAGAGCACAAATATTAAAACGCGTTTTGACACCCCTTGGTGATCTTCATCAGAAGAATATTTATAAAAACATAAAAGCGTTTCGGTACTACATGGTGCATAATGAGCGGAGATATTTCCGTATCGTGATCTGTAGCAGAATAATCGCCAAATCTTGGCAACTTCCGGGCAAGTTCCGAAAGAAACTAAAAATAAAAAACAAAGAACTATCAGAAAGGGGCCAACTCAAAAGGTATAACTCTCAGCCACCCCTGGGCAAAAATTTTTTTTACGTGTTGTTACGTGTTTTTTTTTTTTTTTTTTTTTTAAATCTATTTATCTATTTATTTTTTTTAATCTATCAAAAATTACAAGTTTAAAATCTATTCGGCACCTTGGCGATTGTAGTTGGCGCGACAGATCACGATACGGAAGTATCCCCTAATGAACCATGTTTGTCACAGGAACGTTGTTTCTACTGTTGTTGTGAGCTTTAAACTTATTCTAGATTTCTTTCAGTAATGCTATTGCACCCTTGATCAGTCTGTGGCTACTTTACACCAAAGATACAAACGGCTCAACACCCGCCTGGTTGCTTATTTATGGTGGGTTTGGAATTAGTATCGGATTATGGGTTATGGGAAGAAAAGTCATTCAAACTATGGGACAAGATCTTACAAAAATAACTCCATTAAGGTAAGAATGACACAAATATTGTTTTTTTTTTCTCTTTTCACCTGTTTCACCATGATTGACTGCAACTGTTGAATTATTGTCAAACAAATTACACTGTGGTTATTCTTTTAATCAACTAGTAGGAAACAAAAAAATTTTCTTATCTTATACATTTTCATGGAAAATCTAGCAAAGTTGAAAATAAGAAAAATGACCTTTTATGAATGAAAAATGAATCAACAGATTTTCAAAGATGCATAAATATAAACATGGTCTTGCAAATGTTTAATATTTTATACATAGTGTTTTGTAAAAACCGCCTTTAATGTACATTTTAGAGTCCTTATAAAAAGTAAACAAATTATGGATTTCAATTAATATTTAAACAAAAAAATAATACTATCGAAACAAACCTGACGAATCACACTTAAAGAAGGCGAGTGTTCAAAACATCAAAACTTGTTTGATTGCAGGTTGTTTTTTTTATAACCGTCGTTGAACAGTCGACCCAATTTTCGGGTTTACCACTACTAGTGTTCATATCCGTAGCCTTGTAATTTTGAACCCAATCCAGAAGACAAAGGAACTCCTGAATTAAATATTGGGAGATATTTGCCTTCGTTTAGGACTTTTTGATGGAACTAACCTTCATTTGCGTTACATGGAGAGGAAGACCACGAGAACCTCCCACGGTTAGTCTGACGGCAAGGGGACTCTAACCCATGATCCGTCTACCACTGAGGATATTTCACGTCACACAGTGGTCGGTGCAAGCTGGATGTGGAATTAGTACCGACCAGTCATCGTCGGGATCGAACCCCGGTTCACCTCATTGGAAGGCGAACTCTCCATCCCCTGAGCCATCGCGGCTTTTGATTGCAGGTTGAAACTTGAAGGCATTTCTATTAATTCTCTTTCAACTCTACCGTTTTCTCCTGAAACCAAATAGGTTTAGGAATTTTGCACATTTGCCTTCCTCAATTTGTCCGCTTTTTATAGTGTTTTTGTTTTTTCCTTGCTTAAATATTACGTTAAAATCCCTCTTAACGTTTAAAGGGAGGGTATACTTTCTTTTTGTCTCCATTTTTATTAAGATTTATTAATAGCAGTCAATACGAAAACTTTCTACATTTTCTATTAATAATCTGTTCTGTAGGGCAAAAGAGTTTTACCAGATTGTAAGTCAATGCACCGTCTGATGGGAAAGTGCAGTTTAAAATTATGAAAGACAGAAGATAAAATTTGATCAACAACAATCAAATCATCCGAAGTTGTCGAAGTTATAATGTTTTTCCTCAATAATTTTTCTTTCTATTCACTGAAAAATGATTCTAAATATTTTTATTTGCATGCTTATTTTTTTCTTTTTTTTTTCTTTAATAAACTTACAGTATACAGGAGTTAGCAGATTTATGATTTACCTATTAATAAAACTTACACATCTACTTTAAATATATAAAAAATTTCCATTTTTGTTCATCTCTTTATCAATCAATTCTTAGAAACAGTTATAATACCTTGTTTTAACTACGGAGATTAAGAAAGATTAAACTCGCTAGTTGAATAAGGTATTATAGCTTAATCAGCTAGTGAAAACAAAATATAAGAAACTTTAATATCACAGTCCAAAATTCAAATGTTATTGTTGTCGTCAGCCATTAAGGCAGAGGTGGCTCCCTCAATAGCCAATAATTCGACTTCTGCCACATTCATACGTGACACCCGTTTATAGGGCGGACCCATTCATACATCCATTCATTCATTCGTCCACAGATCGTAATTTTGGCCTGAACCAGAGAACGATCAATCTCCAATACAGTACCCCCAAACACATTGATTTGTTATGGGAACATGGACTTCGTGACCCTACATATTTAAAATGCACCAGTCACCCTTTTACTACACGGGGATTTTTGGTCGGCGAGATTCGAAATCTAGTTCTCGCAAACGTGAGTCCAGCGCCCAACCATCTAGGCTATCCCGGCCTTCAAAAATCTAATTATAAAGGTATATAAATGACTTATTATCTTAAGCTAGCACAACTGCTTTCAAACAAGTATATAAGCAAAGCTAGTCTTTAGGTTGTTAGAATTATGATCGCATTCTTTTTTTAATAAAAAATGGTTAAGATTATAAAGGGAAAACTAGAAATATGTCTATTAAAGTTCTGAAGCCACGCTCCGTCCTACCAAATATAAAAGAATGTCGTATTTTGACCCCACTACACCCCTATTAATAATATATATATATTTATTTTACAGTGGCTTTACTATTGAAATTGGAGCTACAGCAACTGTCTTGTTGGCTTCTAAAATAGGAATTCCGATCAGTACGACTCACTGCAAAGTTGGCTCAATTGTATTTGTTGGAATGACCCGTAGTACAAATGATGTTGATTTTAAATTGTTCAAAAATATTATTTTAGCTTGGTTGGTAACTTTACCATTTACTGGCGTCATATCTGGTCTCACAATGCTTGTTTTATATTCCACTACAATTTCTTAACTAACATTTTCCTTATAAATTTTAAGCCTATCATTTTTCTCATTTTATAATAAAAGTTACATATTTTTTGTAGTATTTTTATTATAACTTCTTCAAAAATAGTTTCATTTGTGTTATACTTACCATATATCACGTAGATTTTACTAATTTTTAGATAGTAATAAAAATTTATTATGACAGTCTCTCATGAACATAGTCTCTCACGCCTAAACACTAGTATGCAAGGGCAATAAACATTTTGCATTATTTTATTTTTACTGTATTTCCTCACATATTAAACATTCACGATAAATATTACTATAGAAGATGATTAATTTACACTGCATGGAATAGCACATCCTCCAAACATACCAGATATATCTCAAACCTATCCTGTTATGACAAATCAGGAAAAAACTTTGAGGATCTTTTGTAGTATTGGTCATAAATGTGTAAGTTGAAGAAAAACAGTAAAAATAAAATGATTTTTGTTCCCTTCTATATTACCTATAATTTGCAGCTCTAGCGGCTTTGAATATAGTTTACGACCTCGTGTTACTTAGGGATATTTAATTCTATTCGTATGCTTAATTTACCTTTTTATTTTGACCCATCTCTTTTGAAACAACCAGTAATCACTAGAGCCCATGACCTAAATATTCCTTGAAAATATCCTTAAAAATAGCAAAAAATGCCCTTAAAATATCAGTGTCCTTAAAATAAAAATAGCGTCCTGTAATTAGAAACTTTGTACAGGGTTTCAATATGAAAATCGTCAATGTAGTCATCAAACGTCAATGTGTTATCACATTAATTTTTCAGCAATAATATGAACATTGTCTCAATAAATAAAATGTGATAGTATATTTAAGAAAAACGAATAACTTTTCTTAAAAGCTACTACTTTATTTAAAAAAAAAAATTAATGTGCGTTGATATTCTATTAAAATACAAACTGAATGCTTACAATATTATGGTCTTTATCTTCATCCTCTTCTTTGCCTATAATGTTATTTGAAAATTTGTTATTACCGTGGTGAAAACAATTGAAGAGGCTGGCAAATGTTTTTCTTTTGCAATTAAAAAAACTAACAAAGTAAATAAAACAAAACCTGACCAAAATATCCGATATAAGCGAAGCAAACAAATGAACACATTCTGTACCCTACCCTAAATAAATATACTAGTCACTTGTCCAGCACAGCAGCTGACCGACACCCTATCAGTCCAAGACACCCTTGAGCTTAAGGATTGTAGTTTAAGCTGGTCTTCGAGCTACAATTGAGCATCCATTAACGTACCATAAGTGTTCGATTTAATTAAGGTCTAAGGACATTGCATTTAATCGCTGAATATCATCCGATCGGAAATATTCGTTTAAAACCAGAGCCCTGTGTGGACGGGCGTTAACGTCCATAATGATGAAATTTGGTTCATACTCTCCTCAGAAAAGTCTCACATAGACTCTCGTCCTGTACCGCTAACATGTCAGAGTACTTCTATTGGACACATGCCCAAACCATCAGAAAACCTCGTCCATAGTAATTCTTTTTGAGAATGTATCGCGACTCATTGCTTAAGAGAGCACGCCCTCAATAAGCTTCTGTCAAAGACAAGTGTTTTCGCCACAATGCTAAACGGTCCTTTTCGTGGTTGACAGTCTAAGGGAGGCAAGCTACAGGGCGCCTAGCGTACAGGCTTCCTGCTTTATGTCTTTGGGCGACTGTTTTTCGTGAAATGAATGTGCCTGTTGCAATATGCTGGTAGAGAGAAAATTGTGTCGCTGTCGCGGACCTCTCCCTTTTGGCTAGTTGTCTCAAATAACAGCCGATATTGTTGCCCTTTTGTAGCTTTGACCAAGTCAGCCTCCTCCTTTCTCTCTAAACTGTTTTCACAGACACCACACTTAGGAGCTCACCACACTTCGCGATGCAGCATGCCCATGCGTGACAGGTGTGTTCGTGAAAAGCTTAACTATCATCTGATACCTTATTTCCGAAAAGGCGTTACTAATTTTGTACTTTAAAAAAAAAAAAAAAAAAAACGTTCCTCCTTTTCTTTTCATCTGTGTAGTTTCAAACTCGCTATTGAATTCGTGGCTCAGGGGATAGAGCGCTCGCCTCCCAATGAGGTGAACCGAGTTCGAATCCCGGCGAAGGCTGGTTTACTCGAATTCCGCAACCGGCTCACACCGACCACAGTGCTGACGTGAAATATCCTCCGTGGTAGACGGATCATGGTTTAGAGTCCTCTTGCCGTCAGGCTAACTGAGGGAGGTTTCCTCTCCATGTATCGCAAATGCAGGTTAGTTCCATCAAAAAGTTCTCCACGAAGGCAAATTTCTCCCTATACTTGATCCAGGAGTTCCCTTGTCTTCTGGATCGTGCTCAAAATTACAAGTCTACGGAGTTAACATTAGTAGCCGTAAACTGAAAATTCGGTCGGCTGTTCAACAACGGTTATAAAAAGAAATTTAAAAAAATGAAGTGGTATTTTAAAGTAGCAGTTTCTAAACTCGTTGCGGCACCAAACATTATTAAAGAGCCACGCTGAAACCAGGAATGGCAAGTTGGAAGTATTAAATTTTTAAACAACTTTTAATTTAATCTAGCTCCAAGACACAAGTCATTTTTAAATAAGTGAAAATAAAAAAGTAAAAGTCAGAAAGCGAAAATCAGGAAGAAAAATAAGTTTAATGAATATCTTAGAAATTAAAACAACTAGTTTTTTTTTTTTCAATGTTTTACATAACTTTAGAGCTTCATTTTAAACTCACACATATAAAAAGTTTTTAAAATATATTAATCAAATTATATTTTGTATTGTTTCATAACAAATCATACAATATATTCACAATTACAAATAGTACACTAATTTTCATAACCAAATGCTGAATGAGATTGTGTGAATGAGTTTCGAGAGGAATTCTGGTAGCCCTTGAAACTTTTTGATAAAAAAAATAAATAATTAAAATAAATAAATAATTAAAATAAATTAATAAATAAAATGGAACATTATTATCCCCCCAAAAAATCTTAAAAGAATAGCGAGTACTGAATTTCATTAAAAGCAAGGTTTAAAATCACAAATGGTAAAATTTTATTTAAAACCTATTCAAGTTTTGGTGTCACAACGGTACACTTTCATCTTAAAGATAAATGATAAAAAAGCAGGAATTAATCCGACAGAGGTAACGTCCTACTAGAGATAAAAATACGGTTAAAAGATTAAATGAGAGAAAATAAAAAAAAATTAAAGATTTAAAAATTTTTGACGAAAATGTTGTAGCAGCATGAGTTAACAAAAAAGTTTTTGTTTTTGATGTAGAAACGCTTCCAAAAATCCAGGTCAATAAATGAAACATGGGTGACATGCGGTGAAGATATATCGAACCTATGGCCTTTTGTTTAAATGTTAGCGATGTATGAATTGTGAAGTTCTTGGTTCTTGGCGTTGCCTTGATGTTCTTTGAGCCTATGTTTAGATGTTCGTTTAGGTTGTCTTATGTATGGCAATCCAAATTGAAATGAAATTTTGTATAATTTCTAGTTGTTAACGCATTTAATGGGTTGTTTGATGTTCAAGAAAGTGATTTTGATGTTCGGAGAAAGGATAATAAAGATAATTTGAGACTCTTAGATAATCCCTTTCACAAAGATAATACTTTACTTTAGATAATTGGTTTTCTAATTTTCGAACCTCAGAAACAATTGAATGCATTAGCTGGGTGTGTTATTTGAGTGGAAATTGCTGGGTAATTCAATTAAAAAAAGGGAGAGTATTGTTAACTCAAAAAAAAAACAATTAAGTACCTCCATAAAAAATTTAGCACGTAGATCTTTAGTACATTTGTTGCCGCAATATATCCAGGAAACGAACATGAAAAGTTGTAAACTCTAAAAAAAAGGATGAAAAAAAAACAACATACCTCTTGACAAAAATACAAGAAAAACAAACTTGTGGTAGTAATAGTAAAGTTCCTTTTATTGTATCAGGTGGAGCACATAAAATCAGGAGAAGTGGTGATCGGAGGTGGAGAGGGAGAACTAAGGAATTTCATCAAAATAAACAAGAAAGTTTCAATCAGCTCCTCAGGAGAAGTTGCGAACAAATTAGCCCGAATACCAATTGACGTCATTATTTCCCAGCTTGCACAGGGAAGGAGAGAATTTAACTAGAGAAACAGGCTTCGACCAGAGCGTGGATTTTGACGATGATTTTTTATACACACCCGACTGCCATCCAGAGGGGTAAACGATGCCTGGAACATACTGGTTCTTCCTAAGTTCAAAACCAATGGCGATGATCCACTGGCGAAAACAAATCACCAACGAAGATTTGCCATTAAATAGCAGCAATAAAAGCAAAGCACCCTTGGGGGGTGGAAGAAAATAAAAATCCCCGTTGAGGGATCATAGTGTTGTCTAATCGGTCAAAATTTTGAAAGCAATGGCGAGTAAAAAACGACGCCATAAAAAAGGTGAAAGCCCCGTCTCTCAAAAAGGAGAGAACGGAGAAAAAAAAAGATATACGCCCTGCAAGGGAGCGGCGTGAAGTATGAGGGGATGAGAGTTTCGAATGTGTCGATTCAAAGAACTGGGCGGCTATTTATATCCTAGCCTAAAACATAGCAAGAATCATGCTTAAGCAGGGACTTGAAGTGAACTAAAAGAAATTTTAAAAGAAGTTACAATTTTAAACTACCCGCGACCACAACTGCACTGTTTTACGTGTGGAACATCAAAAGCAGCCGAAGGTCAAGGTTGTGAAGGACGAAGGACAGCAAGGCGTCAGAGATGAGGGGTTAGGGGTCGGCTTAATTTTTAGGTCACAATTTTGTAAAGATCCAAAATGAAGTGACACAATGTCGCATTATACCCACAGCCGGAGAAAAAAAATTTTGAAGAAATTTTTTTTTTTTTTTTTTTTTTTTTTAAATTAAAGGTAAAGCAAAAAATTAAAAGGAAAAGCCAAAAGTAATCGTAACTAAACTACCTCAAAAATTAATAAATTAACAACCTACCAGTCCAGATCACCAGTTCTCCACTTACAAATGGTCAGATGTTACATAAAATTACATTTCAATTATTTTGACAGTAATTTTGCCTACAATTAGGAATGAAGTGCTCTAGCATACAGTTACAACACGAAACACATATTAGCAGCTGTACATAGCTGATCTTGAGTAGTACAAATGAACAAAAAAGACAATCTTAATTGTTTGCTAAAAAATGACAAAAAAACAATCTTAATTGTTTGCTAGAAAATGACAAAAACAATCGTAAAATTGTTTGCTAGAAAATGACAAAAAAACAATCTTAATTGTTTGCTAGAAAATGACAAAAACAATCGTAAAATTGTTTGCTAGAAAATGACAAAAAAACAATCGTAATTGTTTGCTAGAAAATGACAAAAACAATCGTAAAATTTTTTGCTAGAAAATGACAAAAAAACAATCTTCACTCTAACTGAAGTAGAGAGAGCAAAAATTCATCTCCCTAGAAAAGAACATTAAGGAGGTAAAAATGTATAGTTGAGTATAAAAAATCTCACACAGTAAAATGTGTAAAAAAATTTGAGGTAAAAAAATTAACTCAAATGGTTCCTTGTAAGAAGGAATGAAAAAAAAATTTTGTATTTGTTTGCTGAAAGTTATTAGGAAAGAAATTAAAAAAATTGCAAACAAAAAGAAAAAAATCAGGCTACCTATGTAGATTGACAGTACTCCGAGCTTAAACGAATGAGAAAGAAATTTTTGTACAACAATTAATTGAAATTTCGAAAATAATTTTAAAATCAATCGTATACGACCGATAAATTGGTATTCCGAGTCCAAACGAGCATTTTAAACAAAAATATACCTGTATTGATTGAATTTTTGCTTGAGCTTAAAATTACTATGAATCAACAAAGATCCATACAACCTCCGAGTTAAAACGAAAAAATTTGTACATAAAAAATACTCTACAAATTCAAAGTTCCAAGTGAGATGCAAAACTGGAAAAAAATTATTAAATATTAAGGGTTTTAAAAAAATCCTATGAGCTTAAGATTAGATGAATGTTAAATTTTAAAGGCCTAGGCAAAAATATTAACTCTTACAAAAATATAAGTTAGAAATTACAACTTACGTATCACAGACATATTTCTCACTAAAAAATTTGATCATATAAAGTATGTTATAATCATAATCATCATAGTCCTAACAAAACTATGCATAACACACAAAATAACAATGCCTATAAACAAAATTTATAAACAATGTTCAAAAATGTTTATAAACACTACTTATAACCAATGCATAAAACAAAAATGCAAAAGAAAAAAAATACATAAATGCTTAATGAACATAAAAATTAAAAAAAATTAAAGTGCTTGCAAGCATACACAAATAAAATTAAAAAATCATCAACACTACAGATACACAAAATTTTGTATCTAAATACAGAGCTGTAGCCGTTTACTACAGTCTGAAAAATCCAAAAATTACAAATACAAAATGTTTTAATTCTAAAAATTCTTACACTATATTTTAAAGAATGTATTGCAGAATGCCGAATGAAATGGGTTCCAGAGAAATCAAACTTTAAAAAGTCGTATATTTCTGTTTTTTAGAACCACATTCACATTTTGTAATAAAGAATTACATTCTGTAAAATGGTGTAAAAATTTGCATACCTTACAATTCAAATTATTTTTAGACTATTATTAAACAAAATAAATAATTACTAACATTGGCATCTTTGGATAAACGAGTTTTATAATTGTACAAAAAAATGAATGGTTTGGTTTAAAAGAGATTTTAATATGATGGAAACCAAACTTTCGATAGCTCTCCTCGTTTAACTACTGACAACCATATTTTTTTGAATTGTGGTTACAGAGTCGTGGTGGCTCAGGAGAACTCTTCTCCCAATGAGATAAACCGGGTTGGAATCCCGACGATTGATTCGAATTTCACCCCCCCCCCCGCTCGCACCGATCCATTGATGACGTACAAATATCCTCTGCAGTAGACGGATCATGGGTTAGAGTCCCCTTGCCTTCAGGCTAGCCGTGGGACGTCTTCGTGGTTTTCCTCTCCATGTAAAGCAAATGCAGGTTTGTTTCATCAAGAAGTCCCCCAAGGAGGCAAAATATCTCCCAATAATTGATCCTGGAGTTCCCTTGTCTTCTGGATTGGGTTCAAAATGACAAGGCTACTTCCTTGAACATTAGTAGTCGTAAATCCGAAATTGGGTCGGCTGCTCAACGACGGTTATAAAATAAAATAAAATTGTGGTTATCACGCCTGCCCAGTATTTTGTTAGCTGGAAAACACCTGCAAAAAAACTATATGATATATTCAATTTTTCATAAAGGCTTTAAACTATTGAAGTATTTACAGGGACAATGTAAGAAACAAGAAAAACATTATCAATGTTTTAAACATGAGAAATCAATAATAGAAGTATTATTATTTTCTGAAATAACACCAGATAGAAAAATATAACAAAAAGTCGCGATCCAGATGCAAGAAACTTTTAACCATTTTGTACGGATAATACAATAATAATAATTAGAATATGGTTTTTATAAATTACTTTATTCTTCATATTTGTGTTGATTAAAAAACATAAATGATTAATACTTATGAGCGATTTAATTTTTTGAGTATTGGCCAGCGTTTTCTAAGTTCTGACCACTGTGCTTCGTTCTTTGTGAGGCTCTGGGCAAATGCCCCAATTTCTTTACCCTTTCGAAGGCTTTGCTTGCTATTTTGTAACAAATTTGTATTTTTGAAAAGGGGATATAATTCATAATGCAAAAATACATTTGAACCCCCGTTTGCAATAAAATCCTAGCTACGGCCCAACAGACATAATTTATGATTCCAATTATGCGGCTCTTTAATACAACGAAAGCCTTTGTTGCTGTTCTTTGTGTTCAATCAATGATAAGTGTAGAGGGCGCTTTAGAAAATGTGACGTCACATTTACTAAAGATAGGAAAGAGAAGCAGCAATGGGGAAAAAGAATATGAAGGTAAGGATATATTTTCGATTCGAATTTCTTAAAGAATCATTTTGATTTGATGTAAACATCTCAATTATTTTCAAGCATAAAACTTAGCAAATGTAAATGCTTGCAAATTTTCTGATAATAATTAGCGCAAGAATTTATTAATATGTGTTTAAATTTTAAATTATGAAATCGAAAATCTTCTAAATTATATAGATATTCTAAGAATTTGATCTTAATAAATTTTTGGAACTCCTAAAAATTCTACACCATTATGAATATTTTAATGAGTTATTCAGCTGACTAGATAAAACGTCACACGATAACACGTAAGAGATTTTTAAAAATTAATTAATTTTAATTATACAAACTGTTTTTTTTATAAACTTTTGTAGTTTTCAATGTTAACAAAATTTTTGAAATATTTCCTGTTTCTTCTCCCCATGTTATTCAACAAGAAACATAAGTATACAAGCTTGCTGATATATTTAATAATATTTGCTGATAATTAATATTTATGTTTATTATTATTTAATATAATTTGTCCATTTACGTATATGAAAATTAAATAAATTGTGATAAAGTTATTTAACTAAATATCCAATTACATTTTTGTTTGGATTAATAAAGAATGTGTTCAGTAATCACTAATCTGTAAAAAATATTTTTAGAATCTTTGTTAAAAATGAACTTACAAAATGGGATTTGTGAATTACTAATTAAACAAAATAAAAACATGTTACATAAAACTTTTGAAGAATCACTATTGAAGAAGGCACTATTAAACATTTCAAAACCAGTTTGTTTGCCGTATGCAACTTAAAAATATTTCTACTCATCAGCTTTTACCCCTTTTAGAGTTATCAGATTTTAAATTTTATCAGATTTTAAAAGTTTTTAATCTTCCTAGTTAATAACTCGTCAGGTATTAATTAAGTTTTTTATTTTTAACTTCACCAATAATTAGTGTAATATTTCGATTTTATTTCTGATCATGATTCTAAAAATTTACAATTAGAGTAGAGCTGTTCTGTATAAAAATGACATACGAAAATGTAGGAAATAAAAATTCTTTAAAAATCTTTTAATTTAACTTTTGTTTTAGATATGTAGGTTTAAACTTACTAAAAAATACTGAATGCATTGAACTAAAATGTAGCTTTTGAAATTTTATGCTTTTAATTTTTAGTACTAATAAGTTCATTTTAAAAATATTCAGTTCAATATTTAGTTCAGTTTTCCTCTGGAAGTATGAAGGATTTCATGTCCTTCGGTTTACCAGGTCGAAGGTTCGGTACTTCGGTTGAGGATGTATTGACAATGTCAACCTTCGTCTATGTTAAAGATACCCCTATCGTCTATGTTAAAGCTATAGATGATAAAGATATTTTATTTTATAATCGTCGTTGAACAGCCGACCCAATTTTTGGGTTTACGACTACTAATGTTCAACTCCGTAGCCTTGTAATTTTGAACCCAATCCAGAAGACAAGGGAACTTGGATCAAGTATTGGGAGAAATTTTGCCTTTGTGGAGGACTTTTTGATGGATCTATTGATAGATCTTGTGTTACATGGAGAGGAAGACCATGATAACAGAACATGGTTTGCCTGTAAGGGGACTCTAACCCATGATCCATCTACCACTGAGGATATTTATTTTTTAAGAACATTCATAGAAATTTTTAGGTCTTAAAAAATCCGGGCTCTACTTATCACACATAAATTTTTCAGTAGTGCCCATATCTTCTATAAAAAAAATAAAAAAATTAATGAAAAAAAAAAAAAAATAAGAAGAAGAAAAATATATGCTTTCCTCACAAATAAATTTTCTTCTCGATATAATAATAATGTGGGGCCGTCGTCGAAAAGCGGACACCGGATTTTCTATTTCGAAGTGTGAGCCGACAATATTTTCAATCAAATTAAATAGAAAAAAAATTATGTTAAATATTGCTAGTAGAAATTATTGCATTACAAAACTTGGAGGAATTTAAAATTTAAGAATCGTAATTATATTCAGTAAAAAATTGTAAAAATATAATTTTACGAATGACTTTTAACAACACTTCAAGTTTCGGAATAAAACAAAATTCGGCTTTAAAAAAACAAATTTTATTTCTTAATTCATTTTATTTTCTGTTTAATTTATTATCTCTATTGGACAGCTTATTTTTCATTAAATTGTGAAGAAAAGCCTGTATTTTTTATTACATTATTATATATAAGGAACAAATCATATAGATTTTTCAAACCAATCTAAGACCATTTATTTTAAAACCACTAGAAATTTAAAATTATTTGCATATAAAGTTTTCATCATTTTCTTAAGCAACCATTATTCTTAAAGAAAATTGGAGCTTTATGTACAGGGAAAAAACATCTTAAATGACTTTTGATCTAAAGATCGGATTTTCCCGTACTAGGACAAATTTGGTTGGACAGTTCTGTAGAAATCTAAGTTTAAGTTGTTGTTGTAATTCATTTACGTCGCACTAGAGCTGCACAATGGGCTATTGGCGACGATCTGGTAAACATCCCTGAGGATGATCCAAAGACATGCCATCACAATTTTGATCCTCTGCAAAGGGGATAGCACTCCCGCTTCGGTAGCCCGAAAACCTGCACGCGAAGTCGAGCACTTTACGATTGAACAGTATAGTGAGGATCAATACCGCACACCTAAGTTTAAGAAAGTCATATTTAAAGTTCGATTTCTCAGAAACTATTCGACCGATTATGCTTAAATTTTATATTTTGTCATAGGAAGTTACATGCAAAATTAGTATACTTTAAAATTCAAAATGTTTTAGAATATTATTAAATAAAATAATAAAAGAAATAATTATTAAAAATAATTTTTTTGCCTGTAATTATTTTTGATAAAGAAATTTTAAAATTGCGCTCTCAATTCACCTAAAAAGCTCTCGAGATATAATGCAAGAAGTAAAATTAACTCTCCTTTTACCAAACTATGTTTCTCAGATTTGGAGATTATGTTTATTCAGAGGAATAACTTAATATATCCTTTGCACCCAAATATTAAGTTTCAACCGCTCTTCTGATCAACCATATTTTCGAGGCTAGAAAAGAGTCAGGATAATTACATTTTTGTGTCTCATTTCGTAATTTAAAATATTGTCTGCACTAACCGATCAATAGAACAAAAGTTATTTAGGGTGGGTTTTTTTTTTCGCTCTGCGTATTATCACAATTGACTAACACATAGAATTGTCCTAGTCTGAAAAATTTGGCTAACACATTCAAACTGTGCTAATTTAAGCAAAATAATTTCTTTCACCCATTTAAAATTTGATAAAAGGAATCAATTTTCTCAGGATAATAATTTTTGCAATAATAATAATAACACCAGCGCACACCCCTGAATTCGATCCTTTTGGACCCTATTAATCAACAGTTGTACCCAGAAACTTTATTTGAAGGTAAAAATTACAATACGGCTATATTACGATTTTACATATAACATAGGATATGAAATGAATATTGCATTCCATGGGTAATGCATGGTATAAATTTATAAAATAAAGTGAATACAACATGAAGATATGGAAACATTAAAGTAGATACATAAAGATGATTGATTTGATATTATGACTGACATTAAGCTGATCTTTTATAAAATAGTAACATATTTATATGAAATGTAAAAATAAGGTTTCTCTGATAGAATTAGTAATCATAGTAAAATATGTCTTTGTAATTAAAATATATTTACATAATTAAATTTTCAACGCCAATAACACAAAAATGTCGTTGGCTCACATTTAACTTTAAGGATTTAAGAATTGAAGTGGAAAACAGTGATATTGTATTGCAATGTATGACAGCACTTTAAAGACATAAAAATATTCAAAAACAATATCTAAAATTATATCAAGACATTAAATGATGAGACTATACAACATGAATGTAGGAAAATATAGTGTAGATCAAATATAATGATTAATTAGACAATTTTATTGAAAAATTTGTTAAGCGTATATATAGTAGAAGATTACAAGCATGAAAAATGAAATATGTTTTCTTGCAAAATACTATAAGTTTACATAAATGTTTATACAAGTTTAATATTTACGTAATTGATACAAATGTGCAACCTTAAAAGTAACATATTTAGTAGCTCATGATTAATTGTAATATTGTTAAAAATTAAGAATAGAAATTTTCATTCAATAAGAGTTTTTTTTTTTTTTTACAAGGTCAAGGATAGAAGGACAGATTAAATGATAATATTTAGAATGGATGCAGTTAAACTAAATAACATTTTAAACAAAAAGAAAACATGATTTATGAGATTTAAACTTGAATCAAAACTGTTTCAATGTAATTTTTTGCTGTTTGAAAATTAAAATAACCAATGAGTGATTTAGTTCTCCGGTATGATAAAAATGAATATTGAAAGACTTCCTCATAACCAAGAAGATTTTCGTTGTTTGCAGTTAGGTTTATGAAGTTTCTAACTATATTCGTGATTGTCTTTGTTTTGATTATGGATTTTTTCACATAAGTAAAGCCTTTGATGGAAGTTCGGATGGTATGATTTAGCCTAAGGATATCCCGTTGCTTAGTGGATGGGTGTTCCCGTCTTTTCGTAGGCACTGCTGCTCTGATTCCAAAACGATGAAGTTAGCTACGGAAGGGATATGACTTCCATAATGAACTGCAGTATTTCACGTGGCCATTTGTGGTCAATATACCCCATTGTGGGGATGATCTGGTGCACCAATTTATCGTATTTTTCTTTATTTCATATTTCTTGCCACTTTACCTTTGTTGTTATCTGGAGAACTTTATTAACATAAAGAGGGGGGGGGACTTAACTCAAACGATTGAGTCTGCTGATTTCGCTTTTTCTTTAGCTAGTTCGTCAACTCATTTCGTAGGGTTCCTGCATGTGTTTATGCCCTCTGCAATTTGGTGGTATTTGTTTTGGAAAACGCCGGTTGTGTCGGGCTTCTGTTGCTGTAGATTGCTATAGCTAGTAAATTCGAAACACTATCACTCCAAACCGCAGCTTTTACTTTTCTTGTTATTGTGCATTTTATGGCTTCGTCAATGACACTCCATCCTTCATCTCCAGAAAAGCTGCAAATGTTTCGCTATTTATTTTTAATCCATTTGGCAGTGTTGAGTTGAATTATCTTTATTTTGTTCTTCATTGCAAATTTTCTTGTTAGATAATCTAATTTAGTTCTTCTAAATCGATGCACCCACATTAAAAATCTGGAAGCATTAGATATTGCTCAAAAAATCTGGAGTAATTAGGCTCCCGAAAATCAAGAGTTCATAACGTTTTTAAATATTTTATTGACTTTCATTTAAGTGATACTTTATTTCTACCAGCTTCTTCATAGCAACTTACTGACCCAATGAAAAGGACCCTTCCTAACGGCAAAGACACTTAGTTTCCGAACATTTTATGTTTATAACGTTTCTGATATAGGATATGCGTAGTATTGAATGTAATAAAATATACAAAGAACATGTATTGAAGGTAATAACTTAAATAAGCTATAAAATTGGTAAATTTGTCCTCGACATCAATTGCCCAATATAAGCGGCTTAATGATAGTAATCTTGCCTCACATGATTTGTAATAATCGGAGAAGCGGCTATTAACTCGGTCACACGCATATTTGACGGAAATCTCCGTTTGCTCAAAAGTGCCCGTATTGTGGCATAGCAATGCGAATATTTACAGATTGATATAAATAAAAATTTAATTTGTAATAAATAAAAATTAAGTACATTTTAAATAAATTTTCAAAAACAATGTAGTTTGTAAAGTTTTATATCATGTTTTACACTGTCAGTCACCTGTGACTGTAAATACAATACTCTCGTATGCGCACTCTTAGTACGTATACTGTCGGCGTATGCAGGCCGTGAGGAGAAACGCTTCCATCTCTGTCTGCCGGTCATTGAAAGGGTTAAATTAAAGCAAAACAAAATAGCAATGAAAATGCATTAAAAACGAATGTAGTGAACAATATTTATGGAAAGTTTAACAAAAAAATAATGTTTTGAGATTTTTTTAAAAAATTATTTTGTTGAATTTTGTGCAAACTCTTGTAGCTTTACCCTAACAATGCCTCTTATTTTGATTTCAGGTTCATTCAAAATGATAAAAAGAATGTGGGAATGTAGTTATAGTATAAAGTATATTTCACAAGTGGTATTATGTTTAAATTTTTAATTGAAATTTTTTCCAGAGTCAAAATCATTATGTTATTTTGTTATTATGTTATTTAATTGAATTTTGTGAGGAAAACAATTATACAGTGATAAAGTAAACATTATGCGAGAGTAACTCTTTAAAAATGGCTCGTCGTTATAGAACAAAAGTCTTAAAATTTATTTTGACTATATGTGTATTTTGTGGTGTGTTTTTTCTTAAAACTGCAAGGACACCAATAGAACTTGTTAATTCTTCCATCTTGCCTCAAATAAAGGTAAGTGTGTTTCTCTTATATTAAATTTATTCTTAATATTGTATATTTATAGTGAATTGAAACATTTGATATTATTTAACTCCTATTGCTTTTCCTTTAAAATCTTTCAAATAATTAACACAAAAGAATTTTAGGTGCTTTCTGTCTATTAGAAACACATCTGTTCCGAGAATATAGCGGCTGGTTCTATAATCATGGAATGAACTTAGTGGGATGATTAGCGTGCTAAAATATAACAAATTACGAACTAATACGAAGTAAATACACTTCATTAGCCACATTTTATTAAGAAAAGTGTCACGTGACTGTTTATTTTATGAAAAAAAAAAATTTTTGGGAACTTATTTCAGATAATAGTAACAAAATTATGCAATTTGAAACAAAGATAAACTTATGTCAAACATTAACTTTTAAAAGATTTTGGTTTGGTTGTTATCCCTTCGAGACAGATTGTGTCCCTTTTATATATTTTTTATGACTCTCTAATTAAAAGCAAATATATTTCGGCATTTTTTTAAGTATTAAAAACAATCTAAAATTTACTAAAAAAATCTCCTAGCTTATCGAAATTATATTTAAAAAAAAGAAATCCAAGATAAGTAGTTCGAAAAAATAATTTTTTTTTCTCCATTCATATTCAACGATTTATTAATTCATTTTGTAAATTATAAACATTTCAATAAAGAATAACTATTTCTCTTTGATCTAAATAACTGCAAATAATTGAAAATTAGAAAAATTATTGTTTGGAAGTGAGCCGTGCTGTATGGAAGATTTTACCTTTAACGCAGAAAAATATACCGGTGTTTCATGCTATATTTCATAACCATAAATTATTAAAATCCAAAATAAAATAAATATTTTCCACCTGTAATGACCAAGATTAATACAAAATAATGAAAAAAGTACAAAAAATATGTTTAAAAATTCCGCATCAAAGAGTTAACGTGGCATTAGAGTCACAGTTACATCTACGTTTGACCAACTACGTTAGGTCCCGCAGTGGACTGATCGTTAAGACACGGTTCCCAGCAGATCACCGAAGTCAAGCATCACTGGCTGCGGTCAGTGTGCGGGTGGGTGACCACTTGGATCATTCTGTGTAGGGACCGAGGGTGTGCGGTATTGGTCCTCGTTAAACTGTTCTACCGTAAAGTGCCCGACTTCGCGTGCAGGTCGTTGGGCTACCGAAGCAGGGGTGCCATCCCCTCTGCAGAGGATCAAAATTGTGATGGCATATCTTCGGATCTTCCTCAGGGATGTTTCCCAGACCGTCGCCAATAGCCCATTGTGCAGCTCTAGTGCGACGTAAATAAAACTACAACTACAACCAACTACGTTAGACAACAACCAGTTAGAGCGACGATCAGGAATTCTTCCTCAGTGATGATTCGAAGACAATACTGCCGGTAACAGAAATCAATAACACACGATCAAAGAAATTTAGTAGGATCAAAGAACTTGGCTTAGCACAGGGAATCGAACCCTAGATCAAGCAGTGCTAAGCAAACCCACTACATCGACTGCAACGTAAATGAATATTACAAAGAAATAATCTGGAGAAACTGATATACACATTTTAATTGTATAATGTTTATTCCACAACTCATGCCATAATTCTGACACGCTGCCTAGTTTTGAAATTAAATTTGTGCGAACTTCAAAACTACAAAATCGCGCGTTACATGTGTCTTACGCGCGAGTTTCAAAACTATTAATCAAATAACCATAGAGACCAGACAATCAAAATTCTTAGAAAATTCTTAAAAGTACAAAAACCATAAAAGAGTCGCGATGGCTCAGGGGAAAGAGCGTTCGCCTTCCAATGAGGTGAACCGGGTTCGAATCCAGCGACGGCTGGTCGATACGAATCTGCATCCGGCTTGCACCGACCACAGTGCTGACGTGAAATATCCTCAGTAGTACAAGGATCATGGGTTAGAGTCCCTTTGCCATGAGGCTAACCGTGGGAAGTTCTCGTGGTCTTCCTCTCCATGTAACGCAAATGCGGGTTAGTTCTACCAAAAAGTCCTCCACAAAGGCAAATTTCTCCTAATACTTGATCCAGGAGTTATCATATCTTCTGGATTGAGTTCAAGTTTGCAAGGTCATTGAGTTGAGTATTAGTAGTCATAAACCCAAAAAATTGGGATGACTGTTCAACGACAGTTATAAAATATATTATAAAGAAATGGAAAATTATCCCTTCCTCCTAAATAATACCTTAGACTACCAATTACGAGTAGTAGCTACCAGTGTCAAAGAATACTTCAAATAGTTGTAAGCGCAGCCCCAAGGCTACTGGTTTAATTTATTTTTTGGAAAAAATCAGTTTTTATTTAAGTCTCTATTTTAATGTTTTTTAAAATATATATTAAATTTGTGTTTTACAACATACCGGAAAAAAAATTTATATTAATTTAAAAAATATTAGTACAGATTATTCAAATGATGAAAACAGCAACCAATTAAAAACATTTAAACTAAATATAATTAATTATATATTTGTAGAATTTCAAAAATTTTATTAATAGAAGATGAGTAACTAACAATAACAACATAATGTAACTTAGTTTAAAAACTCAATGATAACTTGAATATAGAAAGTGTTAAGTCTGAGTATTTAAATCTGGACACAAAGACACGAAATGCATGTTTACGAAAGTAGACGACTCAAAATGCTTGTTTACCAGAGTAGACAGCTCAAAATGTGTACTTACGAAAGAGGGCAGCTCAAAATGTGTATTTACGAAAGAGGGCAGCTCAAAATGTGTATTTACGAAAGTGGACAGCTCAAAATTATGCTTCCGAAAGTGGACAGCTTAAAATACGTGTTAACGAAATGGAAAGCTCAAAATAAGTGTTAACGGAAATGGACAGCTTCAAATGCTGCACCCAGAAGACTTTGCCCCGTAATGAAATGTAAAGTGGGATTTTTACAGACCAATCCCTAATTATCATCTCAAGTGACTAAGAATTTAAATATTTAGTAATACAAGATTAATTACTTAGGGAACATAAAATTGTATTTTGAAACTTCCAGAGATTCAAAAATATAACTTTTACAATCGGTTAGAAATTAATTTTAAAATAGATATTTTCATACTCAAACAGTAGTTAAGTTTTGTTCCGTGATTACCTTCTGAAATCTTTTGCGTGCATGCTGAAAATACTGAAACCAAAATACTAGAAATAAAGTTCAAATTTTATTTTTAATAGTCAATACTCTTACACATTAAAAAGTTGGTAAAAGTATAAATTGTGCCATCTTGGTTATACTCATTAAGTTTTTACTTTTAAATACGAGTGAGTTATAAAAATGTATGGTGTTATTTTACAATGCTAGAGTTTTTTTTTTTTTTTTTTTCTTTTAAGGGAAGCAAAAGGTGAGAACTTAAAAATCACTTTAAATCTAATCATGTTTTGTATAAGAAACCTTTAACTGTGTAGAACATGCCCGAAATTTCATCTTCTCTGAATTAAAATTTCGAAATATGTTGGATAACTCAGAAATTGCTCTTTGAAAGTTAAGTAAAACCCATTTAAGTTTTTCGTGGGGAATAAAGAAAAAATTTCTGAGTAGGCTACATTTTCTAATAACTCATGACTTATATACATAAGTTCTTGTTCACGTCGTAATATCATTATATTGAGCTATTTTCATTGAAATTTGACTTTCATATTATCTTGCTTAAACATTAATTACGTACTACACCATAAAACTTCTACAATACCGTAGCTTTTTAATCTATCTGTCCCGTTTCATTCTCTACTTTTTCCGCAGCACATTTTTCTAAAAAAGGTGTGAAGATAAAAACTGCTCGCATATACTAATGACCACCTAAAGCTTTTTCCAAGAATATTCTGGCTTTTTCACAACTAATTTTATTTCTAAGCCCTTTTATATAATTTCAGACGATTTTCCATGATTTAGAATAAAAATTGGCAGTCTGAAAACTTTCACTGAAAAATAGTTCAAAATTTCTTGTATAAATTCTAGTAATAGAAGAGAAAATAGTAACGAGAATATAAACTAGTAAAGCACATTACCTAGTAAAGCAAATTATTTATCTGTGTGAGCAGATAAATATTTTAATGTATGATTCTTAGTTTAATAAACTTGATTTATAAGGATTTTACACAAAGACTTATATGATACGCCACTTCACTACAGATAAGCCGTTATAAGAGTTTAACAGAAAAATCTGCAAATTTTAGTTTTATTTTATAACTGTCGTTGGACAGCTGACCCAATATTATAGGTTAACGACTACTAATATCCAACTATGTAGCCTTGTCATTTTGAACCCAATCCAGAAGACAAAGGGAACTCCTGGATCAAGTTTTGGGAGAAAAATATTTTGTAGAATTCGGAGCAGTCGGTATCTCTGTGTACCTAAGAGTCCGATTTGTTGGCGCACAAGCTGGGTATGCCTGCTTCATACGACTAGACATCTAACATTTGAACCCCATGCTCATATTCAAATTCTTAGCTCAAGAGTGCATAGAAACATAAGATTTTGATAAACATTTCTAATCGAAAGTCTCGTATAAATGCTTGAAACAAGAAATATTCTAAACAGACCATTACATTTTTTCAAAACATTAAATTACGAATTTTTTTTAAATAATACTTATGTTTTCTCCCTTAGCTACTTTTATTGTGCGAGTGTATTGTTAATCTGACTCTATTACACTTTTTTATTCTTTGCTTTTATAACGTTTAGATGAAGATAATAATTTTAAATTTAAGAAGAAAATTAGCAATACATCAACTAATTTAGATCGAATAAAATTACAATATGTTTTGGATCAAATACGTAAAATGTAGATTTGTAGCATGCGACGAGCTCTTTGCTTTCGCCTACAGCTCTGTATTTCCATTTATATGTAAAATGTTCTTACTTACGTTAAAGAAATAAAGTGTCTACAAGTTGTATTCCTCCACAGAAAAAAGATGACATAATCCATTCTTCCAGATGTCGAAAGTACCAATACATCTCTTCTATCCTGATACACTGGTGAAATGTTATTTCTTTAATACGATAGTAATTATCAACTCCGTTATTAAAAATTACAAATTTATTCTAATGATATTCCATAAACATCCAACACCTAATACTCACGGTGTCAGAGGCCTCCCTGGCAGAGCGGTATCGCCAGCCAAACGCTGTGCGAAGCGTGAAGGTGGCGGGTTCGAATCCCGCTGAAACCCTGGATGTATTCTATATTATGTCCCTCTCTAAATTTTTTATTTGCCCTTTTACTTGACAAAGGTCTATAAGCCTAAATTGAGCAAACAAGCCTGCAAATGTGTGTAATTTCCATAAAACAATACAATCCCACAGAAAACTGATTGGAATACACGGTTCCAAGTAGAACACCGAAGACAAGCATCACTGAATGCGGTGAGTGTGCGGGTGGGTAACCACTTTGATCAGTCTACGAATGGACCAAGGGTGTACGATGTCGGTTCTCTTTAAACTGTTCTGCCGTAAAGTGCTCGACTTCACGAGCAGGTCACCGGGCTACCAAAGTGGGGGAGCCATCCCCGCTTTAGACGATCAAAATTGTGCTGGCATGTCTTCAGATCATTCACAAGGATCTTTCCTAGACTGTCACAAATAGCACATTATGCAGCTCTAGCGCGATGTAAATAAATAAATACAACTACCTCTTGCGAAACATTGTTTTTATTTTATTTCATTTCATTGGTACGCATACATGCAGGCTTGTGTTATCAATTTCATAATTACGGCTTATAAGCATTTGCAAAGTAGAAAAACAGATCGAACAATTCAGAGAAGGATTGCACGAAGAAACATAAAAGGTTGGGTTTGAACCCGCTTCCTCTATGCTACAGAGTGTGTTACCGTTCGGCCAGAGACGATCCTACGAAGCAATGAAACATCACTATATTAAGGCCACGGTTTCCAGCAGATCACTGAAGCCAAGCAGAACTTAATGCGGTGAGTGTACGGGTGGGTGGTCACTTTAATTAGCCTCCGTAGGGACCGAGGGTGTGCAGTATTGGTCTTCGTTAAACTGTTCTACCGCAAAGTGCTCGACTTCGCGCGCAGGTCGCCGGGGGCTACCGAAGCGAGGGTGCCATCCCCTCTGTAGAGGATCAAAATTGTGATGGCATGTCTTCGGATCATCCTCTGGGATGTTTCCCAGACCATCGTCAATAGCCCATTGTGCAGCTCTAGTGTCGCGTAAATGAACAACAACAGCAGCAGCAACAACAACTAAATCGTTTGTTTGTAAATTGCTTATGTGTTTGCGTATAATTTCAGCTTCAACTATCATTATTTAATACACAGTTTTATTCTTAATATAGGATCCTCTCAAAAAATCATGGTATGATCTTAAAGAAATCCCTCACGGCCCAGGAGAACAAGGTCTTCCTTTTTATTTACCATCAGGATTTGAAAAATTCAAACATGAACTGTATAAAGATAATGGTTTCAATGCTCTTGTTAGTGATTTCATTTCTTTAAACAGAACTCTTCCAGATATCAGACATCCAAGGTATGGAATATTAGCAACAACTTTATTAAGCTGTTATTAACTACATACTATTCTATTAAAACTACTATAAAATTATTTAGAAATTTAAGATTTTATTAATAAATAATGTCGTTTTATAACTCATTAGCAAATCGACCCATAATTTTTGTAAAATTGTTTAAAACTTTTTTTTAAACATTTTTAAGCCATTTTGAAAAGAAAAAAAAAAAAAAGATGCTGAAATTTTTTCCATTTTAGCAAATTTAAAATAATTTGTAATTCAATTTTTTCTCTAATTATAAAAACTATTAAAAAGTATTGAACATGCATTTTAGTAAATTGCATTTAAAGTTATGCTACGGAGTTGAAAATGTAAAAAACAAATTAATATTCTAGACTAGATGTCAAATTAGGTCAAAATTTTAATAATTTCAGACAATTAGAGCCATTAGTGGGAAATGTTTCCCTGAAACATTAGTAGACGTAAACCCAAAATTGGGTCGGCTGTTATAAAATAAACGGTTATAAAATACGGTTATAAAATTACGGTTATAAAATAAAACATTATTAAAACCATTATTTCCCCTTCCCGTCGAGCTAATCTAGGGGGATTTTCGTTATTTTCCTCGCCAAGTAACACAAATGCAGGTTACTTCTATCAAAAAAGCTCTCCACGAAAATTAATTTGTTCCAATGCTTGCCCTTGTCTTCTGAATTGATTCAAAATCATGAGGCTAATGAGTTGAACATTAAACTCAGAATTTGATCGACTGTTCAACACTGATTATAAAATAAAATATAATTAGTGAGCTGCTGTGGCTCGGAGAATAGAGCGTTAGACGACCCAGGTTCGAAACCCCAGTGGTGGCTGGTTGAGACGAATTCTGCTTCCGGCTTTCATCGATCACAGCGCAGGCATAAAGTATCCTTACTGGTAGACTGGTTAGAATCTTTCGCCGTAGGGGTAACCGGGGAAGGTTTTCGTGGTTTTCCTTTCTATGTAACGCCAATGAGGGTTAGTTCCATAAAAAAATCCTCCTCGAAGGCTAGTTTGTCAAACTGCTTGATCCAGGAGTTCCCTTTTCTTCTGGATTGGGTTCAAAATTTCTATTGATTAAATCATCATTGATTTTAATTCAGTAAAGTTAAAAACATGTACCAAGCAACAAAGCAATTTTTAAAAAAATCTTTTTTCAGAAAGGTTTTCGATTTCTTTTATTTGTAAAGCTTAGAGAACTAACTATTGTAACTATGTATTTTATTTTCTTCCCCACTAAAAAAAAAAAAAAAAAAAAAAAAAAAAGGAAAAATTCAGATACCTGTGATTCTCACGATGTTAAAGATAAGACTAGCTGATATTGATAATTAAGAAATAATGAATCAGTTTATAATATTTGCTGTAATAACTATTTTATATCTATCTCCTTAATTTTCGATTTGATTATTTAATATACCAAATATTAATGTACAAAATTGGAGAAACTGACAAGTAAGTCAACGAATTACGATAAAAAAGTTATTTTTTGGCACATTTGAATGCTATTTTCCTCAATTACTAGAAAACGTAAAACTAACATTAAATAATAGGATAATTTATGTAAATGATAATTATGTGACCTGTGTGCCATATCTAGTTTTTGATTTAATGACTTTTGAAGATTTTTCTTTCCGGAGGAACATTATAAACCAGTACCAATTCTACCGAGACTCACTACAACGCCCTACTTGTCCACGAAACACCTTTTCTGACTCAATCATGGGTTGCTATGCAATCTTTTCTCCAAATTTTGCCAATCTTTTATGAACCACCCTGATTGTTTAGTTTATAATGTTCAATAATTTTAATATATTGATGATTTTATTTGCCTAAAAGAAGGGTAATTAATTTTTCTTCCAGTTGTAAAACAAAAATCTATTTGTCAAGCTTACCTAAAGTTAGTATAGTGATTCCTTTTCATAATGAACACTGGACAACACTTCTCAGAACTGTAACAAGTGTCTTGAATCGATCACCAGTACAAATTATTCAAGAAATAATTCTGGTTGATGATTTCAGTGTTAAAGGTATGTAATTATTTTAAATAATGTGATACAGTAAACAAATATTTTTATACGCTATCAATCAAAATTGCTTTGGTGAAGTTTTTAATCTGATGAAGCAAAGTTCAAAATGTGCGTTTACAAAAATGGAAACTGCTCAAAATGCCTATTTATGAAAATGAACACTTCTCAACGGACACATCTCAACAGACACATCTCAACGGACACATCTCAAATGGACGCATCTCAAACGGATTGCAATTCAATGCAGACAATGCAACGTTCAAGTGACTTTTCAAAATTTTAAAAATTAAATCACCAAACGTTTTCTTTAAAAAGTGTGTTTTTTCTTTTGAATGGGTGCCATTTTGTTAGTCATGATGAATTGTTAAAAATAACACTGGGGAACAAATATTTGATTCGGAGATCTAAAATTAGTTTTCTTTCTAGTCTTTTTTGTCCAAATATAGAGTTTCAAAAAGTTATATATAACAGGGGAGTAAAATTGCATAGGAACCTGCCTTTGTATGTGGCTAGGAGCTATTTTCTATTATAACCTGTTCATAAGCACACGAAAAAACAGTTCATAATAGCGCTTTCTTCTTCTCCGTAACCCCGGTAGTGTTTGGGAGGAGAGGAAGGTGCAAACACGTTTCGAAAACTTCAGCTGCTTTTTCTCTTTATACACAAGAGTTGCACCAAACCTTGGGGAACTGGTTTACATTATGTTTATGGAAGCTGGCCTTCTTCCTCTACGTATATTTTTTGCTCCCTTAGAAGTTAGTCGCAACATTTATGCAATCCCCTGATATATATAACGTTTTTGAACAAGTACGTTTTGGCAAAAAATAGACTAAAAATATCATTTTAAAAAAAAACCGTTGCTTGGAGAAAGAAATCGATTGTAGATTTGAAATCAGCGGCGTTGAAAATATCTGAGATCCATTATAAAATATTATACAGCATGAAACAATGAAAAAAATTCTTCCCAAGCGTAATCTATTATTCAGTACTTATTTCATATCACCAAAGAGCTTTCGAAAAACAGCCTTAATTATTTGAAAACTAACATAGTATTTGAAAGTACGCTTGTGACAATTTTTATTTAATTTTTTCCTACTTTTTTACTGTAATAAGTGGACATTAATTAATAGTTTACAGTGTTTGTCATCAGTTAAGATGTTTTTTTTTATTTATTTATTTATTTTTTTATCTAAAATATAATCTACACTTTTATTATTCATTCTTCAGAAGCGTAAAAACTGGGTCTAACCTCCGTACTTGTGGAGTGTTTGACCACCGATCAGTCATGTGGTTTTATTATTAAGGCGAGAATCTTCATGTTACGCTCTTTTTACTTACATTACACCTCTATTACTTACATTACACCTCTGTGTTACTTGTTCACTCCACTTTAAAATCAAAGAGTATGCTAGAGTAAGATTAAATATGACATAAAAAAAACATCATTTCCCATTTGAAGGAATAAATAAAACTGAATTTAGAATCCACTATAAATCAACTATCAACTTCTTAGCTGTTTACTATAAGCGTATGAAATAATATAAGTTAAATGGTGGTTCAGAAGGGACCTTCACCACAACCGAATGTTTATGATTATGATTCCCGTTCATTTCATTAGAACGGGATTTGAAAAAAGTAGGATTGGTCAATGCTCAAATTTTTCTCTTAAGGAATTATTTTAAACTATGCCTTTACATAAATGTTTTTTTCCCCAGCTCAATTGAAAGCACCATTAGACTCTTTTGCCAAGAAACATTCCTCCATTATTCATGTGATTCGTGCGAAGAAAAGGGAAGGTTTGATTCGAGCAAGATTATTGGGTGCCAAAAAAGCTGTTGGTGATATTTTGGTCTTCTTAGATTCACACACTGAAGTCAATATAGATTGGTTACCACCTTTGATAGGTAAGTTCCTTTCTCAAAATCTGATCTTTCATTATACGACTCGAAACCAACAGAACGAATCCGAAAGTCGTCTGACGATTTCGTAAAATACATTTTAGAAGCACTCACAGATACAATAGCATCTATATATCATTTATGAGGGTGACATATCGGATGAGCAACCACATTTATTACCAAATCGCTCGGAAATTTTCCCACTTTTGCGTTTGGTCTTTTATTTTACTAAATTAATCGGTGGCAGCTACAATTAATAAGTTGTAGTTTCATTTACTTGTGATATGGTGTTTAAAATATAAATAATCAACACACATTTTATTATCCAAAATGCGAAAAATTGTGCTTTAAACTTTTGATAAGTCCAAAAATATTTAAAAAACGCGTAACATGTTGTTAAAAATTATTGTTTACAAGTTTTTCCATTCATAAACTGTGAAGAAAAAATTTACTAGTAATCTTTTTAATTTCAAATGCAGAGATGCCAACTGCTCCGGACACGCCAAAATAATTAAAAGAATGGTAAATAACTACAAAGTAAATTTTGCAAATATTTGACTACTTTTGCTTGCTTTATAAAAGGTATTGCATGACATAAGTACTATAAAGTGGTGAATTATATAAGCCTAAGAATTATTTAGAATTAGTGGTGGATAAAAATCTACTAAATTGAATTTATTAAACCAAGAATCACAATTTATAAACTACCACTTTAAAATATATATTTGCTGTCCGGAGCAAGTTGGCATCTCTGCAAATGGTGTACATATTAATTTCAAATGTTATTCACATTTTAAAAACATAGATGTCACCAGTATCGTAGTTCGTGTTTTCAAAAAATAAGTAGTTTGTTTGGAAAAATCGTTACGAAAATAATTTTAACTTCACCCACTTTCATAACGATCAGTAGTAATTTCGTTTTTTCCAATTCAAGTAAACATCGTCAAAATGAAAAAGCGTCTACCGAACCATCCGACAACGATGTAATCGTTCCATCATGTCGCCATCCATTTTGATAGTAGTCCTGCCGTAAAATGAAAAAACGACGTAAGGCCATTTACAGGAAAACTGAGAACAGGCTCCTTAAAGCAGTCTTCTTCCTGCCAAAATTAGCTTGTCAAATTTACACATTCCTGAAGTCAAGTACCTCTTTTTACTAGGACATGTGAAAAATAAGCTCATAATGATAAGAGGCAACCATCACATGGATTTCAGTCTGGCTCGTAGCTGTTTTCGCCGAACAATGTTGTTGTTGTTGACGTATGCCTGTTTCGGCAAAGGGGGTGCAATTGTTCTTGTTTTTCCAGTGGCGCCATCTATGGCCAAGAATTCGACTTCTGCCACACCATTCGTCGCACCCGTTTATAGGGCGGACCCATTCATACATACATTCTTTCATCCACAGAACGTAATTTTGATCTGAATCAGAGAACGATCGATCTCCAATCCAGTACCCCCAGAGGTTTTGATTTGTTACGGGAACACGGAGGACTTTTGCGACTCGACAGATTTAACGTGCATCAGTCACTTTACTACACGGGGAGTCTTCGGCCGGCGGGGTTCGAAACCACGAACTCTCGGACATGGGCCCAGCGCCTTACCGACCAGGTTATCCCGGCCCTCACCTAACAATGCTTGCCTGAAATTAGAAGGTATTTAAACAGGTTTTTATTCCTTTTGTGACGTCACGTGCTTGCTGTCAGACTTCATGTAAATGGGAAATTAAGCTTAACTTTTAAGATAATTGCTATTTAAACTGCAATTATAATTATAACTATCCTACATTATGAATTTGATACAAGTGTTATTCTGAAGATGATATTTCTTTTTAGAACCTATAGCCATTAATCGTAAAACTGTCGCCTGTCCATTTATTGATGTTATTGATTATGAAACTTTGGCATACCGTGCGCAAGATGAAGGAGCACGAGGATCATTTGATTGGGAGCTTTACTATAAAAGATTACCTTTGCTTCCTGAAGACCTTAAACACCCAGCTGATCCATTCAAGTAATTTTTATTACAAATCCTTTTTTTTCTGCTTCTATTCTTTTTCTTGTACACAGTAAAAATTTCGAGCTATGTTACGCCAAACATTGGTATTCATCTGCTGGCTACATAAATTGGTGTTCAGTTTTACTATATATTGGCGCATTCACTAGCTCCAAACAACGAGAAAAGGTTGCACCAAAAATCAATGTTTTGAAACTGAAAGAACTAAAAGCGGAGGAAGGTTGCACCATGATTTGGTATTTTTGAATGGAACTAAAAGCGTGGAAGGTTGCACCATTATTAGGTATTTTTAAAATGCTAAAAAGGTGGGTAAGGTTGCACCATTATTAAGTATTTTTAAAGCACCAAAAAACAGAAAAAGTTAGCATCATTATTAAATATTTATTAAAAAAAAAAGAGATCATTTAAAAGAAAGATCATAAATTATAATTTAATTATTTAAATCTGTAAAAGAAAAAAAAACTATTTTTATTTTAGATGTGTTATGTAATATATATATATATATATATATATATATATATATATATATATATATTACATAACACGTCTAAAATAAAAATAGTTTAAATTTTTATAATTTGATTTATATGAATTTGACTTAAATTATCTTCTCTTTTTTTTAATAAATATTTAGTAATGATGCTAACTTTCTGTGTTTATTGGCGCTTTAAAAATATATTTTCTTTAATATAAAATTTTTTTCTTACTACAAAGAGATATATGTGAAATTAAAATTCTTTTTTTCATTTCATTCGTTAAAGAACCATGAGATGCTATAAAGTTAGCACCACTAATGTCTTATAGGGAATTTTAATTTTAGGCTGAAGCAAATTATTATTACTATGTATTTTGAAATTATTTTATTATTTAAAAATGAAATATTACTTTCACAAATAAAAATTTATATAAAAGAGTAGGCAAATATGGGATTGGTCAACCATCTCTAATTAAAAAAACATTCCAATATTTATTATATTGGCGTATGGAAATATTAAATGTGAAGTAAATTAATAATGTAAAACAAATGACATTACTTGGTAATATAAACAAAAAATATGCAAATGCAAATCGATATTCAAACATAATTTATTCATTTACAATCACTTTGATGTTTGTATACATAGACAGAAAATAATAATTTTTATGCAAAATCTTACAATTTAAATAATTATACTTTTTATTCATCACAGCATTTATTAAAAAAATACAAAATATTCACTAAAAAATATGATAGATAGTATGTTTTTGTTACTAAGAGAATGCCTTCAATTCAAGCTTATTTTTAATTTACAGTAATTTAAAATGAAAATTATGTTAGCATATGCCTCAATGTTTACAGTTTTGAAATTTGGGATCATCTGAAAATAATTTTCAATATTTAAGATAATAAATTTCTTGATAAACTCTGCCTCATCTGAATTAAAATTTACAATATAACTAAATTACTTTTTTAGAAACATAATTTACTACTTGATAAAAAGATAAAAATTTAACTCAGTTTGGAAAAAGTTACTGCCATTTTTTTACAAATTAGTAAATGGTGGAGAGTATTTAAGAAAAAGCAATGTTTTTATTACATATTCATTATTGTATATTCATTATAGATTTTTCTGGTGCTATTACTTTAAGTGCATCACATTTTTCAGTTGATTGTAAAAAACATAACAAGATTTAAAAAGATTACATAAATAAAACTTTGGAGCCTTTTTACAAAATTATAATTGTTTTTCCAAACACAGGTTCTCAAAACTTTACACATTCCTTGTTTGTAAGCTGTTCTTGAAACTAGTACTTTTTAAGTTTGAAAAAACTGTTCATAGCCTTCCAGAATTTTGGTAGTTTCGGAATATTTTTTTAATAGGTTTTGCACTGGTTAGAACAATAAGTTTCTTTCTTGATTAAAATTGCATTAAAATTGTTGGTGCCTTCATGCTAATGAAAGAAGATTAAAAATAATGTCATTTATGGTAAAATTGAAATAATTTTATAGAAGAAGCGAAATTTGAACCCTTGCATTTTTAAAACATAGAAAGATCAATCAAAGCAAGTTATATTTTAATTACTATTTTTGAAATACAATATTAAGAAAAAATTGAGAAATTGTCGTTTGTATATAGAAAAACGCTTTAACATTTCACCATCTGAAACATTTTTTTCGAAAGCAACTATTTATAGGGGGGAGGGTATTTTTATCTTAAGGCTCCTTTCACCCATAAAGATCCTGAAAAGGAAAGCTTGGATATTTTAAAATATTATAATTTTTTGTTGTTGTTAAAATGCGTCAAGTGGAAAACCCAAGTAGAATTTCTCCTCATAATAAATTTTGAATTGAATTTCCTGCAGGGTGACCACTCAAAAAATTTGCAGAAGAAACTGTCTACTGTTAAAATATTAAATGAACAATATGATCATCACTTGGATAGATAAAAGAGTTCGTGTTGAGTCTAAGAGGGCGGAATATGACTGCTGATAAACACACAAGCAGTATTCATGTGGAAGGTATTAAAACTCCACATGCATATACTGTTTGTGAGGATTGTCTTTTTAACTAAAGTTCTTTTGTTTCATCGAAGCAGATATAGTTCAGAATAAAAAAAATTGCTTTTATAATTAAAATAAAACTTTTTTAAAAAATTTTTTAAAAAAAACAACAACTGTAAGTATTATAAAGAATACATATGACCTTTTTTATGATCAATTATAACGTTCGATTTTATGCTTATGTTGTCTTTTCCCTCCCTCACAAAACGCAGAAGTGGGTAAATTACAAAATAAAATAATAATAATAAAAATAATAATTCATGGAAAAATAAGTATTTAAATCAAAGTATCTATGAGCATCAAGGTATTTTTTTTTATTTAGATTTAATGAAAAAATATATTTATTAACTTTTCAGATACGATATTTTGTTCAATTTAAAATTTGTTTCGCTTAGTAAAAGAAGATTAATGAGAAAATTTATTTTTTTAAAAAAAATTTTAATAAATCAACTTATTTCTGAATGCTCTAAAACAGATCTTGTTCTGGTCGGTATTTTGTTCAAATTTCAGTAAGATTCTTGGTGAATAAAAAAAAAACAGCGATTTGTTTTCTTCAACGCCAATATGTTTTTTATTTTTTATTTTTTACTCGTTTTTTTTTCCCCCTTACCTCGCGCGCGCGAAAGAGAAACCCAGTTTCCATGACAACGGCTACTTTTCTCTCTAATATGAGAACAATTCGCTTTGAAATTTTTACAACAAAGGCATTTAAGTATGCATAGACAAAAATTCGTGTAATTATGTGACATTACAAACGAAAATGAGCAATATAAAACATGAAAATCAAAACAGAAGCATAGTTATTGATAAGAAGTTTTAATCCTAACATAAAGTACATAGGATATTTTTTGTTCAGTAGAATGCAATTAAAACACGGAACTAAAACATTTTCACCAGCAGTAAATTTGGCGGAAAGCTCTGCTACTTAAGATTGCCGTTTTTACCCTTTTATTTGTCACTGGTATAGCACTTTCTGTGCACATAAATTGGATGTATTTCCTTATTTACTAAAAAAGAGCTAATAGAGATTTTAAAATATCTAAATTATTAATACAACGAATATAGTTTCCTAGAAGAAATTTGAAACTAACTCTGTCAGAACACACAACAAAATTTTTAAAGATGACATGAAAGAAATAAACTGTAATTATTACAAATAAATAAGAAAAGTTTACTTACTTTCAAAAGAAATAGACAATTTCAAAAACAACTTGCATGAGATGATAGCAAGCTTCCACAACAAAATCCGCCATTAGTCAACAGTTACAAAATAAGTTATCCGTCACAGTTAAAGCTTGCGTCTCTCATAGTACGAAAGTTTGGTGCAATCGATTGCGCCATGAATGTATTTCTCGATCATATTTACCAATTTATGGTAAAACCTTAATAAAACAATTTTTCATTTAACCAATTTATGGTGCAATTAGAAACTTTGCACCAAGTATTGGTTAAACATTTACCCAGATTTTTTACAGTGTACAAATAACGTGTTAAAATTGTAGTACTGTTATTCAGGTTTACTTATCCATATTATGAATGTGCGAAAGTAAAGCAAAAACAAAACTCCGATGTGGCGTAGCGAACATTTTTACATCAAACAATCTAGGATTCAATTAGTTTCAAGCTATGCTACCGTGATGTCTCAGGGGATAGAGCATTCGCCTTCCAATTAGGGAAACCGGGTTCGAATCCCAGTGCGATCACAGTACTGACGTAAAATAGCCTCAGTGGTAGACGGATCATGGGTTAGAGTCCCCTAGTTGTCAAACTAACCATGGGCGGTTTTTGTAGTTTTCTTCTCCGTGTAACGCAAATGCGGGTTAGTTCCTAAAAAAAGTCCTCCGCGAAGGCAAATTTCTCCCAGTATTTGATCCGAGATTTCCCTTGTCTTCTGGATTGGGTTCAAAATTACAAGGCTAGGGAGTTAAGCATTAGTAGTCGTAAACCCCAAAAAATTGGGTCTGCTGTTCAACGACGGTTATAACATAAAATATCGTTCTGCAGCGTGGGTTATAACGTCACAAAATGTAGGCTTTCATTAAAAATACCACCAAATGTGAGGCACGAAGAATTTGTAACACTTAGAGAAAGAGCCAACCACAGCAAACCTCACAGCCTGCAGACACCTGCAGTAGTGTTGCTGCTTGATAACGCTTGCTCTCGTAGTGCTCGGCGAACACAAGATCTTTTGCGGCAATTCAGTTTGGACGCGTCAAACTACCCCCTCGAACTTCTGGTTACCATCTTTTCACTGTTGTTAAAAAGTGGTTTGCACTTTGCTGACGATGAATAACTTCTGATTTCTACGACAAGTTATTTAAAATCACAGAATGCAGAAGTGAGAAGGATTCTGTAATAAGTGCTTCTATAAACTGTGCGCAAAATCATAAGAGGAAACATTAATAATTATTGATCTAATGGTGACATTTCAACGAACAAAGATGCAATCTTAGTGGTTTGAGGGTCTACTCTTAAATATACTAAATAATTAGTGCAAATGATATTTAAAGTTATGAAATCAGACATACAAAAACGTTCCTTCCCTGAATAATTTTTCGGCGGATTTCTGAATCTCAAAATATGAGTGGTAGCCGCAAGCTGAAAAATATTATCTTAATAATTTGGGCAAGAGAGCTATCGAACATTTTGACCCATTAGCACTATTAAACTAGCAGTTCCCAATTTTTTTTTTTTTTTGCTATGGAACCCTAAATGATCAAGCTTTTTTTTAACGGAACCCCGACATTATAAAAAAAATAAATTAAAGCTTGCAGCTTTGAATATACAAACCAAAAAAGCTAATTAATTTGAAATTACATAGTTTAAAGAAAATGAAATATTTAATAATATAAATCTGATTTTAATGCAAGCATATGCTAAATAATTAAATAAGTTGAATTAGGGTTTTCAAAAGTTAAGATTAGTTATGAAAAGAATGTAATTATTATACTTGAATTTAGTTATTCTATTTTAAATTAAAAAGCTCGACGAGAAAAACGAATTTTTTTATAAAGGCATATCCTTTTCACGATTTATTGAATCTATAGAAAAAAGAATTTTTTTTTTAATTTTGCTTCTTTTTTTATTAGCATTTGACACAAATAAGTTTAAATAAACAACTGAAATATTTAATAAATTATGGATTATCCATTGTATATAAATTTAATAATCTTCGGTTAAAAAAAAATTTCAGAGCCCTTGTATCCCCCTTTATTATTGATTCTTCCGAAAATCCCTCTTTCGGAACCCCCAAACAGTATTCCATGGAATACAATTTAGAAACTGCTGTGTAAAACGATTATTTTGTTGTTTAAAAATTTTGAATTGCAAGGTATACAAATTGAAATGTACGTAATTTTAAATGATAACATCTAAAATTTGAAAAGAATTGGTTGAGTAGTTATTAAGAAATAGCATTTAAAAAAGCGACTTTTTAAAGATGGCAAAAGGAGCAAAAATTAAAATCAACAAGAAAGGTTCCAAACTACCAAAACATTGGAATCAAATTTTCCAATTTGACTACCTCCTTATTTTGAGGGTCAGGAATTTAAATCCATTAAAAAAAAGGTATTATTATTCATGGAAAGTTTGTTTCTGTGTCTATCTTCATAGCTTAAAGTATATTCTGTATAATTTATTAACATATTATAAGCTTGGTCTATGAACCATTAAGAGTGCAATGCATCTTAATACGTTAAAAAATGACTATTTGAGCAAAAATTATTAAGGTGTCTCTTTTTTTTAGTTTTATATTCCGCATATGGTGACATTGTTTAAAAATAGAAAACAGGTGTACTGCTTAGTTGTAAATAAAATATGTGTTTAATTTATGAGGGTTTCTTATTTACAGCGAAACGGAAGTTAATTTCCGAATTGCCCTTTTATTTTCTTTTAAAATTGTATAGTACTGATACTGGTATTTACTTTTTCTTTTAATAGTTATGCTTTCGGTTTATGACAGTTGTCTGAATATTTTTGCATACAAAAAAATTTATAATGATTATTGGGTTACCATTCAATAGGATTATGTGAAGCCATACTTTTCTCTCTATACTAATCTAAAAAACAATTAATTTAATGAAGTTTCTTCAGAAAATCTTTGTGCTGGGCTATCTTCTGTTTTTTAAATGGCATCCCAAAGAAACGACTAATTATTATTGCACGCATTTTGTATAAATTAAAAATTTTAAAAAGTTTACCAAATTTCAGAACAGGTGTTTTTTTATGTAGATATAAAGGATATAAATTCGTAACAAAATTTAATACAGAGGAGGTTCACGTATCTTCTGTATTAAGTCATAAGGTATTGGTTTAGAAAAAGAGAATTTAAAATTTACAGTAAAATCACATAAAATACCGATAAACCAATAAAACTATGCATTTACTTGATTCAAAAAGAGAAATTTCAGATTATAGAACAATAAAGTTGTTAGACATCAAATACAGTGAACGATATAGGTTATTTTGCGAAAGGTTAAGGTATCCTTGTAATGTAATGTTAATGCTATTTGAGCTGCAAAGCGCATGCGCGAAAATTTCCTTGTAAATTACCGTGTCCCTAAGGAATACAAAAAACAAATGTTACAATTAACATAAGACAAGCGCTATGCAGTAGCTCTCTTAATGCAACCTTCCCTAAACTCTAGTAAAAACCACGTGGATTGGATCGGAGCTAGCAGCGTGTTGGGACCTTGTGTAAAAACAATGAACTATATCCATTACTATACCACTAAACCAATGTCAGAAGAGACTGTTGTTTGTTGTCGTCAGTCATTACGGCAGAGTGGGTGCGGTTGTTCTTGTTTTACAGTGGCACCCATCTATGCCCAAGAATTCGACTTCTGCCACAACCATATATCACGCCCGTTTGTAGGGCGGACCCATTCATACATCGATTCAGTCATCCACAGATCTGAATTTTGACCTGAACCAGAGAACTATCAATCTCTAATTCATTACCCCTAGAGGTATTGATTTGTAATGGGAACGTGAAGGACTTTGTGACTCAACAGATTTAATGTGCACCAGTCAACATTTACTACGCGGGGAGTCTTCGGCCGGCTGGATTCAAACTCCCGTTCTCACGAAGGTGAGTCCAGCGCGTTAGAAAGGACTAAAATAGTTTTTTTTTTTTTTCATTCACGTTTAAGTTACTCCCTAGGATCCAAGTAACCATGATTTACTGTACCTAACTTTTTAAGTGTAGCTAGTTTTCATTGCAGTAAAAAGGATTACCAATTAATTAAAATTTTATTAATTTTTAAATTATGACTTAGAATTTTAAAGAATCAATTTTTTTGCTGCCACAGTTTATATGCATAATTATTTTTTGGTACACTAAAAAAAAGTGATGTAGTATTTTAAAATTTTTTTTTAATTTGTCTATCAAATTAACTACAGCATTAGTTTTTTGTACGCAGCGTTTGAAATTAATTTAGGCTATCTCACTCATGAGACATGGTTAATATTTTAACCAGTTTCTTTAAACCTGTGTTTGTTTTATATTTGTGAATTAGTTTTATTAATGTATTCCTAAGAAACTTTAGGCAATATAATAGTTGGGCCGAAAATATCTTAAATATTTTTGTGAAAGTGTGGAAAGGTATTTTTAATTTGTCTATCAAATTAACTACAGCATTAGTTTTTTGTACGCAGCGTTTGAAATTAATTTAGGCTATCTCACTCATGAGACATGGTTAATATTTTAACCAGTTTCTTTAAACCTGTGTTTGTTTTATATTTGTGAATTAGTTTTATTAATGTATTCCTAAGAAACTTTAGGCAATATAATAGTTGGGCCGAAAATATCTTAAATATTTTTGTGAAAGTGTGGAAAGGTATTTTTAATTTGTCTATCAAATTAACTACAGCATTAGTTTTTTGTACGCAGCGTTTGAAATTAATTTAGGCTATCTCACTCATGAGACATGGTTAATATTTTAACCAGTTTCTTTAAACCTGTGTTTGTTTTATATTTGTGAATTAGTTTTATTAATGTATTCCTAAGAAACTTTAGGCAATATAATAGTTGGGCCGAAAATATCTTAAATATTTTTGTGAAAGTGTGGAAAGGTATTTTTAATTTGTCTATCAAATTAACTACAGCATTAGTTTTTTGTACGCAGCGTTTGAAATTAATTTAGGCTATCTCACTCATGAGACATGGTTAATATTTTAACCAGTTTCTTTAAAGATGTGTTTGTTTTATATTTGTGAATTAGTTTTATTAATGTATTCCTTAAAAACTTTAGGCAATATAATAGTTGGGCCGAAAATATCTTAAATATTTTTGTGAAAGTGTGGAAAGGTATTTTTAATTTGTCTATCAAATTAACTACAGCATTAGTTTTTTGTACGCAGCGTTTGAAATTAATTTAGGCTATCTCACTCATGAGACATGGTTAATATTTTAACCAGTTTCTTTAAACCTGTGTTTGTTTTATATTTGTGAATTAGTTTTATTAATGTATTCCTAAGAAACTTTAGGCAATATAATAGTTGGGCCGAAAATATCTTAAATATTTTTGTGAAAGTGTGGAAAGGTATTTTTAATTTGTCTATCAAATTAACTACAGCATTAGTTTTTCGTACGCAGCGTTTGAAATTAATTTAGGCTATCTCACTCATGAGACATGGTTAATATTTTAACCAGTTTCTTTAAACCTGTGTTTGTTTTATATTTGTGAATTAGTTTTATTAATGTATTCCTAAGAAACTTTAGGCAATATAATAGTTGGGCCGAAAATATCTTAAATATTTTTGTGAAAGTGTGGAAAGGTATTTTTAATTTGTCTATCAAATTAACTACAGCATTAGTTTTTTGTACGCAGCGTTTGAAATTAATTTAGGCTATCTCACTCATGAGACATGGTTAATATTTTAACCAGTTTCTTTAAACCTGTGTTTGTTTTATATTTGTGAATTAGTTTTATTAATGTATTCCTAAGAAACTTTAGGCAATATAATAGTTGGGCCGAAAATATCTTAAATATTTTTGTGAAAGTGTGGAAAGGTATTTTTAATTTGTCTATCAAATTAACTACAGCATTAGTTTTTTGTACGCAGCGTTTGAAATTAATTTAGGCTATCTCACTCATGAGACATGGTTAATATTTTAACCAGTTTCTTTAAACCTGTGTTTGTTTTATATTTGTGAATTAGTTTTATTAATGTATTCCTAAGAAACTTTAGGCAATATAATAGTTGGGCCGAAAATATCTTAAATATTTTTGTGAAAGTGTGGAAAGGTATTTTTAATTTGTCTATCAAATTAACTACAGCATTAGTTTTTTGTACGCAGCGTTTGAAATTAATTAAGGCTATCTCACTCATGAGACATGGTTAATATTTTTACCAGTTTCTTTAAACCTGTGTTTGTTTTATATTTGTGAATTAGTTTTATTAATGTATTCCTAAGAAACTTTAGGCAATATAATAGTTGGGCCGAAAATATCTTAAATATTTTTGTGAAAGTGTGGAAAGGTATTTTTAATTTGTCTATCAAATTAACTACAGCATTAGTTTTTTGTACGCAGCGTTTGAAATTAATTTAGGCTATCTCACTCATGAGACATGGTTAATATTTTAACCAGTTTCTTTAAACCTGTGTTTGTTTTATATTTGTGAATTAGTTTTATTAATGTATTCCTAAGAAACTTTAGGCAATATAATAGTTGGGCCGAAAATATCTTTAATATTTTTGTGAAAGTGTGGAAAGGTATTTTTAATTTGTCTATCAAATTAACTACAGCATTAGTTTTTTGTACGCAGCGTTTGAAATTAATTTAGGCTATCTCACTCATGAGACATGGTTAATATTTTAACCAGTTTCTTTAAACCTGTGTTTGTTTTATATTTGTGAATTAGTTTTATTAATGTATTCCTAAGAAACTTTAGGCAATATAATAGTTGGGCCGAAAATATCTTAAATATTTTTGTGAAAGTGTGAAAAGGTATTTTTAATTTGTCTATCAAATTAACTACAGCATTAGTTTTTTGTACGCAGCGTTTGAAATTAATTTAGGCTATCTCACTCATGAGACATGGTTAATATTTTAACCAGTTTCTTTAAACCTGTGTTTGTTTTATATTTGTGAATTAGTTTTATTAATGTATTCCTAAGAAACTTTAGGCAATATAATAGTTGGGCCGAAAAAATCGAAGTATCTTAAATATTTCTGTGAAAGTGTGGAAAGGTAGTCCACTATTAAGAAGTGTACAAAATCTCTACAAATCCCCTCAGGGGATAGAGCGTTCGCTTTCCAATGAGGTGAACCGGGTTCGAATCCCACCGATGGCTGGTTGTTATGAATTCCACCTCAGGCTTGCACCGACCACAGTGCTAACATGAAATATCCTCAGTGGTAGACGGATCATGGGTTAGAGTTCCCTTACCGTCAGACTAACCATGGGAGGTTTTTCGTGGCTATCCTCTCCATGTAGCACGAATGTGGGTTTAATTCCCTCAAAAAGTCCTCCACGAAGGCAAATTTCTCCCAATACTTGATTCAGGACTCTCCTTGTCTTCTGGATTGGTTTCAAAACGACAAGGCTACGGATTTGAACATGAGTAGTCGTAAACCCAAAATTGGGTCGGCTGTTCAACAACGGTTATTTAAGCAAAAAAAAAATTGGTGTACTTTGCTAACTGTGAAAATTAGACTAAAAATGTTTAAAAGTAATCATAGATTTTGGGCATAGACATCAAAGTTTCTTAACAACACTATTTACTTCTTCAGTCACCTCATTGGCACCGTATTAAATGATTGTGTTTTGATTTCTTTAAAATAAATTGAGTATATTATGCTTAATCCAGGGAAGTACGCATCTTGAAATATTCTAAACAAATTGAAGAGTATGTTTGAAAACCTTGAATAGAGGTACAAATTAGTCCTGCCTTTAGAGTAAAAGACGCCCCATTAAAATTTGAGCTATTTTACTTTTTAACTAACAAAAACTTTGCATCTGAAATGTGTATTCGTGATGTAAATTTTACGACTGTTTACCTTTTATCAGAGATATCCGAGGCTCCAATCCCAGCTGGGACACTCGAAATTTTCTGTTAAAGTTTACTATTTCATATGTTTTGTTCAATCTATAAATTATTATTTTTTCATTTAAATTAATTTTTTAAAGAAATTAATTTATTTTAATTAATTTTTTTAGATTAATTAATAATTAATTTTAATTATATTTAATTTAAAGTAATTTTCTTAAAATTTTTTTTTTTTTTAAACATAAAATAGATATTTATTTTTTTACTTTTCAATTAAAATATATGGATTATTTTAAAAAAAATTAAAAAACTTTATTTTAAACTTTAAATAATAGAAGTTTTTAACTAAAACTCTTAACTTAAATATATAATTTTAAAAAAATTTTCAAACTTTCATTTTAATCTTAAATTACAAATTATTTTTAATAATCCTTTTATTTTATTTAAAAATTTTATTTTTAATGATTTAAATAAATACATATCTATTAATTTATTTATTGTTTAAAATTTAAAAATTTAGATTGAAAAACTGAATAAAACATATGAAGTACTTATAAACATTTAAAAAAAAAATAAGAAAATTAGGGGAAAAAATCCATTATCGCAACTGGGACTTCAACCCCTGACCTTACTGGTAGGGTACAACAATTGGATAGTTTTTGTTATTTTAAAAGTTAAGGTTTTTTAAAAAGTTTAATAAGAACTGAAACTTAATGGAAAATATGTATCGGTTAATTTGTACCCTATCTAAGACATAGTTTAAGTTTGCTTTAATAAGAATTTGTGAAAAGCGTGAATATTTGGGTTTCATATTCGGAGCGGTAGAAGATCCAATATTGTTAACAAATGGCAAACGTTACTACAAGCCCATCATTAAAGACTGTGATATTTTCACTACTCAATTAAGAATTACCTCTTAATTATGGTAGTTTTTTTTCTACTCTTGTTAAAAATTTGAGATATTTTGACTTTTTCGTCCTACTTCTATCTTATTATAAATAAGATTGTATTTTTATTTAAAAGAATGTATTTTCTTTTAGAAGTCCTGTGATGGCTGGAGGACTATTTGCAATTGATCGACAGTTCTTCTGGAATCTTGGGGGCTATGATAAAGATCTTGATGTGTGGGGTGGGGAACAATATGAACTTTCTTTCAAAATATGGCAATGTGGAGGTCAAATGTTTGATGTGCCTTGTTCTCGAGTAGGTCACATTTATAGAAAATTTGCACCTTTTCCTAATCCTGGACTTGGAGATTTTGTTGGAAGAGTAAGTTAGTGTTATTTCCTTAACTTATTTTATCTGGGTTTTCTTTCTTAACATGATATGAAGTTCAAATATTTAAACTGGTATATTGTATTAGAGTTTTTGATCGTATTAGGTTTAGACACACAGTCCGTGGCGAAATCATTAGACGCACTATAAGATTCTATGTAAAATCTTAACTATCAGGTGATAGTATACAGCTTTATTATTTCTACGAGGATGAAACCGGTTTCCACTTGTCTACGTTCGTGTATCAATTTGTTAAGTAATGAAATACGTTTAAAATAAATACAAAGTATATAAAAACAACTCCTGTATAAAAACCCATTGCATGTATGATTAAATATAAATGTATTGCATATAAACTCGTACAAAACATGTAATTATTAAAAAATTACAGTGCGTCTAATAATTTGGTCTAATTATTAAAATATACTAATATAACCCTTATGAAAAAATAGAAGTATAAATGAGGTATAAACGAGGTATATTTTAAAGGTATAAAGGAGGTTGTTATTTAAATACGTTGTTAAGGTTGAAAAAGGTGCCAATGAATACCTCAAAATCAACCTCAAATATACCTTAAATATACCTCCTGAGGTATATATGTTTCAACCTGAGGTGTTTAATTTTACATCTGTGGAGAGGTAGATATTTACTATTTTAAAGTGTTTCATATTCAATCTTAAGTTATTACTAGAGCCCGGATTTTTATGACCTAAAAAATCTCAATTAATGCCCTTAAAAAGAGCAAAAAATGCCCTTTAAAAGTGCAAAAAATGCCCTTAAAAATGCAAAAAATGCCCTTAAAATGCAAAAATTGCGCTAAAAATGCCATATGACATGACTTAAATAAAGTAAAAATATTGAACTAAAACAATTTTTTACTCTTTAAAATTATTATGAGTCATTTCAAAAAATATAAAGCAATGCAATACTTGTTCTACTTTCGTTAAAGTTTGAAAAATATGTTTTATATCCTAAAGTAACAAAAAAAAAAAATAATAATAATAAAAAAAAAATAAATAAAAGAGGAAAATATATTGACTCCAAAACATTTTCATTTTGTATAGAAACTTTAATGAATATAACATTTTCCATCTCATGATATTACTAAATATCAGAATTACATTGGATTATTAATTTTTTTTTTTAATATTTTGAAATGTACTCGAGCGTCTCTTGTCTGAAAGTTAATTTTTATACCTGAAGAAGCTTCTTTCAACGTCTACTGATGTTATTGGTGCGTATTTGAAAAAGACGGTCTCAGTTACTGACAATTCTTCTTCAATTTGAAAAGATGTTGCCTCACTTGTTAATATCCTAGAGATTTTCTTCATTGTTTGGAAGCCAGTGCAATAAAGAAAAATGATAAAAAATAATAAAAATTGGAAAAAATTAACAAAAAATTTAAAAAATGCTTTAAAATGCAAAATATGCCCCAAAATTTAAAGAAAAATGCCCTATAAATCTAAAAAATACTCTAAAGGACAAAAAATGTCCAAAAATGCAAAAAAATGCAAATGTCATCAAAATCCGGGCCTTAGTTATTACTTATCAGCCTGAAGTATATTTTTTTACACTTGTGGAAGTATTTATTCAGCAACCTAAGGTGTGTTATTTTACACTTCAAGTTATTATAAATCAACCTCAGGTGTATTTTGTTCGACTTCAGGTAATTAATTTTCAACCTCAGGTATCTAATTTTATGCTTGTAGAGGTATATATTTATCAACCAGTGGTGTGTCGTTTTACACTTCAGGTTATTATAAATCAACCTCAGGTATAATTTGTTCTACCTAAGGTAGTGATTTTTCAACCTCCGGTATCTAACTTTATGCTTGAAGAGGTATATATTTTTCAACCTATGGTGTGTCATTTTACACTTCTGGTTGTTATAAATTATCCTGTGGTGTATTTTGTTCTACCTCAGGTAATTATTTTTCAACCTCAGGTATCTAATTTTATGCTTGTTTAGGTATATATTTTTCAACCTAAGGTGTGCCATTTTACACTTCTGGTTGTTATAAATCAACCTCAAGTGTATTTTCAACACTTGGAAAGGTTATTTTTTGTTAACGTTATGTGTTCCATGTTCTACCTAAAGTTATTATTTCGTAACCTCAAGTATATATTTTTGTATTTTTAGAAGTATTAATTTATCAACCAAAGATGCAACACTTTATACTTCAGGCTTATGTAGCTCTACCTAAAGCTGTTTTTTTTAGTACTTACGAAGGTGAGGTGTTATACGGACCACCTAGTTTATTAATTTTTAACCTCACAATATAAAAAATATAATATATATAAAGATAGTATATATATTATATCAGTGTTTCCCAAACTTATGACTTTTGTGTACCCTTTCTAAATTTTTCATTACGCTGTGTACCACTAATTAAAAAATTAATGTATTTTTTACTATAAAAAATTGCAAAGAAGTTAAAAATCACAACTGGCAGTTGACACCACTCATTATTAACTGTTAACTCTGCAAAAAGTAGCCAATAGAAAAATACGTAATCGTAAATTTTCATGGCTAGCTTTGTTTTTAAATAAAATTTTTTGAAATTTTCGTTTGTTGCAAGATATTTCTTATAAGATCGCGTACCCTCTCTAAACTGTTCCCGTACCCCTGGGGGTACGCGTACCACACTTTGGGAAACACTGTATTATATGAAGAATAATGTATATCATTACATTTTTTCACTAGTAGAGATCTTCATTTATCAACCTGAAGTTTTTAATATTAAACCTTCGGCAGTAATTGCTTCTTTTGTTAAGCCACAAAAGAAAGTTTCAAATTCATAATTCTTCTGTAATTTTAATAGATTGAATTAAATCATCTTAAAATATCACTTTTCCAAATTCTACAGTTTGTAAAAATTATTTATAGGATCTCATATTTTTAGAAGATAGTTGTCTAAGGTACTTGAATTTTTAAAGCTATAAAACTACAAATTTAAATAATTAGTCGCTGAAATTTGAATTACTTTTATTTAAAACTAAAATTTCATTTTTTTTACAAACCAACAAAATTATTTCAAATACTGTTTCCGTCTACCTATTGAAACTTGTAATTATTGAAACCTAAAAGAAAAAAATATGAATTAGTAAGAAAGTCATATTTACAATAATAGTGGCAGGTTTTAAAATATTAAAATATTAGAAATTGTTTTTTATGGTTTAAATTAACTGGATGAAATTAATTTTCTTTTTTAGATAAATAGTATTACTCTTCTGCCATTTCTATTCAATCCTCGTAGCTAAAAAGCATGACAGGTACCACAACCTCAAAATAAAATACACTGAAGACAGTATTACCATTAAAGACATTTACAGACATTCAAATATATTATTCCAGTCTTAATATGCAATTTTAACACTTTTTATTTTTCTATACATCTGGTATCATTATGGTACTTGTAAGTTTGATAATTAGATTTTCTTTCTTTTTTTCTTACAAATCTTTAAACTCAATAAACCTAGTCTATATTTTTAAACTTTTTGTCAGACTTCATAAAACTAATAGCTTTTTTATAAATTTTTGACGCTGATTCTGAAAAGGACTTCCGTTATTGTCAATCACATCAGAGTTTCTTAAAAAATAGTTATTTTAATATTTTTTAATCAATGTAATCAAGAATCAACAATCGTTTAATAAATTAAAATTTTAAAGTTATGTACCAATTTTTATTCTTTTTTTACACTCAGTCGAAGAGAACAAATTACAAGCTGATAAAGAGCATTTATTTTAGAGTTGTAAGTAATTTTATGAGAGGAAAATGTCTAAGAGAGAATGATTTGAAATAATATTTTTAAAATAAGTTGAGTATAATATCTCCTATATTGCTAATAATACCGAGCAGAATAAAACTAATAGTTAGTTCTTACAAACATTTGTTTAAATATAAAAACACATCCCATAAGATGAAATTTAAAAAAAATGCATATTACTTTCAACAATAAATGTTTTTATTTGCAATTCAGCATTAAAATTGCATAAGAAACTATACTGACTTATTTCTGAAAAATTTAAGATTTCCGAAATTCGCTAATTTTTAAAGTAGTGAACCATAATCAGCTGCATAAAATTGCTCATAACCTTGAAAAAAATTGTCATATAAACTTAAAATCGTGTTTAATCTAATTCTGCTCAATATTCTAATAAGTAATAACAATCTGCTTAGTAAATAATTAACGTGGGTAAATTGCGAAAAATAACGTGTAGTGAAAATAGCAATTTTGTGATCAAACATGAAAAAGGGAGCTAGTACAGTTACTAGTTTTTAATTATCAAATATCTAGCAAACTATTGTTATCAACAATTACATAAATTCTGTAGTTTATTAGGAGATATTACTTTTTCTTTTGGGTATAAATTCAGAACCTAAGGAAAGGCTGAGCCGTAGCTTGCTAGTCACTTCTTCTTCGCTGCTGCACACGCTCTATTTACAGCCTAGGTCATCTCAGCAATATCAGGGAACTGTGGATAAGCTCTGTTATATATATATATATATATATATATATATATATATATATATATATATATATATATATATATATATATATATATATATAAAAGCTAAAAAATTGAGGAAAAATGGAGGGAAAAAAATCCGGAAAACAAAATAAAGAAAGGATATAATCTCTTCATCAGCTCACACGATTATATCCGCAAAAAAGAGTGCTTTCTAATATTGTATCAATATAGCCAAAGCAAAATATATCAATACAATAGTGTGAGGAGCACTCAAAAAAATTGAAACGAAATTAGAACACATTAAGTAAAAAATAAAAATATATATCAAGCAAAAAACAGAAAATAAAATGTAAAGAGATTATAGAACAGTACACGAGAGGAAATCTGCATAGTGAGGAGCGAATTTAAATGAACTAACTCGTACCGGCATCTTTCAAGAATGATTTAAAATATTTACGTAATAAGATTGCCAGATTACAAACTATGAAAACAGAAGCATAAATAAAGTGATATCTTATGACACTTTCTTACTGCAATACTGAAGCGCGTCAAATTTGTTAGTTACCTTGGATGGGCCCGAATATGGATGTGCGCAAGGTAATTTAAAGTTTGTAATTAATAAGCTACCTCACTCTCGTTAGTTGAAATAAGATTGTTTTTTTTATACCTCATAAATACCTCTTTTGTTACAAGTGTAAGAAAAACAACCTCGTATACCTTAAAAATCACCTTATCAGTCTGGTTGATTTGAAGTGAATTTAAAACAGCCTCAAAATAAGCTTAGGTATAAATAAAATGACTTCATATACTTCAATAAATACCTCACTCTCTTTAGTTGAAATAAAGTAAAAAATTTTATATCTCAAAAATATCTCTTTTGTCACAAGTGTCAGAAAATAAACCTGGTATATCTTGTAAATCACCTCATCATCCTGGTTGATTTGAAGTTGATTTAAAACATCCTCAAAATAAGCTGAAGTATATAGAAAACAACCTCGTACACCTTAATTAAAACCTTTACGAGGTATAATTTTTATTGCTGTTTTCTCAGCAACCTTAAATATACCTCAAATCAACCTTGATACCTCAAAAATACCTCAAATCAACCTTAAATATACCTTAAATTTTCGTAAGGGAATACCTGATATAATAAACATTCTATATTTATATTATATATCGTCTAATTTATTTAATCGTCGAATTTATATTATATATCGTCTAATTTAACCAATTGATACACGAACGTAAACAAGTGAAACCGGCCTCATAAAGACAATTAAGCTGTATAGTATCACCTGATATTTAAGATTTTGCACAGAATTTTACAGTACTTCTAATAATTAGGTCAGGGACTGTAGTTTGTCGTTCATTGAACAAAAGAAAAGAATTTATTTTTGAAAAGAACCGTTCTGTTTCACCTTCAATAATAACTTCAATAATAATAATAACACACATAATAACTTTTTGTTGCATTTATGCAAATGCTTGATCTTGCCAGATTCGGATATGCGGGGGATTTCGAATCTGCTCCTAAAGTTATAGATTTTTTTTTAAATAACGTTTTTTGTCTAATTTTTGTCGAAATGTACAGTGGGCCGAAAAATAAACGGACCGTGCTGAATAACTTTTACTCTAATGCTTGAATCTTCACTCACTTTTTAGGACTCATTCTTCGTTGCTCGACGGGTTGACTTCAAATTAGTGCAAACGATATTTAGAGTTACGAAATCAAACACAAAAACGTACTTTCTGTGAATTAACATACATTTTTTTCAACGGATTTCTGCCCCCCAAAATATAGGGGGTAGTCGCAATCTGGAAAATAGGGTCCCCATAGTTTGATCAGGAGAGCGATCTAAAGCAGTGATTCTCAACCACTGTGCCGCGACACTTTTATGTGTCGCTAAATTGTTAAAGTTTGCCGCCAAATTTTAGAAATGTATATAGTAAAAATTATAATGCTTTTTTTATTAGGAGTAAAGTTTAAATTAAATAAGAGTTCTTATATATATTTGAATATTGTAACAAAGATTTTTCACTTTCACCGCTTCGTTACATATTTCTCTGTGTCTCGTTTTTGACCAGAGATATAACGGGAAAAGCTCAATTAATTGCATTCGTTCGGTTTATTCACGAATATGATATAATTAATCAATTTTTATGTTGTCGTGAGTTACCTAATTTACAGCTGGCAAACATATTTTTGATGTAATTAGTTCATATTTAGAAGAAATTAAAGTTTCGTGGAATTCATGTATTGGCATTTGCACGGATGGTGCCCCAGCTATGACTGGACATCTAAAAGGATTTGTAGCACACGTTAAAGAACGGAATGGGGATATATTAGTTACACATTGTTTTTGCATCGAGAAGCACTTGTTACAAAATATTTCCCATCAGAATTGAAATAGATCTGGAACAATGTTTTAAAATGGTTAATTATATAAAATTAAAACCATTAAAAAGTCGCTTATTTAGTAATTTATGCCAAGCTATGGAATCTAAGTTCGAATCCTTGTTACTACATACGGAAGTAAGGTGGTTGTCCAGAGGAAAAGTTTTATCTCGTGTACTGAAATTAAAAGACGAAATGAAATTTTTTTTTTTAACAAAACAAAAATTATGATTTTGTTCATTTGTTGGAAGATAAAATATGGTGTACCAAACTAGCTTACTTATCAGACATTTTTGTTATTTTTAATAACATAAATTCAAGTATGCAAGGGCCGAAAGAAAATATATTAAACTCGAGAGATAAACTGGTGGGATTCCAAAAACAAATAACTTTATGGAAGAATAATGCTCAGGAAGGATATTTGGAAAAGTTTGAGTCAGTTCCAAAAGATTTTAATAAAACTATTCATAAGACTGTTATTGACGATTTGACAACATTAGAGGAGAGAATTATTCATTATTTCCCAAATTTAGATATAAAAAAATTTGATTGTGTTCGTAATCCATTTGTGATAACGAATACTTCTATATTTGATTTAACTTTGAATGAAGAAGAAGAACTAATTTCGCTTTCTAACAATGGAGATCCAATTTTTAAATATTCGGAAGAATTCATTTTGGATTAACATTAGATGCGATTATCCCATGAGAGCCAAAAAAAGCTTTAAAAATATTATTACAATTTTCTACATGTTATTTGTGTGAATTCGGATTTTCAGTATTAACCAACATAAAAACGAAAAAAAAAACTGTTAAATGTAGAAGACGATATGAGAGTAGCATTGTCATTTTTACCACCAAATATAAATGAAATTATCAAAAAACATCAAGCTCAAATGTCTCATCAAATGTATTCTTATTATTCATTTGTTATTAATCCCTTAATAAATGCTGTTTTTGTAGTATATATTATATTATTTTATTTTACATTCCAAATTATTATCATAAACTATTTTACACATAAGTAAGTAAACAACTTTTAAACTTATTTTTTTCTTTGTGTGCCACCAAATTTTGAAATCGTTAAAAGTGTGCCGCGACAAATAAAATGTTGAAAATCACTTTAATATTAATTTTACTTTTTGCATATCTCGAGAACTTCTTAAGAGAATTGAACATTTTTTGAACACAATTATGAAATTTTTTATCCAAATATAATTCTATGCGAAAAAATGAATTTTATTTAATATTTATTATTATTTTATTAAATAATAGTCGAAAAAATTTTGAATAGCAATAAATACAATTTTATGCGTCATTTAAAAGCATGTAATTTTACATGGCAGAATACAAAATTTGAACGAAAGTGGTTAAATAGTTCCTGTCAAATCGAATTTAAATATACGAATCTTTTTTTTTTAATCCGATTTTTTAACAGATCTTGAGTACTTTTACGTCATTGATTTCAACTCTGCTTCTCTCTTCAAAGGATAGTTTTTTTTAAATGACATTTTTAGTCTTTTTTCTTCTTGTAGAAATGTAGAAGTTTAAGTAAAACAGGGGTTGCTGAAATGTCGTGAGGACAACAAAATTAGGATTAAAATCACACGGGAATCCATGTTCAGAAAATTCATACTTCCTTATTATGATCTGCTCTGAAGCACTTCATTAAAAGGAAACGCTTCTAGTGGCGTACGAAGACATTTCCGGTCATGGGTTCCTATGAAATTTTAATCCTGGTGATGCGTCCTAACTCTTGTAGAAATTAGAAATTTGTTGCAACATTTATGCGACCTCATGTCATACATAACGTTTTTGAACGTTTCTACAAAAAATAGACTAAAAAATGCCAGTTAAAAAAAAAAACTGTAACTTGGAGAAAGAAACCAGTTGCATATTTGAAAGTATCTGAGATTTGTTTAAAAAAAAAAAAAAAAAAAAAAAAAAAAAAAAACATTTCCCTAGTGTAATAATTCCTATGAATCAAACCTGATCGCTCCAAGAATTTCATGAAATAATTGTCCTCCAGAAGATCTGGTACAAGAATATTTTTTCCACTTTTTTAGAGATTTTTTTTGACTAACCACAACAGATTCTAACACAGCTATCTTTCTTAAATTTAACAAAAAAAATACTTTTCATTACCGAGAAAAAATGCGGTAGTTAAAGATACACCGTTTGAATGAATTTTCATTCTAAAATTACGGTAAAATAACCGACAGCAGTCTGTTCATCCACTTAATTGTAAAATTTATGGTTAGGAACGTTTCTTTACCTATACAGGTTTGAAACCGTTAACAACTGGTTTGGTTAGAAAGCCAGGAATAAACAACCAGAATTTTATCCGCGTCAACTATAAAATTTTGTTAATTATTTACAATTAGAATTGTTTCAAAACCATTAAAATGAAATTTAACTGCAGATTGAAGTTAGGTAATGGACAATGGAATTAGATTGAAGTTAAGTTGCGTTTTGCCCTTGATATGTAGCTTAATTAGGTTGCCTTCTATCGTAAAAGATGGGAAATACTAGACTGTTTGTGTTAAGCAGCTCTGTTGTGCTGCCATCTATGCGTGAATGAGAGTAATGCATTTCAATAGTTCAGGGTCACCAATTTAGGAGTGCGGGACATTGGAAACTCCTCATGTGTTGAAAGAATGGAAGAAATAATGTTGTGTCAACGTCCGGATTTGAACCTTCGTTCAGCCGGTCACGAGACTGTCAGCTTTGAGGGAAATAAATAGCTTTAGGTGTTTACCATACACTTATAACTAGAAGATTATTAGGCATCCACTTTTGTGTTAGGCATCCAATGATGGAAAATAAAATTATGAATTCGTAATCCTTATCACAATGCTTAGCTTCTAGCTTTCTAAGATCATTTGAAAGATTCTCATTGTCGATTCTGCTCTCTTAGTTGACGCGGAAAAATTCTGGTTGTTTAGCTGTATAAGGTGAAAGCAGTCAAACTATTTTTCTCATAGTTAATAGTTTGTATATCATCTTTTTCATGGTTATTTGACTGTTTAGGTTGAATATGGGGAAATAACAAACAAATTGTTATTTAACCATTTTTTCCGATAAATTCCTAACAGTTAATAATTCACTTTCTCCGAGAAAAAATAGAAGTGAATATAAATATCGGTCTATGAGGTCTTTTTATGAGGTCTTTTTATGAAAAGTAGTAAACCTGTGATACTTGGCAGGATTGCGAGTGATAATGATTACAATTTATTAAAAGAGAAATAAGACATGCAGCTTTAAATACCTCTATCAAGGAAAGATTTTCATTAATATCTTGCATGTGTGTCGTTTATTTTAAAAGCGTGTAACCTTATGTTTCTAAATTTTTTGTTGCTTAATTGTATCAATCATATTTTTCACCATAAAAGTAATAAAAACTCCTAGAATTGCATTAAAATCCCTTTGGAGATAAGCATTTTGTAATTAGAAATTTCAAATCTGATGACACCCTTGAAACAATAACATCATCTCTGTCCAACAACTAACAATTGCACGGGAGTGTCATTAAAATAAATAACTAATATAAAATGTTTTATTAAATTAAATTTTTATTTTAACAGAATTATAAACGAGTGGCCGAAGTGTGGATGGATGAATATAAAGAATATTTGTATTTAAGAAGACCTCATTATAGAAAAATTGACGCAGGGAATTTAACAGATCAAAAGAGTCTAAGAAAAACCTTGCAGTGTAAACCTTTTCGATGGTTTATAGAAAAGGTGGCCTATGATCAACCGAAGAAATATCCACCTATTGAACCACCCGACTATGCCATAGGAGAGGTATTCACGTATTTTTACAAGTCTAATTTTTTTAATGAAGTTATCTGTCAATTATAATGGATGTATTAACCCTTAGTTGGATCACTTTGGTAGTCCGACGTACCGAACATAAACTGTGACGTGAACTACTAAAGAATCAAATTTCTTGTTCCCCTGCTTCGGCCTTCTTTTTTCTAGATGTATCGATCAACCTCCAATTTCGCTATAGGTTTCTTTTTTAACTCTTTTTCTCTAAGAATGGTTGACTGGGTGTAAACAATAACAAGCTTCTTAAAACTGGAAGAAATTTAGAAAACTTCCGGTGTATCCCTCCGTTTATGGTATGCTTATAAGGAGAGGTGGGAACAAGCTTAATATTTTAGGAAGTTTTATTAGCGTGATTTGTGTTTAAATTCACGCGTAATTTTACCATTCAAAAGAGTTTACTGTAATTTATAAATTCTAACAGGTCGTGAGCCTAGAACAAATTTAACAAAATTAATGTCGCAGCATAAATAAAGTGCAAGGTTTGCCATGTTTTGAGTGTTATCCCTTATTTGTTGCATATTTTATGGGTAGAATCATTGCAAGGTTGCGGTGTCTTCCGAATTCATTTGTTGTTTGTTTCGCTGAAAGTTAAAGAACAAGCACTACAAGGATTATAATATTGAATGGTGCGTTTTTTCAAGTTAGGTGTAAAAATCGGTCGGAAGTAGTAACCCGGAAGTCTTACTACGAATTTTGACTCCCATCGCCACCTGCGCTTAGTCAACGGTCAACGATGGAGAGTTTTGTGATTTTTTTTTTTTTTTTTTTTTCGTTTTTGGGCAAAGATTTTGGGATTTTGTTTTCATTTTATGGCATTTTTTAGAATTTTCGGAATATTTTTAATTTTCAGACATTTTTATGAAACTTTAGAAGCACTGTTCACACATTTTAACTGAATCTTGAGGAAGCCATACCGAGAAAGTCAGAAATTCTCTTTCTTTACTAATTTCAAATTCAAAGTGTAAAAAAAGTGAGAAATTCATAAAGTTTCAAAGACTAAAAATAAAATTTTAAAATATAAAAATGAAAGTAAATTATGGGATGATAACTTAGGATAACTCAACGGAGAAGTTCTCTTCTAATAAGTTGTTTTCACTTTAATATTTTGAAGTATTTTTTTCAGCAATTGAAACTTCATAACAAATTCTTTAAACTTTTTCTTTTTTTCAAATTTTAAATTGGTAATGAATGAGAATTTGCAATGAATTTGCAATCCGCTGCAGAATTATTGTGACCACACATTTGTCACGCCAAATGAAACCACTTTGTGCAAAAACTACAATGACCGATTGTTATATCTGTTGAACTCTGAATGAAATTTTTATTTACAGGATAATTTTATTCTAATTTTAAGGACTTTCTTTCTATTTAAAAAGGTTTTTTTCATGGACTTTTCAGGTTATCAAATTCCAAGATCTAATGTTTACTAAGAAATGTGAACGGAAATTTGTTTGCTTTCTGAAAAAATAAAATTCTCTGTTGTTGGGTTGTTACGTTACGTTGTTGTGAGTTCAAAGCGATTAGAATCTATATCAAAAACTTCTGTGACATTCAGCTTACAGTATGCTCAAATGTTTCATACACAGTACCAAATTTTTCAAAAAAATAATAAAATAAAAATGAAAAAAAATCTATGCAAAATTGTTTTTTATATTTTTTTTATAAACCTAAGCCTACAGTTAGTTAAAATTATATAAATATATAGTGAAGTTCAGAAATATTGCTCTAAAATCCGCGTATAGATCAAGAATATGATAACAAGCAAGATGGAAAAATACTAGTTTCTGATAAATGGGAAAAACCTCTGGAGTTTTGGGAATTAAACTATGAATTTTAGGAGAATATCAGGAGTTCTGTAAACAAATAAAACTGGGTTTTTTTCAATATAAATTTTGAGATTAATGTATAACAACTGCAATATATATGAAAAAATAGTACTTGCATTTCAGAAGCTTCATATATTTTAAGTCAATTAATAAAACGTGCAATAGTTAATTAATGTCAATTTTAAATTAAATATTTTAAATGTATTAATTTGTTAAAAAAAAATATAGTATACATTTACTTAGTAATTAAAAAAATTTCAAAAAATTTATATTATAATTATTAAGAGAATTTCATATTTCCATAAACTGTTTATATGTTGTATATCAATAAAAAGACATAAAGCCTGACGTTACTTCTCAAAATATACTATCAAAGAATAGGAAAAATGTAAAACGTTGATTAACTTATTTATATAAAGCTTCTTGCGCAAGTCTTCTGGTACTTTTGCTGGAAAATGCGAATGTAATGATATGAAGGCAAATTTAAACACCTGGGCAGAAAAGAAAAAAAAACAATTGTCAACATTTTCTTCCCTCAGAAAATATCACATTATCAACCTATTTCGCTCGAATGTTGCATTCTGCCATTTAAAATAGCAATTTTTAAAATGATGCAAAAAATTGTATACCTTACAATTCAAATTTGTTTCGACTGTTATTAAATAAAATAATAAAAAATAATAAATATTAACTAAAAGTTATATTTTGCATGGAGTTGTCATCAGATAAACGAGTTTTACAATTGTGTGCAAACATTTTTCAATACGCTTGAAACTTTCTCGAGATGCCCTTCAAGAAGTAAAATTAACATTCGGGGTCCAAAATTTGCACCACTCTCCTGACCAAACTATTGGGACCATATTTCCCAGATTGCGGCTATATCGTGGGGTTCAGAAATTCGAATCTATAAAATAAAAAAAAAAGGTATGTTTATTCAAAGAAAGTACTTTTTTGTGTCTGGAGGATTACTTCCCCAATACGTAATTCTGCAAAGATTTGTTTGCATAATAATATTTTAAAAAAAAAATTTTTTTTCACAATTTGAAATTTCATGATTTAAGTGAAACCAGGAAGTTTATCATGAATCTTCATGGTTTAAATTTTAAATTACTTATGTATGCAAAAGAGACTCTGTCATGAAGGGTTTTCTTCCGTAACATAAAGGCCCCTTAAAATAACGGTGAAAAAATCTTTTCAAAATATGAAATTGCAAACAGATCATTGGAGAACTTCGCAGCTTAATACTAAATAATAATTTCATAATTAGTTTGCATTTCGATACTTCGAAATATTTTTCACTATTTGAAGGCTTAATCTAGTCTTACCTGAATTCATTTTTTCTATACCTTAAATTTTAAATTATTTATGTATGCAAAAGAGACTCTGCCATGAAGGGTTTTCTTCCGTAACATAAAGGCCCCTTAAAATAACGGTGAAAAAATCTTTTCAAAATATGAAATTGCAAACATATCATTGGAGAACTTCGCAGCTTAATACTAAATAATAATTTCATAATTAGTTTGCATTTCGATACTTCGAAATATTTTTCACTATTTGAAGGCTTACTCTAGTCTTATCTGAATTCATTTTTTCTATACCTTAAATTTTAAATTATTTATGTATGCAAAAGAGACTCTGTCATGAAGGGTTTTCTTCCGTAACATAAAGGCCCCTTAAAATAACGGTGAAACAATCTTTTCAAAATATGAAATTGCAAACAGATCATTGGAGAACTTCGCAGCTTAATACTAAATAATAATTTCATAATTAGTTTGCATTTCGATACTTCGAAATATTTTTCACTATTTGAAGGCTTACTCTAGTCTTACCTGAATTCATTTTTTCTATACCTTAAATTTTAAATTATTTATGTATGCAAAAGAGACTCTGTCATGAAGGGTTTTTTTCCGTAACATAAAGGCCCCTTAAAATAACGGTGAAAAAATCTTTTCAAAATATCAAATTGCAAACAGATCATTGGAGAACTTCGCAGCTTAATACTAAATAATAATTTCATAATTAGTTTGCATTTCGATACTTCGAAATATTTTTCACTATTTGAAGGCTTACTCTAGTCTTACCTGAATTCATTTTTTCTATACCTTAAATTTTAAATTATTTATGTATGCAAAAGAGACTCTGCCATGAAAAGTTTTCTTCCGTAACATAACGGCCCCTTAAAATAACGGTGAAAAAATCTTTTCAAAATATGAAATTGCAAACAGATCATTGGAGAACTTCGCAGCTTAATACTAAATAATAATTTCATAATTAGTTTGCATTTCGATACTTCGAAATATTTTTCGCTATTTGAAGGCTTACTCTAGTCTTACCTGAATTCATTTTTTCTATACCTTAAATTTTAAATTATTTATGTATGCAAAAGTGACTCTGTCATGAAGGGTTTTCTTCCGTAACATAAAGGCCCCTTAAAATAACGGTGAAAAAATCTTTTCAAAATATGAAATTGCAAACAGATCATTGGAGAACTTCGCAGCTTAATACTAAATAATAATTTTATAATTAGTTTGCATTTCGATACTTCGAAATATTTTTCACTATTTGAAGGCTTACTCTAGTCTTACCTGAATTCATTTTTTCTATACCTTAAATTTTAAATTATTTATGTATGCAAAAGAGACTCTGTCATGAAGGGTTTTCTTCCGTAACATAAAGGCCCCTTAAAATAACGGTGAAAAATCTTTTCAAAATATCAAATTGCAAACAGATCATTGGAGAACTTCGCAGCTTAATACTAAATAATAATTTCATAATTAGTTTGCATTTCGATAATTCGAAATATTTTTCCTTATTTGAAGGCTTACTCTAGTCTTACCTGAATTCATTTTTTCTATACCTTAAATTTTAAATTATTTATGTATGCAAAAGAGACTCTGTCATGAAGGGTTTTTTTCCGTAACATAAAGGCCCCTTAAAATAACGGTGAAAAAATCTTTTCAAAATATCAAATTGCAAACAGATCATTGGAGAACTTCGCAGCTTAATACTAAATAATAATTTCATAATTAGTTTGCATTTCGATACTTCGAAATATTTTTCACTATTTGAAGGCTTACTCTAGTCTTACCTGAATTCATTTTTTCTATACCTTAAATTTTAAATTATTTATGTATGCAAAAGAGACTCTGCCATAAAGGGCTTTCTTCCGTAACATAAAGGCCCCTTAAAATAACGCTGAAAAAATCTTTTCATAATATCAAATTGTAAACAGATCATTGGAGAACTTCGCAGCTTAATACTAAATAATAATTTCATAATTAGTTTGCATTTCGATAATTCGAAATATTTTTCACTATTTGAAGGCTTACTCTAGTCTTACCTGAATTCATTTTTTCTATACCTTAAATTTTAAATTATTTATGTATGCAAAAGAGACTCTGTCATGAAGGGTTTTCTTCCGTAACATAAAGGCCCCTTAAAATAACGGTGAAAAAATCTTATCAAAATATGAAATTGCAAACAGATCATTGGAGAATTTCGCAGCTTAATACTAAACAATAATTTCATAATTAGTTTGCATTTCGATACTTCGAAATATTTTTCACTATTTGAAGGCTTACTCTAGTCTTACCTGAATTCATTTTTTCTATACCTTAAATTTTAAATTATTTATGTATGCAAAAGAGACTCTGTCATGAAGGGTTTTCTTCCGTAACATAAAGGCCCCTTAAAATAACGGTGAAAAAATCTTTTCAAGATATGAAATTGCAAACAGATCATTGGAGAACTTCGCAGCTTAATACTAAATAATAATTTCATAATTAGTTTGCATTTCGATACTTCGAAATATTTTTCACTATTTGAAGGCTTAATCTAGTCTTACCTGAATTCATTTTTTCTATACCTTAAATTTTAAATTATTTATGTATGCAAAAGAGACTCTGCCATGAAGGGTTTTCTTCCGTAACATAAAGGCCCCTTAAAATAACGGTGAAAAAATCTTTTCAAAATATGAAATTGCAAACATATCATTGGAGAACTTCGCAGCTTAATACTAAATAATAATTTCATAATTAGTTTGCATTTCGATACTTCGAAATATTTTTCACTATTTGAAGGCTTACTCTAGTCTTACCTGAATTCATTTTTTCTATACCTTAAATTTTAAATTATTTATGTATGCAAAAGAGACTCTGTCATGAAGGGTTTTCTTCCGTAACATAAAGGCCCCTTAAAATAACGGTGAAACAATCTTTTCAAAATATGAAATTGCAAACAGATCATTGGAGAACTTCGCAGCTTAATACTAAATAATAATTTCATAATTAGTTTGCATTTCGATACTTCGAAATATTTTTCACTATTTGAAGGCTTACTCTAGTCTTACCTGAATTCATTTTTTCTATACCTTAAATTTTAAATTATTTATGTATGCAAAAGAGACTCTGTCATGAAGGGTTTTTTTCCGTAACATAAAGGCCCCTTAAAATAACGGTGAAAAAATCTTTTCAAAATATCAAATTGCAAACAGATCATTGGAGAACTTCGCAGCTTAATACTAAATAATAATTTCATAATTAGTTTGCATTTCGATACTTCGAAATATTTTTCACTATTTGAAGGCTTACTCTAGTCTTACCTGAATTCATTTTTTCTATACCTTAAATTTTAAATTATTTATGTATGCAAAAGAGACTCTGCCATGAAGAGTTTTCTTCCGTAACATAACGGCCCCTTAAAATAACGGTGAAAAAATCTTTTCAAAATATGAAATTGCAAACATATCATTGGAGAACTTCGCAGCTTAATACTAAATAATAATTTCATAATTAGTTTGCATTTCGATACTTCGAAATATTTTTCACTATTTGAAGGCTTACTCTAAACTTACCTGAATTCATTTTTTCTATACCTTAAATCTTAAATTATTTATGTATGCAAAAGAGACTCTGTCATGAAGGGTTTTCTTCCGTAACATAAAGGCCCCTTAAAATAACGGTGAAAAAATCTTATCAAAATATGAAATTGCAAACAGATCATTGGAGAATTTCGCAGCTTAATACTAAATAATAATTTCATAATTAGTTTGCATTTCGATACTTCGAAATATTTTTCACTATTTGAAGGCTTACTCTAGTCTTACCTGAATTCATTTTTTCTATACCTTAAATTTTAAATTATTTATGTATGCAAAAGAGACTCTGTCATGAAGGGTTTTCTTCCGTAACATAAAGGCCCCTTAAAATAACGGTGAAAAAATCTTTTCAAAATATGAAATTGCAAACAGATCATTGGAGAACTTCGCAGCTTAATACTAAATAATAATTTCATAATTAGTTTGCATTTCGATACTTCGAAATATTTTTCGCTATTTGAAGGCTTACTCTAGTCATACCTGAATTCATTTTTTCTATACCTTAAATTTTAAATTATTTATGTATGCAAAAGTGACTCTGTCATGAAGGGTTTTCTTCCGTAACATAAAGGCCCCTTAAAATAACGGTGAAAAAATCTTTTCAAAATATGAAATTGCAAACAGATCATTGGAGAACTTCGCAGCTTAATACTAAATAATAATTTTATAATTAGTTTGCATTTCGATACTTCGAAATATTTTTCACTATTTGAAGGCTTACTCTAGTCTTACCTGAATTCATTTTTTCTATACCTTAAATTTTAAATTATTTATGTATGCAAAAGAGACTCTGTCATGAAGGGTTTTCTTCCGTAACATAAAGGCCCCTTAAAATAACGGTGAAAAAATCTTTTCAAAATATCAAATTGCAAACAGATCATTGGAGAACTTCGCAGCTTAATACTAAATAATAATTTCATAATTAGTTTGCATTTCGATAATTCGAAATATTTTTCCTTATTTGAAGGCTTACTCTAGTCTTACCTGAATTCATTTTTTCTATACCTTAAATTTTAAATTATTTATGTATGCAAAAGAGACTCTGTCATGAAGGGTTTTTTTCCGTAACATAAAGGCCCCTTAAAATAACGGTGAAAAAATCTTTTCAAAATATCAAATTGCAAACAGATCATTGGAGAACTTCGCAGCTTAATACTAAATAATAATTTCATAATTAGTTTGCATTTCGATACTTCGAAATATTTTTCACTATTTGAAGGCTTACTCTAGTCTTACCTGAATTCATTTTTTCTATACCTTAAATTTTAAATTATTTATGTATGCAAAAGAGACTCTGCCATAAAGGGCTTTCTTCCGTAACATAAAGGCCCCTTAAAATAACGGTGAAAAAATCTTTTCAAAATATCAAATTGCAAACAGATCATTGGAGAACTTCGCAGCTTAATACTAAATAATAATTTCATAATTAGTTTGCATTTCGATACTTCGAAATATTTTTCACTATTTGAAGGCTTACTCTAGTCTTACCTGAATTCATTTTTTCTATACCTTAAATTTTAAATTATTTATGTATGCAAAAGAGACTCTGTCATGAAGGGTTTTTTTCCGTAACATAAAGGCCCCTTAAAATAACGGTGAAAAAATCTTTTCAAAATATCAAGTTGCAAACAGATCATTGGAGAACTTCGCAGCTTAATACTAAATAATAATTTCATAATTAGTTTGCATTTCGATACTTCGAAATATTTTTCACTATTTGAAGGCTTACTCTAAACTTACCTGAATTCATTTTTTCTATACCTTAAATCTTAAATTATTTATGTATGCAAAAGAGACTCTGTCATGAAGGGTTTTCTTCCGTAACATAAAGGCCCCTTAAAATAACGGTGAAAAAATCTTATCAAAATATGAAATTGCAAACAGATCATTGGAGAATTTCGCAGCTTAATACTAAATAATAATTTCATAATTAGTTTGCATTTCGATACTTCGAAATATTTTTCACTATTTGAAGGCTTACTCTAGTCTTACCTGAATTCATTTTTTCTATACCTTAAATTTTAAATTATTTATGTATGCAAAAGAGACTCTGTCATGAAGGGTTTTCTTCCGTAACATAAAGGCCCCTTAAAATAACGGTGAAAAAATCTTTTCAAAATATGAAATTGCAAACAGATCATTGGAGAACTTCGCAGCTTAATACTAAATAATAATTTCATAATTAGTTTGCATTTCGATACTTCGAAATATTTTTCGCTATTTGAAGGCTTACTCTAGTCATACCTGAATTCATTTTTTCTATACCTTAAATTTTAAATTATTTATGTATGCAAAAGTGACTCTGTCATGAAGGGTTTTCTTCCGTAACATAAAGGCCCCTTAAAATAACGGTGAAAAAATCTTTTCAAAATATGAAATTGCAAACAGATCATTGGAGAACTTCGCAGCTTAATACTAAATAATAATTTTATAATTAGTTTGCATTTCGATACTTCGAAATATTTTTCACTATTTGAAGGCTTACTCTAGTCTTACCTGAATTCATTTTTTCTATACCTTAAATTTTAAATTATTTATGTATGCAAAAGAGACTCTGTCATGAAGGGTTTTCTTCCGTAACATAAAGGCCCCTTAAAATAACGGTGAAAAAATCTTTTCAAAATATCAAATTGCAAACAGATCATTGGAGAACTTCGCAGCTTAATACTAAATAATAATTTCATAATTAGTTTGCATTTCGATACTTCGAAATATTTTTCACTATTTGAAGGCTTACTCTAGTCTTACCTGAATTCATTTTTTCTATACCTTAAATTTTAAATTATTTATGTATGCAAAAGAGACTCTGTCATGAAGGGTTTTTTTCCGTAACATAAAGGCCCCTTAAAATAACGGTGAAAAAATCTTTTCAAAATATCAAGTTGCAAACAGATCATTGGAGAACTTCGCAGCTTAATACTAAATAATAATTTCATAATTAGTTTGCATTTCGATACTTCGAAATATTTTTCACTATTTGAAGGCTTACTCTAAACTTACCTGAATTCATTTTTTCTATACCTTAAATCTTAAATTATTTATGTATGCAAAAGAGACTCTGTCATGAAGGGTTTTCTTCCGTAACATAAAGGCCCCTTAAAATAACGGTGAAAAAATCTTATCAAAATATGAAATTGCAAACAGATCATTGGAGAATTTCGCAGCTTAATACTAAATAATAATTTCATAATTAGTTTGCATTTCGATACTTCGAAATATTTTTCACTATTTGAAGGCTTACTCTAGTCTTACCTGAATTCATTTTTTCTATACCTTAAATTTTAAATTATTTATGTATGCAAAAGAGACTCTGTCATGAAGGGTTTTCTTCCGTAACATAAAGGCCCCTTAAAATAACGGTGAAAAAATCTTTTCAAAATATGAAATTGCAAACAGATCATTGGAGAACTTCGCAGCTTAATACTAAATAATAATTTCATAATTAGTTTGCATTTCGATACTTCGAAATATTTTTCGCTATTTGAAGGCTTACTCTAGTCATACCTGAATTCATTTTTTCTATACCTTAAATTTTAAATTATTTATGTATGCAAAAGTGACTCTGTCATGAAGGGTTTTCTTCCGTAACATAAAGGCCCCTTAAAATAACGGTGAAAAAATCTTTTCAAAATATGAAATTGCAAACAGATCATTGGAGAACTTCGCAGCTTAATACTAAATAATAATTTTATAATTAGTTTGCATTTCGATACTTCGAAATATTTTTCACTATTTGAAGGCTTACTCTAGTCTTACCTGAATTCATTTTTTCTATACCTTAAATTTTAAATTATTTATGTATGCAAAAGAGACTCTGTCATGAAGGGTTTTCTTCCGTAACATAAAGGCCCCTTAAAATAACGGTGAAAAAATCTTTTCAAAATATCAAATTGCAAACAGATCATTGGAGAACTTCGCAGCTTAATACTAAATAATAATTTCATAATTAGTTTGCATTTCGATAATTCGAAATATTTTTCCTTATTTGAAGGCTTACTCTAGTCTTACCTGAATTCATTTTTTCTATACCTTAAATTTTAAATTATTTATGTATGCAAAAGAGACTCTGTCATGAAGGGTTTTTTTCCGTAACATAAAGGCCCCTTAAAATAACGGTGAAAAAATCTTTTCAAAATATCAAATTGCAAACAGATCATTGGAGAACTTCGCAGCTTAATACTAAATAATAATTTCATAATTAGTTTGCATTTCGATACTTCGAAATATTTTTCACTATTTGAAGGCTTACTCTAGTCTTACCTGAATTCATTTTTTCTATACCTTAAATTTTAAATTATTTATGTATGCAAAAGAGACTCTGTCATGAAGGGTTTTCTTCCGTAACATAAAGGCCCCTTAAAATAACGGTGAAAAAATCTTTTCAAAATATCAAATTGCAAACAGATCATTGGAGAACTTCGCAGCTTAATACTAAATAATAATTTCATAATTAGTTTGCATTTCGATACTTCGAAATATTTTTCACTATTTGAAGGCTTACTCTAGTCTTACCTGAATTCATTTTTTCTATACCTTAAATTTTAAATTATTTATGTATGCAAAAGAGACTCTGTCATGAAGGGTTTTTTTCCGTAACATAAAGGCCCCTTAAAATAACGGTGAAAAAATCTTTTCAAAATATCAAGTTGCAAACAGATCATTGGAGAACTTCGCAGCTTAATACTAAATAATAATTTCATAATTAGTTTGCATTTCGATACTTCGAAATATTTTTCACTATTTGAAGGCTTACTCTAAACTTACCTGAATTCATTTTTTCTATACCTTAAATCTTAAATTATTTATGTATGCAAAAGAGACTCTGTCATGAAGGGTTTTCTTCCGTAACATAAAGGCCCCTTAAAATAACGGTGAAAAAATCTTATCAAAATATGAAATTGCAAACAGATCATTGGAGAATTTAGCAGCTTAATACTAAATAATAATTTCATAATTAGTTTGCATTTCGATACTTCGAAATATTTTTCACTATTTGAAGGCTTACTCTAGTCTTACCTGAATTCATTTTTTCTATACCTTAAATTTTAAATTATTTATGTATGCAAAAGAGACTCTGTCATGAAGGGTTTTCTTCCGTAACATAAAGGCCCCTTAAAATAACGGTGAAAAAATCTTTTCAAAATATGAAATTGCAAACAGATCATTGGAGAACTTCGCAGCTTAATACTAAATAATAATTTCATAATTAGTTTGCATTTCGATACTTCGAAATATTTTTCGCTATTTGAAGGCTTACTCTAGTCATACCTGAATTCATTTTTTCTATACCTTAAATTTTAAATTATTTATGTATGCAAAAGTGACTCTGTCATGAAGGGTTTTCTTCCGTAACATAAAGGCCCCTTAAAATAACGGTGAAAAAATCTTTTCAAAATATGAAATTGCAAACAGATCATTGGAGAACTTCGCAGCTTAATACTAAATAATAATTTTATAATTAGTTTGCATTTCGATACTTCGAAATATTTTTCACTATTTGAAGGCTTACTCTAGTCTTACCTGAATTCATTTTTTCTATACCTTAAATTTTAAATTATTTATGTATGCAAAAGAGACTCTGTCATGAAGGGTTTTCTTCCGTAACATAAAGGCCCCTTAAAATAACGGTGAAAAAATCTTTTCAAAATATCAAATTGCAAACAGATCATTGGAGAACTTCGCAGCTTAATACTAAATAATAATTTCATAATTAGTTTGCATTTCGATAATTCGAAATATTTTTCCTTATTTGAAGGCTTACTCTAGTCTTACCTGAATTCATTTTTTCTATACCTTAAATTTTAAATTATTTATGTATGCAAAAGAGACTCTGTCATGAAGGGTTTTTTTCCGTAACATAAAGGCCCCTTAAAATAACGGTGAAAAAATCTTTTCAAAATATCAAATTGCAAACAGATCATTGGAGAACTTCGCAGCTTAATACTAAATAATAATTTCATAATTAGTTTGCATTTCGATACTTCGAAATATTTTTCACTATTTGAAGGCTTACTCTAGTCTTACCTGAATTCATTTTTTCTATACCTTAAATTTTAAATTATTTATGTATGCAAAAGAGACTCTGCCATAAAGGGCTTTCTTCCGTAACATAAAGGCCCCTTAAAATAACGCTGAAAAAATCTTTTCATAATATCAAATTGTAAACAGATCATTGGAGAACTTCGCAGCTTAATACTAAATAATAATTTCATAATTAGTTTGCATTTCGATAATTCGAAATATTTTTCACTATTTGAAGGCTTACTCTAGTCTTACCTGAATTCATTTTTTCTATACCTTAAATTTTAAATTAATTATGTATGCAAAAGAGACTCTGTCATGTTGGGTTTTCTTCCGTAACATAAAGGCCCCTTAAAATAACGGTGAAAAAATCTTATCAAAATATGAAATTGCAAACAGATCATTGGAGAATTTCGCAGCTTAATACTAAACAATAATTTCATAATTAGTTTGCATTTCGATACTTCGAAATATTTTTCACTATTTGAAGGCTTACTCTAGTCTTACCTGAATTCATTTTTTCTATACCTTAAATTTTAAATTATTTATGTATGCAAAAGAGACTCTGTCATGAAGGGTTTTCTTCCGTAACATAAAGGCCCCTTAAAATAACGGTGAAAAAATCTTTTCAAAATATGAAATTGCAAACAGATCATTGGAGAACTTCGCAGCTTAATACTAAATAATAATTTCATAATTAGTTCGCATTTCGATACTTCGAAATATTTTTCGCTATTTGAAGGCTTACTCTAGTCTTACCTGAATTCATTTTTTCTATACCTTAAATTTTAAATTATTTATGTATGCAAAAGTGACTCTGTCATGAAGGGTTTTCTTCCGTAACATAAAGGCCCCTTAAAATAACGGTGAAAAAATCTTTTCAAAATATGAAATTGCAAACAGATCATTGGAGAACTTCGCAGCTTAATACTAAATAATAATTTTATAATTAGTTTGCATTTCGATACTTCGAAATATTTTTCACTATTTGAAGGCTTACTCTAGTCTTACCTGAATTCATTTTTTCTATACCTTAAATTTTAAATTATTTATGTATGCAAAAGAGACTCTGTCATGAAGGGTTTTCTTCCGTAACATAAAGGCCCCTTAAAATAACGGTGAAAAAATCTTTTCAAAATATCAAATTGCAAACAGATCATTGGAGAACTTCGCAGCTTAATACTAAATAATAATTTCATAATTAGTTTGCATTTCGATACTTCGAAATATTTTTCACTATTTGAAGGCTTACTCTAGTCTTACCTGAATTCATTTTTTCTATACCTTAAATTTTAAATTATTTATGTATGCAAAAGAGACTCTGTCATGAAGGGTTTTTTTCCGTAACATAAAGGCCCTTTAAAATAACGGTGAAAAAATCTTTTCAAAATATCAAGTTGCAAACAGATCATTGGAGAACTTCGCAGCTTAATACTAAATAATAATTTCATAATTAGTTTGCATTTCGATACTTCGAAATATTTTTCACTATTTGAAGGCTTACTCTAGTCTTACCTGAATTCATTTTTTCTATACCTTAAATTTTAAATTATTTATGTATGCAAAAGAGACTCTGCCATGAAGAGTTTTCTTCCGTAACATAACGGCCCCTTAAAATAACGGTGAAAAAATCTTTTCAAAATATGAAATTGCAAACATATCATTGGAGAACTTCGCAGCTTAATACTAAATAATAATTTCATAATTAGTTTGCATTTCGATAATTCGAAATATTTTTCCTTATTTGAAGGCTTACTCTAGTCTTACCTGAATTCATTTTTTCTATACCTTAAATTTTAAATTATTTATGTATGCAAAAGAGACTCTGTCATGAAGGGTTTTTTTCCGTAACATAAAGGCCCCTTAAAATAACGGTGAAAAAATCTTTTCAAAATATCAAATTGCAAACAGATCATTGGAGAACTTCGCAGCTTAATACTAAATAATAATTTCATAATTAGTTTGCATTTCGATACTTCGAAATATTTTTCACTATTTGAAGGCTTACTCTAGTCTTACCTGAATTCATTTTTTCTATACCTTAAATTTTAAATTATTTATGTATGCAAAAGAGACTCTGCCATAAAGGGCTTTCTTCCGTAACATAAAGGCCCCTTAAAATAACGCTGAAAAAATCTTTTCATAATATCAAATTGTAAACAGATCATTGGAGAACTTCGCAGCTTAATACTAAATAATAATTTCATAATTAGTTTGCATTTCGATAATTCGAAATATTTTTCACTATTTGAAGGCTTACTCTAGTCTTACCTGAATTCATTTTTTCTATACCTTAAATTTTAAATTATTTATGTATGCAAAAGAGACTCTGTCATGAAGGGTTTTCTTCCGTAACATAAAGGCCCCTTAAAATAACGGTGAAAAAATCTTATCAAAATATGAAATTGCAAACAGATCATTGGAGAATTTCGCAGCTTAATACTAAACAATAATTTCATAATTAGTTTGCATTTCGATACTTCGAAATATTTTTCACTATTTGAAGGCTTACTCTAGTCTTACCTGAATTCATTTTTTCTATACCTTAAATTTTAAATTATTTATGTATGCAAAAGAGACTCTGTCATGAAGGGTTTTCTTCCGTAACATAAAGGCCCCTTAAAATAACGGTGAAAAAATCTTTTCAAAATATGAAATTGCAAACAGATCATTGGAGAACTTCGCAGCTTAATACTAAATAATAATTTCATAATTAGTTCGCATTTCGATACTTCGAAATATTTTTCGCTATTTGAAGGCTTACTCTAGTCTTACCTGAATTCATTTTTTCTATACCTTAAATTTTAAATTATTTATGTATGCAAAAGTGACTCTGTCATGAAGGGTTTTCTTCCGTAACATAAAGGCCCCTTAAAATAACGGTGAAAAAATCTTTTCAAAATATGAAATTGCAAACAGATCATTGGAGAACTTCGCAGCTTAATACTAAATAATAATTTTATAATTAGTTTGCATTTCGATACTTCGAAATATTTTTCACTATTTGAAGGCTTACTCTAGTCTTACCTGAATTCATTTTTTCTATACCTTAAATTTTAAATTATTTATGTATGCAAAAGAGACTCTGTCATGAAGGGTTTTCTTCCGTAACATAAAGGCCCCTTAAAATAACGGTGAAAAAATCTTTTCAAAATATCAAATTGCAAACAGATCATTGGAGAACTTCGCAGCTTAATACTAAATAATAATTTCATAATTAGTTTGCATTTCGATACTTCGAAATATTTTTCACTATTTGAAGGCTTACTCTAGTCTTACCTGAATTCATTTTTTCTATACCTTAAATTTTAAATTATTTATGTATGCAAAAGAGACTCTGTCATGAAGGGTTTTTTTCAGTAACATAAAGGCCCCTTAAAATAACGGTGAAAAAATCTTTTCAAAATATCAAGTTGCAAACAGATCATTGGAGAACTTCGCAGCTTAATACTAAATAATAATTTCATAATTAGTTTGCATTTCGATACTTCGAAATATTTTTCACTATTTGAAGGCTTACTCTAGTCTTACCTGAATTCATTTTTTCTATACCTTAAATTTTAAATTATTTATGTATGCAAAAGAGACTCTGTCATGAAGGGTTTTTTTCCGTAACATAAAGGCCCCTTAAAATAACGGTGAAAAAATCTTTTCAAAATATCAAATTGCAAACATATCATTGGAGAACTTCGCAGCTTAATACTAAATAATAATTTCATAATTAGTTTGCATTTCGATACTTCGAAATATTTTTCACTATTTGAAGGCTTACTCTAGTCTTACCTGAATTAATTTTTTCTATACCTTAAATTTTAAATTATTTATGTATGCAAAAGAGACTCTGCCATAAAGGGCTTTCTTCCGTAACATAAAGGCCCCTTAAAATATCGGTGAAAAAATCTTTTCATAATATCAAATTGTAAACAGATCATTGGAGAACTTCGCAGCTTAATACTAAATAATAATTTCATAATTAGTTTGCATTTCGATACTTCGAAATATTTTTCACTATTTGAAGGCTTACTCTAGTCTTACCTGAATTCATTTTTTCTATACCTTAAATTTTAAATTATTTATGTATGCAAAAGAGACTCTGCCATAAAGGGCTTTCTTCCGTAACATAAAGGCCCCTTAAAATAACGCTGAAAAAATCTTTTCATAATATCAAATTGTAAACAGATCATTGGAGAACTTCGCAGCTTAATACTAAATAATAATTTCATAATTAGTTTGCATTTCGATAATTCGAAATATTTTTCACTATTTGAAGGCTTACTCTAGTCTTACCTGAATTCATTTTTTCTATACCTTAAATTTTAAATTATTTATGTATGCAAAAGAGACTCTGTCATGAAGGGTTTTCTTCCGTAACATAAAGGCCCCTTAAAATAACGGTGAAAAAATCTTATCAAAATATGAAATTGCAAACAGATCATTGGAGAATTTCGCAGCTTAATACTAAACAATAATTTCATAATTAGTTTGCATTTCGATACTTCGAAATATTTTTCACTATTTGAAGGCTTACTCTAGTCTTACCTGAATTCATTTTTTCTATACCTTAAATTTTAAATTATTTATGTATGCAAAAGAGACTCTGTCATGAAGGGTTTTCTTCCGTAACATAAAGGCCCCTTAAAATAACGGTGAAAAAATCTTTTCAAAATATGAAATTGCAAACAGATCATTGGAGAACTTCGCAGCTTAATACTAAATAATAATTTCATAATTAGTTCGCATTTCGATACTTCGAAATATTTTTCGCTATTTGAAGGCTTACTCTAGTCTTACCTGAATTCATTTTTTCTATACCTTAAATTTTAAATTATTTATGTATGCAAAAGTGACTCTGTCATGAAGGGTTTTCTTCCGTAACATAAAGGCCCCTTAAAATAACGGTGAAAAAATCTTTTCAAAATATGAAATTGCAAACAGATCATTGGAGAACTTCGCAGCTTAATACTAAATAATAATTTCATAATTAGTTCGCATTTCGATACTTCGAAATATTTTTCGCTATTTGAAGGCTTACTCTAGTCTTACCTGAATTCATTTTTTCTATACCTTAAATTTTAAATTATTTATGTATGCAAAAGTGACTCTGTCATGAAGGGTTTTCTTCCGTAACATAAAGGCCCCTTAAAATAACGGTGAAAAAATCTTTTCAAAATATGAAATTGCAAACAGATCATTGGAGAACTTCGCAGCTTAATACTAAATAATAATTTTATAATTAGTTTGCATTTCGATACTTCGAAATATTTTTCACTATTTGAAGGCTTACTCTAGTCTTACCTGAATTCATTTTTTCTATACCTTAAATTTTAAATTATTTATGTATGCAAAAGAGACTCTGTCATGAAGGGTTTTCTTCCGTAACATAAAGGCCCCTTAAAATAACGGTGAAAAAATCTTTTCAAAATATCAAATTGCAAACAGATCATTGGAGAACTTCGCAGCTTAATACTAAATAATAATTTCATAATTAGTTTGCATTTCGATACTTCGAAATATTTTTCACTATTTGAAGGCTTACTCTAGTCTTACCTGAATTCATTTTTTCTATACCTTAAATTTTAAATTATTTATGTATGCAAAAGAGACTCTGTCATGAAGGGTTTTTTTCAGTAACATAAAGGCCCCTTAAAATAACGGTGAAAAAATCTTTTCAAAATATCAAGTTGCAAACAGATCATTGGAGAACTTCGCAGCTTAATACTAAATAATAATTTCATAATTAGTTTGCATTTCGATACTTCGAAATATTTTTCACTATTTGAAAGCTTACTCTAGTCTTACCTGAATTCATTTTTTCTATACCTTAAATTTTAAATTATTTATGTATGCAAAAGAGACTCTGTCATGAAGGGTTTTTTTCCGTAACATAAAGGCCCCTTAAAATAACGGTGAAAAAATCTTTTCAAAATATCAAATTGCAAACATATCATTGGAGAACTTCGCAGCTTAATACTAAATAATAATTTCATAATTAGTTTGCATTTCGATACTTCGAAATATTTTTCACTATTTGAAGGCTTACTCTAGTCTTACCTGAATTAATTTTTTCTATACCTTAAATTTTAAATTATTTATGTATGCAAAAGAGACTCTGCCATAAAGGGCTTTCTTCCGTAACATAAAGGCCCCTTAAAATATCGGTGAAAAAATCTTTTCATAATATCAAATTGTAAACAGATCATTGGAGAACTTCGCAGCTTAATACTAAATAATAATTTCATAATTAGTTTGCATTTCGATACTTCGAAATATTTTTCACTATTTGAAGGCTTACTCTAGTCTTACCTGAATTCATTTTTTCTATACCTTAAATTTTAAATTATTTATGTATGCAAAAGAGACTCTGCCATAAAGGGCTTTCTTCCGTAACATAAAGGCCCCTTAAAATAACGCTGAAAAAATCTTTTCATAATATCAAATTGTAAACAGATCATTGGAGAACTTCGCAGCTTAATACTAAATAATAATTTCATAATTAGTTTGCATTTCGATAATTCGAAATATTTTTCACTATTTGAAGGCTTACTCTAGTCTTACCTGAATTCATTTTTTCTATACCTTAAATTTTAAATTATTTATGTATGCAAAAGAGACTCTGTCATGAAGGGTTTTCTTCCGTAACATAAAGGCCCCTTAAAATAACGGTGAAAAAATCTTATCAAAATATGAAATTGCAAACAGATCATTGGAGAATTTCGCAGCTTAATACTAAACAATAATTTCATAATTAGTTTGCATTTCGATACTTCGAAATATTTTTCACTATTTGAAGGCTTACTCTAGTCTTACCTGAATTCATTTTTTCTATACCTTAAATTTTAAATTATTTATGTATGCAAAAGAGACTCTGTCATGAAGGGTTTTCTTCCGTAACATAAAGGCCCCTTAAAATAACGGTGAAAAAATCTTTTCAAAATATGAAATTGCAAACAGATCATTGGAGAACTTCGCAGCTTAATACTAAATAATAATTTCATAATTAGTTCGCATTTCGATACTTCGAAATATTTTTCGCTATTTGAAGGCTTACTCTAGTCTTACCTGAATTCATTTTTTCTATACCTTAAATTTTAAATTATTTATGTATGCAAAAGTGACTCTGTCATGAAGGGTTTTCTTCCGTAACATAAAGGCCCCTTAAAATAACGGTGAAAAAATCTTTTCAAAATATGAAATTGCAAACAGATCATTGGAGAACTTCGCAGCTTAATACTAAATAATAATTTTATAATTAGTTTGCATTTCGATACTTCGAAATATTTTTCACTATTTGAAGGCTTACTCTAGTCTTACCTGAATTCATTTTTTCTATACCTTAAATTTTAAATTATTTATGTATGCAAAAGAGACTCTGTCATGAAGGGTTTTCTTCCGTAACATAAAGGCCCCTTAAAATAACGGTGAAAAAATCTTTTCAAAATATCAAATTGCAAACAGATCATTGGAGAACTTCGCAGCTTAATACTAAATAATAATTTCATAATTAGTTTGCATTTCGATACTTCGAAATATTTTTCACTATTTGAAGGCTTACTCTAGTCTTACCTGAATTCATTTTTTCTATACCTTAAATTTTAAATTATTTATGTATGCAAAAGAGACTCTGTCATGAAGGGTTTTTTTCAGTAACATAAAGGCCCCTTAAAATAACGGTGAAAAAATCTTTTCAAAATATCAAGTTGCAAACAGATCATTGGAGAACTTCGCAGCTTAATACTAAATAATAATTTCATAATTAGTTTGCATTTCGATACTTCGAAATATTTTTCACTATTTGAAGGCTTACTCTAGTCTTACCTGAATTCATTTTTTCTATACCTTAAATTTTAAATTATTTATGTATGCAAAAGAGACTCTGTCATGAAGGGTTTTTTTCCGTAACATAAAGGCCCCTTAAAATAACGGTGAAAAAATCTTTTCAAAATATCATATTGCAAACAGATCATTGGAGAACTTCGCAGCTTAATACTAAATAATAATTTCATAATTAGTTTGCATTTCGATACTTCGAAATATTTTTCACTATTTGAAGGCTTACTCTAGTCTTACCTGAATTAATTTTTTCTATACCTTAAATTTTAAATTATTTATGTATGCAAAAGAGACTCTGCCATAAAGGGCTTTCTTCCGTAACATAAAGGCCCCTTAAAATATCGGTGAAAAAATCTTTTCATAATATCAAATTGTAAACAGATCATTGGAGAACTTCGCAGCTTAATACTAAATAATAATTTCATAATTAGTTTGCATTTCGATAATTCGAAATATTTTTCACTATTTGAAGGCTTACTCTAGTCTTACCTGAATTCATTTTTTCTATACCTTAAATTTTAAATTATTTATGTATGCAAAAGAGACTTTGTCATGAAGGGTTTTTTTCCGTAACATAAAGGCCCCTTCAAATAACGGTGAAAAAATCTTTTCAAAATATCAAATTGCAAACAGATCATTGGAGAACTTCGCAGCTTAATACTAAATAATAATTTCATAATTAGTTTGCATTTCGATACTTCGAAATATTTTTCACTATTTGAAGGCTTACTCTAGTCTTACCTGAATTCATTTTTTCTATACCTTAAATTTTAAATTATTTATGTATGCAAAAGAGACTCTGCCATGAAGGGTTTTCTTCCGTAACATAAAGGCCCCTTAAAATAACGGTGAAAAAATCTTTTCAAAATATGAAATTGCAAACAGATCATTGGAGAACTTCGGAGCTTAATACTAAATAATAATTTTATAATTAGTTTGCATTTCGATACTTCGATATATTTTTCACTATTTGAAGGGTTACTCTAGTCTTACCTGAATTCATTTTTTCTATACCTTAAATTTTAAATTATTTATGTATGCAAAAGAGACTCTGTCATGAAGGGTTTTCTTCCGTAACATAAAGGCCCCTTAAAATAACGGTGAAAAAATATTTTCAAAATATCAAATTGCAAACAGATCATTGGAGAACTTCGCAGCTTAATACTAAATAATAATTTCATAATTAGTTTGCATTTCGATATATCGAAATATTTTTCACTATTTGAAGGCTTACTCTAGTCTTACCTGAATTCATTTTTTCTATACCTTAAATTTTAAATTATTTATGTATGCAAAAGAGACTCTGTCATGAAGGGTTTTCTTCCGTAACATAAAGGCCCCTTAAAATAACGGTGAAAAAATCTTTTCAAAATATCAAATTGCAAACAGATCATTGGAGAACTTCGCAGCTTAATACTAAATAATAATTTCACAATTAGTTTGCATTTCGATAATTCGAAATATTTTTCACTATTTGAAGGCTTACTCTAGTCTTACCTGAATTCATTTTTTCTATACCTTAAATTTTAAATTATTTATGTATGCAAAAGAGACTCTGTCATGAAGGGTTTTTTTCCGTAACATAAAGGCCCCTTAAAATAATGGTGAAAAAATCTTTTCAAAATATGAAATTGCAAACAGATCATTGGAGAACTTCGCAGCTTAATACTAAATAATAATTTCATAATTAGTTTGCATTTCGATAATTCGAAATATTTTTCACTATTTGAAGGCTTACTCTAGTCTCACCTGAATTCATTTTTTCTATACCTTAAATTTTAAATTATTTATGTATGCAAAAGAGACTCTGTCATGAAGGGTTTTTTTCCGTAACATAAAGGCCCCTTCAAATAACGGTGAAAAAATCTTTTCAAAATATCAAATTGCAAACAGATCATTGGAAAACTTCGCAGCTTAATACTAAATAATAATTTCATAATTAGTTTGCATTTCGATACTTCGAAATATTTTTCACTATTTGAAGGCTTACTCTAGTCTTACCTGAATTCATTTTTTCTATACCTTAAATTTTAAATTATTTATGTATGCAAAAGAGACTCTGCCATGAAGGGTTTTCTTCCGTAACATAAAGGCCCCTTAAAATAACGGTGAAAAAATCTTTTCAAAATATGAAATTGCAAACATATCATTGGAGAACTTCGCAGCTTAATACTAAATAATAATTTTATAATTAGTTTGCATTTCGATACTTCGAAATATTTTTCACTATTTGAAGTCTTACTCTAGTCTTACCTGAATTCATTTTTTCTATACCTTAAATTATAAATTATTTATGTATGCAAAAGAGACTCTGTCATGAAGGGTTTTCTTCCGTAACATAAAGGCCCCTTAAAATAACGGTGAAAAAATCTATTCAAAATATCAAATTGCAAACAGATCATTGGAGAACTTCGCAGCTTAATACTAAATAATAATTTCATAATTAGTTTGCATTTCGATATATCGAAATATTTTTCACTATTTGAAGGCTTACTCTAGTCTTACCTGAATTCATTTTTTCTATACCTTAAATTTTAAATTATTTATGTATGCAAAAGAGACTCTGCCATGAAGGGCTTTCTTCCGTAACATAAAGGCCCCTTAAAATAACGGTGAAAAAATCTTTTCAAAATATCAAATTGCAAACAGATCATTGGAGAACTTCGCAGCTTAATACTAAATAATAATTTCATAATTAGTTTGCATTTCGATAATTCGAAATATTTTTCACTATTTGAAGGCTTACTCTAGTCTTACCTGAATTCATTTTTTCTATACCTTAAATTTTAAATTATTTATGTATGCAAAAGAGACTTTGTCATGAAGGGTGTTTTTCCGTAACATAAAGGGCCCTTAAAATAACGGTGAAAAAATCTTTTCAAAATATCAAATTGCAAACAGATCATTGGAGAACTTCGCAGCTTAATACTAAATAATAATTTCATAATTAGTTTGCATTTCGATACTTCGAAATATTTTTCACTATTTGAAGGCTTACTCTAGTCTTACCTGAATTCATTTTTTCTATACCTTAAATTTTAAATTATTTATGTATGCAAAAGAGACTCTGCCATGAAGGGTTTTCTTCCGTAACATAAAGGCCCCTTAAAATAACGGTGAAAAAATCTTTTCAAAATATGAAATTGCAAACAGATCATTGGAGAACTTCGCAGCTTAATACTAAATAATAATTTCATAATTAGTTTGCATTTCGATACTTCGAAATATTTTTCACTATTTGAAGGCTTACTCTAGTCTTACCTGAATTCATTTTTTCTATACCTTAAATTTTAAATTATTTATGTATGCAAAAGAGACTCTGTCATGAAGGGTTTTCTTCCGTAACATAAAGGCCCCTTAAAATAACGGTGAAAAAATCTTTTCAAAATATCAAATTGCAAACAGATCATTGGAGAACTTCGCAGCTTAATACTAAATAATAATTTCATAATTAGTTTGCATTTCGATACTTCGAAATATTTTTCACTATTTGAAGGCTTACTCTAGTCTTACCTGAATTCATTTTTTCTATACCTTAAATTTTAAATTATTTATGTATGCAAAAGTGACTCTGTCATGAAGGGTTTTCTTCCGTAACATAAAGGCCCCTTAAAATAACGGTGAAAAAATCTTTTCAAAATATCAAATTGCAAACAGATCATTGGAGAACTTCGCAGCTTAATGCTAAATAATAATTTCATAATTAGTTTGCATTTCGATACTTCGAAATATTTTACACTATTTGAAGGCTTACTCTAGTCTTACCTGAATTCATTTTTTCTATACCTTAAATTTTAAATTATTTATGTATGCAAAAGAGACTCTGTCATGAAGGGTTTTCTTCCGTAACATAAAGGCCCCTTAAAATAACGGTGAAAAAATCTTTTCAAAATATGAAATTGCAAACAGATCATTGGAGAACTTCGCATCTTAATACTAAATAATAATTTCATAATTAGTTTGCATTTCGATACTTCGAAATATTTTTCACTATTTGAAGGCTGTTTCTAGTCTTACCTGAATTCATTTTTTCTATACCTTAAATTTTAAATTATTTATGTATGCAAAAGAGACTCTGTCATGAAGGGTTTTCTTCCGTAACATAAAGGCCCCTTAAAATAACGGTGAAAAAATCTTTTCAAAATATGAAATTGCAAACAGATCATTGGAGAACTTCGCAGCATAATACTAAATAATAATTTCATAATTAGTTTGCATTTCGATACTTCGAAATATTTTTCGCTATTTGAAGGCTTACTCTAGTCTTACCTGAATTCATTTTTTCTATACCTTAAATTTTAAATTATTTATGTATGCAAAAGTGACTCTGTCATGAAGGGTTTTCTTCCGTAACATAAAGGCCCCTTAAAATAACGGTGAAAACATCTTTTCAAAATATGAAATTGCAAACAGATCATTGGAGAAATTCGCAGCTTAATACTAAATAATAATTTCATAACTAGTTTGCATTTCGATATATCGAAATATTTTTCACTATTTGAAGGCTTACTCTAGTCTTACCTGAATTCATTTTTTCTATACCTTAAATTTTAAATTATTTATGTATGCAAAAGAGACTCTGCCATGAAGGGCTTTCTTCCGTAACATAAAGGCCCCTTAAAATAACGGTGAAAAAATCTTTTCAAAATATGAAATTGCAAACAGATCATTGGAGAACTTCGCAGCTTAATACTAAATAATAATTTCATAATTAGTTTGCATTTCGATACTTCGAAATATTTTTCACTATTTGAAGGCTTACTCTAGTCTTACCTGAATTCATTTTTTCTATACCTTAAATTTTAAATTATTTATGTATGCAAAAGAGTCTCTGTCATGAAGGGTTTTTTTCCGTAACATAAAGGCCCCTTAAAATTACGGTGAAAAAATCTTTTCAAAATATCTAATTGCAAACAGATCATCGGAGAACTTCGCAGCTTAATATTAAATAATAATTTCATAATTAGTTTGCATTTCGGTACTTCGAAATATTTTTCACTATTTGAAGGCTTACTCTAGTCTTACCTGAATTCATTTTTTCTATACCTTAAATTTTAAATTATATATGTATGCAAAAGAGACTCTGTCATGAAGGGTATTTTTCCGTAACATAAAGGCCCCTTAAAATAACGGTGAAAAAATCTTTTCAAAATATCAAATTGCAAACAGATCATTGGAGAACTTCGCAGCTTAATACTAAATAATAATTTCATAATTAGTTTGCATTTCGATACTTCGAAATATTTTTCACTATTTGAAGGCTTACTCTAGTCTTACCTGAATTCATTTTTTCTATACCTTAAATTTTAAATTATTTATGTATGCAAAAGAGACTCTGTCATGAAGTGTTTTTTTCCGTAACATAAAGGCCCCTTAATATAACGGTGAAAAAATCTTTTCAAAATATCAAATTGCAAACAGATCATTGGAGAACTTCGCAGCTTAATACTAAATAATAATTTCATAATTAGTTTGCATTTCGATACTTCGAAATAATTTTCACTATTTGAAGGCTTACTTTTGTCTTACCTGAATTCATTTTTTCTATACCTTAAATTTTAAATTATTTATGTATGCAAAAGAGACTCTGTCATGAAGGGTTTTTTTCCGTAACATAAAGGCCCCTTAAAATAACGGTGAAAAAATCTTTTCAAAATATGAAATTGCAAACAGATCATTGGAGAACTTCGCAGCTTAATACTAAATAATAATTTCATAATTAGTTTGCATTTCGATACTTCGAAATATTTTTCACTATTTGAAGGCTTACTCTAGTCTTACCTGAATTCATTTTTTCTATACCTTAAATTTTAAATTATTTATGTATGCAAAAGAGTCTCTGTCATGAAGGGTTTTTTTCCGTAACATAAAGGCCCCTTAAAATTACGGTGAAAAAATCTTTTCAAAATATCTAATTGCAAACAGATCATCGGAGAACTTCGCAGCTTAATATTAAATAATAATTTCATAATTAGTTTGCATTTCGGTACTTCGAAATATTTTTCACTATTTGAAGGCTTACTCTAGTCTTACCTGAATTCATTTTTTCTATACCTTAAATTTTAAATTATTTATGTATGCAAAAGAGACTCTGTCATGAAGTGTTTTTTTCCGTAACATAAAGGCCCCTTAAAATAACGGTGAAAAAATCTTTTCAAAATATCTAATTGCAAACAGATCATCGGAGAACTTCGCAGCTTAATATTAAATAATAATTTCATAATTAGTTTGCATTTCGATACTTCGAAATAATTTTCACTATTTGAAGGCTTACTTTTGTCTTACCTGAATTCATTTTTTCTATACCTTAAATTTTAAATTATTTATGTATGCAAAAGAGACTCTGTCATGAAGGGTTTTTTTCCGTAACATAAAGGCCCCTTAAAATAACGGTGAAAAAATCTTTTCAAAATATCAAATTGCAAACAGATCATTGGAGAACTTCGCAGCTTAATACTAAATAATAATTTCATAATTACTTTGCATTTCGATACTTCGAAATATTTTTCACTATTTGAAGGCTTACTCTAGTCTTACCTGAATTCATTTTTTCTATACCTTAAATTTTAAATTATTTATGTATGAAAAAGAGACTTTGTCATGAAGGGTTTTTTTCCGTTATATAAAGGCCCCTTAAAATAACGGTGAAAAAATCTTTTCAAAATATCAAATTGCAAACAGATCATTGGAGAACTTCGCAGCTTAATACTAAATAATAATTTCATAATTAGTTTGCATTTCGATACTTCGAAATATTTTTCACTATTTGAAGGCTTACTCTAGTCTTACCTGAATTCATTTTTTCTATACCTTAAATTTTAAATTAATTATGTATGCAAAAGAGACTCTGTCATGAAGGGTTTTTTTCCGTAACATAAAGCCCTTTAAAATAACGGTGAAAAAATCTTTTCAAAATATGAAATTGCAAACAGATCATTGGAGAACTTCGCAGCTTAATACTAAATAATAATTTCATAATTAGTTTGCATTTCGATACTTCGAAATATTTTTCACTATTTGAAGGCTTACTCTAGTCTTACCTGAATTCATTTTTTCTATACCTTAAATTATAAATTATTTATGTATGCAAAAGAGACTCTGTCATGAAGTGTTTTTTTCCGTAACATAAAGGCCCCTTAAAATAACGGTGAAAAAATCTTTTCAAAATATCAAATTGCAAACAGATCATTGGAGAACTTCGCAGCTTAATGCTAAATAATTATTTCATAATTAGTTTGCATTTCGATACTTCGAAATATTTTTCACTATTTGAAGGCTTACTCTAGTCTTACCTGTATTCATTTTTTCTATACCTTAAATTTTAAATTATTTATGTATGCAAAAGAGACTCTGTCATGAAGTGTTTTTTTCCGTAACATAAAGGCCCCTTAAAATAACGGTGAAAAAATCTTTTCAAAATATCTAATTGCAAACAGATCATTGGAGAACTTCGCAGCTTAATATTAAATAATAATTTCATAATTAGTTTGCATTTCGGTACATCGAAATATTTTTCACTATTTGAAGGCTTACTCTAGTCTTACCTGAATTCATTTTTTCTATACCTTAAATTTTAAATTATATATGTATGCAAAAGAGACTCTGTCATGAAGGGTATTTTTCCGTAACATAAAGGCCCCTTAAAATAACGGTGAAAAAATCTTTTCAAAATATCAAATTGCAAACAGATCATTGGAGAACTTCGCAGCTTAATACTAAATAATAATTTCACAATTAGTTTGCATTTCGATGCTTCGAAATATTTTTCACTATTTGAAGGCTTACTCTAGTCTTACCTGAATTCATTTTTTCTATACCTTAAATTTTAAATTATTTATGTATGCAAAAGAGACTCTGTCATGAAGGGTTTTTTTCCGTAACATAAAGGCCTCTTAAAATAACGGTGAAAAAATCTTTTCAAAATATCAAATTGCAAACAGATCATTGGAGAACTTCGCAGCTTAATACTAAATAATAATTTCATAATTAGTTTGCATTTCGATACTTCGAAATATTTTTCACTATTTGAAGGCTTACTCTAGTCTTACCTGAATTCATTTTTTCTATAACTTAAATTTTAAATTATTTATGTATGCAAAAGAGACTCTGTCATGAAGGGTTTTTTTCCGTAACATAAAGGCCCTTTAAAATATCAGTGAAAAAATCTTTTCAAAATATCAAGTTGCAAACAGATCATTGGAGAACTTCGCAGCTTAATACTAAATAATAATTTCATAATTAGTTTGCATTTCGATACTTCGAAATATTTTTCACTATTTGAAGGCTTACTCTAGTCTTACCTGAATTCATTTTTTCTATACCTTAAATTTTAAATTATTTATGTATGCAAAAGAGACTCTGTCATGAAGGGTTTTTTTCCGTAACATAAAGGCCCCTTCAAATAACGGTGAAAAAATCTTTTCAAAATATCAAATTGCAAACAGATCATTGGAGAACTTCGCAGCTTAATACTAAATAATAATTTCATAATTAGTTTGCATTTCGATACTTCGAAATATTTTTCACTATTTGAAGGCTTACTTTAGTCTTACCTGAATTCATTTTTTCTATACCTTAAATTTTAAATTATTTATGTATGCAAAAGAGACTCTGTCATGAAGGGTTTTTTTCCGTAACATAAAGGCCCCTTAAAATAACGGTGAAAAAATCTTTTCAAAATATCAAATTGCAAACAGATCATTGGAGAACTTCGCAGCTTAATAATAAATAATAATTTCATAATTAGTTTGCATTTCGATACTTCGAAATATTTTTCACTATTTGAAGGCTTACTCTAGTCTTACTTGAATTCATTTTTTCTATACCTTAAATTTTAAATTATTTATGTATGCAAAAGAGACTCTGTCATGAAGGGTTTTTTTCCGTAACATAAAGGCCCCTTAAAATAACGGTGAAAAAATCTTTTCAAAATATCAAATTGCAAACAGATCATTGGAGAACTTCGCAGTTTAATACTAAATAATAATTTCATAATTAGTTTGCATTTCGATACTTCGAAATATTTTTCACTATTTGAAGGCTTACTCTAATCTTACCTGAATTCATTTTTTCTATACCTTAAATTTTAAATTAATTATGTATGCAAAAGAGACTCTGTCATGAAGGGTTTTTTTCCGTAACATAAAGGCCCTTTAAAATAACGGTGAAAAAATCTTTTCAAAATATCAAATTGCAAACAGATCATTGGAGAACTTCGCAGCTTAATACTAAATAATAATTTCATAATTAGTTTGCATTTCGATACTTCGAAATATTTTTCACTATTTGAAGGCTTACTCTAGTCTTACCTGAATTCATTTTTTCTATACCTTAAATTTTAAATTATTTATGTATGCAAAAGAGACTCTGTCATGAAGGGTTTTTTTCCGCAACATAAAGGCCCCTTAAAATAACGGTGAAAAAATCTTTTCAAAATATCAAATTGCAAACAGATCATTGGAGAACTTCACAGCTTAATACTAAATAATAATTTCATAATTAGTTTGCATTTCGATACTTCGAAATATTTTTCACTATTTGAAGGCTTACTCTAGTCTTACCTGAATTCATTTTTTCTATACCTTAAATTTTAAATTATTTATGTATGCAAAAGAGACTCTGTCATGAAACGTTTTTTTCCGTAACATAAAGGCCCCTTAAAATAACGGTGAAAAAATCTTTTCAAAATATCAAATTGCAAACAGATCATTGGAGAACTTCGCAGCTTAATACTAAATAATAATTTCATAATTACTTTGCATTTCGATACTTCGAAATATTTTTCACTATTTGAAGGCTTACTCTAGTCTTACCTGAATTCATTTTTTCTATACCTTAAATTTTAAATTAATTATGTATGCAAAAGAGACTCTGTCATGAAGGGTTTTTTTCCGTAACATAAAGGCCCTTTAAAATAACGGTGAAAAAATCTTTTCAAAATATCAAATTGCAAACAGATCATTGGAGAACTTCGCAGCTTAATACTAAATAATAATTTCATAATTAGTTTGCATTTCGATACTTCGAAATATTTTTCACTATTTGAAGGCTTACTCTAGTCTTACCTGAATTCATTTTTTCTATACCTTAAATTATAAATTATTTATGTATGCAAAAGAGACTCTGTCATGAAGTGTTTTTTTCCGTAACATAAAGGCCCCTTAAAATAACGGTGAAAAAATCTTTTCAAAATATCAAATTGCAAACAGATCATTGGAGAACTTCGCAGCTTAATGCTAAATAATAGTTTCATAATTAGTTTGCATTTCGATACTTCGAAATATTTTTCACTATTTGAAGGCTTACTCTAGTCTTACCTGAATTCATTTTTTCTATACCTTAAATTTTAAATTATTTATGTATGCAAAAGAGACTCTGTCATGAAGGGTTTTTTTCCGTAACATAAAGGCCCCTTAAAATAACGGTGAAAAAATCTTTTCAAAATTTCAAATTGCAAACAGATCATTGGAGAACTTTGCAGCTTAATACTAAATAATAATTTCATAATTAGTTTGCATTTCGATACTTCGAAATATTTTTCACTATTTGAAGGCTTACTCTAGTCTTACCTGAATTCATTTTTTCTATACCTTAAATTTTAAATTATTTATGTATGCAAAAGAGACTCTGTCATGAACGTTTTTTTCCGTAACATAATGGCCCCTTAAAATAACGGTGAAAAAATCTTTTCAAAATATCAAATTGCAAACAGATCATTGGAGAACTTCGCAGCTTAATACTAAATAATAATTTCATAATTAGTTTGCATTTCGATACTTCGAAATATTTTTCACTATTTGAAGGCTTACTCTAGTCTTACCTGAATTAATTTTTTCTATACCTTAATTTTTAAATTATTTATGTATGCAAAAGAGACTCTGTCATGAAGGGTTTTTTTCCGTAACATAAAGGCCCCTTAAAATAACGGTGAAAAAATCTTTTCAAAATATCAAATTGCAAACAGATCATTGGAGAACTTCGCAGTTTAATACTAAATAATAATTTCATAATTAGTTTGCATTTCGATACTTCGAAATATTTTTCACTATTTGAAGGCTTACTCTAGTCTTACCTGAATTCATTTTTTCTATACCTTAAATTTTAAATTAATTATGTATGCAAAAGAGACTCTGTCATGAAGGGTTTTTTTCCGTAACATAAAGGCCCCTTAAAATAACGGTGAAAAAATCTTTTCAAAATATCAAATTGCAAACAGATCATTGGAGAACTTCGCAGCTTAATACTAAATAATAATTTCATAATTAGTTTGCATTTCGATACTTCGAAATATTTTTCACTATTTGAAGGCTTACTCTAATCTTACCTGAATTCATTTTTTCTATACCTTAAATTTTAAATTAATTATGTATGCAAAAGAGACTCTGTCATGAATGGTTTTTTTCCGTAACATAAAGGCCCTTTAAAATAACGGTGAAAAAATCTTTTCAAAATATCAAATTGCAAACAGATCATTGGAGAACTTCGCAGCTTAATACTAAATAATAATTTCATAATTAGTTTGCATTTCGATACTTCGAAATATTTTTCACTATTTGAAGGCTTACTCTAGTCTTACCTGAATTCATTTTTTCTATACCTTAAATTTTAAATTATTTATGTATGCAAAAGAGACTCTGTCATGAAGGGTTTTTTTCCGCAACATAAAGGCCCCTTAAAATAACGGTGAAAAAATCTTTTCAAAATATCAAATTGCAAACAGATCATTGGAGAACTTCACAGCTTAATACTAAATAATAATTTCATAATTAGTTTGCATTTCGATACTTCGAAATATTTTTCACTATTTGAAGGCTTACTCTAGTCTTACCTGAATTCATTTTTTCTATACCTTAAATTTTAAATTATTTATGTATGCAAAAGAGACTCTGTCATGAAACGTTTTTTTCCGTAACATAAAGGCCCCTTAAAATAACGGTGAAAAAATCTTTTCAAAATATCAAATTGCAAACAGATCATTGGAGAACTTCGCAGCTTAATACTAAATAATAATTTCATAATTACTTTGCATTCCGATACTTCGAAATATTTTTCACTATTTGAAGGCTTACTCTAGTCTTACCTGAATTCATTTTTTCTATACCTTAAATTTTAAATTAATTATGTATGCAAAAGAGACTCTGTCATGAAGGGTTTTTTTCCGTAACATAAAGGCCCTTTAAAATAACGGTGAAAAAATCTTTTCAAAATATCAAATTGCAAACAGATCATTGGAGAACTTCGCAGCTTAATACTAAATAATAATTTCATAATTAGTTTGCATTTCGATACTTCGAAATATTTTTCACTATTTGAAGGCTTACTCTAGTCTTACCTGAATTCATTTTTTCTATACCTTAAATTATAAATTATTTATGTATGCAAAAGAGACTCTGTCATGAAGTGTTTTTTTCCGTAACATAAAGGCCCCTTAAAATAACGGTGAAAAAATCTTTTCAAAATATCAAATTGCAAACAGATCATTGGAGAACTTCGCAGCTTAATGCTAAATAATAGTTTCATAATTAGTTTGCATTTCGATACTTCGAAATATTTTTCACTATTTGAAGGCTTACTCTAGTCTTACCTGAATTCATTTTTTCTATACCTTAAATTTTAAATTATTTATGTATGCAAAAGAGACTCTGTCATGAAGGGTTTTTTTCCGTAACATAAAGGCCCCTTAAAATAACGGTGAAAAAATCTTTTCAAAATTTCAAATTGCAAACAGATCATTGGAGAACTTTGCAGCTTAATACTAAATAAAAATTTCATAATTAGTTTGCATTTCGATACTTCGAAATATTTTTCACTATTTGAAGGCTTACTCTAGTCTTACCTGAATTCATTTTTTCTATACCTTAAATTTTAAATTATTTATGTATGCAAAAGAGACTCTGTCATGAACGTTTTTTTCCGTAACATAATGGCCCCTTAAAATAACGGTGAAAAAATCTTTTCAAAATATCAAATTGCAAACAGATCATTGGAGAACTTCGCAGCTTAATACTAAATAATAATTTCATAATTAGTTTGCATTTCGATACTTCGAAATATTTTTCACTATTTGAAGGCTTACTCTAGTCTTACCTGAATTAATTTTTTCTATACCTTAATTTTTAAATTATTTATGTATGCAAAAGAGACTCTGTCATGAAGGGTTTTTTTCCGTAACATAAAGGCCCCTTAAAATAACGGTGAAAAAATCTTTTCAAAATATCAAATTGCAAACAGATCATTGGAGAACTTCGCAGTTTAATACTAAATAATAATTTCATAATTAGTTTGCATTTCGATACTTCGAAATATTTTTCACTATTTGAAGGCTTACTCTAGTCTTACCTGAATTCATTTTTTCTATACCTTAAATTTTAAATTAATTATGTATGCAAAAGAGACTCTGTCATGAAGGGTTTTTTTCCGTAACATAAAGGCCCCTTAAAATAACGGTGAAAAAATCTTTTCAAAATATCAAATTGCAAACAGATCATTGGAGAACTTCGCAGCTTAATACTAAATAATAATTTCATAATTAGTTTGCATTTCGATACTTCGAAATATTTTTCACTATTTGAAGGCTTACTCTAGTATTACCTGAATTCATTTTTTCTTTTACCTTAAATTTTAAATTATTTATGGAGGTGAAGGAAACGAAATCTGACACAATTATGTACTTTCTCTAAATAAACTTAGCTTTTATTACGGATTCCTCAAAATGTTGAGGGCAGCAACAAATTCAAAATTATGGTCCCAATAGTTTGCTCAGAAGAACGCTTTACTGTTCAGACCCCTTAATTTTACTTTTGCGTATATCGCCATATCTCGAAAACTTTTAAGGCGAATCGAATTTTTTTTTTTTTGCATTCAATGGTAAAATTCGTTTATACAAAAATATTTTCATGAAAAAAAAGTGCTGTCGATAATTATTTATTATTTTTATTATTTTTTTAATAATTTTCGAAAGAATTTTAAATTGTTAAATACCAAAAATTTTATGTTATTTTAAAGAATGTAATTTTATATAACAAAATACAAAATTTGAACGAAATCGGTGCAAAAGTTGTCGCAAATCTGGATTTTAAATATACGACTTTTTCTATAAAAATTTTAAATATTGTCTATATTAATTACCATGTTTGAGGTCCTTCTCTTTACACCGTTAAGATTAAGTCCTTGCATGTGAAGATCCGATCACAAGATCAGAAGTTAATCAGGATGGTCCATTTTTATTCACGTTTTCGTATTGTATAAGTAAGCGGGAGAAAGAAGTTCGGAAAGGAGTTGAAAATCTCATTTATGAAAGTCCCAGTTAATTCTGATATAATGAATTCAATATTTTAAAGTGATACAATAATTGCAAGCTTTGAAATAAAGAATTGATCCCTCTGTTTTCAGATTAGAAGTGTTGCTGTTGATCTTTGTATAGATACAAAATTCCGCAAACAAAATGAAAGATTTGGCTTAGATTTATGCATTAAAGACAATCCTAATATAAGAGGAGAACAGGTAAATTCTTTCAAATTATTTAATTTTTTTTTTTTTTTCATTTAGTGTATCAATGAATTCTAGTTTTTCTAAAAACTCAATGAAGAAAAATATCTTAAATATTCAAATACTACCTTTCTTTTAAAGCCGACCGGCCTGTGTAGGGGTTAGGAAACTACCCTTGCATCAGAAAGGTTCTGGGTTCGAATCCCGGGGAAGGCATGGATGTTCTTTCCTTCTCTGTACTATCTGTTCTTACTGTGGGAGCAACGTTGACCCAGCTAATATGGTTCCCCTGAAAGAGTGGCCAACAAATCTGCCTTTCAGATACCTGTATGACCTAGGTCATTCTCCAGGTGGGCATTGGAAAAAAAAACCTTTCTTTTAAATAGAAGAACTAAAAAAGCATATAGAAAGAAGTTCAGACCGCCGACGTGTGCGCATAATTGTCAAAGTTAGCAGTGCGTGAAATAACCTCAAGCATCAATGCTAGACGTGAAATGAACATGCCGACTTTGAAAGTGTGGCGAAATTGGTTGTAATGGGATATAGCAGCAGGAGACAGATTCGAGTGCCTTTAGTTAACAGCATGACATCACGTCCGGGGCCTCTCCTAGACCAATGCCTCCTATAACTGAAAGTTACCACACGGTTTCTTATAAGTAGTCCGATCAGACCACTATGAAGGTAAACCAGTTTGTGATCGAGCCATTTAATAGAAATCTAGTAAAAATAAGAAAGTGGTAGCAAATATCTGTCTAAAAATTTGTTTATTTTATGAATGTGATTGGCTTGTCTTATTTACTTATCAACCACTACAGATTCAATTCTAAAATTTATATGATAAATTTCTCTCAATTACTTTTAAAATTGAATTTGGGTTCATGAGCAGAACTGGTTCACTTTTTTAATAGTCTGCTCAGACTACTTATAAAAAACCGTGTGGAGGCTATCTGATGTAGGAGGTGATGCCTAAACTCGCGACTATACTGGTTGGATCCTAGACGACTATAAAACTGTATGCTTGATCAGTTTCAGCTGATCAGAGCTGGTGAGTGAATGTGAGGGTAGTGCAGACCCCTCGAAGGCATGGCCCCAACCTAAATAGTCAACAATGTACATCTGGTGGTTTGCTTCATAATGGTGTGGGCTGTTTTTTCAGAGTATGTAATAGGTTCGATTGCACCTATCTTTGACTGGAAATGGTTATATTCAGCTACTTTCAGACAACTAGTAGTCATTCATGGCTTTCATGTACCCATAGAACGATGGATTTTTTATGGTTAACAGTGCGCCGGGCCGAAATTGTTGGAAACCAGTTCAACTTAATCATTCGATACAAATAATTATCATGTTGCTAATTAATAAGAAATAAACACAAATCAAAGTATAGGTTAACCTTTTATTCATTTAATGCAGTGTGTGAAATAAAAAACGGAGCACCTTTTATAACTTTTGATCTAGTGATCGGGATTACAACCTAAATAGTCAACAATGTACATCTGGTGGTTTGCTTCATAATGGTGTGGGCTGTTTTTTCAGAGTATGTAATAGGTTCGATTGCACCTATCTTTGACTGGAAATGGTTATATTCAGCTACTTTCAGACAACTAGTAGTCATTCATGGCTTTCATGTACCCATAGAACGATGGATTTTTTATGGTTAACAGTGCGCCGGGCCGTAATTGTTGGAAACCAGTTCAACTTAATCATTCGATACAAATAATTATCATGTTGTTAATTAATAAGAAATAAACACAAATCAAAGTATAGGTTAACCTTTTATTCATTTAATGCAGTGTGTGAAATAAAAAACGGAGCACCTTTTATAATTTTTGATCTAGTGATCGGGATTACAACCTAAATAGTCAACAATGTACATGTGGTGGTTTGCTTCATAATGGTGTGGGCAGTTTTTTCAGAGTATGTAATAGGTTCGATTGTACCTATCTTTGACTGGAAATGGTTATATTCAGCTACTTTCAGACAACTAGTAGTCATTCATGGCTTTCATGTACCCATAGAACGATGGATTTTTTATGGTTAACAGTGCGCCGGGCCGTAATTGTTGGAAACCAGTTCAACTTAATCATTCGATACAAATAATTATCATGTTGTTAATTAATAAGAAATAAACACAAATCAAAGTATAGGTTAACCTTTTATTCATTTAATGCAGTGTGTGAAATAAAACGGAGCACCTTTTATAACTTTTGATCTAGTGATCGGGATTACAACCTAAATAGTCAACAATGTACATCTGGTGGTTTGCTTCATAATGGTGTGGGCTGTTTTTTCAGAGTATGTAGTAGGTTCGATTGCACCTATCTTTGACTGGAAATGGTTATATTCAGCTACTTTCAGACAACTAGTAGTCATTCATGGCTTTCATGTACCCAAAGAACGATGGATTTTTTATGGTTAACAGTGCGCCGGGCCGTAATTGTTGGAAACCAGTTCAACTTAATCATTCGATACAAATAATTATCATGTTGTTAATTAATAAGAAATAAACACAAATCAAAGTATAGGTTAACCTTTTATTCATTTAATGCAGTGTGTGAAATAAAAAAACGGAGCACCTTTTATAACTTTTGATCTAGTGATCGGGATTACAACCTAAATAGTCAACAATGTACATCTGGTGGTTTGCTTCATAATGGTGTGGGCTGTTTTTTCAGAGTATGTAATAGGTTCGATTGCACCTATCTTTGACTGGAAATGGTTATATTCAGCTACTTTTTGACAACTAGTAGTCATTCATGGCTTTCATGTACCCAAAGAACGATGGATTTTTTATGATTAACAGTGCGCCGGGCCGTAATTGTTGGAAACCAGTTCAACTTAATCATTCGATACAAATAATTATCATGTTGTTAATTAATAAGAAATAAACACAAATCAAAGTATAGGTTAACCTTTTATTCATTTAATGCAGTGTGTGAAATAAAAAAACGGAGCACCTTTTATAACTTTTGATATAGTGATCGGGATTACAACCTAAATAGTCAACAATGTACATCTGGTGGTTTGCTTCATAATGGTGTGGGCTGTTTTTTCAGAGTATGTAGTAGGTTCGATTGCACCTATCTTTGACTGGAAATGGTTATATTCAGCTACTTTCAGACAACTAGTAGTCATTCATGGCTTTCATGTACCCAAAGAACGATGGATTTTTTATGGTTAACAGTGCGCCGGGCCGTAATTGTTGGAAACCAGTTCAACTTAATCATTCGATACAAATAATTATCATGTTGTTAATTAATAAGAAATAAACACAAATCAAAGTATAGGTTAACCTTTTATTCATTTAATGCAGTGTGTGAAATAAAAAAACGGAGCACCTTTTATAACTTTTGATCTAGTGATCGGGATTACAACCTAAATAGTCAACAATGTACATCTGGTGGTTTGCTTCATAATGGTGTGGGCTGTTTTTTCAGAGTATGTAATAGGTTCGATTGCACCTATCTTTGACTGGAAATGGTTATATTCAGCTACTTTCAGACAACTAGTAGTCATTCATGGCTTTCATGTACCCAAAGAACGATGGATTTTTTATGGTTAACAGTGCGCCGGGCCGTAATTGTTGGAAACCAGTTCAACTTAATCATTCGATACAAATAATTATCATGTTGTTAATTAATAAGAAATAAACACAAATCAAAGTATAGGTTAACCTTTTATTCATTTAATGCAGTGTGTGAAATAAAAAAACGGAGCACCTTTTATAACTTTTGATCTAGTGATCGGGATTACAACCTAAATAGTCAACAATGTACATCTGGTGGTTTGCTTCATAATGGTGTGGGCTGTTTTTTCAGAGTATGTAATAGGTTCGATTGCACCTATCTTTGACTGGAAATGGTTATATTCAGCTACTTTCAGACAACTAGTAGTCATTCATGGCTTTCATGTACCCAAAGAACGATGGATTTTTTATGGTTAACAGTGCGCCGGGCCGTAATTGTTGGAAACCAGTTCAACTTAATCATTCGATACAAATAATTATCATGTTGTTAATTAATAAGAAATAAACACAAATCAAAGTATAGGTTAACCTTTTATTCATTTAATGCAGTGTGTGAAATAAAAAAACGGAGCACCTTTTATAACTTTTGATCTAGTGATCGGGATTACAACCTAAATAGTCAACAATGTACATCTGTTGGTTTGCTTCATAATGGTGTGGGCTGTTTTTTCAGAGTATGTAATAGGTTCGATTGCACCTATCTTTGACTGGAAATGGTTATATTCAGCTACTTTTTGACAACTAGTAGTCATTCATGGCTTTCATGTACCCAAAGAACGATGGATTTTTTATGGTTAACAGTGCGCCGGGCCGTAATTGTTGGAAACCAGTTCAACTTAATCATTCGATACAAATAATTATCATGTTGTTAATTAATAAGAAATAAACACAAATCAAAGTATAGGTTAACCTTTTATTCATTTAATGCAGTGTGTGAAATAAAAAAACGGAGCACCTTTTATAACTTTTGATCTAGTGATCGGGATTACAACCTAAATAGTCAACAATGTACATCTGGTGGTTTGCTTCATAATGGTGTGGGCTGTTTTTTCAGAGTATGTAATAGGTTCGATTGCACCTATCTTTGACTGGAAATGTTTATATTCAGCTACTTTTTGACAACTAGTAGTCATTCATGGCTTTCATGTACCCAAAGAACGATGGATTTTTTATGGTTAACAGTGCGCCGGGCCGTAATTGTTGGAAACCAGTTCAACTTAATCATTCGATACAAATAATTATCATGTTGTTAATTAATAAGAAATAAACACAAATCAAAGTATAGGTTAACCTTTTATTCATTTAATGCAGTGTGTGAAATAAAAAAAACGGAGCACCTTTTATAACTTTTGATCTAGTGATCGGGATTACAACCTAAAGAGTCAACAATGTACATCTGGTGGTTTGCTTCATAATGGTGTGGGCTGTTTTTTCAGAGTATGTAATAGGTTCGATTGCACCTATCTTTGACTGGAAATGGTTATATTCAGCTACTTTTTGACAACTAGTAGTCATTCATGGCTTTCATGTACCCAAAGAACGATGGATTTTTTATGGTTAACAGTGCGCCGGGCCGTAATTGTTGGAAACCAGTTCAACTTAATCATTCGATACAAATAATTATCATGTTGTTAATTAATAAGAAATAAACACAAATCAAAGTATAGGTTAACCTTTTATTCATTTAATGCAGTGTGTGAAATAAAAAAACGGAGCACCTTTTATAACTTTTGATCTAGTGATCGGGATTACAACCTAAATAGTCAACAATGTACATCTGGTGGTTTGCTTCATAATGGTGTGGGCTGTTTTTTCAGAGTATGTAATAGGTTCGATTGCACCTATCTTTGACTGGAAATGGTTATATTCAGCTACTTTTTGACAACTAGTAGTCATTCATGGCTTTCATGTACCCAAAGAACGATGGATTTTTTATGGTTAACAGTGCGCCGGGCCGTAATTGTTGGAAACCAGTTCAACTTAATCATTCGATACAAATAATTATCATGTTGTTAATTAATAAGAAATAAACACAAATCAAAGTATAGGTTAACCTTTTATTCATTTAATGCAGTGTGTGAAATAAAAAAAACGGAGCACCTTTTATAACTTTTGATCTAGTGATCGGGATTACAACCTAAAGAGTCAACAATGTACATCTGGTGGTTTGCTTCATAATAGTGTGGGCTGTTTTTTCAGAGTATGTAGTTGGTTCGATTGCACCTATCTTTGACTGGAAATGGTTATATTCAGCTACTTTCAGACAACTAGTAGTCATTCATGGTTTTCATGTACCCAAAGAACGATGGATTTTTTATGGTTAACAGTGCGCCGGGCCGTAATTGTTGGAAACCAGTTCAACTTAATCATTCGATACAAATAATTATCATGTTGTTAATTAATAAGAAATAAACACAAATCAAAGTATAGGTTAACCTTTTATTCATTTAATGCAGTGTGTGAAATAAAAAAACGGAGCACCTTTTATAACTTTTGATCTAGTGATCGGGATTACAACCTAAATAGTCAACAATGTACATCTGGTGGTTTGCTTCATAATGGTGTGGGCTGTTTTTTCAGAGTATGTAGTAGGTTCAATTGCACCTATCTTTGACTGGAAATGGTTATATTCAGCTACTTTCAGACAACTAGTAGTCATTCATGGCTTTCACCCAAAGAACGATGGATTTTTTATGGTTAACAGTGCACCGGGCCGTAATTGTTGGAAACCAGTTCAACTTAATCATTCGATACAAATAATTATCATGTTGTTAATTAATAAGAAATAAACACAAATCAAAGTATAGGTTAACCTTTTATTCATTTAATGCAGTGTGTGAAATAAAAAAACGGAGCACCTTTTATAACTTTTGATCTAGTGATCGGGATTACAACCTAAATAGTCAACAATGTACATCTGGTGGTTTGCTTCATAATGGTGTGGGCTGTTTTTTCAGAGTATGTAGTAGGTTCGATTGCACCTATCTTTGACTGGAAATGGTTATATTCAGCTACTTTCAGACAACTAGTAGTCATTCATGGCTTTCATGTACCCAAAGAACGATGGATTTTTTATGGTTAACAGTGCGCCGGGCCGTAATTGTTGGAAACCAGTTCAACTTAGTCATTCGATACAAATAATTATCATGTTGTTAATTAATAAGAAATAAACACAAATCAAAGTATAGGTTAACCTTTTATTCATTTAATGCAGTGTGTGAAATAAGAAACGGAGCACCTTTTATAACTTTTGATCTAGTGATCGGGATTACAACCTAAATAGTCAACAATGTACATCTGGTGGTTTGCTTCATAATGGTGTGGGCTGTTTTTTCAGAGTATGTAATAGGTTCGATTGCACCTATCTTTGACTGGAAATGGTTATATTCAGCTACTTTTTGACAACTAGTAGTCATTCATGGCTTTCATGTACCCAAAGAACGATGGATTTTTTATGGTTAACAGTGCGCCGGGCCGTAATTGTTGGAAACCAGTTCAACTTAATCATTCGATACAAATAATTATCATGTTGTTAATTAATAAGAAATAAACACAAATCAAAGTATAGGTTAACCTTTTATTCATTTAATGCAGCGTGTGAAATAAAAAAACGGAGCACCTTTTATAACTTTTGATCTAGTGATCGGGATTACAACCTAAATAGTCAACAATGTACATCTGGTGGTTTGCTTCATAATGGTGTGGGCTGTTTTTTCAGAGTATGTAGTAGGTTCGATTGCACCTATCTTTGACTGGAAATGGTTATATTCAGCTACTTTCAGACAACTAGTAGTCATTCATGGCTTTCATGTACCCAAAGAACGATGGATTTTTTATGGTTAACAGTGCGCCGGGCCGTAATTGTTGGAAACCAGTTCAACTTAATCATTCGATACAAATAATTATCATGTTGTTAATTAATAAGAAATAAACACAAATCAAAGTATAGGTTAACCTTTTATTCATTTAATGCAGTGTGTGAAATAAAAAAACGGAGCACCTTTTATAACTTTTGATCTAGTGATCGGGATTACAACCTAAATAGTCAACAATGTACATCTGGTGGTTTGCTTCATAATGGTGTGGGCTGTTTTTTCAGAGTATGTAATAGGTTCGATTGCACATATCTTTGACTGGAAATGGTTATATTCAGCTACTTTTTGACAACTAGTAGTCATTCATGGCTTTCATGTACCCAAAGAACGATGGATTTTTTATGGTTAACAGTGCGTCGGGCCGTAATTGTTGGAAACCAGTTCAACTTAATCATTCGATACAAATAATTATCATGTTGTTAATTAATAAGAAATAAACACAAATCAAAGTATAGGTTAAACTTTTATTCATTTAATGCAGCGTGTGAAATAAAAAAACGGAGCACCTTTTATAACTTTTGATCTAGTGATCGGGATTACAACCTAAATAGTCAACAATGTACATCTGGTGGTTTGCTTCATAATGGTGTGGGCTGTTTTTTCAGAGTATGTAGTAGGTTCGATTGCACCTATCTTTGACTGGAAATGGTTATATTCAGCTACTTTCAGACAACTAGTAGTCATTCATGGCTTTCATGTACCCAAAGAACGATGGATTTTTTATGGTTAACAGTGCACCGGGCCGTAATTGTTGGAAACCAGTTCAACTTAATCATTCGATACAAATAATTATCATGTTGTTGATTAATAAGAAATAAACACAAATCAATGTATAGGTTAACCTTTTATTCATTTAATGCAGTGTGTGAAATAAAAAAACGGAGCACCTTTTATAACTTTTGATCTAGTGATCGGGATTACAACCTAAATAGTCAACAATGTACATCTGGTGGTTTGCTTCATAATGGTGTGGGCTGTTTTTTCAGAGTATGTAATAGGTTCGATTGCACCTATCTTTGACTGGAAATGGTTATATTCAGCTACTTTTTGACAACTAGTAGTCATTCATGGCTTTCATGTACCCAAAGAACGATGGATTTTTTATGGTTAACAGTGCGCCGGGCCGTAATTGTTGGAAACCAGTTCAACTTAATCATTCGATACAAATAATTATCATGTTGTTAATTAATAAGAAATAAACACAAATCAAAGTATAGGTTAACCTTTTATTCATTTAATGCAGTGTGTGAAATAAAAAAACGGAGCACCTTTTATAACTTTTGATCTAGTGATCGGGATTACAACCTAAATAGTCAACAATGTACATCTGGTGGTTTGCTTCATAATGGTGTGGGCTGTTTTTTCAGAGTATGTAGTAGGTTCGATTGCACCTATCTTTGACTGGAAATGGTTATATTCAGCTACTTTCAGACAACTAGTAGTCATTCATGGCTTTCATGTACCCAAAGAACGATGGATTTTTTATGGTTAACAGTGCGCCGGGCCTTAATTGTTGGAAACCAGTTCAACTTAATCTTTAGATACAAATAATTTTTATGTTGTTAATTAATAAGAAATAAACACAAATCAAAGTATAGGTTAACCTTTTATTCATTTAATGCAGTGTGTGAAATAAAAAAACGGAGCACCTTTTATTACTTTTGATCTAGTGATCGGGATTACAACCTAAATAGTCAACAATGTACATCTGGTGGTTTGCTTCATAATGGTGTGGGCTGTTTTTTCAGAGTATGTAATAGGTTCGATTGCACCTATCTTTGACTGGAAATGGTTATATTCAGCTACTTTTAGACAACTAGTAGTCATTCATGGCTTTCATGTACCCAAAGAACGATGGATTTTTTATGGTTAACAGTGCGCCGGGCCGTAATTGTTGGAAACCAGTTCAACTTAATCTTTAGATACAAATAATTTTTATGTTGTTAATTAATAAGAAATAAACACAAATCAAAGTATAGGTTAACCTTTTATTCATTTAATGCAGAGTGTGAAATAAAAAAACGGAGCACCTTTTATAACTTTTGATCTAGTGATCGGGATTACAACCTAAATAGTCAACAATGTACATCTGGTGGTTTGCTTCATAATGGTGTGGGCTGTTTTTTCAGAGTATGTAATAGGTTCGATTGCACCTATCTTTGACTGGAAATGGTTATATTCAGCTACTTTTAGACAACTAGTAGTCATTCATGGCTTTCATGTACCCAAAGAACGATGGATTTTTTATGGTTAACAGTGCGCCGGGCCGTAATTGTTGGAAACCAGTTCAACTTAATCTTTAGATACAAATAATTTTTATGTTGTTAATTAATAAGAAATAAACACAAATCAAAGTATAGGTTAACCTTTTATTCATTTAATGCAGTGTGTGAAATAAAAAAACGGAGCACCTTTTATAACTTTTGATCTAGTGATCGGGATTACAACCTAAATAGTCAACAATGTACATCTGGTGGTTTGCTTCATAATGGTGTGGGCTGTTTTTTCAGAGTATGTAATAGGTTCGATTGCACCTATCTTTGACTGGAAATGGTTATATTCAGCTACTTTTAGACAACTAGTAGTCATTCATGGCTTTCATGTACCCAAAGAACGATGGATTTTTTATGGTTAACAGTTCGCCGGGCCGTAATTGTTGGAAACCAGTTCAACTTAATCATTCGATACAAATAATTATCATGTTGTTAATTAATAAGAAATAAACACAAATCAAAGTATAGGTTAACCTTTTATTCATTTAATGCAGTGTGTGAAATAAAAAACGGAGCACCTTTTATAACTTTTGATCTAGTGATCGGGATTACAACCTAAAGAGTCAACAATGTACATCTGGTGGTTTGCTTCATAATGGTGTGGGCTGTTTTTTCAGAGTATGTAATAGGTTCGATTGCACCTATCTTTGACTGGAAATGGTTATATTCAGCTACTTTTTGACAACTAGTAGTCATTCATGGCTTTCATGTACCCAAAGAACGATGGATTTTTTATGGTTAACAGTTCGCCGGGCCGTAATTGTTGGAAACCAGTTCAACTTAATCATTCGATACAAATAATTATCATGTTGTTAATTAATAAGAAATAAACACAAATCAAAGTATAGGTTAACCTTTTATTCATTTAATGCAGTGTGTGAAATAAAAAACGGAGCACCTTTTATAACTTTTGATCTAGTGATCGGGATTACAACCTAAAGAGTCAACAATGTACATCTGGTGGTTTGCTTCATAATGGTGTGGGCTGTTTTTTCAGAGTATGTAATAGGTTCGATTGCACCTATCTTTGACTGGAAATGGTTATATTCAGCTACTTTTTGACAACTAGTAGTCATTCATGGCTTTCATGTACCCAAAGAACGATGGATTTTTTATGGTTAACAGTTCGCCGGGCCGTAATTGTTGGAAACCAGTTCAACTTAATCATTCGATACAAATAATTATCATGTTGTTAATTAATAAGAAATAAACACAAATCAAAGTATAGGTTAACCTTTTATTCATTTAATGCAGTGTGTGAAATAAAAAACGGAGCACCTTTTATAACTTTTGATCTAGTGATCGGGATTACAACCTAAAGAGTCAACAATGTACATCTGGTGGTTTGCTTCATAATGGTGTGGGCTGTTTTTTCAGAGTATGTAATAGGTTCGATTGCACCTATCTTTGACTGGAAATGGTTATATTCAGCTACTTTTTGACAACTAGTAGTCATTCATGGCTTTCATGTACCCAAAGAACGATGGATTTTTTATGGTTAACAGTTCGCCGGGCCGTAATTGTTGGAAACCAGTTCAACTTAATCATTCGATACAAATAATTATCATGTTGTTAATTAATAAGAAATAAACACAAATCAAAGTATAGGTTAACCTTTTATTCATTTAATGCAGTGTGTGAAATAAAAAACGGAGCACCTTTTATAACTTTTGATCTAGTGATCGGGATTACAACCTAAAGAGTCAACAATGTACATCTGGTGGTTTGCTTCATAATGGTGTGGGCTGTTTTTTCAGAGTATGTAATAGGTTCGATTGCACCTATCTTTGACTGGAAATGGTTATATTCAGCTACTTTTTGACAACTAGTAGTCATTCATGGCTTTCATGTACCCAAAGAACGATGGATTTTTTATGGTTAACAGTTCGCCGGGCCGTAATTGTTGGAAACCAGTTCAACTTAATCATTCGATACAAATAATTATCATGTTGTTAATTAATAAGAAATAAACACAAATCAAAGTATAGGTTAACCTTTTATTCATTTAATGCAGTGTGTGAAATAAAAAACGGAGCACCTTTTATAACTTTTGATCTAGTGATCGAGATTACAACCTAAAGAGTCAACAATGTACATCTGGTGGTTTGCTTCATAATGGTGTGGGCTGTTTTTTCAGAGTATGTAATAGGTTCGATTGCACCTATCTTTGACTGGAAATGGTTGTATTCAGCTACTTTTTGACAACTAGTAGTCATTCATGGCTTTCATGTACCCAAAGAACGATGGATTTTTTATGGTTAACAGTTCGCCGGGCCGTAATTGTTGGAAACCAGTTCAACTTAATCATTCGATACAAATAATTATCATGTTGTTAATTAATAAGAAATAAACACAAATCAAAGTATAGGTTAACCTTTTATTCATTTAATGCAGTGTGTGAAATAAAAAACGGAGCACCTTTTATAACTTTTGATCTAGTGATCGGGATTACAACCTAAAGAGTCAACAATGTACATCTGGTGGTTTGCTTCATAATGGTGTGGGCTGTTTTTTCAGAGTATGTAATAGGTTCGATTGCACCTATCTTTGACTGGAAATGGTTGTATTCAGCTACTTTTTGACAACTAGTAGTCATTCATGGCTTTCATGTACCCAAAGAACGATGGATTTTTTATGGTTAACAGTTCGCCGGGCCGTAATTGTTGGAAACCAGTTCAACTTAATCATTCGATACAAATAATTATCATGTTGTTAATTAATAAGAAATAAACACAAATCAAAGTATAGGTTAACCTTTTATTCATTTAATGCAGTGTGTGAAATTAAAAACGGAGCACCTTTTATAACTTTTGATCTAGTGATCGGGATTACAACCTAAAGAGTCAACAATGTACATCTGGTGGTTTGCTTCATAATGGTGTGGGCTGTTTTTTCAGAGTATGTAATAGGTTCGATTGCACCTATCTTTGACTGGAAATGGTTGTATTCAGCTACTTTTTGACAACTAGTAGTCATTCATGGCTTTCATGTACCCAAAGAACGATGGATGTTTTATGGTTAACAGTTCGCCGGGCCGTAATTGTTGGAAACCAGTTCAACTTAATCATTCGATACAAATAATTATCATGTTGTTAATTAATAAGAAATAAACACAAATCAAAGTATAGGTTAACCTTTTATTCATTTAATGCAGTGTGTGAAATAAAAAACGGAGCACCTTTTATAACTTTTGATCTAGTGATCGGGATTACAACCTAAAGAGTCAACAATGTACATCTGGTGGTTTGCTTCATAATGGTGTGGGCTGTTTTTTCAGAGTATGTAATAGGTTCGATTGCACCTATCTTTGACTGGAAATGGTTATATTCAGCTACTTTTTGACAACTAGTAGTCATTCATGGCTTTCATGTACCCAAAGAACGATGGATTTTTTATGGTTAACAGTTCGCCGGGCCGTAATTGTTGGAAACCAGTTCAACTTAATCATTCGATACAAATAATTATCATGTTGTTAATTAATAAGAAATAAACACAAATCAAAGTATAGGTTAACCTTTTATTCATTTAATGCAGTGTGTGAAATAAAAAACGGAGCACCTTTTATAACTTTTGATCTAGTGATCGGGATTACAACCTAAAGAGTCAACAATGTACATCTGGTGGTTTGCTTCATAATGGTGTGGGCTGTTTTTTCAGAGTATGTAATAGGTTCGATTGCACCTATCTTTGACTGGAAATGGTTATATTCAGCTACTTTTTGACAACTAGTAGTCATTCATGGCTTTCATGTACCCAAAGAACGATGGATTTTTTATGGTTAACAGTTCGCCGGGCCGTAATTGTTGGAAACCAGTTCAACTTAATCATTCGATACAAATAATTATCATGTTGTTAATTAATAAGAAATAAACACAAATCAAAGTATAGGTTAACCTTTTATTCATTTAATGCAGTGTGTGAAATAAAAAACGGAGCACCTTTTATAACTTTTGATCTAGTGATCGGGATTACAACCTAAAGAGTCAACAATGTACATCTGGTGGTTTGCTTCATAATGGTGTGGGCTGTTTTTTCAGAGTATGTAATAGGTTCGATTGCACCTATCTTTGACTGGAAATGGTTATATTCAGCTACTTTTTGACAACTAGTAGTCATTCATGGCTTTCATGTACCCAAAGAACGATGGATTTTTTATGGTTAACAGTTCGCCGGGCCGTAATTGTTGGAAACCAGTTCAACTTAATCATTCGATACAAATAATTATCATGTTGTTAATTAATAAGAAATAAACACAAATCAAAGTATAGGTTAACCTTTTATTCATTTAATGCAGTGTGTGAAATAAAAAACGGAGCACCTTTTATAACTTTTGATCTAGTGATCGGGATTACAACCTAAAGAGTCAACAATGTACATCTGGTGGTTTGCTTCATAATGGTGTGGGCTGTTTTTTCAGAGTATGTAATAGGTTCGATTGCACCTATCTTTGACTGGAAATGGTTATATTCAGCTACTTTTTGACAACTAGTAGTCATTCATGGCTTTCATGTACCCAAAGAACGATGGATTTTTTATGGTTAACAGTTCGCCGGGCCGTAATTGTTGGAAACCAGTTCAACTTAATCATTCGATACAAATAATTATCATGTTGTTAATTAATAAGAAATAAACACAAATCAAAGTATAGGTTAACCTTTTATTCATTTAATGCAGTGTGTGAAATAAAAAACGGAGCACCTTTTATAACTTTTGATCTAGTGATCGGGATTACAACCTAAAGAGTCAACAATGTACATCTGGTGGTTTGCTTCATAATGGTGTGGGCTGTTTTTTCAGAGTATGTAATAGGTTCGATTGCACCTATCTTTGACTGGAAATGGTTATATTCAGCTACTTTTTGACAACTAGTAGTCATTCATGGCTTTCATGTACCCAAAGAACGATGGATTTTTTATGGTTAACAGTTCGCCGGGCCGTAATTGTTGGAAACCAGTTCAACTTAATCATTCGATACAAATAATTATCATGTTGTTAATTAATAAGAAATAAACACAAATCAAAGTATAGGTTAACCTTTTATTCATTTAATGCAGTGTGTGAAATAAAAAACGGAGCACCTTTTATAACTTTTGATCTAGTGATCGGGATTACAACCTAAAGAGTCAACAATGTACATCTGGTGGTTTGCTTCATAATGGTGTGGGCTGTTTTTTCAGAGTATGTAATAGGTTCGATTGCACCTATCTTTGACTGGAAATGGTTATATTCAGCTACTTTTTGACAACTAGTAGTCATTCATGGCTTTCATGTACCCAAAGAACGATGGATTTTTTATGGTTAACAGTTCGCCGGGCCGTAATTGTTGGAAACCAGTTCAACTTAATCATTCGATACAAATAATTATCATGTTGTTAATTAATAAGAAATAAACACAAATCAAAGTATAGGTTAACCTTTTATTCATTTAATGCAGTGTGTGAAATAAAAAACGGAGCACCTTTTATAACTTTTGATCTAGTGATCGGGATTACAACCTAAAGAGTCAACAATGTACATCTGGTGGTTTGCTTCATAATGGTGTGGGCTGTTTTTTCAGAGTATGTAATAGGTTCGATTGCACCTATCTTTGACTGGAAATGGTTATATTCAGCTACTTTTTGACAACTAGTAGTCATTCATGGCTTTCATGTACCCAAAGAACGATGGATTTTTTATGGTTAACAGTTCGCCGGGCCGTAATTGTTGGAAACCAGTTCAACTTAATCATTCGATACAAATAATTATCATGTTGTTAATTAATAAGAAATAAACACAAATCAAAGTATAGGTTAACCTTTTATTCATTTAATGCAGTGTGTGAAATAAAAAACGGAGCACCTTTTATAACTTTTGATCTAGTGATCGGGATTACAACCTAAAGAGTCAACAATGTACATCTGGTGGTTTGCTTCATAATGGTGTGGGCTGTTTTTTCAGAGTATGTAATAGGTTCGATTGCACCTATCTTTGACTGGAAATGGTTATATTCAGCTACTTTTTGACAACTAGTAGTCATTCATGGCTTTCATGTACCCAAAGAACGATGGATTTTTTATGGTTAACAGTTCGCCGGGCCGTAATTGTTGGAAACCAGTTCAACTTAATCATTCGATACAAATAATTATCATGTTGTTAATTAATAAGAAATAAACACAAATCAAAGTATAGGTTAACCTTTTATTCATTTAATGCAGTGTGTGAAATAAAAAACGGAGCACCTTTTATAACTTTTGATCTAGTGATCGGGATTACAACCTAAAGAGTCAACAATGTACATCTGGTGGTTTGCTTCATAATGGTGTGGGCTGTTTTTTCAGAGTATGTAATAGGTTCGATTGCACCTATCTTTGACTGGAAATGGTTATATTCAGCTACTTTTTGACAACTAGTAGTCATTCATGGCTTTCATGTACCCAAAGAACGATGGATTTTTTATGGTTAACAGTTCGCCGGGCCGTAATTGTTGGAAACCAGTTCAACTTAATCATTCGATACAAATAATTATCATGTTGTTAATTAATAAGAAATAAACACAAATCAAAGTATAGGTTAACCTTTTATTCATTTAATGCAGTGTGTGAAATAAAAAACGGAGCACCTTTTATAACTTTTGATCTAGTGATCGGGATTACAACCTAAAGAGTCAACAATGTACATCTGGTGGTTTGCTTCATAATGGTGTGGGCTGTTTTTTCAGAGTATGTAATAGGTTCGATTGCACCTATCTTTGACTGGAAATGGTTATATTCAGCTACTTTTTGACAACTAGTAGTCATTCATGGCTTTCATGTACCCAAAGAACGATGGATTTTTTATGGTTAACAGTTCGCCGGGCCGTAATTGTTGGAAACCAGTTCAACTTAATCATTCGATACAAATAATTATCATGTTGTTAATTAATAAGAAATAAACACAAATCAAAGTATAGGTTAACCTTTTATTCATTTAATGCAGTGTGTGAAATAAAAAACGGAGCACCTTTTATAACTTTTGATCTAGTGATCGGGATTACAACCTAAAGAGTCAACAATGTACATCTGGTGGTTTGCTTCATAATGGTGTGGGCTGTTTTTTCAGAGTATGTAATAGGTTCGATTGCACCTATCTTTGACTGGAAATGGTTATATTCAGCTACTTTTTGACAACTAGTAGTCATTCATGGCTTTCATGTACCCAAAGAACGATGGATTTTTTATGGTTAACAGTTCGCCGGGCCGTAATTGTTGGAAACCAGTTCAACTTAATCATTCGATACAAATAATTATCATGTTGTTAATTAATAAGAAATAAACACAAATCAAAGTATAGGTTAACCTTTTATTCATTTAATGCAGTGTGTGAAATAAAAAACGGAGCACCTTTTATAACTTTTGATCTAGTGATCGGGATTACAACCTAAAGAGTCAACAATGTACATCTGGTGGTTTGCTTCATAATGGTGTGGGCTGTTTTTTCAGAGTATGTAATAGGTTCGATTGCACCTATCTTTGACTGGAAATGGTTATATTCAGCTACTTTTTGACAACTAGTAGTCATTCATGGCTTTCATGTACCCAAAGAACGATGGATTTTTTATGGTTAACAGTTCGCCGGGCCGTAATTGTTGGAAACCAGTTCAACTTAATCATTCGATACAAATAATTATCATGTTGTTAATTAATAAGAAATAAACACAAATCAAAGTATAGGTTAACCTTTTATTCATTTAATGCAGTGTGTGAAATAAAAAACGGAGCACCTTTTATAACTTTTGATCTAGTGATCGGGATTACAACCTAAAGAGTCAACAATGTACATCTGGTGGTTTGCTTCATAATGGTGTGGGCTGTTTTTTCAGAGTATGTAATAGGTTCGATTGCACCTATCTTTGACTGGAAATGGTTATATTCAGCTACTTTTTGACAACTAGTAGTCATTCATGGCTTTCATGTACCCAAAGAACGATGGATTTTTTATGGTTAACAGTTCGCCGGGCCGTAATTGTTGGAAACCAGTTCAACTTAATCATTCGATACAAATAATTATCATGTTGTTAATTAATAAGAAATAAACACAAATCAAAGTATAGGTTAACCTTTTATTCATTTAATGCAGTGTGTGAAATAAAAAACGGAGCACCTTTTATAACTTTTGATCTAGTGATCGGGATTACAACCTAAAGAGTCAACAATGTACATCTGGTGGTTTGCTTCATAATGGTGTGGGCTGTTTTTTCAGAGTATGTAATAGGTTCGATTGCACCTATCTTTGACTGGAAATGGTTATATTCAGCTACTTTTTGACAACTAGTAGTCATTCATGGCTTTCATGTACCCAAAGAACGATGGATTTTTTATGGTTAACAGTTCGCCGGGCCGTAATTGTTGGAAACCAGTTCAACTTAATCATTCGATACAAATAATTATCATGTTGTTAATTAATAAGAAATAAACACAAATCAAAGTATAGGTTAACCTTTTATTCATTTAATGCAGTGTGTGAAATAAAAAACGGAGCACCTTTTATAACTTTTGATCTAGTGATCGGGATTACAAGCACCAGAACTCATTTTTTATGGTTCGAGGACCTTCAAATTATTGAATTTTTAAAAAGTGGTTTCTTTAAAGTTTAATTTCTCGAGAACTATTCAACCGATTTCGTTAAAATTTTGCATTTTACATCAAAAATGACTTTTTTAAAATGTTGCTAAAAATTGTATACTTTACAATTCAAAAAATTTTGACTATTAGTAAATAAAATATTAAAAGATAATAAATGATTGTGAAAAAGTATTTTTTGTATGAAATTATTTTTGGATGAACAAGTTTTATAATTGTATGTAAAAAATTTTCGATTTGATTAAAAAATTCTCGGGCTATGGCAAAATACGCTAAAATTAACTTAAACGTGTCCAAACTTTCGACCGCTCCCCTGAAAAAACTCTTGGTCCAGATTGCGGCTACCTTCATACTTTATGAGTCAGAAATCAAATTCGACTGCTCTCCTGACAAAACTCTTGGAACCGCATTTTCCAGATTGCGGCTACCTTCATACTTTATGAGTCAGAAATCAAATTCCACCGCTCTCCTGACAAAACTCTTGGAACCATATTTTCCAGATTGCGGCTACCTTCATACCTTGTGGGTCAGAAATCAAAATTTGTAGGGAAAAAAAAGATGTGCTTTTTCTGAGAAAGTACGTTTTATGTAACTTAAAATATCGTCTTCAATAATTATTTAGCATATTTAAGGTAAACCCTCGAAGATTGAATCTTAATACGTGAAAATCCAATCATTAGTTCCAAAGTTGTTCAGGGTATCCAGTTTTTTATTTCGTGCACTGTACATCAATTCATTTGGATCCTATTATACTTATTTTAAATGACATTTTTAGGGAAATACGTTCCAAGAATTATTATTTTAAAAGTATGATTTATTATAAAAATAACTTTGTTAAGTAGCTATTAGTGAAAATTTTTATAATTAAAAAATAAAAATTTGATGTTAATTAAATACGCTCCTGAGTTTCATTACTTTTTTTATCACTCTAAAGTGTAATATTCGGGTGCAGATACAGTCTATTTAGTAAACTGAATATATAATTAGCTTAATGTTTTAGGGCAGTGAATGAAAGTTTTATAAAAATGTAATAAATTTTTACAGCAATTTGTGTTATCATGGCACAAAGACATCCGTCCCATAAAAAGGAACATTTGCTTTGATGTATCTTGCTCAAAAAAACAAGCTCCTATTGTTTTATGGAATTGTCATGGTATGCAAGGAAATCAACTTTGGAAATACGATTTGGTAAGAAATTTTTCATATTTAGTTATAAAGAGCACAATTTATAATGCTTTAATAATACAAGCCAGGAAATGAAACAAGCAGCTCTTCATTTGTCAATTGCTTTACATTGAATAAATAAAACATCTGAAAAAGTTGCTAATTGTACAATCAATAAACTGTAAAATTTCGAAAGCAATAAAAAAAACTGATGCAAATTTAAGTTACAGGACATACATTTTTCATACGTATTTCAAAGTTTCAGTTCAATTTTTCCCGATAGGTGGCCTTGCATGTTATACACATGTAAATGAAAGCATAGCTTGTCTAAGTAAGTACTTCCCTAGCCATTCGTCTGGACCGAGCGGTGACTATGGTAACGAGGCATGACTATTTCAAGTACTGTCATTTGGGTCACTGTTTAGTACAGGTTTTGTAGAGAGAAAGTAAATCTTTTTCTTCGGTTTGTTGTGTTAGCCCTAAAATGAAGAGAAGCTATAGAGCGGCTTTGTCCCGACTAAAAGTCTGGGACTGTCTACTACTGTGGTAACAAGCAAGAACACATTTCTAATGGGGGTGAAATGGAGAAGGTGTCACGGCGACCAATGCCAAGATTAAGACAACCCACACCCCTTACCGAAGTTTCTTTTCTTCGCAGCCATAGTACCCGAGTTCTCCTGAAAGCCCTTCCTGAAATACGCTATTCTTGTTTCCATTGTAACAGACTTTGTTGCGAGAGGAGTTTTTACCATAGACACACTATAGTATAACTGAAAATAGCATCACAAATATAAAAAAATTTAATAATAAAAATCAGATTGCAGCATATTTTTAAAATGACTACCATCAGCCATTATAAGCTGTAATCAGAAGATAAAACTAGAACACGCAACGGAAAAAAAATGGAAAGTATTTACATCAATCACTATTTGTTGCAAATTTTTTTAAATCTAAAACTAGAAAGACTAAACTGATCAAACACTAGACTGCAAGATTCATGTGATTTCTCTTCCCCGTTTCCCGTTTTTTTTTAAAGCTGTCTAGTCTTCCTGTAAGAATTCTAATGTTGAGATGAAATAATTATGAAAATGTTTTGTTATTTACAGGAGACTCAACATTTGATACATTTGCTGACAAATACATGTTTGGACAGTGATGTTCAAAAGAAACAAGTTTTTATGAATTCTTGCGATTCCACAAAAAGAACTCAAAGCTGGAGATTTGAAATAATAAATTCCACAGCTATTTTTAATTGGTAATTCACTTTTTATAGCAGATATTTTATACAATAAAGTTAATAATTAAAATTATTTAATTAACTAACAGTATTTGAAGGATTAAGTGTCCTATCAATATATAAATGGTGCTGTAAAAGAATTTCATACAATAAAATTCAATAGTGTAATATAAAATAAAATTTTTGCTTCCTAATTACTGCGACATGTTTCGGGCTCTCATTAGTATCGTACATCTTGGTTTACATCCAGATTCGCCATTTTCACACTCACAAAAATTCAGTGCAAGGATAATAGCAATCGACCTCGGTCACCCGAAACAGATTAGTAACTCACCTACAAAGGCAATCTCGATAGAGTTGATAAGGAAGAGAGAAATATTTTAGTTGCATGTTAAGTCATTTTCTTCATCGCGGTTGCAGTTTAAAAGCCAGAATTTAGTTGGGGGGAAAAAAGGTCTGATTTCTAATAAACTTAAACCATCATAGATTTTTTTCAAAAACTCTTTTTCATTTGATTTCTTACATGTTTTTTTCAATTTTTTCTTCATAGTTTCCACATTGTTTTTAAACATTTCTCATAACGTTCAACAGTTTTTTTTTATATTTTTTTATTTTTATGTCTAAGTTAAAGAAGTTAACCGCTTGTAAAGATTGAACAAGTATTTTACCCTTTCGTCTATTGTGAAGCGCATACTGCTTAGTATCTCCTTTAGGTAGCTGAAGATGTGAAAATCAATCGGTGCAATGTCTGGACTGTAAGGTGGGTGGCAAATCTGTTCCCATCCAAAAGAACATTGATTTAGATTTTGATCAGATCTAGAACCTTCAACAATTAACATGACGGGACTCTGACCCGTGATCCGTCTACCACTGAGGACATTTTGCGTCAGCACTGTGATCGGTGGGTGGGGATTTCGTATTGACCAGCCATCGCTGGGATTCGAATCCGATTTACCTCATTGGAAGACGAACGCTTCATCCCCTGCCAAAATCACCCCATTTGTCAACAATAATTTTTTTTATCAATCGACCAATTCAACGCCGTTAACATAGTAAAAAAGTGTTTCAGGTAACAGAATGTGTTCGAATCCGAGTCCAGATTTTGATGACTGAAAAATCCCTAAAAGTGTCCTCAAAAATAGCAAAAAAATGCCCTTTTTCATTTTAAGGGCATTTTTTTAAGTCTTTAAGACTTAAAAAAATGCCCTTAAAATGAAAAAATATTACTTTTAATTAAAAAGGATTTCTTATATGAATCATCATTTCTTTTCTGAAATTTCATATTACATACAATTGTATTAAAACATTTAAATAGAGAGAAAATGAGATGTGATTTTAATTAAATTGTGAAATTAGTGTTATAATCCAAAATAACAAAAGACTAAAGAAAAGAAAACTGTTTTAATACCGAACTGAGAAACAAACTTTCGGAAATGGCATGATTTAGATCCAGGTTTCTTCAACTTTTTAGATCCCATAATGTTTACAAAAATTTTAAGGGATTCATAACTATTGCTCACTTCCGATAAACGCTTGAGTAAAACTGTCAATTTCTACACTTGTACTGTAATATACTACTGCAGTTTTAGGCATTAACTTTTTGTTTTATGACATAGAACAATGTTAAGTAGCAAACAATGCGAACATTAAACAATGTTACGAAGCAACAATGTGAACATTAAATAAGTTACAAACTTAAAGTTATAAGGCAATTAAAAAAAATACTTGGGTAAATTCTTTATATATATTTTCAGATACATTTTTTAAAAATATTTGGTCATTGTAAAATTATAATAGTAAGCTTAATATCTCCGAACTCAGGAACAAACCTTCGTAAATAGCATGGCTTATATCAGGGTTTTTTTTAAACTTTCAATGTTTTAATCTCAATCAATTTCAATTCAATTTCTAAAATTTTTACGACCCCTGCACCAGGTTCCACGACTCGGATCGGGGCCGCGATACACAATTCAAGAAACTCTAGTTATAATGGTTCAGATTGGTATTTTTAAAAAACACCATACTTATGACCCAGCTGTAAATCAACTAAAACTCTTCGAATTATTTGCGACTAAAACAATCTACGGAAGTTAAAATACGCAAAAGTTGTAAAAAATGAGCTAGTACTTTGGAAAATTTCAAGAAATACTCAAAAAATTTTAAACTATGCCCTAAAACGAAAAAATCTTTAAAAACCTAACTTGAACCCAAAACTATCGAAAAATGAATAAAGAAAAAAAAATCATCAAAATCCATTTTTTAGTTCCAACTATATCTGATTTAATTGAGCGTCATTTCATAGATTTAATTCGTACCTCCAGACGTCTGGCAAACATCATCTGCAGAAATCGTGTAATATGTGTGAAAATAGAGAAAAAAAATTAAATGTTAATTTAATGATTATTGCTGATTTAATGATTTATTGTCTTTCTATACAATTTGTATTTCGTTATTCTTTCCTGTTTTCAATTCGATCACGTTATTTTGAAACGCTCTATATTTAAATATTTCATTCTAAAAGTTGACTCTACAGAGTGTTCTATAAGTTCTCATACAGTATTCATACCGAAACGGTTGCATAAAACAAAGTGTCTAATAATGCCTTATTAATTTTTATGAAGTCAGTTATGTCAATTTTCCACTTTTGAGCGATAAATAATTGAAATATATCATTGTCAACTTTATTGTCGGCAATTGTGAAGTAATTCATGTCATGCCCGTTCAGGACTAGAGAAAGAAGAAGTGTTTCGTCGAGAGTATAAGTAATAAAGAATGCATATAAGTACTAATACGAGATGTAATAAAAGTGTTCCAAATTGAGATCAAATTGATGTGATCCTGAAATTAGACAGACTTGTTATATATATGAATTCGCGATCGCAACGCTCGAATACGCCATCTGGGAAGAAGATCAGTTCCATGTCGTGACTTTTCCTCTCCTCCTCTTCTCAGTTGTATAGTAACATACTTCGATATTTTCTCTTTTCTTAATCTTTTTCGTATTTAATTGTCACAAATATTTTCTTAAAATTTCCACGACGCTTTCTTTTAGAACTATGTTCAATGTATAGTTCAGTTCCATATAGTTTCCTAATTAAAAGTTTTAAATCTGTTTCAAAATCAAGACAGAAACAGACGTATAGTTTGTTCACCAGGAGTTGGCACTTGGCTCCACCTTCTCGAAGTAAGAGAAGAAACATCTTCGCACTTGAAAATGAGACAACCTTTAATGCGCGCCAAACACAAACTGTGAATCTTTTTCAGTCACTTACTTCTCTTTATCCTCTGCTATTATACCTCTCGTTACTCTAGCTAATTAAATACATTTTAAATTAAAAACCTGCTGTTTTGCTAACAAAATATCTCAAAAAGGACAAACTATTCTCTCTAAAGAAAGGAATATCATCAAATTTATTAAATATTTAATGTTAAAAAAATGCACATAAAGTTAGCGAAATAAATACGTTTGTCATACGATCGCCAAATAGCAACCTTGTTCAGAATTGCTCCCATCCTTCTCCCAAAAATGGCGAAATAGTATCGTCAGATACCACGTGATGAAGGCGGAGACAAGTGCCAACTTTATTATTAATTACCAAGTACGATTTTCTGCAAAATTAAGAAAAAAAATTTCAAATTTCTCCCGCACATGCGCAGTATAAACTACTTTAATTACTTATATCTTGCTCAAGTTTAAACTCATTTTTCTCAAATTTTAAAGCAATTAATTTTGTAACTAATTCTAAATCCCTCTAAAAAAATGTTCAATATTATTGAATATTTTTGAAGCTATAGCAAAATCGTAAGACAAAAAAGTTAGTTTTTTTAAAAAAAATATCCATATCTTCATAAATGTGTTGGCTAGGCATACGAAATTTTGTGCAATTATTGCATATAATAACTAAACTACTTTCTAAAAGTTACAAATTTACCGCTATAATTTTTATTATAGGGTGTTCAAAAACACTATTTTCCGATTGTAATTTATTTTCGGTCCCTCAAGCCTTTAAAAGCTTTAAACTTTATGCGATTTCTCATACTTATCAATGATCTAAACATTTCTGAAGTTATAAAATGAATCGTTAAATATTTCTTGAGAAATATTTTTTAAAAAATAGTATAGAAGTGTTTTTCCATTATTTCAGTGTATCCTAATTAATAATTGCTAATCAGTCCGTTCATACAATGAAGGACATCCAGCTAAAGGTGGAAGACACTAAAGCTTTTACCCTTTGACGCAGAATTTTCATTGTACGGATTTTTTATACTTTTTTCATTATTCTGTACTAATTTAGGTCAAAATAAGCGAAAAATATCATATTTAGTAAATTTTGGTTATGATATACAGCATCCGACACCCTTTTTTCGTTAAAGATGATTCACAATTCTTATGATTGAAAATTTTTCAAATACTTCCAAACAATAACTTTTCAAATTTGTTTTTATTTGCCGTTACTTAGGTCTAAGAAAGACAATAATTCATTGTTGAAATTTTTTTAGATTACAAAATCAATTATAGATAAATTTCTAAATTTGAAGGGGAAAAAAATTTCAAACTAGTTTATTTTATATTTTTGAATAAATATAAATCTTAGAATTAAACAGATATTTTTAGTAGCTATTAGACTGTGTTTCGTAATTAAAAAATATTTTCACTTTTTCAATATTTTCAGTGTGAGAAAATAATAAAACGGTGATTAGTGTCTCCTCTACAGCAAAGGGTTAAAAATCTTACTATTACATTGTTATATTTTAAAACTGATAAATATTTGTCTTTTAGAAAATATTTTTAAATAATTAAAATAATTCAACAATTTTCAAATTTAGCAATGAAATTTACTAAAAAGAAAAATCATCTATTAAATTATAACATTAAATTAAAAATATAGCATAAATAAACATTTTACAACATAAATCAATTTTCTTTCTTTTGTTTTATAAATTAAATGGGTGTTTTTTTTTTTTTTTTTTTTCTTTTTTTTTGCTCTCTTTAGTGATCAGATCGGAGAGATCTAATCCAGAAATTTGCCCACACATATTCAAGCAGCGGAGAAAAACATTTATTAGCATTTAAAAAAATTTTACTCAGCTTTGAGGCGCTAATGTAAAGGTAGACATTAGCTGAAATGGTATTTGAAACGGGATTCATATTTAAATACGGGCATCATATTTTTCAAAATACCCATATTAATCAACAAGTATTTAAAGAAATTTTTTTAAAAAAAATTCCTATTTTGTCCAAAACACGCAAAAGCCAGGGTATAAAACTAATATAAGGGTGGCCACTTAAAAAGAAAAAAAAATTAAAATTGAATAAACGGGTTGCATAATGTTGCATATTTCGAAAATATGCCTTTGACTATTTATAGAAAATAAATTTAAAAAATATTTATTTTGTATAACACTCGTAAGGTCCACAGCATGTAGTTTTAATTTAGATGAACATTTTGCAAAATGGGATTCATTTGAAACTGGTTCCATATCAGTTTTTAGGCATAATTTTAGGCATTTTAGACATAATTTCAATAACACCCGTATTTTCCTTGCAAAATTAATAGAGAAAAATGAAATATTTAGTCCAAAGCACACTGATTCCGCAAAACATAAATCGCAAAAATTAGGGTTGCCATTTCTCGAAATGTGTACAAATTTTTTGCCAAGTAGAATTTATATTAAACTGTTTCCTAATAAGTTATGGGTTTGATATATTTCAAAAATATCCACACAAGTCTTAAAATTTATAAAACAATTTTTAAAAAATTTACTTTACACAAAACACGCTAATTACTGATTATATATAAGACTAGCATTTGGATGGACAATTTTCGAATTTTTCATAATTTTTTAAAAGCGGGATTTATTATTAACTGGTTTCATACTAATGTATGGGTCTTTTCGAAAACTTTTAGATACGACTAGAAATGTTCATAAAATTTCTTAAAACGATCCCATTTAATTTCAAACAAGTTAAATCCAGGGCATATATAGCGAAGAATGGGTAGTATTCAAATTATATAAGTTTTATGCGAAGTAAAATTCATTTGAAACTTGCTTCATATCAATATATGGTTCTCATATTTTTAGAAAATACTAATTTATTAAAACAAACATTTATACAAAAAGTTTTTAAAAAAATTTCTTTTTTTTTTTTTTATCAAAAACACGTTGTTCAGAACCTATATAGCTCTCTCTCTCGTATGCCTGTTAAGGCAAATAGGTGCGAATGTTCTTGCTTTCCAGTGGCGCCATTTATGGACAAGAATTCGACTTCTGCCACATCCATACGTCACACCCGCTTATAGGGCGGACCCATTTATTTAATTACAAATCGTTATTTTGACCTGAATCAGAGAACGATCAATCTTAAATCCAGTACCCCCAGAGGTATTGATTTGTTATGGGAACATGGAGGACTTTGCGATGCGACAGATTTAACGTGCATCAGTCACCATTTACTACACGGGGAGTCTTCGGCCGGTGGGGTTCTAACCCACGAACTCTCGGACGTGGGGTCAGCGCCCTACCGACCATGCTATCCCGGCCCATATAGCTCTAATAACAGAGAATTTTTATAACATTTTAGCAAGAAAAATTCCTTTGAAACTGTATGATTTAAGAACTGATTGATTTTGACATATTGATTTAAGATTTATTCCAAAAACACAATAATTTTCTTGAAATATCATTTTTAATCAAAAACACGCAAAATCTAAAGAATATATGCCACTAACATAAGAGTGGTAAGTTTATGAATTATTTTTAATTTTTTACATTCATATGAAGCTAGATTTTATAAATATATGAACACCATATTTTCCAAATCTACACAAATACATTTTAAAATAATTATAGAATTTTTTTTTTGTAAAAAAGTACTTTTTAGTCCGTTCAAATATTGAAGCAAAATTAGATCATTCATTACATTTTTACAAATCTCTAGTTTTGCTTCATATTGACATATTGCACCATTTTCATAATTAGCATAAAAGGCGTTGATTAACATAACCTAACATAACATAACAGACATAGACAAAACATAGACATAGCATCGACAAAACATAGCCTAACACAAACAGTAGTATAAAAAAAAACATTAGTTATAAACATAGCATGATATTCGTTTTAAAGCATTATTTTATATGATGACAAATCTTTGTAAAACAGTTTTTAAACGCACTCATACTATATAGAGTGATTCAACGATCATGGGACTAACTTGGAGGGTTGGTTGAGTATACTTAAACGTGTATTTTTTTTAAATTCATTTATATATTATTATTATTGTTTTTTTCTCTCTCATCTTTCTTTTTTTTTTTTATTATTTTTTTTTCTTTTTTTTTTTTTGCAAAAGGGTGTAGGGTATAAAGTGAAGTGTTAAACATGAACCTAAAAAAAAAATGACAACCTCAGGAATAGTATTGGGAGTACAAATTAGTTCAGAGCGTTTTTTTTTGTGGTCAAAAATGCATTTATTTAAGAACAAAATGAATGAACAGATTAATCAAAGTATTGTCCATCGCTGGCTACTCCTTTTTCCCACCTCTCAGGTAATTTTCGAATTTGATCTCGAAAATATGTCTCGTCTTTTGAGGCGATCGAAGTCAGCAGCCAATTTTTGATTTCTGCGAAGGAAGTGAACCGGTGACCTGTCAAAATCGCGCTGCATCCGTCGGAACAACCAGTAATCAGAAGGAACAATGTCCGGCGAACGATTCTTCATTCACCATTCTTTAAACATCGAAACCATTCCCTACATGATTTATCAGTAGGAGCATTGTCACCATAAACTTCTACAAGCATTCGATGTGCTTCAATTGCAATTTTTTTTTAATTAAAGCAGAAACATAAGACCTCCCGCAAATGCTGCTTAGTTACCACAAAATTTGACATATTCAACAAAGTAAAAAACAGGGTTTTTGTATGAAACTCAAAGCGATATAAACTGAATTTTATTGACAGATATCTAACCTCTCTGAAACCACCGAAACCAGCTATCACTATAGACATTCATAACAGCCAGCGCCATCTTTTGAAAATGGATCAAACTAATTTGTACTCCCAATATGTTTATTTATAAAATCAACGTAAAGTGTTTTTTTGCACTAATACGATATTAATGATAAATGTTCAAATTTGCGACCACAAACAGTCATACGAGCTACAGCTGTGATTGGGCACCATTAATGAGACTCACGTTGATTCAATATAGGATCTCTTTGTACGACTATCCATTGTGAATGTTATCGAAAATCCTGCCATTGCGCTTAGTATTCTGCTACTCTACCAAGAATATAGTACGTTTCATTTTATATTTTTTAACCAGCGTTGAACAGCAGACCCGATTTTGGGTTTACGACTACCAATGTTCAACTCCGTAGCCTTGTATTTTTGAATCCAATCTAGAAGACCAGGGAACTCCTGGGTCAAGTATTGGGAGAAATTTGCCTTTGTGGAGGACATTTTGATGGAACTAACCCGCATTTGCTTTACATGGAGAGGAAGACCACGTGAACCTCCCACGGTTAGCCTGACTGCAAGGAGACTCTAACCCATGATCCGTCCACCACTGAGGATATTTCACGCAAGCAATGTGGTCGGTGCAAGCCGGATGCGGAATTCGTATCATTCGAACCTGGTTCACCTCATTGGAAGGCGAACGCTCTATCCTCTGAGCCATCGCGGCTCAAGAATGTATTACTGTTGATTGTCGTAATTGTAATAATTTATTGAGAATACTGTATTGATGCAAAGAAGCGTTGATTGTGTAAATAAACACATTATTCCGCCCGTATCATTTTTTGCGTTCATGCCTTAACAAGCCACTTTAGACCCTATATTTCTTTACAAAAAATAGATGTTTTATTCCATTCAATCATTCCTTCAAATTTGTTCATTGTTCGTAAAATCGCCCTGCATATTTTTTTTAATAATACTAATTCAATCGTGATATTTTTATTTAGATCTCTTCACTTTACCTATCATTTATCAACATTTTGTAAAAAAAATAATAATAAATGAGTGAATAATAAATTGTTCTTCACTATCATGGCAAAAATCATAAGACATGCAAACATAAAAACTGTTTATTGAATTTTTCAATCGTGATGAGACAATGGCTTAGGTACTGAGATACTATTGAGATGGACTAGGATACGATTGAGAAACCCCTTCACCTTCAAATCGATGGTTACCAGCTTATCTGGCAAATAAAAGTGACTAGTGGGCAATGTTAAACACATTGTCACCCTCATACTTGTTGTTGGTCTCAAAATTGGTAAGCCATGAACCTGTTGGCAGACAACTAGCTGTTGAAAGAGAGCTTTAATCTATTTATTTGACACCGGAAAGCAAAGAAATAGGAGCACAAAGAAATAGCAATAAAATGACAAAAAAGTCTATAAATTCCATTGGTCCCAAGCTTTCCAGTAGCTTTCCAACAAATTCCAGCTTGGGAGCGCAGGACATCTCTCAAGACGACTATTCCTAAGTTCATAAATTCTTATAGTTACAGAACTAGCAGCATGGGTCATAGAGTACGTTTATGAGGTCTAGATGCCTAGCATTGAACAGTAGTCACTATATATTCTGATAGTTTAGTTAATGATCCTTCTAGTATTCCACCGTAGCGCAATGTATGGAAAACTATTCTAATTTAATCTTTTGTCCTTTTTATTTCCAACCAAACCTGTTTCGTATCACCCTTTTTATTACTTTGATCAAACTTTTTTTATTGATTAAACCACTTTGTATTTGTTTATCTCTTTATTCCTCTAATACCATTTAATGTTTAGACACAAAAGAGTTTTTTGTATGGAGAACCAGAACTATAGTATGCCCATTTCTGTACTTGATTTGTTATTTATTTACGTTGTTTTTCCCTTTATTCAAAATAATTTGATTTTCGTAAGACAGAGGCATTAAGAGAGATTGGAAATTCTTAATAGCTACCAAATATAGGCTTTAGAGTCTGTAAGGCAGCTTTCGGATCTGATAAAATGTCTACTCTTGAAAAATGATCCAAATTGCACAAATGGCTGGCTTTACTTTATTGATGTCTGCAAAAGCAATATTTCTTAATAATAGCATCTTCAACGCATTTTGATTGATTTGCATATCGATTAATTCTACTTACTTCATCTTGAATTATAAAGTGAAAAGTTCTTTTTTGTAACGTTGCTTCGAAAATAGCACCACTTGGATTGACTTGTAAAGTTATCAAATAATCTGTTTGAAGTGCAATTCTGGCATCTAATATTTTACTAAGCCTTAAAGGAGCACAATATCTCATAAACGGTGTCAAGAGTTGATTTATTTTTCTAACAACTAATAATGCAGCACTACGGACATTTGAATCGTGTTTAGAGAGAATACTATAGAATTGACAAGTACACCAATGCTTCGTTATCATGGCATCGGAACAAGTTCTTTCAGCTCTTATTTCACTCAACAAACTTTGTCCATGCATTGTATGAAATTGTTCTTCTTCAAGATTCAGAAGATGTAAAAGAGTCGCGTGAATATCATACGGTGTGGTTAAACGGTTTTCGTTGATGTGCAGATTTTTTGCGTAAGTTGGAAATTTTTTTAAAAACCAATCAGGGAATAAAAGAAACATAAAAGGCATTCTCTCTTCTATTTGGCCTATATAAGTTCGGCGTATACCTCCGAATCTAATACCATGATCGCTGAAAAAGATGAGTAAAGATCGGTTTAAAACACCAGTCTCATTTAGAGATACAATTAATTCATGGGATGGTTTGTCAGCATAACCAGCGTACTTAAGTATGTCATGAGTCAAACGGGCTACGAATGTGAAGGTGAAAATGAGTCTATCTTTCATCGTGGACACAAAATTTGTCAAATAATCAAAATAAACTTCCATTTCTAATCTGTCACCAATGCAATGGGTTTTATGTCTTAAATTAAGTGTTTCAACAGCAACTGAAAAGGGTCGGCTGTAATAATCTGTAGGAGGGTGACGAAATCCTCTTCTATTTAGAACGAAAGTACCCATAGAAGGGGCATCTTCAGAAAATAAAGTTCTGTATCCATTATCTGCAAATCGTTTCCATATAAAATCAACATCATCGTAATAACGAAATTTTCTTTCTTTGAATTTATAATAGCTTCGATGACGACCTGTCAGAAAAGCTATCAAATTAGGGTAAGTGTTGTCTGCAACTTTCACAAAACCATTTAGTTCTATGGGCTGAAACTCGCTTTTTAGAAATCGAAATGTTTTTTTGAAATAACGAATGAAATTTAATTTTGATATAGAGTCAATACCTACAATGATGACACTTAATTTTTGCTGGGATTTAATTTTGTCGCATCGTTTTTCTACTTCTTCTTTAAAAGGAGTTAATAAAAAAGCCCTAGTAATAATGGTACGGTTTTTAGCTTTACATTTCAACAATACAGAATCATCCTCGATTGGCAAATCAAATATCATATGATGTTCTTTGCCTAAAACAAACGTGTCATCGGGTTTTCTTCCTTTATTTAGTCTAGTAATGGGGCGAAATGTGCAATCAATTTGATTCTTTTTTAACTTATATTCCAAAAATAAAGCAGACTCGTCTAGCGATATAACTCCATTTTCCTTAACATAGAATATTGCTTTTTTTGATGAACATCCATAGGTTGACGAAGTTTTAATATAGTATTTTTTCACTCTTGCGTCAAAGGGATTATATTTTGGTATTGAACAACCCGGGGTATAGATTAAAAAATTTTTCTTCGTATTATTATTGTAAACATTCGTAGTATTGTATTGTATATTTAGGGGAACATCACTTATTTCATGATATGATTGCATAAAATACATACTAGAAAATATTAGTAACACTGATATGCACAAAAATATTTTTAGCACGCTGAAATTCATCGCAAAATACGCATAAGCTGCCATTCTCTTATCTAGTAGTTAAAAAGATGGTACTTATTTGGTTCTCGGCGGTAATCATACATCCAATTTGCCAAAAATTCAATTTTCAAAGATGACCATTCAATATAATGGAGCATTTCACCTACGGAAAAAAAAACTTATTAGGATATGAACATTATAAAAACCTTAAAGGGCGTTACGTACTGACCACGCTTAATATATATATATATATATATATATATATATATATATATATATATATATATATATATATATATATATATATATATATATATATATATATATATATATATATATATATATATACAGGGTGTCGCAATTAAGCGTTTCAGAACTTCTAAGAGAGGTAGGGGGCATCCTGACGACTCGAAATCATATAGCAATGTGGGGTCGGGAATGCTTTCCTGAAGCTGTGACGTACACAGAAGCACCATAAAGAAAAGAGACCATAAGGGAAAAATCGCTTTAATAATACATTGAAAAAATCATATGTTCTCCTCGGTCACCCGACCTATCATGTCTTGATTTCTGGGGTCATATGAAAACACTGGTTTATGACACCCCTGTTGACAATGCTGAGGAGCTGGTTGCAAGAATTGCAGTAGCTTCCGGAGAAATTCGAGATATGCCTGTAGTATTGCAGAATGTTCGGACGTCCATGCACCGGAGATATGAGGTGTGCATTGTAGCCGGTGGCAGAAACTTCGAACACTTACTTTGACCCATGTGCCTTATGCTTTTTTCAATGTATTATTATAACGATTTTTCACTTACTGTCTCTTTTCTTTGTGGTGCTTCTGTGCACATCACCGCTTCAGAAAGGATTTCCGACCCCACATTGCCCCTACCCCTCTTAGAAGTTCTGAAACGTTTAACTGAGACACCCTGTATATATATATATATATATATATATATATATATATATATATATATATATATATATATATATATATATATATATATATATAATATATATATATATATATATATAATATATAAATATATATATATATATATATATATATATATATATATATATATATATATATATATAATATATATATATATATATATAATATATAAATATATATATATATATATATATATATATATATATATATATATATATATATATATATATATATATATATATATATATATATATATATATATATATATATATATATTGACATTAGGAGTCCCCAGTAATAGATGTTTCGTACACCCACCTTTCTCAACATTGATTTACCGGATTTCAAAAACGATTTTGTTTTTTCGTCGCTTGGTGATAAATTTGCGATCTTCAATGTGAATACTTCTTTGCCTTCTTTTTTTATAAGGTTTTTAATGCATATATTAAAGGTAGCATTTACGGATCACCCTCCATATTAAGGCTTATATCGTGTGAATGAATAGTAAAAAAAAAAAGTAGACGTTCAGAAGTTGCAGATTATGCAAGTTTGAAAATAACAAAAACGTCATCGAGATCTGATGAATCACTGCTGAAAAAGTCTGAATTAAAAATATCAAAACCTGTTTGGATGATTGAGGAATGCTGGAGGTGTGTCTATTACTCCTATTTCACCGCTGTTTAGTTTTCACAGGCAATCAAACGTAATTTGATGTTTTTAACTTCGCCATCCTCGATTAGGATCAATCAATTTCTGATTTATTTATTTTATATTTTTTTTGCGCGTCTTTTGTTTTAAATAACACCCAAAACCTAGTTCAGTTTTGATAACTAAAAAGATGTATTTTCAAATGAAAACTGATAGTTAGTATTTGAAGAGATATTTTTTCATCTTAGCTACTAATTTTTGTTTAGACTACCGATAAAAATTTTCTTACATATATTCTATTTATCAGTTGTTATGACTGTCATTTTCAGCAAAAGCTTTGTCTCCACTTTTATTTTTAAAAGTTCACTATCATGATTAATCAAGACAACCCTTGTGACAAGGATGTATTCTGGACATGTCTTTAGGCTTAGAGTCGTAAAATATGTCGTTAAAATTTAGGACCACTATCTTGATTTATCAGGACGAATTCTGTTACAAGGATAAAAAATCTGTCCTTAATAGGAAATATGTCTTAAAGTTTATAGACAATCTAATTATTTTTAATTTTCTAATTTAAAACATTTAATTAAATGACATACATTAAAATTAGTCTAGTAACGGTAGTAAAATGCTACTATAGGTTAAAATATTGTTTTAAATCAAAATATTTAAGCCTATTACTGTAATTTTCAGCAAAAGCTTTGTCTCCACTTTTAATTTAAAAGTTCACTATCATGATTAATCAAGACAACCCTTGTGACAAGGATCTATTCTGGACATGTCTTTAGGCTTATAGTCTTAAAATATGTCGTTAAGTTTTAGGACCACTATCTTGATTTATCAGGACGAATCCTGTTTCAAGGATAAAAAATCTGTCCTTAATATGTCTTAAAGTTTATAGACAATCTAATTATTTTTAATTTTCTAATTTAAAACATTTAATTAAATGACATACATTAAAATTAGTCTAGTAACGGTAGTAAAATGCTACTATGGATTAAAATATTATTTTAAATCAAAATATTTAAGCCTATTACTGTCATTTTCTGCAAAAGCTTTGTCTCCACTTTTAATTTTAAAAGTTCACTATCATGATTAATCAAGACAACCCTTGTGACAAGGATCTATTCTGGACATGTTTTTAGGCTTATAGTCTTAAAATATGTCGTTAAGTTTTAGGACCACTATCTTGATTTATCAGGACGAATCCAGTTACAAGGATAAAAAATCTGTCCTAAATATGTCTTAAAGTTTATAGACAATCTAATTATTTTTAATTTTCTAATTTAAAACATTTAATTAAATGACATACATTAAAATTAGTCTAGTAACGTAGTAAAATGCTACTATGGGTTAAAATATTATTTTAAATCAAAATATTTAAGCCTATTACTGTCATTTTCAGCAAAAGCTTTGTCTCTACTTTTAATTTTAAACGTTCACTATCATGATTAATCAAGACAACACTTGTGACAAGGATCTATTCTGGACATGTCTTTAGGCTTATAGTCTTAAAATATGTCGTTAAGTTTTAGGACCACTATCTTGATTTAAAAGGACGAATCCTGTTACAAGGATAAAAAATCTGTCCTTAATATGTCTTAAAGTTTATAGACAATCTAATTATTGTTAATTTTCTAATTTAAAACATTTAATTAAATGACATACATTAAAATTAGTCTAGTAACGGTAGTAAAATGCTACTATGAATTAAAATATTATTTTAAATCAAAATATTTAAGCCTATTGCTGTCATTTTCAGCAAAAGCTTTGTCTCCACTTTTAATTTTAAACGTTCACTATCATGATTAATCAAGACAACCCTTGTGACAAGGATCCATTCTGGGCATGTCTTTAGGCTTATAGTCTTAAAATATGTCGTTAAGTTTTAGGACCACTATCTTGATTTATCAGGACGAATCCTGTTACAAGGATAAAAAATCTGTCCTTAATATGTCTAAAAGTTTATAGACAATCTAATTATATTTAATTTTCTAATTTAAAACATTTAATTAAATGACATACATTAAAATTAGTCTAGTAACGGTAGTAAAATGCTTCTATGGGTTAAAATATTATTTTAAATCAAAATATTTAAGCCTATTACTGTCATTTTCAGCAAAAGCTTTGTCTCCACTTTTAATTTTAAACGTTCACTATCATGATTAATCAAGACAACCCTTGTGACAAGGATCTAATCTGGACATGTCTTTAGGCTTATAGTCTTAAAATATGTCGATAAGTTTTAGGACCACTATTTAGATTTATCAGGACGAATCCTGTTACAAGGATAAAAAATCTGTCCTTAATTGGAAATATGTCTTAAAGTTTATAGACAATCTAATTATTTTTAATTTTCTAATTTAAAACATTTAATTAAATGACATACATTAAAATTAGTCTAGTAACGGTAGTAAAATGCTACTATGGGTTAAAATATTATTTTAAATCAAAATATTTAAGCCTATTACTGTCATTTTCAGCAAAAGCTTTGTCTCCACTTTTAATTTTAAAAGTTCACTATCATCATTAATCAAGACAACCCTTGTGACCAGGATCTATTCTGGACATGTTTTTAGGCTTATAGTCTTTAAATATGACGTTAAGTTTTAGAACCACTATCTTGATTTATCAGGACGAATCCTGTTACAAGGATAAAAAATCTGTCCTTAATATGTCTTAAAGTTTATAGACAATCTAATTATTTTTAATTTTCTAATTTAAAACATTTAATTAAATGACATACATTAAAATTAGTCTAGTAACGGTAGTAAAATGCTACTATGGGTTAAAATATTATTTTAAATCAAAATATTTTAGCCTATTACTGTCATTTTCAGCAAAAGCTTTGTCTCCACTTTTAATTTTAAACGTTCTCTATCATGATTAATCAAGACAACCCTTGTGACAAGGATCTAATCTGGACATGTCTTTAGGCTTATAGTCTTAAAATATGTCATTAAGTTTTAGGACCACTATCTTGATTTATCAGGACGAATCCTGTTACAAGGATAAAAAATCTGTCCTTAATATGTCTTAAAGTTTATAGACAATCTAATTATTTTTAATTTTCTAATTTAAAACATTTAATTAAATGACATACATTAAAATTAGTCTAGTAACGGTAGTAAAATGCTACTATGGGTTAAAATATTATTTTAAATCAAAATATTTAAGCCTATTACTGTCATTTTCAGCAAGAGCTTTGTCTCTACTTTTAATTTTAAAAGTTCACTATCATGATTAATCAAGACAACCCTTGTGACAAGGATCTATTCTGGACATGTTTTTAGGCTTATAGTCTTTAAATATGTCGTTAAGTTTTAGGACCACTATCTTGATTTATCAGGACGAATCCTGCTACAAGGATAAAAAATCTGTCCTTAATATGTCTTAAAGTTTATAGACAATCTAATTATTTTTAATTTTCTAATTTAAAACATTTAATTAAATGACATACATTAAAATTAGTCTAGTAACGGTAGTAAAATGCTACTATGGGTTAAAATATTATTTTAAATCAAAATATTTAAGCCTATTACTGTCATTTTCTGCAAAAGCTTTGTCTCCACTTTTAATTTTAAAAGTTCACTATCATGATTAATCAAGACAACCCTTGTGACAAGGATCTATTCTGGACATGTTTTTAGGCTTATAGTCTTAAAATATGTCGTTAAGTTTTAGGACCACTATCTTGATTTATCAGGACGAATCCTGTTACAAGGATAAAAAATCTGTCCTAAATATGTCTTAAAGTTTATAGACAATCTAATTATTTTTAATTTTCTAATTTAAAACATTTAATTAAATGACATACATTAAAATTAGTCTAGTAACGTAGTAAAATGCTACTATGGGTTAAAATATTATTTTAAATCAAAATATTTAAGCCTATTACTGTCATTTTCAGCAAAAGCTTTGTCTCCACTTTTAATTTTAAACGTTCACTATCATGATTAATCAAGACAACCCTTGTGACAAGGATCCATTCTGGACATGTCTTTAGGCTTATAGTCTTAAAATATGTCGTTAAGTTTTAGGACCACTATCTTGATTTATCAGGACGAATCCTGTTACAAGGATAAAAAATCTGTCCTTAATATGTCTAAAAGTTTATAGACAATCTAATTATATTTAATTTTCTAATTTAAAACATTTAATTAAATGACATACATTAAAATTAGTCTAGTAACGGTAGTAAAATGCTACCATGGGTTAAAATATTATTTTAAATCAAAATATTTTAGCCTATTACTGTCATTTTCAGCAAAAGCTTTGTCTCCACTTTTAATTTTAAACGTTCACTATCATGATTAATCAAGACAACCCTTGTGACAAGGATATAATCTGGACATGTCTTTAGGCTTATAGTCTTAAAATATGTCGTTAAGTTTTAGGACCACTATCATGATTTATCAGGACGAATCCTGTTACAAGGATAAAAAATCTGTCCTTAATATGTCTTAAAGTTTATAGACAATCTAATTATTTTTAATTTTCTAATTTAAAACATTTAATTAAATGACATACATTAAAATTAGTCTAGTAACGGTAGTAAAATGCTACTATGGGTTAAAATATTATTTTAAATCAAAATATTTAAGCCTATTTCTGTCATTTTCAGCAAAAGCTTTGTCTCCACTTTTAATTTTAAAAGTTCACTATCATGATTAATCAAGACAACCCTTGTGACAAGGATCTATTCTGGACATGTTTTTAGGCTTATAGTCTTAAAATATGTCGTTAAGTTTTAGGACCACTATCTTGATTTATCAGGACGAATCCTGTTACAAGGATAAAAAATCTGTCCTTCATATGTCTTAAAGTTTATAGACAATCTAATTATTTTTAATTTTCTAATTTAAAACATTTAATTAAATGACATACATTAAAATTAGTCTAGTAACGGTAGTAAAATTATACTATGGGTTAAAATATTATTTTAAATCAAAATATTTAAGCCTATTACTGTCATTTTCAGCAAAAGCTTTGTCTCCACTTTTAATTTTAAAAGTTCACTATCATGATTAATCAAGACAACCCTTGTGACAAGGATCTATTCTGGACATGTCTTTAGGCTTATAGTCTTAAGATATGTCGTTAAGTTTTAGGACCACTATCTTGATTTATCAGGACGAATCCTGTTACAAGGATAAAAAATCTGTCCTTAATATGTCTTAAAGTTTATAGACAATCTAATTATTTTTAATTTTCTAATTTAAAACATTTAATTAAATGACATACATTAAAATTAGTCTAGTAACGGTAGTAAAATGCTACTATGGGTTAAAATAATTTTTTAAATCAAAATATTTAAGCCTATTACTGTCATTTTCAGCAAAAGCTTTGTCTCCACTTTTAATTTTAAAAGTTCACTATCATGATTAATCAAGACAACCCTTGTGGCAAGGATCTAATCTGGACATGTCTTTAGGCTTATAGTCTTAAAATATGTTGTTAAGTATTAGGACCACTATCTTGATTTATCAGGACGAATCCTGTTACAAGGATAAAAAATCTGTCCTTAATATGTCTTAAAGTTTATAGACAATCTAATTATTTTTAATTTTCTAATTTAAAACATTTAATTAAATGACATACATTAAAATTAGTCTAGTAACGGTAGTAAAATGCTACTATGGGTTAAAATATTATTTTAAATCAAAATATTTAAGCCTATTACTGTCATTTTCAGCAAAAGCTTTGTCTCCACTTTTAATTTTAAAAGTTCACTATCATGATTAATCAAGACAACCCTTGTGACAAGGATCTATTCTGGACATGTTTTTAGGCTTATAGTCTTAAAATATGTCGTTAAGATTTAGGACCACTATCTTGATTTATCAGGACGAATCCTGTTACAAGGATAAAAAATCTGTCCTTAATATGTCTTAAAGTTTATAGACAATCTAATTATATTTAATTTTCTAATTTGAAACATTTAATTAAATGACATACATTAAAATTAGTCTAGTAACGGTAGTAAAATGCTACTATGGGTTAAAATATTATTTTAAATCAAAATATTTAAGCCTATTACTGTCATTTTCAGCAAAAGCTTTGTCTCCACTTTTAATTTTAAAAGTTCACTATCATGATTAATCAAGACAACCCTTGTGACAAGGATCTATTCTGGACATGTCTTTAGGCTTATAGTCTTAAGATATGTCGTTAAGTTTTAGGACCACTATCTTGATTTATCAGGACGAATCCTGTTACAAGGATAAAAAAGCTGTCCTTAATAGGAAATATGTCTTAAAGTTTATAGACAATTTAATTATTTTTAATTTTCTAATTTAAAACATTTAATTAAATGACATACTTTAAAATTAGTCAAGTAACGGTAGTAAAATACTACTATGGGTTAAAGTATTATTTTAAATCAAAATATTTAAGCCTATTACTGTCATTTTCAGCAAAAGCTTTGTCTCCACTTTTAATTTTAAAAGTTCACTATCATGATTAATCAAGACAACCCTTGTGACAAGGATCTATTCTGGACATGTTTTTAGGCTTATAGTCTTAAAATATGTCGTTAAGTTTTAGGACAACTATCTTGATTTATCAGGACGAATCCTGTTACAAGGATAAAAAATCTGTCCTTAATATGTCTTAAAGTTTATAGACAATCTAATTATTTTTAATTTTCTAATTTAAAACATTTAATTAAATGACATACATTAAAATTAGTCTAGTAACGGTAGTAAAATGCTACTATGGGTTAAAATATTATTTTAAATCAAAATATTTAAGCCTATTACTGTCATTTTCAGCAAAAGCTTTGTCTCCACTTTTAATTTTAAACGTTCACTATCATGATTAATCAAGACAACCCTTGTGACAAGGATCTATTCTGGACATGTTTTTAGGCTTATAGTCTTAAAATATGTCGTTAAGTTTTAGGACCACTATCTTGATTTATCAGGACGAATCCTGTTACAAGGATGAAAAATCTATCCTTAATATGAATTTAAGTTTATAGACAATCTAATTATTTTTAATTTTCTAATTTAAAACATTTAATTAAATGACATACATTAAAATTAGTCTAGTAACGGTAGTAAAATGCTACTATGGGTTAAAATATTATTTTAAATCAAAATATTTAAGCCTATTACTGTCATTTTCAGCAAAAGCTTTGTCTCCACTTTTAATTTTAAAAGTTCACTATCATGATTAATCAGGACAACCCTTGTGACAAGGATCTATTCTGGACATGTCTTTAGGCTTATAGTCTTAAGATATGTCGTTAAGTTTTAGGACCACTATCTTGATTTATCAGGACGAATCCTGTTACAAGGATAAAAAAGCTGTCCTTAATAGGAAATATGTCTTAAAGTTTATAGACAATTTAATTATTTTTAATTTTCTAATTTAAAACATTTAATTAAATGACATACTTTAAAATTAGTCAAGTAACGGTAGTAAAATACTACTATGGGTTAAAGTATTATTTTAAATCAAAATATTTAAGCCTATTACTGTCATTTTCAGCAAAAGCTTTGTCTCCACTTTTAATTTTAAAAGTTCACTATCATGATTAATCAAGACAACCCTTGTGACAAGGATCTATTCTGGACATGTTTTTAGGCTTATAGTCTTAAAATATGTCGTTAAGTTTTAGGACCACTATCTTGATTTATCAGGACGAATCCTGTTACAAGGATAAAAAATCTGTCCTTAATATTTCTTAAAGTTTATAGACAATCTAATTATTTTTAATTTTCTGATTTAAAACATTTAATTAAATGACATACATTAAAATTAGTCTAGTAACGGTAGTAAAATGCTACTATGGGTTAAAATATTATTTTAAATCAAAATATTTAAGCCTAATACTGTCATTTTCAGCAAAAGCTTTGTCTCCACTTTTAATTTTAAACGTTCACTATCATGATTAATCAAGACAACCCTTGTGACAAGGATCTAATCTGGACATGTCTTTAGGCTTATAGTCTTAAAATATGTCGTTAAGTTTTAGGACCACTATCTTGATTTATCAGGACGAATCCTGTTACAAGGATAAAAAATCTGTCCTTAATATGTCTTAAAGTTTATAGACAATCTAATTATAGTTAATTTTCTAATTTAAAACATTTAATTAAATGACATACATTAAAATTAGTCTAGTAACGGTAGTAAAATGCTACTATGGGTTAAAATATTATTTTAAATCAAAATATTTAAGCCTATTACTGTCATTTTCAGCAAAAGCTTTGTCTCCACATTTAATTTTAAAAGTTCACTATCATGATTAATCAAGACAACCCTTGTGACAAGGATCTATTCTGGACATGTCTTTAGGCTTATAGTCTTAAGATATGTCGTTAAGTTTTAGGACCACTATCTTGATTTATCAGGACGAATCCTGTTACAAGGATAAAAAAGCTGTCCTTAATAGGAAATATGTCTTAAAGTTTATAGACAATTTAATTATTTTTAATTTTCTAATTTAAAACATTTAATTAACTGACATACTTTAAAATTAGTCAAGTAACGGTAGTAAAATACTACTATGGGTTAAAGTATTATTTTAAATCAAAATATTTAAGCCTATTACTGTCATTTTCAGCAAAAGCTTTGTCTCCACTTTTAATTTTAAAAGTTCACTATCATGATTAATCAAGACAACCCTTGTGACAAGGATCTATTCTGGACATGTTTTTAGGCTTATAGTCTTAAAATATGTCGTTAAGTTTTAGGACCACTATCTTGATTTATCAGGACGAATCCTGTTACAAGGATAAAAAATCTGTCCTTAATATGTCTTAAAGTTTATAGACAATCTAATTATTTTTAATTTTCTAATTTAAAACATTTAATTAAATGACATACATTAAAATTAGTCTAGTAACGGTAGTAAAATGCTACTATGGGTTAAAATATTATTTTAAATCAAAATATTTAAGCCTAATACTGTCATTTTCAGCAAAAGCTTTGTCTCCACTTTTAATTTTAAACGTTCACTATCATGATTAATCAAGACAACCCTTGTGACAAGGATCTAATCTGGACATGTCTTTAGGCTTATAGTCTTAAAATATGTCGTTAAGTTTTAGGACCACTATCTTGATTTATCAGGACGAATCCTGTTACAAGGATAAAAAATCTGTCCTTAATATGTCTTAAAGTTTATAGACAATCTAATTATAGTTAATTTTCTAATTTAAAACATTTAATTAAATGACATACATTAAAATTAGTCTAGTAACGGTAGTAAAATGCTACTATGGGTTAAAATATTATTTTAAATCAAAATATTTAAGCCTATTACTGTCATTTTCAGCAAAAGTTTTGTCTCCACTTTTAATTTTAAAAGTTCACTATCATGATTAATCAAGACAACCCTTGTGACAAGGATCTATTCTGGACATGTTTTTAGGCTTATAGTCTTAAAATATGTCGTTAAGTTTTAGGACCACTATCTTGATTTATCAGGACGAATCCTGTTACAAGGATAAAAAATCTGTCCTTAATATGTCTTAAAGTTTATAGACAATCTAATTATTTTTAATTTTCTAATTTAAAACATTTAATTAAATGACATACATTAAAATTAGTCTAGTAACGGTAGTAAAATGCTACTATGGGTTAAAATATTATTTTAAATCAAAATATTTAAGCCTATTACTGTCATTTTCAGCAAAAGCTTTGTCTCCACTTTTAATTTTAAACGTTCACTATCATGATTAATCAAGACAACCCTTGTGGCAAGGATCTAATCTGGACATGTCTTTAGGCTTATAGTCTTAAAATATGTCGTTAAGTTTTAGGACCACTATCTTGATTTATCAGGACGAATCCTGTTACAAGGATAAAAAATCTGTCCTTAATATTTCTTAAAGTTTATAGACAATCTAACTATTTTTAATTTTCTAATTTAAAACATTTAATTAAATGACATACATTAAAATTAGTCTAGTAACGGTAGTAAAATGCTACTATGGGTTAAAATATTATTTTAAATCAAAATATTTAAGCCTATTACTGTCATTTTCAGCAAAAGCTTTGTCTCCACTTTTAATTTTAAAAGTTCACTATCATGATTAATCAAGACAACCCTTGTGACAGGGATCTATTCTGGACATGTCTTTAGGCTTATAGTCTTAAAATATGTCGTTAAGTTTTAGGACCAATATCTTGATTTATCAGGACGAATCCTGTTACAAGGATAAAAAATCTGTCCTTAATAGGAAATATGTCTTAAAGTTTATAGACAATCTAATTATTTTTAATTTTCTAATTTAAAACATTTAATTAAATGACATACATTAAAATTAGTCTAGTAACGGTAGTAAAATGCTACTACGGGTTAAAATATTATTTTAAATCAAAATATTTAGGCCTATTACTGTCATTTTCAGCAAAAGCTTTGTCTCCACATTCAATTTTAAAAGTTCACTATCATGATTAATCAAGACAACCCTTGTGACAAGGATCTATTCTGGACATGTCTTTAGGCTTATAGTCTTAAGATATGTCATTAAGTTTTAGGACCACTATCTTGATTTATCAGGACGAATCCTGTTACAAGGATAAAAAATCTGTCCTTAATAGGAAATATGTCTTAAAGTATATAGACAATCTAATTATTTTTAATTTTCTAATTTAAAACATTTAATTAAATGACATACATTAAAATTAGTCTAGTAACGGTAGTAAAATGCTACTATGGGTTAAAATATTATTTTAAATCAAAATATTTAAGCCTAAACAGCAAAATAAACCTATACAAGACCTATAATTCTGCATATGGAAGGGAATACTGGATTATATACAAAATTGAGGAAAACAAGCTCTTAACTTTTGAACCCAAAATGATACGAAAGTTTTTTGGTGTAGTTAAAAAAATAAAATGAATCCGTTTTAAATCTGAAATCATTTCTGTGAACCGAACATGGTAAAAGTAATCTAATTACACCTATTAAGATGGCTTGGACATCTATATAGATACCCGAATCCTGTAAAAAAAAGTAATATTCCAAAAAAGATATGAAAGGAAGAAGATCTAGGATACATCATGTTAAAAAAAAAAAAAAAAAACTTTAATGAAACTTTTGAGTAAGTTCTAATTTTATTTATTTAATAACCGGTGTTGAACACCCATTTCATTTTTAAGTTTACGTTTATCAGTGAACTCTGTAATCTTGAATCCCCCCAAATGACTATCGAACTTTGGGAGAAACTATCCACCGCTGATGAAACTAACCCGCATTTGCGTTACATGGTATGTTAAACTACGAAAACCTCTTGCTGTAAGCCCGGTGACAAAAGGAATCTAACTCATGATTCGTCTACCACAGAGAATATTTTATGATTGTATTGTGGTAGGTATGAGCCGGGAACAAAATTCGCATCGATCAGCTATCGCTAGGATTCGAGCCTGGGTCACTTCATCGAGAGAGGAATGCTCTATCCCTGGAGCAACTGCGCGACTCACAGGATGTGATTGCGAAATCTATTATAACTAAAAATCCTCTCAACAGAATGATCCCAGTTGGATGTTGCGAAGGAAATAGAATGCTCACCTTCCAATCAAGTGAACTCAGGTTCGAATCCCAGCGAATGCCGGTCGGTACAAATTCTGCTCCTGACTCCCACCGATCACAGTGCTGATGCTAAGCATCCTTAGTAGTAAACAGATCATGGCTCAGAATCGCCTTGCTTTCGGGCTAAAAGTGGTAGGTTTTCGTGGTTTTCTTCTTCGTGTAACTCAAATGAGGGTTAGTTCCATTAGAAAAACCTCCATGAAGTTTTATTTTATTTTATAACCGTCGCTGAACAGCCAACTCAATTGCTCGGGTTTACGAATACTAATGTTCAACTCCATGCCTTGTAATTTTGAACCCAATTCAGAAGACAAGGAAACTCCTGGGTCAAGTATTGGGAGAAATTTGCCTTCGTTGAGGAATTTTGGAGGGAACTAACCTGCATTTGCGATCCATAGAGAGGAAAACCACAAAAACCTCCCACGGTTACCCTGACGGCAAGGGGACTTTATGCCATGATCCGTCTGCCAATGAGGATAACTTACGTCAGCACTGTAGTTAGTGCAAGCCGGAATTAGCATTGACCAGCCATCGCTGAGATTCTAATCCAGTTCTCCTCATTGGAAGGCGAACGCTCTATCCCCTGAGCCATTACGGCTCCCATAAAGTTTGGTAGGTTCCAATGCTTGATCTAGGAGTTCCCTGGGTTGAAACAAAATTAAATTTTTTTTATAAAATCTTTACTCACCTAACACCTACAGTCTAACTCGCCTACATTTCTAAAGCTCAAAATTGAGATCTTTCAATACAACATACTACAATACACATGGTTAGCCAAAATATACACATTTCAATCATTAATTAAAAAACTGTTTTAGTGACAAGTCATTACTTGTTTTCATTGTTGTTTCTAACATATTTTTTGCACTTTTCTTTATATATATATATATATATATATATATATATATATATATATATATATATATATATATATATATATATATATATATATAATAGGGCATCATCTCCGTTATTATTTTGGGAATATTAGTAAACATATCATAAATAATGAGGCCAGATTCTGCACAATCTTTTATTTAGTAATCGATGGTGAAGTCTCAGCCCCGCTCCAGCTGTAGGGTGGAGAGGCACATATCCTGTCAAAACTGACGGAGTTTAGTTGGTACTCATTAGAGCCCGGATTTTGATGACCTAAAAAATCTCAATTAATGCCCTAAAAAAGTGCAAAAAATGCCCTTAAAAAATGCAAAAAATGCCCTTAAAATGCGAAAATTGCGCTAAAAATGCCTTATGACATGACTTAAATAAAGTAAAAATATTGAACTAAAACAATTTTTTACTCTTTAAAATTATTATGAGTCATTTCAAAAAATATAAAGCAATGCAATACTTGTTCTACGTTCGTTAAAGTTTGAAAAATATGTTTTATATCCTAAAGTAACAAAAAAAAAATAAATAAATAAATAAAAAAAAATAAAAGAGGAAAATATATTGACTCCAAAACATTTTCATTTTGTATAGAAACTTTAATGAATATAACAACTTCCATCTCATAATATTACTAAATATCAGAATAACATTGGATTATTAATTTTTTTTTTAATATTTTGAAATGTAATCGAGCGTCTCTTGTCTGAAAGTTAATTTTTATACCTGAAGAAGCTTCTTTCAACGTCTACTGATGTTATTGGTGCGTATTTGAAAAAGACGGCCTCACTTACTGACAATTCTTCTTCAATTTGAAAAGATGTTGCTTCACTTGTTAATATCCTAAAGATTTTCTTCATTGTTTCTTCATTGTTCATACACTGGCTTCCAGTGTAATAATGAAAAATGATAAAAAATAATAAAAATTAACAAAAAATTTAAAAAATGCTTTAAAATGCAAAATATGCCCCAAAATTTAAAGAAAATGCCCTATAAATCTAAAAAAATGCTCTAAAGGACAAAAAATGTCCAAAAATGCAAAAAATGCAAAAAAGTGCAAATGTCATCAAAATCCGGGCCTTAGTAATCATAAAACACAAAAAGCCACGCAAAAACCATCTGTCCTGCGTTTTATACATGGGTAAAAGGGCAGTCATATTGCATTCCTTGTATTCCTACGCCTCATCGAAAATTATTTAATACTCATAGAAAATTGTTTTATTTTTCCTTATATGGAAGTGAAAGATCTTAAAATAACTCCTCTTTTGAAACATAAATCTAATTATAATTCATTGGCATGTTTACAGCCTTGAAGTCCCAAAATAGAATATCTGTACTCTAATTTTTTAATTAAGACATTTTATGAAAACGAAAAAGTTTCAATGCTTTTATTAACACAAAAGTATTTTTACAACTTTTGTATTACATGACCCGCAAAAAAAATTTTTGGTAAACCAAAAAGAAATAATACTAAACTTGAGAATTCTATGAAATTTTAAAATTTATGTTGGTACGACTGTCCTCTTTCCTACTACAAATAACATTTTTTCAATTATCTGAAAAAAAATTATTTACAGTTTCAACTATAAAAACATGATAATACAATTTATCTGTTTAGTCAACTAAACAGAAAGAAAATTGAAACATATTTATATAACTATTCTACTAAAATTTTCAAAAAATTTTCACACAAAAATATACACATTTTTTATGTGAAATGAAATGGACAACAAGTGTCATTTATTCAGAATTTAAGATTCTGTGTTTCTCACTGTGTTGAGAAAGAAAAAAAATCAAGTTACTTCTCCCTCACATTTAAATGATGCTGAGGTAAACATCTTTGATGCGATTCGGATCTCTCAAAAATATAGGGATCACTTCTTCCCTTGAAGAAAGTGAAAATTTTTCTTTTGGACACTATTCATGATTTAATTTTAACATTTGTGGGCTGTGATATTTCCTAAGCTTTGATACATGTACTATTTCAAAAATTTTTTTACTCAAATTATTCTTTTTATTTATTTTGTAATTAACTTCTGAAATTTTTTGAAGAATTTTATACGGTCCACTAAAAGGAGGTGACAACTTCCTCGTATTAGGATAAGTAAATTCTTCAAATATAAGTAATTCATCATTTTTATAGTCTATATCTGAAAATCTACCATCATAATAAATTTTATTTCTTTCATGATATTCTTTAGTTCTTTGAATTGCTATTTTTTTAGTTCCCTCAATAGGTGGATAGATTTCTTCATTTAAGGGATTTTCATAGGGGAGTTTACCATGCATGAGGTATGCAGGTGGAAATTTTGTTACAGAATAGGGAGTTAAGTTATAAGTATTAACTATATCTTTTAACGAAGTATGCCAGGGAGTTTTAGTAGGTTTTTCATTAAGTTTACATTTTAAACGCGTAATGATTGTTTGACCAAGGCGTTCAACATTGCCATTAGACTGCGGATGATGTGCAGTTGTCAATAATTGTTGAATTTTATTATGTTTCAAAAAATTTTTAAAATGAGAAGAAGTAAAGGCAGCGTTTCGATCACTCAACAAGGATTTAGAGGTTTGATTTTGAAAAATTTGATGTAAAAAGTTAGTATAGGTTTCTGAACTAATGGATTTTGACGCAAAAGCCCAAATGTATCGTGTAAGGTGGTCAATAATTAAAGTTAAATATTTTTTTGTTGAGTTATAGTAATTTAATCCGCCAACACTATCTATTGCTAATAAGTCAAAAGACTGATTCACAGGGGGTAAGGATTGTAATAATCCAAATCTCCTTTGTCGCGGTTTTTTATTTAATTGGCACGTATGACAATGTTTACAAAATTTTGTTATATCTGAAGTTATTTTATTCCAATAATAAACAGGGGTTATTAAGTTAATCATCTTTTGCACGCCTGGATGATTAAATTTATCATGAGCAATTTGCAGAAGTTTTAATCTAAGCGAAAATGGAACAACTATTTTAGTAAAATTTTTCTTACGTACACACAAAACATTATTGATATCAACAAACTTACCTTGTAAGTTATCCTTCTATTGAGCTTCAATTATTTCACTCAATTTTAACAAATGTGAAACATGAACATAATTATTTATACTATTACTTTAGACAAGTGAATGTGTTGCATCTCTCGAAAGCCAATCTGCTTCAAAATTAGCAGAGCATTTTGTGTATTTAATATCATATTCATACATACTTAACAATAATGACCATCTAAATAATCTACCTTTTAAATTAATAGAAGGATAACTTACAAGGTAAGTTATCCTTCTATTCAGCTTCAATTATTTCACTCAATTTTAACAAATGTGAAACATGAACATAATTATTTATACTATTACTTTGGACAAGTGAATGTGTTGCATCTCTCGAAAGCCAATCTGCTTCAAAATTAGCAGAGCATTTTGTGTATTTAATATCATATTCATACATACTTAACAATAATGACCATCTAAATAATCTACCTTTTAAATTTTTAACATTTTTTAACCAAACTAAAGCAGCATGATCAGTATGTATGGTGAATTTTTGGCCAAAAAGGTAATGATGGAATTTATTTAGAGAATCGACTATAGCAAGACATTCAAGTTCTGTAATTGCATAGTTTTTTTCATAGTTACTTAAGGAACGAGAATGAAAAGCTGCAGGATGCAATACACCACATTCATCTGTCTGTTTTAACACTGAACCAATTCCGACTAACGATGCATCAACAAAAAGATGACATTCCTGATTAAGATTAAAAATTTTCAAAATTGGTTTACAAATAATAGCTTTCTTCAAAAGTTCAAAAGACTGTTGAAATTCTTCTGACCACACCCATTTTACGTCTTTCTTTAACAGGCTATTAAAGGATATCGAATATTTGCATAACCATCAATAAATTCATTGTAAACATTTATTGATCCAAGAAATCTTTGCAATGATTTTACATTTTTAGGGGCATTAATTTTTTAATCACCTCAATATTATGGTTATCGGGTGATACAATCCCATTGCTTATTTCATATCCTAAAAATTCTATTTGTTTTTGCAAAAATGAACATTTTGAAAGTTTTAATTTTAAGTTTTCTTGTTTGCAAATATCAAAAATCTTTTTAAGATAGGTTAAATGTTCATCATAAGAATTTGAAAACATAATGATATCATCAAAGTTGTTTGTAGCAAATTTAATTTTATGTTTATTTAAAATTCTACGAATTGTACGTTGAAAGATGCTTGGTGCATTCTTCCAGCCAAAAGGTAATCTTAAGTATTCAAATAGACCATTGTGAGTAGCGAATGCTAATTTCTCAGTGTCATCAGGATGAATACGAACATGATGACATCCCTGTGATAAATCTATTTTAGAATAATAACTACTATAAGACAATTTTTCAATTAAGGATTGTATTAAAGGTAGGGGTTCAGAAACTGTTTTTGTAATTTGATTTAATTTCCTAAAGTCAACACATAAACGACTCTTTTTATTTTCATCTTTTTTAAAGACTAAAGTTACTGGGGCGGCATAAGGGGATGAACGTTCTTTTATAATGTTATTTTTTAACAATTCTTCTTTTTGTACATCAGTTTCTTGTTGTTGTTTTGGGGATGTTTTGTACGGCCTTAGAGATATAGGTAAATCTGAGGTTAGCCTGACTCTTTGTGGTTCCATTCTGATTTCTCCCACGTCGTGTTTATGTTTTGCAAAAATATCATCATAACTTTTTAAAATTTCTTTTAAGTCCACATTTTCAATTTTGTTCTCATTTTTTATTTTTTCGTCGATATTGACCTGATAATGTATGCATCCATTACCTAGTTCTATCTTCGAATCATTTGAAATTTTTGGACGTTCTTTCTTTTTCCTATTTTTCCCTTTCTTTTTGTTACCCTTTACATTATTTTTTTCAATGTTTACTTTTACTGAAACATCTTTAACTTTTATTTTTTCACAATTTTTAACCTTAACATTTTGAGAATTTTGCTGTCTAATGTGCAAAGATAAGTTGTCACTGTTAGAATTAGCAGAGGTGATCAATCTCTTACCAAATTGAGTAACAACTGGCCCAACACAATCAATAAACAAACAAAAATCTTTGCTTGTTTGCAACCCTAGTAAAGCATATGGTAAATCAGTATTAATTATAAAAAACTTAGCTGATTTAACAATTTCGCCTATCTTAAGGGGAAACTCACAAATTCTGTTAAGTGGTAACTGTCCTTTCGTTTAGGTAACATTTAATTCCTCACATTTTTTAATAGGAATATTTAATTTTAACACCAAATCTCTTGGTATTATATTCAATGTTGACCCGGTATCAACATTCAAAAATATCTCTTTGTTTACCTTTTCATTTTTATTTTGTTTTGGTTTTGGACGTCCCTTTAGGTATTTGTTTTCCACTGTATATCCATTTAGGTATTTATCACTCACTTTATATCCATTTAGGTATTTGTTTTCTACTTTATATCCGGATATTATTAATTGTTATTGTTTATTCGTCATATTTTGGACGTTTCCTTCAGCCACATTATTTGGGTTGTTTACACACGAGGAGCCCATGTGAAATTGATTCAAAAGTCCTTTCTTTGAGCAATATTTACACTGATTTAATGGGTTCTCCTGAGTTGTGTGATGTATTTTGGGTTTTGTCACCTTCGGGGTTACATTTTTATTTTTAGGACAAGCCGGGGCTTTATGTCCTGGTGCATTACACTTAAAGCACTTAATGTCATATTTTGGGTTTTCTAACTTCTTCATACATGGTCCCTTATTACTTTGAAATTTATTGTTGTCTAAGTCACTTTTAATTTTTTCATAAATTTTAAGTTTTTGTTTAAATTCAAAAAGATTATTGGCTCCATAAAGAATTGTTTTATTATTTGTTTGGTCTGATATTCCTTGAATTATGTAAGTGATTAGAGCTAAGTCATCAATATCAGTTTGAATAGCAATTTCTTTCATTTTTAGGAAATATTCTTAAAGAGTTTCATTATACCTTTGCTTTCTTTTTTGCAACATTACATGTACTTCTGCACTATTGCAACTAAGTCCAAATTCTTCGGGGTGAGGAATACCTCGGACGATTCCGCTCTTCCACTTGAGAAGGCTTAAGATTCAACTTTATACGCACTGGTTTTCTTCAACAGGTTTTCTCCGCAAAGCAAACATCCTGCCGGCTTATAATAACAGGGCATCATCCCCGTTATTATTTTGGGAATATTAGTCAACATATCATGAATAATGAGGCCAGATACTTCACCATCTTTTATTTACTAATCGATGGTGAAGTCTCAGCCCCGCTCCAGCTGGAGGGGGGAGACACATATCCCGTCAAAACTGACGGAGTTTAGTTGGTAATCATAAAACACAAAAAGCCACGCAAAAATCATCGGTCCTGCGTTTTATACATGGGTAAAAGGGCAGTCATATTGCATTCCTTGTATTCCTACGCCTCATCGAAAAATATTTAATACTCATAGAAAATCGTTTTATCCTTCCTTATATGGAAGTGAAAGATCTTAAAATAGCGCCTCTTTTGAAACATAAATCTAATTATATTTCATTGGCATGTTTACAGCCTTGAAGTCCCAAAATAGAATATCTGTACTCTAATTTTTCAACGTCCCGTAGTAGACTGATCGTTAAAGCACGGTTCCCAGCAGATCACCGAAGTCAAGCATCACTGGCTGCGGTCAGTGTGCGGGTGGGTGACCACTTGGATCATTCTGTGTAGGGACCGAGGGTGTGCGGTATTGGTCCTCGTTAAACTGTTCTACCGTAAAGTGCTTGACTTCGCGTGCAGGTCGTCGGGCTACCGAAGCGGGGGTGCCATCCCCTCTGCTAAAGATCAAAATTGTGATTGCATGTCTTCGGATCATCCTCAGGGATGTTTCCCAGACCGTCGCCAATAGCCCATTGTGCAGCTCTAGTGAGACGTAAATGAACTACAACAACAACTAATTTTTTAACTAAGACATTTTATGAAAACGAAAAAGTTTCAATGCTTTTATTAATACAAAAGTATTTTTATAACTTTTGTATTACATATATATACATATATATCGGAAGCATTGAAGACTTTAAAAAGATATACTGAACAATTAAACTATGCAGAAGTGGTTAATAATTATTTAAATAAATGTTTCAAAACCTTGAATAAAGAAAATATGCAGTAAAATGAAGACAAATTACTCTTTTCAATATTCTAAAAGAGAGCATTTCTGAGTAATTATGTCCCATAGAATACAACCATCAAGAAGAAAAAGAAATGGATCAATCATTTTGACAATATGTACAGTGTGCCAAAAAAAGAACACCCTGAATAACTTTTGATCTAATGATCGCATCTTCACATTCTAGGACAGTGGTTCCTGAACTTTTTTGTCTCGTAGACCCCTTGCCATGTTTTTCGGTTTTGGGTAGACCCCTTGCTTATCTGATATTGATTTTTTGTGAATTCATCTACTTCAAATGTATTTTTGACAGCTGGTATAGTGCTTCTCACTGTGAAAGATTTAAATTTCTAACTGTAGTGAAGTGTAGTGTGAAAAACTTAACAAAAAAAGTTAATTTTATACATTTATTAGTTAAATTCAAACTAATTTAATTACTAATTAAATTTAATAAATATGTAAATGGAATAAAATAGTGCACTATAAGACCCGTACTCCGCTACTAATATTATAATTGCAGAAATAAGTTTGTATACAAAACCGTAGTAGTGTATTGTCGGTCTGCTTATTACGTTTTCACAGCTAATAAGAAACAAATCTCTGTGATCTTATACGTAGATAAGGTTGTAGATCTAGCTACCTAAAGAGTTGACACAAGGTAGGCTACCAATTTTCGCGGAAAAATATTTTTTTGTTACAGAATAAAACCTTACAAGCAGAGAAAATAAAAACTCACGCGGGCGGAGCTGCAGGCAACTGCTAGTTAATAATAATTCAGTTTCATATATCAAAAAATAATCCTAATAACTTAAATTTTAATAAAATTTTTACTTCATAGCTACTTTTATAAATTATATAGAATATAGATAGATATGTGTCTTTATATTATAAGGTAGTATAATGTAAGTAAATAGGTACTATCACTGTATGTTAATTATTCCATTCATGAAATGCCAATATTAAAAAGGGTACGGTTCTATCTATCTCCGGCCGTTCCTACTTGCGTCTAACCCCATAATTATCTCACACACCTGTCTTAGATTAACTCCTCTTTTATCAGTTCAAGATCGACTGCCGCATAAAAATTTTAAGCGTGTGTGTCAAAATAGCGAGGTAAAGTCAAATAAAGATGGGATGCTATTTCATGGGAAATGTTTTCCTTAAAATTGATTGCCGCCTTCTTAAGAATGACACGTAAAATTGTTGTATATATATATATATTGGAATTTGTACCAATTACTTAAGTTTTTGTTTTTAGTAACTGCATAACATTTCGTAAACCTAGCGTAAATATTAATGAAGATATGAACGTTTTTTTATTAAAAAAAAGGCTAATTTTTTTTGTTTTACAGTTTTTTGCAATAACTTATTGCTATATCTGCATAGTTTTTGTTTTAATTTAAAATTAATTGCAAAAAAATTTATATAAAATTTTTAAAAAAATCAAAAAACTGCGCAAGATATGAGTATTTAAATTAGTTCTTTTATGCTGCGCATGTGCTGAAAATAAAAAAAAATTTATTTTAAAAATTCAAAAAGTTTCAAGCAATTCAGGCTTCGCAGTCCATCAAAGAAAAAAAATCGAATCATTTATTTTTGAAAAAGTATATACATACATCATACTACTTTTAAAAATGGTAATATATATATATATACTGAAGAGCCATTACATTATGACCACCCTGCTAATAACAATGTAGGATAACATGTAGGACCACCTTTAGCCCTCAAAACTGCTACCACCCGCCGTAGCATTGATTCCACAAGGTGCTGATAGGTAGTCTGAGGTATCTGGTACAAAGCGCTCACCAACTGGTCCTGCAATTCCCTCACATTGCGAGGAGGTAGCGTGGCAGCACGAATTTGGTTTTCCAAGTAGCACCACAAATGGTCTATTAGATTAAGGTCAGGTGAATTTGGGGGCCAAGATATGACTTGAAAGTCACTGGAATGTTCTTCGAACCAATCCAGGACGATTCGACCCTTATGACATGGTGGATTATCCTGTTGGTAAACATCATCCCCGCAGGCAAAACTGTTGTCATGAATGGGTGAACCTGGTCTGCAACTATGTTCAAGTAGCTTACAGACGTCAGGGATTGTTCTATGAGGATTATGGGTCCTAATGTGCCCCATGAAAACATTGCCCACACCATACTACCCCCGCCACCGGAGGGTGGTCAAAATGTAATAGCTCTTCGGTATATATATATATACAGTAAAACCTGTTTTTGTGCGGTTCTTTTTTATGCGATTTTGTTTTTGTGCGATGAGTTTTGTGCGATTTTATTTTTGTGCGATTTTTTTTGTGCGATTTTTTTATGCGGTACATGAATCTTAGAGGCGTTAGCACCAGTTTAATGTTTCCTATCAATGTACATATACATGTTGTGGACGAACTCTGATTACTTGGCCTCCTTGACAACGATGTATCTGGACTTCGCGATGCTCTGTTCATTTATTTTATACAATCTCCTGACAAGGCAGAGTCAGTTACGTACATATTGTCGCTCGACGCGTGAACAGTATGCCCTTCGTATTCAGAGTTTTATACACGATTCACGTGATTAAGGATTCATTTTATAGATAGATTAAAGATAAATAAGTTAGTTACTTTTGTTTCTATTTAAATGTAGTTTTTATGATTTTTATTTTATTTTTAGACATAAGTACTCCCTTAAAATGAATAATTATAGCCAAAAGAAAGTAAAAAGACAGACAATTCCACTATTTAATGTATAATTTGAAAACTTCTTCAGGTATATGTACAATGAAAAATTAAATATTTTTACAATTTCTTTAGGTCTAATTTAATTATTTCATTTAATTGAAAGCATTCTCTCATCTATTTCATAAATCATTGATGTATTTTCTAAGTCCGACTTTATTTATGCGGTCCCTCTCCACCGCATAAAAAAAGTTTTAGGTAGTATATCGTACAAACTTGTTTATTATATGTAAGAATTTATAAAATTTTCGAATTTTTTTTTGTGCGATTTTTTTTTATGCGGTCCCTATCCACCGCACAAAAACAGGTTCTACTATATATATATATATATATAATATTTTTCATTTCAAAACTATTTTATTTAGATCATAAAGTCTTAAAACTTTCTTGCACAATTTAAATAATGGAGCGCTGAACAATTCCTAATAGCTTAATATCAATTTGTAGAAAATTTTACCGTTGCATTAAAAGCATTAACAGTATAAGTTAGTTAATATTTTTTCATAATAGCAATCATATTGGATTGAGATTTTTAATCTAGTAAAGATTTTTAATCTTTAAATAATTTTAAAGTAATTTTTTTACTCATCATGCAGAAAAAAAAAAAAAAAAGAAAACTAATAGTAATTTACTAAATCATTTCTTAATTGGCCGTTTAAAAATTCCTTGATAAAAGTACTAAGGTGGGTTTGTTGAAAAGAATAAATAAGTGCATGAACTTGAATTCATCATCTTAACAATTTGAATGTGCAAAATTTTTACTTAAACTATGAAATTTTCATTATTAATTGAAATAAAAAAATGTTGAATTTAGAATCCTTGTTTGCTTTGGTAGAATATACAGGTCATCTGAACGTTCGTCTTTTATGTTCTTTTTTAAATCGTTTACAAAAGATAATTTTTTTTTTATCTTTATGTGTCCAGTAGGCGCATGTGGGAATTAAGAACACCATGATATTGCTCATTTCTGGTATAAAGTCTCGCTTTACACCCGTTTACTTTCTAAATGCAAGACTGTGACATCGAGTCACAGTCTTATTTATTAAATCCTAGGCTAATTTATTAATATTATGATACAAATCACAAAATTCCTGATCCAATTCAAGACTCTCCTCTTAAAGCCTTAGAGAAGTTAGGACATTCTCCCCCGGAAATTCCTTTCTCATTCCAGCCCTACCCTTTCTAGGAAAACAACTGTTTGCGGTATGTTTCATCTCCACGTGAAGGCTACAAGTGCGGGAGTGTTCATAACCGAAACACTTACAAAATAATAGATATAACACCTCAACTTGTAGAATTTAGGTAATTTAACTTTAACTTTCAGTAAATAAGTAATTTAACTTCGATTTTCAAGCATTTTAGTATAAAAGGTGAGGAGCAAAAGACGATCACAACAATGACGAAATTATCAACATTATTAGGAAACTAAAAAATCGAAAGGCCCCTGGCCACGATTTAATCTCAAACGAGATGCTCAAAAATGCTCCTCCAAGCATCATACCCATTCTTAAAAATATCTTTAATGCCTGCATAGAACTTAAATATTTCCCGAGCATTTGGAAGAAATCAGATGTGGTATTATTCCCAAAACCGGGCAAATGCGCGGCAGACCCAAAAAACTACAGACCAATAAGTTTACTTCCAACCACCTCCAAAATCCTTGAAAAAATCCTACAGAAAAGACTAGATAGTTATCTGGACAAGATACCCAAGCAACAATACGGCTTTAGGCCCAATCTGTCCACAACAAAACAACTAATAAATATCTTAGAGTTTATTGGTAATGGAAAATATAAGAATGAGACTATAGCCCTTATCCTGCTCGACGTCGCGAAAGCGTTCGATCGAGTATGGCATAAGGGCTTAATAGTAAAACTTTATCATATGAATTTCCCAATGGAAATTCTTCATATACTAAACTCCTACCTGAGCAACAGGCATTTCAGGATCAAACTAAATAACGCATTTTCTGACTATAAACTTGTTAATGCAGGAGTCCCACAAGGCTCGATCTTAGGGCCCACATTATACGACTTCCCAATAGATAACAGCAATCTAAACGAAATGGTCGCCCTTTACGCGGATGATACCGCAATCATCACTAGATCCATGAACCCCAAAAGAGCGGTGGAATTACTTCAAACGAAATTAAAACAAGTAGAAAGTTGGTGCACCAAATGGAAGATCCAACTTCACCCTGACAAAAGTCAATTTATTGTCTTTAATAACAAAAAACAGGCAAATCATAGCATTAACCTTTTTAGCACCAGTATCAAACCTGTAAATAATGTAAAATATCTTGGTGTAACTATAACCCAAAACCTAAGCTGGAGCACTCATGTAAATGAGATTATTAAAAAAGCAAAAGGTGCCTTCTTTGGACTTAGTACAATTATTGGTAAATACTCACAACTAAATTTAGCGAATAAAAGACTTATTTACCTACAGGCCATTAGACCTATACTTACGTATGCCTGCCCAGCCCTAAACACCATGACAAACAATTTGAAAAAAAGGTTATCGAATACGGAGGGTAAATTTCTAAGACTAATGCTAGGTGCCCCAAGGGCTATTAGCAATGACTCCCTCAGAAAAGATCTTAAAATCGAAAATATTAACGAATTCATTGCTAAACTGAATACTAAATTCTTTAGTGACGCCACTAAATGTTCGACATCGGACTTCAACCTCCTTTTAAACATAGAGATTATTAAGGATAATATCAGCTACAGCCCAGTTACAGCTTTCTTAAGCTCAGATTGCATAATGTCCAAGTATTTTAAAACATAAACAACACAAACACACACCAATCAGAACACCAGGAGTGGAGCGCTCGGGGAAAGAGCAGCCCGAAAGGATCCCAACCGGGCGAGCCACTTTCCTGTTAATTTACAAAGCGAGCAACCCGGCACGAGCGGTAACAACCGGGACGGCCGGGTCGTTGTGCTAGCAGAGGAATACTTCTCCACACATATATAACATATTATTTCATCTTATTACTGCTCATCCCATTGTGTATATAATTGTAAATAGTTATGTCTTTTTTTGTAAATACAATCAGTGTTACTTCAATTTTAATGTGCTCAATTTCGTCCTTGACAATGGAGATATTTCTCCAACACCACCTCTCCCATTTTAAGATTGTTTATTTTTATGTCTATTTATATGTCTTTTCAGCTTACCATGAATTTTAACCCCTAGCGTCTTATTAGACGTGCGCTTTCATTTTCTCCACCTACAAAAAAGTGAACTCTGCCACTTATCTTTCCCACCTTTCGCAAACTTGTCATGGTTGAATAATACTTTTTAAAGAGCATACAGATGTTGGATTACTTTTTATCTTGCTCATTTAGGTCAGGTTTTGATTTTAATCAAATTTTTAAAAAAAAAAGCTACAACTTTGTCGAAAACCAATCCACAAAATAATTACTTCTCGACTTTTTTGGCACCTCAACTAAGGAAAGTAAAAGAGCTTTTATTTGATATTAAACTAAAACTATATTAGTAGGCTATTGGTAGCTGCATCCTTAGTGGTAGTCCAAAAAAATGCTCTACACATTCAATAAAACGAAAAGGAATAAAATTGGTAGGATTAAAAAATTTAAAATAAGTAATATATAAAATTTGAACTAAACAACATTAAGCTGTTCTTTTATTATTCGATTTTATTTATTTTTTTATTTCATTTTGTTTTATTTTATTTCATTTTACTTCATTGATTGATTTATTTAGTTATTTATCAATCTATTTATTCTTACGAATATAGGAAATAGCATCAAAATTTATTTACAAAATTCATTTTACCAAGGGATAACAAATTATGTGGGGAAAAAATTTTGAATGAAGCCTTTTTTGTTTCTGTGATTAAACAAGAAAAAGTTTAGACAATTATACGCCAGAGACCAATGAATAAACAATAGTAGAATATGATAAACAATAAATGGGATGATAAATAAATTATATATACTTTAAAATACTTTTTTCTTGGTTTTTTTCGTTTCAAATGGTAGTTATAAATTTTTAATATAAATAATATTTTGCAAGGAATAACAAAATTCCGAACCAAACACCTTTTGAATGAAGTACTTTTTATTATAACTAAACAAAAAAATCTAAAGTATCAAACATCATTGTTGTAAAGAAAAGAAAAACAAATAAACAATAAATAGCTAAGTGAATAAATAGGACTGATTTATTAATAGAAATGAGGTACTTTTAAAATTACAAAAAATCTTTTACAATGAAATTTACTGGAAGTAAACTACTTTTCTACTGTAAACAAAAAGAACAAAAAGAAGAAATTTTCTTCGTTCACAGGGGGTCAAAGGGGTGTATTTTATCTCTCTTGAAATTCATAGAAATTTAAAAAATTATATCCTATTTTTTATGTTCATATTTTCCTTCATTTTAAATCATTTCAATTATAGTCAATTTGATGTAGCGATGTCTGAATTGAATCTATTCAAAGTCAGAAACTGAATTGAATTGGAATAGTTTAGATTTCAGAAAACTCCAAATATTTGTAAACAATTTTCTTTACTGATTTTGAAGACCTTTAAAAATGATTTTTCTTGTTTTTGATACTAAAAACAACTATCGTATCAAGTTTCAAGATAAAATTATATTAATATTATACTTTTAATTGCGTCCAATAAAAAAAAGTCCCTCTTTCAAAGCATTTTTATTTTTTAGGAAATTTTATCACGAATAAGTTTAGAAATTTTTTTTATTAAAATGATTTCAAACATGTATGCTAACATCGATAAAAATTAATATATGTTCATAAAATTTATAAATAATATCTTTTTAGGAAAAAAAATATATAGTTTGTTTTAATTGTTGAATTCTTTCAAGTAACATTTGTTGTAGAACTTATTTGTGATCAAAAGAATACAAAAATTCAAATATTTTGAAATAAGTATTGCGCAAGGGACATTATTAATCTCACTTAATTATATAATTGAATTAATTAACATCTATATGAAATTTTATAGTTTTTAATGAAATTTTGCATAGTGCCTTATATGCATATCTTTAGTTCACGCATAATTAATTAGATTTCTAGCATCAATAAAAACTATAAAATATTAAAAATAAATTAGGCTCTTTTTTATGATTCAAAAGGTTAACAAAGAATCTAGAAGATAGAATTATAAAAGAACTTACCTGCGCTTGGATTAAATAGAGACTGGCGATTGTCCAGAAAAATGAATCAATCGATCAAGCCCTTCCATTTAGAAAGATTAATATCCCTAAAAATAGATTCCATCAAGTCAAATAGCTGTGAAAATTTTCAAAAATTTATTTCTTTCTACATTTGATAACAATTCCCAAAATTATTCTCATTAGAAGAACGTAGGTAGTCCTCACCAGGAAGAAATCTCACCAAGAAGTTTTTAAATCTGGACACACCTCGTAATGCGTGTTAACGAAAATGGATACAGCTCAAAATGCGCGTTAATAAAATAGACACAACGAAAAATGCGTATTTACAAAAATGGATACGACTCGAAAAGCGCGTTTATAAAAATAGACACAACAAAAAATGCGTATTTGCTAAAGTGGATACAGCTCGAAATGCGTGTTTAAGAAAATAGATATATCTCGTAACGCGTGTTTAAGAAAATAGACATGGCTATTTAAGAAAATTGACTTAGCATTTGATTCTGTTTTCCAAACTTCTTTTATGAGTATTGATCTTTTCTTCAAGAATAAATTAATGAATTCAAATAAATTTGGAATGCGATATCGTCCATTTGCATAAATCACCTAGAATATATTATTAAATTACTTTTTTATTTTAAAAGACTTTAAAAGTTAACAGTTGTTCTTACAAGTTTACCATGAAGGCAATAAATTTATGGTAATAAATTCACGTCGTAGCAATTTTTTTATATATTTAATTGTCGTTGAAATCCCAATCCAATTTAGGGTATACGACTACTAAGGTTCAACTCAGTGTCCTTGTCATTTTGAACCTAATCCAGAAGACAAGGGATCTTCTGGATTAAGTATTGGGTGAAATTTGCCTTCGTGGAGGACTTTTTGATGGACCTAACCCGCATTTGCGTTACATGGAGAAGAAAACCACTTAAATCACCCACGATTAGCCTGACGGCAAAGGAACTCTAACCCATGATCCGTCTACCGCTGAGGATATTTTACTTTAGTACTGTGGTCGGTGCGAGCCAGATGCGGAATTCGTATCGACAAGAAATTGCTGGGATTCGAACCCGGTTCACCTCATTGGAAGGCGAATAATCTATCCCCCGAGCCATCACGGCTCCGTCGTAGCAATTTAGAGTTTTAAAATGCACTCTATCATTCTGAAAACGAAGACATCGCCTGACATCTGTAATATACTTAGCCACGCGCACACCCAAAAGTCCGGGACTTTGCCCCGTAACGATTATGCTTAGCCTTAAAATTGTGTCAATTCAAATTAATCACGTAATTCCGCGTTTAGTTGTTAAATTTGGGTTGAAAACTGAAAAGGCGAATTTTTTTCTATATCTATATTCGTAAACACGCGTTCCGAGCTGTATCCATATTAGTAAACATTCATTTCGAGCTATATCCATTTTCGTAAACACGCATTTTGTGCTGTGTACAGTTTTGTAGGCATGCTGCACACAAGCAAGTTGTGTGCAGAATTGAAAACTCGCCTTGCTACGCTCTTAAATGTTCAGATTATCTACAGTTTGTTCCGTAAATCTTAAAATCCTTGTCAAAAGCAAAGGCAAAAAAGTAAAGACAGTCAAGCAAATTAATATTTAAAAGAGGTAAAAGCTATCGAGATGTGTCGAATATTTACAAGAAAAGTACGCCTTTCGAAAATTTCTGTTAAAATAAAATCAAGCTTAAATTAAAGAGGATTCTTGGGTAAGTTGCAAGTTAGCCACTAGATCTGCCCCTAGGGTAAAATATGTCCCATTAAAGTTTCAATTCATTTACTTTTAAATCACAAAAACTTTGCAGCTGATATGTATTCCTATTGTAGCAGTTGGGCTATCAGTAGTATACCGCGTTGTATAAGAGGCGGAAGTGACGTCATCATGGAAAGTCAAGAGGTGCCTATTTCTGCCCGGGTGGAAACCGAAAGATATGTGAAATATGGGGGAAAATATTCACGCATAAAAGGAATATGTTTCAACATTTGAAAATTCAGTCTAATGAAAAAAAAACTTTAAATGTCGTTTATGTGATAAGGTGTTTAATCGTAAGTGTTACTTGAATAGACATTTAAAAACTCATGAAAATCGAGAAACTTTTGATTGTGAAGAATGTAAAAAGACCTTTTTTCGAAATGATAATTTAAAGAGACACTTACTGACTCATTTAGTTTCGCATAAATTTAATTGTGTAGTGAATCCAGTACCGTCTTTACGCATGGACACACTCGGGCAGTGCCCGGGGGCCCCAGGCACTCAGGGGGCCCTTGAGAATCTTTTTTTATTTTTATAAATTGTATAAACAAAGTAAGAATAAACAACATTGTCTTATATATTTTTTTTAAATAAATATATTCTATTGTATAAAGTGTGCATTTTGTTTTTCTGATTTTCGTTTTCAATGTTTTGTCTTTCGTTTCAAATAGTGACTGATTATCAGGCAATAATTTGAATTGTTCATCACCAGGAAAACTAAAAAAGGCAACCGACATCTATTTTTCTAAGTTCTAAAGAAGTTTTTAGGTACACAACTCTCACTTACTGTTCAATTTACGCCTGCAAGATTCATACGCACTTGTAAAATAAATTAATGTGAGCAAGTTTTATGTTAAGTCATAATGTCACTAAAAACGCTTGACCACCACCAACTCTGTTTAGTATTTAAAATTAGCTAAATAAGGTAATAATTGAAAGAGTTTAGAATTACACAGCACTATGATACAGCAACTTTTAAATTAGTTATCGCTGATGTGCATTGAAAGATATTTTAATAACTGCTAAGTTTGACAAAATATTTTATGCCATTTGATTTTTTTTTCTTGATTTATTATACTTATATGCTTTTTTTAATTTAATTATTTTAATTAGTTTCCATGGCCTTGAAAATTATTTTATTATTTGAGTATTGCAACTGATTAGAAGCTCAATGTTTTTTTTTTTTTAATTATGCATAGTTTAAAAATATTTTATGTTCATTGAGTTATCGGGGTAATCAAAATTTGTTAAAATTATGGCATAGCTTAAAAATGTTCATTTCACGTATGTGTGAGAAGTTTATTTAGTTCAGTTTGATTTCAAACAATTTGACATGTTATAAAGGCCCAAAACATTTCTGTGCCCTGGGGCCCTACATGCTATTAAAACGGCCCTGAGTGAATCTTTTTAAGTTAAAATGTGATTTACTCAATCATATCCGATCCATTCAAGAAAAAGGAAGATAGATCATTCAACAAATAACTATAAAAAGATGAAATAGAATTGTGAAAATGCATTGGAAGTGTTTAAGAAAGAGACTCTTATACCAAGTGAGGTAGCAATTGGAGATTTACTTATATTCTTTGATGAAACGCATCCAAAACTTAAACAGATAATTGAAAGTGATTTAATGGAAAATCGATCTATCAAATGGTATGTGATATGCAAAGTAAATGGTATTCATACAAGCGTTGATGGAGAAGAGGAAACTACTACTGGCCATTTCCGTGAGATGTTTACAGCAGCATATAATCCTTTGAGAGCAAGCAGTTACCTACCTTTTCCAAACAAAATAGCAACCAAAAAAGCAGTATTAAGTATTCACAATGAAAAAGTGTTTTAAACTTTTTAACAAAATTTTCTATTTTTTCAGAAAATACTTATGTTTTTACAAAAAAATTTCTCTTTTAAGAAAATATTTTTACTTTTTGTTAAAAATTTGCCAGTTTTATAAAAATATTTCAAACTTTTTAACAAAATTTTCTATTTTATCAGGAAATATTTTTATTATTGAGGGAAACTTTCTAATATTTCAGAAAATATTTTTTTATTTTTATTAAAAAAATTTTATCTTTTAAGAAAATATTTTTTTGTTTTCGTAAAAAATTTGCTAGTTTTGTAAAAATATTTCAAACTTTTTAACAAAATTTTCTAGTTTTCAGAAAATATTTTTATTTTTGTAAAAAAATTTTTAACATTTCAGAAAATAATTTTTATTTTTATGAAAATTTTCTATCTTTTAAGAAAATATTCTTTGTTTTGTAAAAAAGCTACAAGTTTTGTAAAATATTTCAAACTTTTTAAAAACATTTTCCAGTTTTTCAGAAAATATTTTTATTTTTGTAAAAAAAATTTCTCTTTTAAGAAGATATTTTTACTTTTTGTTAAAAATTTTCCATCTTTTAAGAAAATTATATATTTCTGAAACTTTTTGTATTAATTATTAAAGGGTGAAATTTTCTCTTGTTAATATAAACTTCTTCACCTGTGAAAGTGATCAATAAAGACAAAATATATTTTAATAAAATAAATAACATTTTATTCAAAGTTTCACCTAAGCACTTCTGCGAGCATACATCATAGGTTTCTTAACAATTTTATTTTTACTATAAAATTTTTTATTTACATCTAAATACGTTGGTAATTGAATTGAATTTTCTGAGAAATAGTTGTATTCCCACGTTCTTTAATAAGTATGAAGCACTATGTTATACTTTATATTATGACTAATTGATAAAACGTGGATAAACCCCAAACGTACCGGACAGAAATTATCGTTGTAAAATTTTGTGAAAAAATAGATAACATACGACTCTCCCAAGTTCTGTAATCAGTATCTGTTAAAGTCTGTAGATAATTTCTGAATTTTAACTCTTAATTTGAAAATAAAGTAATTTATTTGCATTATTATAATATTAAATAATAATAAAATGAATATGTTTTGAATATAAATGAATTCATAGCGGCAAAAATTCCCTTTATATGTTTCTTAGATGTAAATTAATTTATTTGTAATTTTAAGGAAATTTAATATTTAATATATAATATTTAATATTAATATTTTAAATTTAATATTAATATATAATAAGGAAATTTAATATATTGATAATATAATGTAAATATGTCTTTATTCATTTTCTAATAGAAAATAAAATTAATTCAAATATTTTTTATGAGATAAAAAAATAAGTACTTTCATATTTTAATATAATAATTAAATTATATTAGTTGATAAAATTATAAGTTTAAAGATGACGCAAGTTTATTAATGTATTTATTTTAATAAAAAATATGATTAAATAAACCTTAGATATATTGTTATATATTAGTTTTTAATTAGATAATAATTTTTTTCATAAATGATTTTATAGAAAATTAATAAAATTTATATTTCTTAAATATCTATATTAATGCGTCTTGCAAAACAGCAAAACTAAAAATTAGATGAAACCAAAGGCATTGCTCCAATTTTCAACTTACAACCATTCATTGCTAATATCATATTCATTTTTTCCTCATTAGTGTGATTGCGTAACAGATTAATTAAATCATGGATTAATTAATTATGTTATAATTTACGTATTAGATAAATTAATTCATAGATTAATTAATTACGTAACAGTTTCCTTCATTAAAAGCAGATGACATTATACTATACGAATTCTCACATGAATAACGAATTCTCGTGTCTACTATTTATGTTAGTATTTTTCAAAATGATGAAGCATTTAACGAAGCCAAGTCTCCTACTTGTCGTCGTCACACTAAGTGTATGAGGTTTTCGTGGTTTTCCTCCTCAGATAACATGGGTACTCACAAAGTCCTCTTCGAAGACATGTATTGTCTCAAGATCTAAGTCTTCCCTTTCCCTTGTCTTCAGGGTTCAAAAATGACAAGACTACATAGATAGCCGTAAATCCGAACGACGGTGATAAATATCTAATCTTATAAAATATTCATTGATTTAAAATTAATATGGCTTTAATTCTAATACTTTTAATATTCACAGTAGACATAGTTAATAAATAAAATTTTTATTTTAATATTAAATCAATTTTATTTTAAAATGTATTAATTAATTTTGATTAGGATAATAATAATTACAGTCATTTATATCAACTATATTTATGTTAAAAAATAAGAAAAATGAAAAGTTATTAATATATACTCTTTAAGCATAGATGGAGCCATTAAAGTAAAAGCATATGCGTGATATCGTTTATTTATTATGTAATAAAAAGATGACATCACTACTTCATAATATACGATTTCTCCCAAAACGCGTCAAACTTTAACACGTGTATGGTCAGTACCGTTGCCATCCAGAGAAAATTATAATAGCATTAGGAGGGGCAGAAATAATTATTTAATAACTGTCAAAGGTTAAGGGAAAATATATCGATGAAACTGTAGGATGATATCGATAACAAATCCTTTTTATTTATACACGTGATCAATATTCGTAGGTCAAGCATTCGTAGGTCAGTGGTTATGATATCCAACTACTGACTCACGAAGGCTTTTTAACTGGCGTGAGTTTGATCCTCAGCCTTAATTATATTTAATAAATAATAATAAAACAGATTTAAATATTAAAATAGATTTAAAGTTATTTTATTTCTAACATTCCCACATAGATGGCGCCACTAGAGTAAAAGCATGTGTATGATATTTATTTATTATGCAATAAAAGATGACGTCATTACTTCATAATATACAATTTCTCCTCCAAATACCAAAGTTTATAAGTATTGCCATCCTTAAAAACTAATATTAAAAATAAAAAGTGTTGCCACCCTCAAAAAAATAATAAATTAAATAATAAACAGAAACTAAAATCAAAACTACGGGAGGGCAAAAATAAGCATTTCCGGTTTATAGGCGGGCAAAAATAAGCCACTTCCGGCTTATGATGTATTTTCGATGTATTTATTATGTATTTGTATGGTCAGAAATAAGCACCTCTTGACTTTCCATTATGACGTCACTTCCGCCTCTTATACAACGCGGTATACTACTACTGTCCGCCTTCTACCAAAGAGGTCTGGGGGCGGTGATTTTCCAAGCCTTAAACAACCCGCTCTCTGTTGTGCATTTTTTAAATAAATAAAAAAAAACTTGCTTCTTGACATTGTTTTAGTTCAAGTAACAAATAGAAGCTTCTATTATTATTGGGACCAACAACAGTCAAGATTAAAATCTCTAAAAAATAGAATCGTTAAAGGCCGCTGGATTGTAAATTAGCGTCTAGGGCATCAAATCCCAGTTGCGAGCATTGAATTTTACTCTAATTTTCTTTTCTAAAAAGGTTGATAACGATTTCATATCCTTCATTCAATTTTTAAATTATTTATTTTTTATTTAAATAAAAAAAAATTTAAAAAGTAAACATTTTAAAAACAAAAATATTTCATTTATTTTATTTTTTAAATTACATGGATTATTCAAACAAATTTAAAATTTAAGATTTAAATTAAAATTCTGTAAGTTTTTAAAATTATTTATGCATTTTAAGTAAAAAAAATATAAAAAAATAATAACTATTATTTTTTTTTGTTTTTAAAAGTTTCTTTTTTTTTTTTGAAAAATTACTCTAAATTAAAGAAAAATTAATAATTGAATGTTGCTTATTAAATTTTTTTTAGACTGACTATTTACAGACAAAGAAATCCCCAAAATTCCAGAGATTGCTCTCCAAAAAGTTACGATACAAATTCCATAATCATTTAATTTAGAGAAAAGAGCTTACAAATTTGGCATACGTTCGTCTTTATCTATGGAATAAATTAAAATATCGTCAACAAATACAAATACTCCAGGAAGATCACGAGTTACTTCGTCAAAAAAACGGCATTGCACAAACCGAATTGCATTCTTAAGCTTTCGAAAAGGCCTAAAGGTGTGGAAATTGCCGTTTTTTGTTCAGTGCGAAAAACAAATGAAACACCCTGAATTACTTTTGATCCTAATTATCGGATTTTTACGTACTTGGACTCAATCTTAAAGGTTCGAGAGAATGACCTCAAATATGCTTATTAGCTGGTGCAGATGATATTTTAACGTACGAAACTAAATACAAAAAAGCATTTTCTCTGAATATACATACATTTTTTCAACAGATTATGATTTCTGACTTCCAAAATATGGATGCTGTTTTCAGTAGAAATGTAAACAATAACAATCTCGAGTTGTATGCCTGCTCTAGTTCCGGTTAGAAAGTTTGCAGCTGCTTACTACATGTTATTCTGTGAGGCGAGATAATTTTACTTTCAATAAAAGAAATAAATTAGATAATTTCTGAACTCAAATCTGCTGTATTTCATAAGATATTAATGCTATTATCTAATTCTGGTGAATTTGAAGTGAAAATTTGTTTTAGTTATTTAGAGATATATTGTTAAAAAAAAGTGACATGGTTGCTAGATTTTGAATAACTCGCTTTTTTGGCATTCTTGATTTGGCCTCTTTCCATTTGTTTATTACTGTTTGCTCGTGTTGCAAGCTGTGCACCATCTTACGTTAGAGTTAGCACATTGTTCGAGGAACAAGATAAAGTTTAGTAATAAGTATTCAAATACCACGTTTGCAAGAATCTCAACACAATGATCACGTTGTGAGCAAAATGGCTTTAAAATACATCGGAAACAGTAACCCGGAAGTATAAGCGGCATACATCCTGCGGCGCTCCCTAGTGTCGAAGACACCATCCATAGGAGGTAGCCGTAATTTCGGAAATATGGTCATAATAGTTGGGTCAGGAGAGCGGTCAAAAGTTTAAACCCCTTTATGTTAATTTTGCTTCTTGAGTATTTTTGTACCCAATTTTAAAATTCGTTTATCCAAAGATAATTCCTCACAAAAATAGTTTTAGTAATTATTTATTGTGTTTATTATTTCATTCAATAATAGTTAATATTTATTTTATTCAATAATAGTAAAATTTTTGAATTATAAGGTATAAAATTTTTACATAACTGTAAAGAATGTCATTTTATTTGGCAGACATTTAACATTTAAACGAAATCGGACGAATAGTTCTTCGAATTTTAAATATCTGTCTTTTTTATAATTTGATTTCTAAAAAATTATTAAATCGATTTCGATAAAATTTTGTATTTTCCACATAAAATTACATTCTACAAAATGATCGTAAAATACATAACTATTCAAAAATGTTCGACTATTATAGAATAAAATAAAATAATAATTAAATATTAAAAATTATTTTTTGCTTAAAATTATTTTTAGATAACTATAATTGCGTGCAGAAGTTTATTAATTCACTTAAAAAAATTTCTAGACGTGGGGAAATACGCAAAAAGTAAAATTTACATTAATTGGTCCAAACTTTCGACCGTTCTTCTAAGCAAACCATTAAGACCATTATTTCCCAGATTTCGGTAATTCCCTATATTTTGGGCAATACAAATGCATCGAAAAAAAGGTATGTTTATTCGGAGAACTTGTGTCTTACTTCGTAACTTAAATTATCGTCTAATCCCTTCGAACCATTAAAATTGAGTCTAGTACGGGAAAATTCGGTTATTAGCAATTCAGGGTATTACGTTTATTTTTTGCGTACTGTATATATAACAGATATTTTCACACTTTTTTTTTTCCAATGCTTAAAAATGAAGATCGGCTTAAGCTATGCCGCTGAAACATTTCAAAGACAAAACATTTGACGAAGCAACTGACAATCTTCTTGGAGTATTGCATTTATAGACGATATTTTAATTGCTTCCAAAGATTGAAACGAATATATGTCACAGTTCTTTTCTCTAAATTAAATGATTATTGAATTTGTATCAAAAGTTATATTTGAAAGTGCGATCTATTGATTTTTTGGGATTTCTTAAAAGACGATAAAGTTAAAGCTCCACGACCCACCTCATTAACAGGACTTTTTGTGCTTCTCACATTCTATTCACATTAAATAAATTATTTGAGGACCATACAAATAAATAAAATTATTCAACAAAATAGAAGAACCTCCTATTTGGGATGCTAAAAAAGCATTTTCGGAGACCAAAGAAGCCATTGCTGAAGCTACACTTCTTGGAAACCCTATTACCAGTGCTACTTTAAGTCTTTTGCTGATGCATCGGATGTAGAGGTAGGCATCTTGGTCTCTCCAGGTGTTTCAGTAACATCTGAAATGATATCAAAAAGATTTTTTTGGCCTAATATGCGTAAATATGTAAACCGACCTTTCTTGTCAAAATTTTCAGCGGGTTAAAATTCATTGACACACTAAATCACGAATTGGTACTTTGGGATTGGCAGATTTGCATTTACATACATCTAGACTTTATAAGACCCCTTGCAGTTTCTGATGGTTTATATGATCATTATTGATCGGTTTACTAAAGGGGCAGAAATAATCCCAACTAAAGACATCACAGCTATTACTATTTGTAAATCACTCGTTAATGGGTGAATATCTCGCTTCAAATGCCCCGTTACCATGACTACTGATAAAGAGCGAAATTTCGAATCCAAATTATTCCGAGATTTTACTAACATTCGTAGTAATAGCTATCATTCAATTTTTCAACGGAATCCTAGAAAGACCCTATTGTCATTTGAAAACTGTCATTATGGCACATATAAAATTCTGGTTATCATAAATTAAGGAAGAATCACAAGAATGATCATAACTCAAAATGTTACCCATAGAATTTAATGAAACTGGCACACATTATAGTACACAAAATTACGTATAAAATAAGATAAAAAGTATTATCCAGACAATTGTGGGGTTGCAGAAATTAACATATGTATGAAATGAATAAATCAGATGTGACAGTTTGAAGTATAAAAAAGTTTTTTCTGTATGCAGTATGATCACTTCTAGCAGCAATACAGCACATACAGCGATGCGTGATGCTTTATATTATGCATGATGCCAGTTCAGTTGGAAATGCGAGCTAATGTTCTTGCAAAGTAGTCGCAAACGATGTAAGGCTCTAAAGAGAAGGAGTAGGAGCAACTACTTATCTTCCTTAAGCATTCCAAACATATTTGAAAGGATTCAAGCTCGGTTATCAAACTGGCCACCCCATGCGCTGAATTGTTTCTTCCTGAAGATAATCATTCACGATGCTGTGCAGCGTTGCATTATCTCCTAATGCACAAACATAAAAGCGATTTTAAATAACGAGAGTGAGGTATTTACGAGGTATGAAAAAATATACCTTTTTTCAACTAAAGAGAGTGAGGTATTTATTGAGGTGTATGAAGTCATTTTATTTATACCTAAGCTTGTTTAAAGTACATTTCATATTAACTAACTCACTCACTTCCCAGAGTTCCGTGCTAGCCGGCAAATGGCGTGTGTGTTGACAATCGAAAGTCTATTCGAAATTCGGTAATGTGTTTGACATTTATTAATTTAGTTTTATCACTTTTAATCAAATATGCTTCAATTTTCAAACTTAAATTTTATTATTTTCGTTTTAAAGACGCGTCTTGATCTTAAATGATTTAAGTCGGAGGTTATTCTTAAAGGCTATTGTTGTAGGCGTAGCAATAACAGCAATCGAGAGAACAATCGGAATATTTCTCCTCACTGTTTAGGGTAACGTTACTGGTGAATCGTTACAGCAGATTACGCATAGTATATTTTATTGATTGTTATTTATTCAAATATAATTATTTTTTTATTTAGCTTAAATGAATATTTTTTTAACGTAGCACTATGCAAACAGATTAATTTAGTGAAATGTTCCTAATTTCTTTTATAAATAAATCATTGAAAATTGAAAGATTTTTAAAATAGCAATTTTGCTTTGAAATTCTACTATAGCTGTAAGCTGATCGTATCTGTATCTAGGATATCTGTATGCAAAGTTTATATTATTGTTGTTTATGAGTGAAAATATGTATAATAACACTGCATTTTAAATTTGATTAACATGCAATTTCTTTTTTCTTCTTGTAATATATATATTTATATATATATATATATATATATATATATATATATATATATATATATATATATATATATATATATATATATATATATATATATATATATATATAACATAAAAGCTTATATTGCTTATATTAATCTTTTTATGTTAGTTTCTTTGTCCAAAACTTCATCCTAATTAAGTATTCAAATCGAAACACTTTCTCATACTTTAAAAAAGCCACATCCTGTTCTTAAATCTTTTTTTGACTGAAGTATGCCTAATTAAACGTAAAGACTTTTTCCCCTTTTCTCCTTGTGGGAATCGCGCGACCTTTTTCTGAAAACAATAGTAATTCCTGAGATTTCCCTTTTTCCCTAAAATATAACAAAATAGAGGGAAATTCATTTGCTACTTTCCCTAGGACAAAACTTAAGCACACAGTTTTGGAGTGTGATTTTGAGCTCCGCCTTTGATAGAAAATGTCTTGAATATACTATGTGAAACTAATAAAATATTTTTTGCCTTCCAACTGCTATCTGTGTAGCCTAACAACACTCACCATGACTGCTACCCTTTCATTCTGAATTTATACCAAAAAGAAAAAGTAATCTCTCCTAATAAACTACAGAATTTATGTAATTGTTGATGACAATAGTTTGCTAAATATTTGATAATTGAAAACTAGCAACTGTACTAGCTCACTTTTCTATGTTTGATCACAAAACTGCTATTTTAACTACATGTTATTTTTTCGCAATTTACCCACGTTAATTATTTACTAAGCTGATTCTTATTACTTATTAGAATATTGATCAGAATTAAATTAAACCCGACTTCAAGTTTATATGACAGTTTAATTTGTTTCAAGGTTATGAGCATTTTTATGCAGCTGTTTATGGTACACTACTTCAAAAATTAGCGAATTTCGGAAATCTTAAATTTTTTAGAAATAAGTGAGTATAATTTCTTATGCAATTTTAATACTAAATTGAATAAAAATCAAGTGCAAATAAAAACATTTATTGTTGAAAGTTAGATGCATTATTTTATCCTATTTTATGTGTTTTTATATTTAAACAAATGTTTGTAACAACTCATTCTTAGTTTTATTCTGCTCGGTATTATAAGTTATATAGGAGATATTATACTTCTCTTCAAAGTATTATTTCAAATGATTCTCTCTTAGACTTTTCCTCACACAAAATTGCCCACAACTTTAAAATAAATGCTCCTTATCAGCTTGTAGTTAGTTCTATTCGATTGAGTGTAAAAAAAGAATTAAAATTGGTCCATAACTTAAAACTTTTAATTTATTAAACGATTGTTGATTCTTGATTACATTGATTAAAAAATATTAAAATATCTATTTTTTAAGAAACTCTGATGTGATTGACAATAACGGAAACACTTTTCAGAATCAGCGTCAAAAATGTATAAAAAGCTATTAGTTTCATGAAGACTGGCAAAAGGTTTAAAAATATAGACTAGGTTTACTGAGTTAAAGATTTGTAAGAAAAAAAGAAAGAAAATCTAATTATCAAACTTACAAGTACCAAAATGATACCAGATGTATAGGAAAATAAAGTGTTTAAAATTTCATAATAAAATTGGAATTATATATTTGAATTTATGTAAATGTTTTTAATTGGTAGTACGTTCTTCAGTGTATTTTATTTTGTGACTGTGGCACCTGTTACGTTTTTTAGCTACGAGGATTGAATAGAAATGGCAGAAGAGGAGTGCTATTTATCTGAAAAGGAAAATTAATTTCATCCAGTTAATTTAAAGCTTGTGAGAAAAACAATTTCTAATATTTTAAAACCTGCCACTATTATTGTAAATATGACTTTCTTACTAATTCATATTTTTTTTCTTTTAGGTTCCAATAATTACAAGTTTCAACAGGTATACGGAAACAGTATTTAAAATAATTTTGTTGGTTTGTAAAAAAAAAAAAAAAAAAAATTGTTTTAAATAAAAGTAATTTGAATTTCAGCTGAATAATTATTTAAATTTGTTGTTTTATAGCTTTAAAAATTTAAGCACTTAAGACTATTATCTTCTAAAAATATGAGTTCCCATGAATAATTTTTTCTAACTGTAGAATTTGGATAAGTGTTATTTCAAAATGATTTAATTCAATCTATTAGAATTAAGAAGAATTATTCTTTTGAAACTTTCTTTTATATCTAAACAAAAGAAGCAATTACTGCCGAAGGTTTAATATTAAAAACTTCAGGTTGATAAATGAAGATCTCTACTAGTGAAAACATTTAATGATATACATTATTCTTCATATAATATCTTTATATATATTATATTTTTTATATAGTGAGGTTAAAAATTAATAAACTAGGTGGTCCGTATAATACCTCACCTTCGTAAGTATTAAAAAAACAGCTTTAGATTGAGCTACATAAGCCTGCAGTGTAAAATGTCGCATCTTAGGTTGATAAATTAATACTTCTAAAAATACAAAAATATATACTTGAGGTTACGAAATAATAACCTAAGGTAGAACATGGAACACATGGCGTTAATAAAAAAATAACCTTTCCAAGTGTCAAAAAAAAAACAACACTGGAGGTTGATTTGTAAAATGAAGTGTAAAATGGCACACCATAGGTTGAAAAATATATACCTCTACAAGCATAATATTAGACACCTGAGGTTGAAAAATATATACCTCTACAAGCATAAAATTAGATACATGAGGTAGAAAAATAATTAATTGGGGTAGAACAAAATAAACCTGGGGCTGATTTATAATAACCTGAAGTGTAAAATGACGCACCATAGGTTGATAAATAAATACCTCTAAAAGCATAAAAATTAGATACCTGAGGTAGAAAAATAATTACCTGAGGTCGAACAAAATACACCTGAGGTAGATTTATTATAACCTGAAGTGTTGTTGAACAAATGCTTCCACAAGTGTAAAAAAGTATACTTCTGGTTGATAAGTAATAACCTAAGGTTAAAAATGAAACACCAAAAAATAGTAAATATCTACCTCTCCACAGATGTAAAATTAAACAGTTCAGGTTGAAACATATATACCTCTGGAAGTACATTTAAGGTTGATTTTGAGGTATTCATTTGCACCCTTTTCAACCTGACGACGTATTTAAATAACAACCTCCTTTATACCTTTAAAATATACCTCGTTTATGCCTCATTCATACCTCGATTTTTTCATAAGGGTTGGTCTTAATTGGTATGTCAACACCGCCAAGTTCTTAGCTAGGCCTTAATGATATAACAACACAACCACGTTAGGCTTAGTTAGGCCTTGAAGGCATGTAAACACCGCCACGTTAGGCTTAGCTAGGCCTTAAAGGTATGGTATATCACCACATTAGACTTAGCTAAACCATAATGGTATGGCACACTAACACGTTAAGCTTAGCTAGGTTTTAACTCTTTAAAGACCAAGAGGTCTGAAGATATCTGGACTACTCAACGACCTTCTCGGACCTCGGGAGACCTATGAAGGTGAATGGGTAGTAGTGATTGGGAGGGGATGAGCTGCTTGACAGTGATGTATAGGAACTCATCAAAAGTCAAAAGGAAAGAGGTGTGCGAACTTCACGCTTTATTTAGAAACATTTCCCCCTGTGGTTTTAGAGAAACACAAAATTCTCTTAATTTGTAACAGATTTGTTTGTTGCTTAAACTAGACCATTTTATTTATTTATTGAAAATTCAGAAATGGCGGGCTTTTGGGAATTTATTTTTGAAATCCCAGCGTTCATTAAGACGGATGTCTTTTTAATAAAATTGCAATGTATTTACTGTTGACTACTAAACGTAAATTTTTTATATAATTAAAAATACATTATCATAAATACCGAAATTACTGAAAAAAATTTAGATAAAGCAAACATTGTATAATGCTTTCTGTTAATCACTGATATTTTTATGATAATGTTATCATTAGTTCATAGAAATTTTGATCATTGAATAAAAAAAAAGTTTAATATTTTTATCATTTAATAAACTTTTTTTAGGTATTTTTTATCAAACATTTTATTTATTTCCATTTTGTTCTCCATTATCCTGTTTGGTACTTTTCAGCAGTCAATTTTATTACAGTGTGCATTTTATTAGTGAATGTTAGATGATAGATAAAATAATTTAAAATACATTTAATTAATAATATATCTTTTAAACTTGAACTAGTAAAGCTATTTTAGACTTTGTTTTACTTTAATGAAAAAATTTTTAAATCTTAAAATTCTTATAAAAATTTCAATTTAGTGCTTAATTAAAAAACACTGAATTCCATTATATCTAAATTTATGATTAACATAATATAATGCATACATTAAAATGCCTTTTTATATAATTTTAAATACTATACAAACATTTTTTTTAAAAATAATGCAGCTTTTTTCAAAAAAAATTTCTTTACATTGTATTATATTTGCATCGTTATAGTAATTTCGTTCTTTTTGGTATTAATTTCCTATCAATTAATCAATTATTGTATAAATTAGTTATTAAGGATATTAAGTTATATAAAATTATTGTTTAAAGGAAATTGCTTTCACACGTAAAGGATTTTTGTAAATGTAATCTCACTTATATGAAAACAGTTTTGATAATGCAGTTTTTGTATATAAGTAATTCAATAGGTATAGTCAAACAGTATCGTAGATCTTCCTGAATGAAATGGTTTTTCAGATTTCACCAGTACTGTTTCTAAGTAATTAATTGTAATGAAAATAGCTTATTAAATTCGAATACATTTTCTTTAAGCAGCAAGTTATATATTCTAATTGTAAATTTTAGAGCTTTTTAACCAGAGAACCAGAGCTTTTTAATCATTATTTACTTTTTTACAATTTCCAAATCATCTTGAAATTAAGTTTATTGTTTTGTTTATTGTTTTAATTTGGTCCTTTATAGCAAAACACGACAAAAAGAAAGTTATTAAATGACGTTGCTGATATGTATTTAATTTAATTGAATAATCTTATAGTAAGTCATATAATAAATAAATAAATTTGCATAAAATAAATTTGAGTCCTGGATCAGATAGCAGCAAAAAACATCCCGATAAAAAATTTATCTTCAAGTCACGATACATAATAGTGTCTGTTATCTGGATTTTTCTTAATGGTGTAATTTTAATTGCTATTCACTCATTTGAATACTTAAGTCAGTTCGTTAGATACATTAGTTGACTTAAAAATTGAACGAATTTAACTTAATTATTCTAATAAAAAATAATAAAAAAAAAATAATAATAATAATAATAATAATATATATATATATAAATATATATAGGGAAAAATGACAAAATGAATAGATTTATTAGAGAAAAGTTTTATAGGGAACCTTTTAAATCATTTGTTTCTAAAAACGAGTTTAAATGCAAGAAATTGAAGATTTCTAATAGAAAAAATCGTCAATCAGGAGAATTGCTGAAGGCGATTTTCCTTGATCACCGAAAGGGGAAAGGATAGTAAATGCAGTTCTTTTGTGACAAAGCCGAAAAGTGAAGCTATAGCAACTTATCTTGTGTGAAAAATACTTGGAATCTATTTCCATTCACTAAACGCAGCAATATGAGTGCAAGTGGTTAAATAGAGTTGACAATACGCTCATTTGTAATGCTAAATCTAACCCAATCGACAGTTTATTCAAATAAATAAATAATTTAATTTAATAGCAATTTTAAAAGTTAATCTCTAATTTAAGAAAATAAAAATAAACCCACCAGCTAAAAGGTACCATACCTTATTTTAAACGTTAATTTATTTAAAAAATATATAAAAATTTATTTACTATGAAATATCAAAATTTGTAAACAAAATCAATTTCACGGGAATTTATATAGTTCTTAAAAACTGGAGGAAAATTTAATCAATAATTTTTTTTTAGGTCATTATATAATACATTTGCTAAATAATCAATGATAGATTATCTTTGCATAGCACTCAATAATTAGGACTTAAGTTGGTGGGTTACTAAGGCTTCTTTTGTCCCTTTCAAAGAAACGCTTTCAGCTAAACAGGTGCAATGCATAGAAAGGATGTTTTACTTTTCATTCTTCTTTTGAAAACAACAGAATTTAAAATTTTTTTGTACAGTGAGGTGTTAAAGAAATAGCTACTGAAGAATAACTAGTAGATTTTCAACACTAAACGAAAAAAAAAAGGCATCAAATGCGGTTGTGATATTTCTGCACATTGAACTAGGCATCATCCGAAATAAATATGAAAATAAAGTTTCACTGTAACAAAGAAACTTTTTATTCATTAATAAATGTAGTTAAGCAAAGTATCAATAAATAAAAATGTGCTCGTATGAATTTAAAACGAAGGGATTTTTAAAGTATTGAAAATTATGCTTGGAAGATGTATACTTTACTTTTACGATGATTATTTGCATCTTTAAATGTGAAAAATATTTAAAAAAATTTTTAAAAAATAAAATAAAAAATAATAGTAAAAATAAAACTTTTTTAAACTTATGACTTTGAAGATCTAAAAATATTTAATTATGCTTTCTTTTTATCCAACGAAATTAATGAAATTATGTTATAATTAAAAAATATATCACAGAAATTGCAGCCTTTTATAATTTTAAAAATAAAATAATTTCATTTTAAAAAATTCATAGTTAAAAGGGAAAAAGATAATTTTCCACATTTTGTTTTGATAGAAAAGATTTTACAACTGAAATATTTTTTGTCCATCTGAACCAAACTGATCCCATTTTACTTACAGAGCTAAAGTACACCTACAAGATTACTAAAGTGTACGTTTAAATGAAAATAAATAAATACTGAATGAAGACAGGCACAGATAAATTGTAGAAACTTGTATCATAAACAACCGACTTGATGTTGGAGAAAACAGATGAAGTTATATAAATAAAATTTTAAAAAAAGATATCCGATAAGTCAGACATAAGATGTAATTTCCGTTGTTACAAAAGAAAACACTTTTGTATATATACTCAAATTTTTTCTTTACAATAAATTGAAAAGAAATGAATTAATTTTTTACCATATCCCATAAGTATCTGATTTTTCTTTCAAAATTTACTTTAAAAAAAAAAAAAACTTTCTCTTTAAACTCAAATTCTTTAATTTGCAAGTTTTTAACAGTATTTTAAGAACCAGTTTCAGCTTCTCTTCTTGCAGTTACAACCAAATAACATTTTGAACATTTGAAAGTTATTTCTGTTATTTTTCCAAGTATTCAATTAAATCAGAAAAATAGCTCAATGAAATATTTCTCTAATAATTAATGCAAAAACATTTCCATTATCACACTTCAATATTATTAGAACTTTATTTGACTCATAAAGCTTAAAAAAAGCGTGATTTTAGTTAATATTTACTTAAACAAAAAATAACTAAAAAATTATGTTTCTGTTATTTTGAGAAAGCTGAATTTTCGACACATTTTCGAGATAATTTTTTTCTTCTTTTTTTGCATGATATAGGCATTTGAAAATAATCTGTTTAAAAAAAAAATAACCCCAAATTCAAAAAATTAGTAAAATAACAAAAAATTTATGTATAAATAAAAGGAAGATATGGAAAAAAAATTAAAAATCTCATTATTTACTTAATTCCTGCTTTTGAATATTTAACCAGAAAAACATTCCCTGGGGAAAAAATAAGCAATGTTCACAAGCTGGTTGTCAGTTTGAATGCCATGAAGTTTCACTGACAAGTAGAGCACGCCTTTGATTTATTAGTGACGTGGGGGAGCAAATGACCTGCTGTGAAGCAAATGAGTAAAGAGAACCCCCAACAAAGTGGGTGAGTTCATTTGTGATTTTTCTCTTCTGAAAAACTGAGGATGTTAACGTTGGTAAAATTTCCACTGCTTGGGTCGTTAATGGTACGCTACACCACCATGTTAGGCTTAGCTAGGTCTTAATAACATGATACACCACCATATTAGGCGTAGCTAAGCCTTAATGGTATGTCAACACCATGAAGTTAGGCTTAGCTAGGTCTTAATGTTAGATCAACACCGTCCCGTTAGGTTTAGCTAGGCCTTAATGAATATGTCAACACAACCATGTAAGGTTTAGCTAGGCCTTAATGGTATAACAATACGAACACTTTAGGCTTAACTAGGACCTTAATGGTATGATACAACACTACGTTAGGCTTAGCCAGGGCTTCGTTATGACATCCTAAAGTTGTCATCTTTAGGATTGTGTGACTTCCAGAGGAAGTCCTATATTTACCGCCCAATGTCCTACGGATGTCATCTGCGTGTTAGAATGTCCCACCTGCAGATATCTTAATGATGTCATAACTAGGACAGTTTCAGGATACCTTTAGAACGCTTTAGGATGACATTAGGACAAAAAAAGACCAGTTTAGTAAGGATTTAGGTAACTTGTGGGATGCATGTCGGAAATGGTATGATAGTAATAAGAGTGTCTTATTTTGGAAATAAATTTCATCTCTGAAATTTTTATTAATATTAGTAACTTAAATACTTTGTATTGTAATAAGGTTTTTCTTTTAAATTTTCTGAATTAGAGTTCAGAAAAATGTTTTCTAAATGAAAAAAATGGTGATAGTTTTTAATTTGTATAGAAACTAACTAGGCATTACTAATTTTCCAGAAAAATGAGCTATTCCTCAACTATTTTTTTTAGGAAAACTAGTAACGCAAAAGGAAGTAAAACAGTTAAAAAACAAACATATCTAAAGAAAAGAACAATGTGTCATTTTAATCCAAAAATATGCAAGTTTATTGGATTTAACATTTCTATTGCTTGGAATAAAAACTTCGCCATTATTAAAAAGTCTAATTGAATGTACCCTTTAAACACCAAGGAAGGTTATGAGTCTCCTATTTAGAAATATTCTTTAAAGAAAACTAACGCTAATTAAATTATGAACCTTGTTGAATCTTTTGTGAGCATTGTAATTTACGATTGCTTCATTATTGCTCATATTATTTAATGTAGTAGATATATTAAAAATCTTAAAATAAAATAATGAATAATTTTCTTTTTAACGTTGCTCTAATACTGAGAACTTCACATTAATATTTAAATTTCTCATATTATCAATTGAAACTATTTAATTGGCAAAATAATTCTCATTCCATTCTTCTGCAAAATTTACTAAAAACATTTTATATTATAAATAGTTTAAATGAAGTAGTGACTAATTTATCAAAATAGATATTTATGGATCACATACTTTATTGTTTAGTTATTATGTCAAGGATGCAATTTAAAAAACAAATAAAACTAGAAAATTATGTTTTTATATACAAACTAAAACAGCTGTTGCTATGTTTTGCTGAAGAATTGTTAGCCGAAGGCATTCTTAAATCAGTATCTTGAAGATATTAAAAATGATAACTTGTTTTAAGGATTTAAAAATTTTTGCAGCATTAATTTAACGTATGCAAATAAATATGAGAATAGAAAAAAATAAACAATATTAGTCACATATGTAAAACTTTTATTTACACGATTATTTTTAATTTTTTTTTTCAGAATAAACTCTTCTTTCTTTAGCATTGCGCAACCAGTCTTTAATAATGCTTTCAACTTCATTTACTTCAGTGTTTGTGAAAACACTGCAAACAGCCTCTAAAACATAAGAAAAAGAAAATATAAGCAAACCAGTAGATATTTTTATGAACAAACATAAAATTATTTCAGAACTTATTTTAAAGGTATCTAAAACTAAATTAGTAGAAGGCCAGGTTTCTGTTACTCTCAGGGAAAATATTATAAGGTGACCTTTCTACGTTGCTTTTTTAATTAGGACTAAAATCACTCTAAATTAAAAAAAATGACTAGTTTTTTCAATTGCCCATCATACATAACAGTATACTAGTTCACAAAAAATAAAATTATGTGATACATCAGTGATTCTCAACCACTGTGCCGCGGCACTTTTGTGTGCCGCCAAATTCTTAAAATGTGCTGCCAAATATTAGAAACAATACAATAAAAATTATAATGCTTTTTTTTATTAAGAGTAAAGTTTAAATTAAAGAAAAGTGTATAACTATATATATATATATATACATACACACACACACATTGTATAATTTTTCCATGCTTTAACCGCGTGAACATCATTGTCGGCGATCGTCTTGTCTCTGACAATCTTAAAATAAGTTAAAATAAGAAGGACGTGTTTAAATTGTCTTTGATAATTTTAAAAAATGTTGAAATAAGTAGGAAATTTAATGATTATTAAAATAATTAATTAACAAAGGAAAGTAAGCTAAATATTAACTTTCAAACTTCAATAAAAGCTAATCATTAAAATAAGCTATGCAATTAAAAGTTTAACAAAGGATAAATTTAATTAACAAAGGATAACTAACAAAAAAATAAGCTAACAATTAAAAATTAGCAAAAAAACTAGTTGACAAGAAATGACAAGAAATCACAGAAAATAACAGTTAATATCTATAGAAAACAAGCTAACAATTAAAAAATAAATAACTGTTACTAATAAAAAATTTGTCGAAAGAAAAAATCAATTCCCTAATAAACGTGCTTTTGTAGTGCATATTATTTTATTTCCCATTCAAAATTATCACAAATTATTTAACACAGTGTGTTATAGGTAAGTAAACAACTTTTAAACTAATTTTTTTCATTGTGTGCCGTCGAATTTCAAAATCGTTAAAAGTGTGCCGCCCCCAAAAAAAGGTTGAGAATCACTGTGATAATGCTTGATTCATTGTCACAAGAATAATCAAGTTACATCAACTGTAATAATGATAAAGCTGTTAGTACAAACACATGTAACAATGATCAGAATATTTTTGAGTGCAGAAGAAGTGTTGGATAACTGAAGTATCGTATGATTACCGTTCTACTGTGACTGGAAAAGAATATGGTGATACTAATAACAAGATTATTGCAAACAATTACACACTTATAAATTATTCCAAACACAGAGAATGTTAGAAATTTATAAACTCATTGAAAATTCATGGAATACTAAAATTATAGTATATTAAAAAGTAAAAAAAAAAAAAAAAAAGCTGGTTATAGATGTTTATTTGAAAACTAAATTTAATAATAATACCATTTTAATGGGTATAAATACTTTTAAAAATAAGATTCACTTTCTAGAAAGGCAACTTTAGCAACACAAAATTGAACTATATACTGTCAAAAATGGAATAAAATATATATATATAAAAACGGAGATTAAATATTACCAATAATTGCGTCTGACACTCTGTAACCCAAAAATCTTTTTTTCCCTTATTGCCCACCCAGCTACAGAGTTCAGCAACATCACCAGGCACGATGTGACGAAGTGCTCGTCTTCTATGTTCTTTAAAATCAGTTCCATCAAGACTTTGCAATCCAGCAGACTATGAGAAAACTATGAGCAGACTATCTCTCGTCTTCTATGTTCTTTAAAAATCAGTTCCATCAAGACTTTGCAATCTAGCAGACTATGAGAAAAAAGAAAAAAAATTATTAAAATTAAAAAATTTATCACCTTATGCCTTAAGTTCACCTTATTTATCACCTTAAGTTCAGAAAATAATTTATCTTAGGGTAGCAAAGCATTATTAATTTACTTAGAAACAAATGAATTTTTACAACCACTGCAAAAGAATAATTTAAACAATAAATTATACATTTCATTACATTAAAAATACATAAAAGCAAATTCGCTGATTATATATTATTAAGTTATAAATTTGTTGAAGGAAGTTTTGTAAAAACTCTCTACTTGAATTTATACTATTGGGGAGAAAACTTTCTATAACTTTAAATGCTAGAGAAAATGATCATATAAAGGTTTTTAGAATTATTTCCAAATTATTCAGCAAAGAATTTAGCTTTACAAATTCTCGGACACATTTTAAAGGAATCTCAAGATCGCACCGTTGATGCATTGAGGGTGCAGCTGAAAGAAATTGCACAATGGTTACTAATAAATTCAAGATGAGGTATGTTGCTCACGTCTTAATTCAAATTAAGCTTTATATCATGATCTCATTAAAAAAAATTAATATTGAAGAATATTATCAAAGATTATATTTAAAAGCATTCTATAAAACTTTTCAAACAAAGTCATCTAATTATTTTAATTTATGGAGAATTAAATAAATAAAATAAACAAAAATTAAGTACGGAAATAAAATGGGAAAAAATTATGTAATTATCTGAAACGAATAAGAAATTATACAAGTAACAATATTTTAAAAAAGCAAATTAATACAATTATGAAAAATTTATTTTAAAGAAAATAAAATTTCATTCGGAAAATAGTTTATCGTAAATCAGTCCTTGTAAAAGAACAAGCTCTTGGAGAATCTAGAAAAAGACAATACTTATATTTACAATAAAATGCTTTTTGTAAACATTCAAATAAGTAAATATTAATTAAATGTTTCTACCACAACTACTAGTTAAAGAATGTTAATGAACATTTAATAACGGAGAAAATATGTAGATCAACTACAAGTAAATTTTATATGCCATTTAAAGCACTAAATATTTTATCTTAAAAAATCATTGAATATTTTTTTTTACTTTGTCAAAAAATACATATTATGAAACACAAAATACCAGAAGTTTTAATTCTATATATATATATATATATAAAAGTAAACTAAGAATTAAAATATAAACACATATATTTAAACCAGCTTCACATTGCAAGAGGCGAATGATGACAAATATATTTACAAGAACTTTTAATTTATTAAAAGAAAATAAACTCCTTACAGATTCAACAACTTACCGGTAGAATTAGTAGATTTCTTTGGTCATTACGGATGCAGATAGAACCTGAAGAAAAAAAATGACAATATTAACTTAATACATATTGATTACTTATTACTTGTGTTTACAATGCTTAAGGTACTAACACTAATGTAAGATGGTGCCTAGCTTGCAACAAGAACAAACAATATTAAACAAATGGAAAGAGGCCAAATCAGGACTGCCAAAAAAGGGAGTTATTCAAAATCTAGCAACCATGTCACCTTTTTAACAATACATCTCTAAATAAATAAAACAAATTTTCACTTCTTATTCACCAGAATTACTTTACTTATTATCATTAATATCTTATGAAATACAACAGATTTGAGCTCAAAAGTATATAATTTATTTCTTTTGTTACAAACAAAATTATCCATTTGAAAATATCGCCTCGCAGAATAGGCTGTAGTAAGCAGTTGCAGAGCTAGAGCAAGTATTGGGCTGGAGATTGTAATTGTTTACATTTCACCATCATTACATAACACCATCAATAGACAATTTATGGAAACAAGAAACAATTATGCAGAAAAAGGTAAAATAACAATATATAAATAGTGAAGATGAATAGCAATATTGAAATAATTTAAAATGTCATTTCATTTGTAATTAGAAGAAATGATTAATTTAGGGTTACCGAAAAACAAGCCAAATAACAAGTTGAACTTAAAGGAAGAAAACAAAAATAATAGAAAGAATGAATTATCAGAACAGTTAAAAATTTGCTCCACGAAATAATAAAAATAAAGCCTCCTCAATAATTATGAAAAAATTAAATAAACCACGCATGTAAACATTTAAATTGCAATTGAGATATTCAAGATAATGATGGGGTTCAAGTACACTTATAAATCAATTATATAAATAGATTATAAAAAAAAGATAAACAAATAAGAAACTAATAAAGATATTTGAGCTTATAAATACCTTATTATTTAGATTTCACTAGCAGAATTGCTCTTGTCACTGTCGTCACTGGGTAAAATAACATTACCGGTAAAGTTGAAGTTAACACGCATGCGCTGAACGACGATCCTACATGATTCCTAAAACACTCCTATGGAGATGTAGATGTAGTTAATTTACGTCGCACTAGAGCTGCGCAATGGGCTATTGGCGACGGTCTGGGAAACATCCCTGAGGATGATCCGAAGACATGCCATCACAATTTTGATCCTCTGCAGAGGGGATGGCACCCCTGCTTCGGTAGCCCAACGACCTGCACGCGAAGTCGAGCACTTTACGGTAGAACAGTTTAACGAGGACCAAACACCCCTATGGAAGGCCTGTCATATTGCTGTCTATTTGTGATATACTACGAAATTCTTTCTTCTGACACTCTACGGATATGACAGTTACAGGAGTGTTCGGAATGTTTTGGGATGTCTTTAGGATGAAATTTGCTGTATGGGTGGTATGGCACTACCACGTTAGGCTTAGCTATCCCTAAATGGTATGACACACCACCCCGTTAGACTTAGCTTGACCTTAATAATATGGTACACCACCACGCTAGGTTTAGCTAGTCCTTAATAATATGGTACACCACCACGTTAGGCATAGCTAGAACTAAAGAGATATTAAACCCCAACTTTAGGCTTAGCTGAGGCCTAATGAATTATTGTGCCGACACGTTAGGCTTAGATAACCTTAATGGTATATGAACACCACAACGTTAGACTTAGCTAGGCTTTAATGGTATGGTACACCACGATGTTAGGCTTAGCTAGACCTTAATGGTAAGGTACACCACCAAGTTGGGCTTAGCTAGGACTTATAGAAATTTTAAACCAAAACGTTAGGCTTAGCTGAGCCCAAATGAATAATTGCGCCACGTTAGGCTTAACAGAGACCCAATGAATAATTGCGCCACGTTAGGATTAGCTAGGCCTGAATGGTATGTCGAAACCGCCCCGTCAGCCTCAGCTAGATCTTAATGGTGTGTCAACACCACATTAGGCTCAGCTAGACCTCAATGGTGTATGAACACTACCACGTTAGGCTTAGCTTGGCCTTAACGAAATTTTAAACCACAACGTTAGGCTTAACTGAGCCTTAATGAATTATTGCACTGATACGTTAGGTATTAATAGTATGCGAAATTTGCCCCGTTAGTCTTAGCTAGGCCTTAAAGGTATGTTACACCAACACTTTAGGCTTAGCCAAGCCTTCATGGTATTAGGTCAGTTACACCATCAAGTCAGGCTTTATCTAAGCCTTAATGAAATGTTACACCGCAACTTCAGGCTTGGCTACAGCTTATTTATGTTACACCACACTGTCTGACTTAGCTAGACCTTAATGGTAGGTAACGTCATCAAGCTAGATTTAGTTAAATCTTAATTACATGTTACACCACCATATTTGCTTTAGCTATGATCCTAGGTATGCCTGACCACCTTGTTAAGGGTTATCTAAATCTAAATAATGCGCTTAGATCGTGCTTGGCCTAGAATTGAGTCACAACCACAACTGAATTCATTCTACCTAAGTTTAAATGTAATTTCTAATTCGTCAAACATCTTGAAGGGAAACGGAAAATAATTCATTTGAATTTTATTTTAATAAGGTTTAAAAGCATCTGCCTCTAAATAAAAGAAATTGTGGGTTTTAACCCGTAGCATATGTTTCTGCAGATCTTTACCCAACTTCCTTATATTAATTTATGTCTTAATGAAATTAAATACAATGCAAAAGACATTACAATTTTTTATTACACTATTTTTTCTTAAAAATTACAGTTATATTTTCAGAAAATTAAATTATCTTCTTTGTTCCGAAATTTAAACATTTCTTAATAATAATAAAAGGCTAGAGTGATTCAAGCAAATTAATAGATAAGTCTTCATGTTTTCTAATAAAATATATTATTTTTGCATTATTGTCCCTATTGATTAAAGTCAAATTATTCGAAATATGGACATTTTTAATCTGGAATCATATGAAAAATACGGGCATCAAAAATATCTTTGTATGCCTGAAAAGTTTGGTAATTATGTATTGATTTTTTATGACTAGGTTTAGTGCTCTAAAATTCTATAACTAGATCACTCTACGGATACGTAAGACCTTGAAACTAGACAACGCTCAAAGATAAACAGGACCATTTTTAAAAACAGCAGTTTCAGTGTTATCTAGCTTTAGTAGTAAATACTAAGAAACTACTGACTTGATAAAATGAAAGACCTAACTCCAGCACTCTTTTTTTAAATTCTTTTTTTTTTTTTTTGCGAATCTGAAACAACTTTAAGTTCAATGTAATAACAGGGTGCGTAGTCAAATCATTCAACAAAAAATAAGCACCTTTGAAGTACTTTTTTAAGCACTCAAAAAATATTTTTTAAACACTTTTAAGCAAAATATTATAATTAGGATATGCGCATTAATAATTTTTTTTCTTTATAATATTGAAAATTCTTCATATATATAAGTTAACAAAATGCAAAATATTTTTAAAAAGTGACATGATCATGATAAAATAACTAGTTTCTGACAAAGAATTCTTTTCGTGATTATATTAGCCACCATAAAATTAATTTCACAATTTCAAATACATTCAATATTGAGTAAATCATTCAATTTTTTTAAATTTATAATTACTTAACACAATTATGTAAAAAAATTTATTCAAAATTATAAATAATTAAAAGATTATCTCTCTTGCAAAAAGCAGCGGAGTTGCTCATGAGAATGCATGAATCCTTCCCACCGAACCTGCAAGTATTTCATAAAATAATTGGCACTTTCATACGCTACAGACCAATGGTATGTCGAAATAGATTGTGGTTGAATGAATTATGAAAACGTTGAATAGAACAATGTGAAAACCACGCTTTTTGAGTAATGCGAAGCAAAAATTGATATGGTAAAGAAAAAAAATCTCATAGAAAATTGAGCACTTTTTAAAAACACCTAATGAAAAAAGCACCATTAAGGGCTTTTAAAAAACGAAAGTCGAAAATAAGCACCTTTAAGCACTTTTTAAAAACACTACGCATCCTGCATAATGAATTACATCGAAATTTTATTTACCATAACAATTTGATACAAGTAAACAAATTTATTTTAATCATTTCCTGCAAAACTTATTCTTTGGAGATGTGCTTTTTAACTTAAGTGATCACATCTAGATTTCTTAAACAAAAAAAAATTGTTGCGGAAAAAATTACAAACTCACTTTAATTACACAACAAATTTTATTATCTTAGTAATGATATTTACAAGAACACCAGATACATAGTAAGACCTCAATGAACCACTATGAGAAAAAAAAGCAAATATTTTTTTTTTCCTTTTCACCATAATTAAAGAACTTTTGAAACCATACACGAAGAAAAGAAGTAAGAGTATAAGGTTCAGGAATAGTATAATATATTTATATACATTATACTATTACCGAGAGAGATTAACATTTCACTAAGAATATTAATTGCATAATAAAATTTACTTAAATGCAATAAATAATTTAAGCAGAAGAAATACATTTTATAAATTATTGGTTTAAATTGCAATTATTACTGCAAACACTTAAAACGCAGAAATAGTACATAAGATTTAACGATAAATATAATATGTCATGAAAAAAACAAGAAAAAAAAAACTTCGGTTTAAAACATTATAAAATATGGCGCATTTTTTTTTATCAAAATTAGCCGTTAGGAATTTAAATAAATAAAAATAGTTTCATTTATGATTCTCTCTTTTTAAAAGAAATATACAAAGGTTCATTGTTGATTTACAATATAGAATTTCTTAAATTTTTATAAAATATTTGTTTAAATTTTTCACACTATGCATTTTAACAAGCACCGAGGAATATTAAAGGCCACTTTAATTTCATAAAAATTTCTATTTTAAAAAATAACTAGCATAAAAAAAAATATTTTAAGTCGCAAATATAGCTTGTCACAAAATAAATAAGTCGCTATACAAATGAAATCGGATATTTACAAATATCCTTTTAAAAGTATCTGAAATATAATATCAGTCCACAAGCAATAATGACTACTGTATCAAAGTAGCAATGCATGGAATTACCATTAAATGGGGAAAAAATTTAACAACAATTCAAATAGAAATATTAAAAATTTATTACCATTTGAATTGCTGTTTAAAATTCTACCATTTGCTGGTAACTCCATACATTGCTAATCTGATTAAAGAAGTTATTATTGCTTAATATAACATCAGTCTGCGTGCAATAAAGCTCTGTAAGCAGATCAGCAATGCATAGAAATACCATTAAATAGGAAAATTTTAAACAACAATTCAAATGGTGCAGTTATAAGGAGATAAAGAAATTTGAATTTTTAATTGAATCCTTTGATTATACAAATTAATAAAATAAACATGGTAAATTGAATTTTTTCAGTATGTAAAATAAAGACTTTACTATTATAAGGCTGTTTTTTCAAGTCTCTAACGTCATTAAAATTTTTTTTAGCAATTTGAAAGTTGTTTTTGTAACTCTGTGATCTGAAAATGTTGCAAAATTTCAATAAAATGAACATCCAGTTTTTTCCCTCAACATTTAATTTTTATAACCACTTTATGGTGATTTTTAGGAAGAAATTAATACATGGAATTCCATTTAATGGAAATGTCTTTTTTAAGGACTTTCAATCACTTTCATCTAGAGAGTATGACACTAAAGCTATGTAATAAATTTAAGGCCCCCAAATAGTGGCTTTTTATATTTTTTAGCAAATTTATTTTACTTTTAAAAACAGCCTAAACAGAATTTTTTGAAAAGTATATTCCTTATTCTTATCCTTATTTATTATTATCATTATTATTTTACATAGATATAATAAATTAAGCTAAGTCAAGTAAAATCTTATATTCTCAAATTATGAGAGTTTTATGTCTATTTTAATTTTAAAAAAAAAAAATTCAACAAAAAATCAATATTCAAGAAAAGCTAACTATAAAAATCGATCCACAGTAAACTTTGCTATATCAGAAAATTCCGAAGTCATACAACTTCTAGATGAGTTATCCAGTTGTAATGTAAAACTTCATAAGAGCAAAAAAAAAAAAAAAAATTATCAATGGCATTTAAAGAGTTTTGCGATTGTACGACTCATGCTGTACTATATATATATATATATATATATATATATGTATGTATATATATATACATAAAAATAAAACAATAGGTTAAAGCATTATTAGTTCAATTATAGCAACAGTAAAGTTTGTTCCCATTTTATGGTATTTCTACACAATTTAAAAAATAAAAACTGATACAATGGTTAAATTAACCCACTGACGGTTCTGCACGTAAAAAGTCGTATTTTAACCTGCAGTCTTCACTGCATAGCAAAACCAGTTTTCCCATGTTAATGGATAGAGGAACTGTGTGTAGGGGAGAGACATTCTCCCAATTCCGCCCATTTCCTTAACTGCCAGTGGGTTAAAGGGGAAGAACATGTTAGATGAAGTTTCAATAATCAATTTTAGAATGTATAAAAATATCAGAAAGCAATTCACCTAACAACTTTTTCTATGAAAACTGATGAGTAAATTAATATTCTTTATTTACAATCCAGAAAATTAAATATTAATAGTCACTTAACATGTTCTTCAATTACCAGCAAATCTGAAGAAACTGTATAAAATATTAAAAATGTACATTGAATTAGAAAAATGTCATATTAAAAATCAAACTATTTTTTTACCAGCTGTATAAGCTAATAAAGAAATGAAAAATTCATAATTTTCATAAATATATAAGTTGACTGTGAAATACATACATTTTCTTTTTTGAAAAAAAAAAAAAATTAAGATAAATTATTGCATCTCAGGCCTATACAAGTTATAACTCAAAAGATACCATGTTTTACATCCTTGGTATAATGTTTTGATTTTTTTTCATATCACTTTTGTCAAAAGACAAACAGATAAAATATGTGCACTTTACAATATTAAATCATTTATATGTACAAATCAATAATGCATCTGTTTATTTACATTGTGCTCAAACCTCTTAATGCATAAGAAAAACAATTCACCTGATTCTGGTAAACATAATGTATGTAACCATAAAATTTCTTTCATTTAATTTAGCTGTACAACAGATTTTCTTTATACACAATATGCTGCAAAAATGTCACCATTGAATTATGCACAACTGAGGAATTCAAAACATTTTCCATTGTTATTTGGTACAAGATGACTATGATTCAACAATTATTTTTTAACAACTATATTTTATGAAAACATTAAAAAAAAATTCCAATTAATTATTTGTGACAACAGGAAATATGGAATAAAACACATACAAAACTCACATTATACATATATAGTTTGTATTTTTTTAAATGATTCAACATTTTTTACTAAAAAACTATTATTAACCCTCAAACCAAAAGCAAAATTTGAAAAAGCAAAAATATACATAACAGAAATTTTTTTTTTTACTTGTACTTAGAAAAAGGAAACAAAATGAAATATTTTAAGTAGTATATTAAATCAATCAGTTTGTACAAATCAAATAAACTAACCAAAAGAAAATTTGATCAGGTTAAGCCCTATGAAGCAAAATTAAAGTTTGAAATCCTTTACTTAAGTCCTTTTATATTTTTCTAAATTTAACACCTCTGAATTTAATGTTTGACTATTCTCTTTTATCAGAATTTTATTTTTATACAACAGCTTTGCTTTCACCAATTTCAAAGGAAACATAAAATATTATGTTTTTTAAAAATATTAAAAGCAACATAATTTGCAATAAAAAAGTCAGCTAGAGGAAGAAAATTAAGTGGAATCTATAGAATGTATCCAAGAAGTGCAACTAATTTTTTTGAATCTACAATAATACCTAACATTTTGTCTTATAAATCTTATTTGTATATAATTAGGCAAAAAGAATTTATCAAATAAAGTAAATCAATCAAATAAAGGTTCATTATCCCATTTCCCATTTATTATAAACAAATGAGCTTATAGAAATGAGTATTGACTGTTATTTCCAAGAAAATGGAAACAATTAACAGTTTATGATATATACTGGAGGTTTATCCTTTTTCAATAAAACTATTAAGAATATAGTTATATTTTTGTAATATATTGTTTTGAAGTATATATTTTTGTACTGCTAAATTTTGTCACATTAATTTTTTGTATGCAAAAGCAAACTGTTTCTCTTCAATGAAAACAGAATTTGTTTAAAAAATCATAAAAACTACAAAATTCACAATATCAATTTTTGCACCACACTGTATATGTTACTGTAAAAAAATTATAAGCTTTAATTTCACAGTAAAAATTAGCTTTAACAAAGCCCAAACTAAACACTAGATTGGATTAATTTTTTTTTTCTTTTTTTTTTTTTTTAAAGTTAATTTTAGCTTTTTCTCTGAAAAGAATTTAAGCCAAAAGTTTCTATGACAGTTAAAATGGAGTTTTACTTATATTCTAAAATAAAATAAATTAAAATTTAAACATTGAGCTAGTTTTTTAATAAAAAAATGTTTTCATCATGTGTTGCAGAAGTAACATATCTCGTAATAGTTTTTACAGGTGTATATATATATATATATATATATATATATATAGAACATGCAAACACTACAAGTCCCAAATAGTTAATAAAAAAAGAACAGTTTATACTACTGCTAGTCTTTCTAAAATAATAATGTATAATGAGTGTTAATTAAAATGCTAAAAAAATATATAGATTGTTTATACATATTTAGTTAACACTAGAGTATCAAACGTAACTGAGAAAAAAAAAATTTTTGTTTCTTTTTTAAACTATAATAGTTGTTTAGTCATCAAAAATCTTAATGATTACAATTAAATAGTATGTAAAAAATGAGTTTTACACACAAGTTCACAACAAATTCCTTACAATAGCAAAGGATCACGCATAACTGTACAGCTAAAAATGTACAATATAATATCATTTATAAAATAAATAATGTGAGCAGAATTAAATTATTTACTGCCTTTTGTATTTAATACAGTTCAAAATAAGTAGAATAAAAAAAGAGCTGTAATTATCAAATAAATAAGTATGAAAGGTATATCAATATTTGGAAATATAAAAGATAAGGGAGAGAAATATATATATATATATATATATATATATATATATATATATATATATATATATATATATATATATATATAACACAGGATGTCAAAAGACTGCTAAATTTCAAAATTAAATATCTCTGAAGCAATTGGAGATAACAGGAAAAAATTAAGTCTATTGATAGTGAGAGCTGTTAATATTTTTTTAATTAGTTGTAAAAGTATCTAGCGTATTGTGATGTGCAATGTACAGGTCTGTAAACATAGCCAAATCATGGTTCTACAACTTGTACAGTGCTCCTGATAGGGACTCTGCCTTGCAACTACAGCATATATCATCTCTGGGCAATATTTGTTGATTTTTCCGTTTCTGTTGGCAACTGTTGTATTTAATTTTTAAAAAAATTACATAAAAATATTAGTTTTTTCTATGAATATAATTACTTTCAAACTTTTTGTCCAAAATTACTTTAAAATTATTAAATCAGGAAATCAGTACTCTTTAGCCAGACAGCCTTAAAATATGTATATTTATAGATATAATACTAATATATTGAGGTTAGGTGTTTGAGGTGAACTGAATAAAACCTTCATAAAACTATGATAATACTCAGTAAATCATAATGTCTGGAGTTTATTAAAAAAATTAAAACACTATACAAGAATATAAAAAAAAATTACAACACTATACTAGAATATCAATACGTTACGATACATAAAGGCTTATATATAATTAACATCAGTTACACTGAAGAAATAGTTCAGAATACACCTTTACTAAATTTCAATAACCAGTGTTAATTAAAAGACTATAGTTATTTTATAAATTTAGTAAAAGAGGTTCAAAAATGTATCAAATTACTAAAACTGAAATTTATTAAATTTTCTTTGGGGAATGGTGAAACACAATTGTTTATAATTTAATTTTTTTTTAAAAATTGCTTTGTTATTCATTGGAAGTTATGTTTTGATTCAAAAAGATGTACTTATCCCAATTTTTATCAAATTAGGTTGAATGGAAGAAATAGATTTTCAGTTTCCATTCATTTCTCTTTTAGTTTAATTTATTTAAAAGATTTTTACTTTTTAAAAGTATCTTTACATAGAGTCAATGAAATTTTTATGCAGTTAAACATCAATCCATCGCTTCTACATCTTATGTTTTCCTACGGAAGTAGCGTTGTTTTAATAGTCCCGTCACAAATGCTGTTTGCATAATGTTAATAATAACTGTTTAGATTGTTTTTTAAACTATAAGATTCTTGCCTCCATTGTTCAGAAACTCTGTTAATATTTAAAAATACCGATGTCATTTCTGGTTTGAGAAGAAAAACAGTAACCCACAATGCTATTGAAGAAGAAAATGAGGATTTGTTTAAATATGGAAAAAACGCCTCTAACATCACATTTGATCATTATGGACCAGTTGATGAAAATGTGATTAACTTGGGTGGTGTTGGTTCAAGAAACAGTAGCAGAAGTTGAAGACAACAAAAGGGAACAACTAGAGCCAGTATATGTGGAAAGCCTTCAAGTATTTGAAAGAAAGAAAATTTTGTATTCATGGGAACTTACAGAAAAGGAACTGCAATCAGTTACAAAAGTCAAAAATTTATTCTTTACATTGATATCATATTAACATTCATATTAAAATTTTGCAAATAATTTAATTAAGATAAATTTATGAAATGTCAGATGGAAAAATATATACAGGGTGTTTTATATATTTTTAATCATATATTTTTAATCATATATTTTTAATATCAGGGTGTATCATATATATAGCTTTAAAATCCTAGTCAAAAATTCAAATTTAAAAAAAATGAAGAAAATTAGCAGTTGCAAACTAATATTTAAGTGAAAAGGAGCAAAAATATTATTGAAATATGATAGTTGACAAACAAGGGGGATGATAATTAAAAACGCCTGAAAGCCTCTCACATCAATCTGTAAACTTGGCAAGATTAATTTATATTTAACAAATTTCAAGAACACAAATTAATTTTTTCCTTATTTAAATATTAATTTACAACTCTTAATAAGCATACTTTTTTATTTTCATTTTTGAAACCTGTAAATATAGATATAACTTTGTTGAGATTCCCATTACCTAATTACATATTCCAGAACATTAGGTCATCATATCCTGTCTCCATTATAATCGAAAAATGCTTTGATTAACATACATTTAAAAGAAGTTGCAAATATTTTTTAACAAGAATGTAGTTGTACAGTTAAACACTAGTAAACATTTAATTCAAAAGTAAAAAAAAAAAAAAATTATTTTGAGAACCACATGTGAATATAATAGTTAAAAGCTCATTAGAACCATATATTCCAGTCAATAGTTTAATATTTCTTCTAATTGTTCAGAATCTGTTTTATCTCATTAAGAAGCTTGAAATTTTGTTCACAGATGTGCATATGAAAAAAAATTCTAATCTTTTAAACCTTATTACTGAAGAGCTTTAGATGATACAACTAAAAATATTTACTCATTATCTATAAAAGTAACTAACTAATAACAATATTTAAAAGATCATGTTTTTAAAATAAAATTTAAAAAACTGTTCTTTACAAAATATAGAATTGAATTGAACAAAAAATTAATATTGAATTATAAATGTAGTAAATGCTTTGAGGAGGGTATTCGTCTTAAATAAAAATTGAACATAATTATAAAAACAAATATTTAAGTTCAGTATGCCTTTGAAAGATCCAAATTTCTTAAAAATTTAACGATAAAAAGATATATATTTCACAAATAGTATAATCATAGACTATATTCAGAATTTCTTCTATATAACAAGTAACAAATGGACGTCCAAACAATTTGGTGTTCCTCATTTACACCGATCACCATGAGAATCTAGTTTTCACTGATAAACTAGATAAATGTATTTTACAAAAAAATTATTTTCAATTCTTGAAAAATAAGTCAGTTTTGGAATAACTTGATGTAAAAATCATGGGCGAATAAATAATGTGTACATCCATGTCAGGAAGCTAAGTTTCCCTGGTAGAAAAATAATTCAAAGTTTAGTAGATTCCAAAAGCTTAAAAGAAGTTCATATCAATATAAAAGAGGAGTCCCTTGTCTTCTGGAATACACAAATTCACAGGGACTATACATCATGCTCCTGTACAATCAATTTCTATAATGTCTTTTGGTACTTCAACAAATTGGTATACTAAACGCTGTCCATCAACTTTCGCTAAAATTCCACGTTGGTAGTAATACCTATGAAGGAAGGAATATTTATACAATGAAATACATAAATCATAATACAATAATTTATTACATGCTAACTTTCTGAGCAACCAGTTGGTCTGTCCCTATTGAGTTATTATTTTGCAGCTCCAAATTGATTCATCACATACAGTTGATGAAATATGAGTATGGCATTACGCATTTAAAGTACAAATTAGTAGGGTTATTTCCAACTCAGCTCATATGGCCTCCTGCCAGGGAGGTAGCTGAGGGGATGTCTGAGCAGTCTGAATCCCCCCTCCTTAAATTTTTCAAGATCAAAAAATTATGTTATTATCATTATATATAAAAAAAAATTTGTGAACCTCTCAAATATTGTCACCTAGCAACATGCCTCTAGCTCTGATGCAAACCTCGTCATCTTTATTTAATTTTTAAATAATATGTAGACTGAAAAAGAATGCTAACTAATCACATCAAAAAATTTTAACTAGAAAAAGAGATATAGCCAAAAATGTCTAATAGAAGCCCTCTAATCTTAGGTGCGGACCATGTCCTTTGCCAATACTTGGTTCAACCACAAAATAATATATAGAGTGGAAAAAAAAAACTTTACAAAATAAATAATTATGATTTAACTATAAAATCAAAAGGCAAAATATGAGAAAATATTCAAGACAATTGGAAATTTCTCTGTCACCAACCCTGTAAAGAAGCAGTAACCCACTTTAGGTTAAAACAGGTCACGATTGCTTATCAGAACATTTATATAACATAAAAATTCTTCCCAGCAAAGCATGCCCAATTTGTGACACAGGTGTATTAAACTCTGATCACCTCTTGTTGTGCAAGGGACTAGATAGGAACTCCCAGAAAAGTGGGAATGTTACTAAATTGTATTGGGACGCAAGAACTCTCATGAATTGTCACTAACTTTACCTTTTTTATGTTTAAAATTTTATATTGTTGAAATGCTTATTGATTCAAATGTTTGTTCTTTTTTGTTCACTAATTGTTTCTTTGTTATTTTTCTGCTCCTTTGTGATGCAGTGAGCTGTCAAATTTTCTGGATTGAATTCCTAATAAAGCCATATGAAACACACAGAGTGAAAAAAAGCAGAAAAACGTAATGCTTTGATACTTCAGTTAAAAAAATGTGCTGTATTAATCCTACTGAAAATTTTTGAAAGTTAACAAAATTCTAATGAAAATTAAAAATTCACACTTAATTCACACTCAATTCAGTTGTTATTTGGAGGTGTTTAAGATGTAAGGTCACACTTTAAGATGTTGACTATAGGGTTAACATTTACCTGGATGATATGTTTTGTAATAAGTGCCAAAACTTGCCTACAGCGTATCACATATTTACTATCAAGGTACACAAATTTTTTAACTTTTATTTGTAAAAAAGTAAAAATGACCCGTTTGAACCATTAAAAGCATTGAATAGTGTTTTATGAAGTTTCAAACTCAAAACTTCAGTACCTGCTTTTCAATAGAACAAAGGACAAGAAAAGCAGAGTCTTCAGCAGATCAGTAAGTAACTCTTACTGTAAAATCCTGAAGCCTGGTAAATTCTAGGCTTTACCAGTAAAACATAAGATACACCAAAGTGGCTTGGTAACTCCTAGGTTTTACCAAGCCACTTTAATAAAAGCTAGGTTTAAACGATAAAACTTAGGATTTACTTGACTTTTAATTTTTAATATAACTGTAAAAGCCCAAAGTCTGTTAAATACTAGGTTTTACCACAAAGGCTTAGTAAAAGGCTGAAATGGAATCATATTGAAGCATACTTTGGACTTACGCAAAGCCAATTTTGTAAAAGCTAAATTTTATAGGTAAAAACCTAGGATTTACAAGTCTGAGTTTTCTTCGTAACATACCCATAAAACTGAGGGCAGAACAACTGGATGCCAAAGTGTGGCTAGCTGCTAAATAAAAAGAAACTGTTTTATTTATCTTTCATTAGAGCCAAAATAAAATCCATTAATTTTTATTTCAAAATTCTTTTTTCTAAAGTCTAACTGCTAAATAATATATCATGGTATGGAAATAAAAGTCAATGAAATATATATATGTCTTAAAAGTAATTATGATGTATTTTTATTATTCTATTATCATATGTTACACTTTTCATTATTTAGTTGTAATGAAAGTAAATATAAATAAAATGCATATAAAAATACAAAAAATTAAATTAATTGGGTCATTCTCAAAGATAGAAGAAATTTTAAATCTTTGGTTAAAAAAAGAGCGCTAAGCAAGTAAAACACAAATGTTTAAAGTTTTTTAACAATTCCTCATGAGTCATGAGCAACACTGTGTGCACAAGTTTAAACATCAAAAAAGCAATATTTCATTATAAAAAAAAATTATTGCTAATGTCATTACCAAGATTTGTGTTAAACTCAGAACATTATTAGAACCTTCATTTTAGAAAGTTTGAAAACTTAAATAAAGGCAGGAATTATTTATCTAGCCAAATAAAAAAACTAACAGTTAAATTTAGAAGTTGACTAACAGTTAACCACTAAATTAAGTGACAGTTAACTTAGGTTAAGGTAAACTTAGTGTTCTATATGAATAAAGCAAAAACAATGAGAAATAAAGTACAGACATCGTCTAAGCTCATTTGATGTTGCTTTAACTTTATTCTATTACTTAGGCATTTTTGAGTTTTCTACTTTTTGGAAGTTAAAAATTAAGGGGGGGGGGGATTTTATTTATTATTCTTGGTTAAAACTTGTCCCTAGGATAAGTATTCTGACATAACCAAGATATTTAAGTTTTTCACAGAATATTTTACTACTAGTTTGCACTGATACAATTTTCAAACGCAAAACATCAGATGTTTTTACAAGCTATTGGTTCTTAATCTTAAACAAGTAAAAATTGTTTTATTTTGTAACTTTTGTTCTTAAATTATTGTCCATGTAGTTCTTGTTAATAATTACCATTAATAAAAAGAAAATAATAAATGCAAAATATATGAATGATTTATAAAGAACTTAGAAGCAAACATTCATAATAAATATTGAACTACCTTTCATTTGCTATAATTCAGTCTTAAACAGGCTCAACATTAAAAACTTTGAAGCTTTTGATGTTACCAAGGTTTTCATGAAAACTTAGCTACCATGTCTAGGGCAATGGTTTAGAGGTGTACAGGGCAGATGTTTTTGGTACAAACTTGGATTGAATCACGGTTCGTCAGGCAACCTTAAACCTTCGAGTGTATATCCAGATACTCTAATCAACACAGAAAAATTTATGATGGAAAAGGTGTTTTTATTTGTAACACAGGAAAACCGATGTTAGCTACAGTCAGCTTAAAGCAGAGTGAAACCAAAAGTAGCTAAGTACCACACAGTGTTGCCAAATTTCTCAAACATAGCAGAGTATTAATCATGAATACATTAATATAGCAAAAAAAATTAAACTAGTTAAAGCTACGATCTTTTAAACCAAATTTTCTACTATCTGAAAATGACCCAATTATAATTTTACCTAAGAGCTCTTCCCATTGTTTCATAGTTCATGTCGGGTTTATTTTTATGAAGACCCCATAGCCTGGACACAGCTTTAGAATCAACTAACTTGAAAATTCCTTTCTCTCTATGCGTCCATTTTATATATCGAGGGCAATATTCTTTGTCTTGAAGAAGTTTTAACAAGAATTCCCAGAGGTATGTAGTTGATCCTGATCAAAAAATTAAAAAAGAAATTAGATTATTGCGATTTATAAAATAAGTTACACTATTATAAGACAACATTAAATAAAATTGATTAATAAGATGCCTCAAAAATAAGAATTATTAAAAAAAAAAACTCCTGTATAAAGAAGAAACAGCATAATTACATAAAGCAACAAGAATACAACATTCTACAGGACACGCTTTTTTCAACTGGAGTATTAACTATAAGGTCAATTAACAGTTAGCTTAGATACATCACAAAAGGCAAAAATTATAATTTGTCAATTTAGGTAATACAGTAAAGTTGTCGGTCAATCTTAAAATATTTCTTTCTTCTTTTTTTGAGAGCACAGAACATCATTATCCACATATCTGATTTATCCTCACAAAAAAGACATACAATTTTCTAAAATTAGCCTAAATAGTTAAGATATTTTGACTTAACTATTTCTTACTATTCTAAGAAAAAATTGAAGCACACTGTCCCGTCTATTGCGTAAGCCTCAAGCCTAAAACATTTTTTCACGACTTTCAAATTCCAGAAATATACAATCACCAATTCTAAAGGTTTGGTATACTGAACTATTTATCAACCTACAATCAGGAAATCAAAGATCATCTCAAAATCCACAAACATTTTTTGAGTAAGGTCCACTCAATACTTAATTGCTTTTTTCAAAAATAACTGGAAACATCATGCAGCGTATTTACATATCTTGAATATGAATAAATAATGGAAAGTTAATTTTCCTACAACACTAAGCTTTTAACTCCCTTTTTTAGTAAAAATAGGAAAATGCTGTCACTGAGAAGCTAGTAATCCATTATAATTTAATTATAGTCAACTAATATGAGATAATGCCCCTAAAAAATGATTAATAAAAACTTATTTTCTCTAGAAAAATTTCGATGAAAGTATGGAAAACTGAAAGGAATCAAAGGGTTAATGCAAGGGAATAAATTTTTTTAAGTGAATTTAATGTTTTTGTAATACAGAATCATAAAATTTTAAGTTTATACTGTATTAGCAGTAAACAATTTTGAAATTTTAAACATATGAAATTGCAAAAATACAGCTAGGAAAGTTTTCAGCCGTACCTTTTTTTCAATGTAAACACATAAATAAACCTTTTTGAAACTTTTAGACAACTAAGGTGATATTTTCATGTCTCAAATTTCTAAACAGTCAACTAACTCTATGTTGACTGTTTAGTCAACTCTTTGTTAACTGGCAATTTTACTCAGACTATGTCATGCCACATGCTATTATATAATAATTGAATATAGAAGTGAAGTAAAACATTGTAATAAATTAAAATAAAGTGAACAATAAAATTCCAATAAATTTTATTTATACTGAAGGGAATGAAATTAAAACTTGGGATTATACTATAATGTTCCGGATTTTATAAATTGAAATAGATGTTAAAGATGAGTTAACTTGTCGCCAGTGACAATGTGTTAACAGGGATATATTTTATCTGACTCATTAGTTCATTAATTTGGTTTCAAATTCAGACATGATAATTTTTTGAAGACTCTTTACAGGAAAAAATAAAAAAAGTCATATTTTAATTATCTTAAATTTAAAGTAAAGCATTAATTGTTTTTAATATCTGTACGATTTTGTTGTAAAAAGTTGATTGCATTGAAAACCAGAACTTATTACTAGAAATTAGCAATTGCGAAATTTCTTTAAATTTTTCAGAGTGCAGTTTTCACTGTCAGCAGTGATCAGGGGTGATTGTGAGTTCAAGTCAAAATTCCAGAAAATTTCTTGAGTAAGAAAAAAAAACAGTTTAAATTGAAAAATTAGAAAAAAAATTAAAACAAGGTATTTCTCCTGTTTCTCAATATTTCTTAGTTTACTTAAAATATATTAAAAATTTTACACATACCTATGATGACCTGCAGAAGTAATTGAAATTTACAAATATGTCTTTCTTTCTTGAGTTTATGATGATAATAACTAATTAATGATAAAAAATGAATATTAGTCATGAATATAAGGGTATAAAGTATTCCTCAGGCTCTCCCTTACAAACAAATAAAATAAACTGTGTTTTTTCATTCCTTCTTTGAAAATTTGATTTCCGGAAACTTCTATGATCATTGATTTTTTTAAACGTCTGGACCTTCGATCTACGGAAACTTCCGGATCACTGTTAGCGCAAAATCCGGAATTTTTCCGGAGCACAATCACCCCTGAGTGATGAAATACCTATTCAAGTAATAAAAAAGCTAGATCACAGGCCTTTTTTATTAAAAAAAAAAAAAAAACTTGGCTTTTTTCAGAAAAGTAATAAGAATATGTAACACATTAAACACTAAAATGCATTATTTTAGATATGAACTCTTTGAAAAATAACATTAATAGTAAAATTAGTTCTTAATGCAGTTTTGATAAAGGTAATCAAATGTTAGTAGGAATTCATTGTGGGTAGCCAAAAGTCTTTGTTAAGGAATAAAGAATAGCCACAGTTTGGGAGCCTTAAACTCTTAGTATAACTTTAGTTTTACGCAACATATACTACCTTAAAATAGTGGGAAATTTAATTTTGCCTAAAAACAGAAAAATTCATTCATTTAAACAAATTAAACTTTGTTAAAAAAAGAATACTGAAATCAATGAATAATTCTAAATTTTCACTCATCTTTAAGAGTCTAAACAATGCATTATAGAATAAATTATCAATCATTAAAAAAAGTTTTTTCAGAAAAAAATTATTACATTTTTTCAAAATTTCATTTTTTGGAAATTGCCTCTTTTTCATATAAAAATTTTGTGACACTTTAATTATCAGCATATACGAAAAAAATTTAACCAAACATGAATAACTCAAAACAGATATAAAAAAAAGTAGCTAACTTTTTTATAGAAAGTGTTAATTCATATGACAAATGAGTCTTAGATACAACAACTTGAACCATTAAGTTTTTTTTTTCTTCTTCCTCTTCTTTTTTTTTATGTAAGTTGCTATTTTAGGTAAAATATAAACGCAAAGCTTTGCACAAGAAAAAGCAAATTTTTTCTTTTTTTTTTCTTATTTTTTTTAAAATATGATTAGAAGTTCAATTATTCTAACTGAAAAAAAAAGAAAAACAGATAAATTTAACCACCCAAAAGTTAAACTAGCTCAGTAAAAATTATTTTAATGACGAAATTTATAAAACATTAAAAACTGTGAATAAGGTTTTTTCAAAGTTCATTATAATTTCATACCTTCATCTTGTATAGTTAGAAAAATGTCCCAAACATCAACACCAAAATCACTTTAAATGAAAAATGTGTAAAAAAATATATTCTTCTCAATATTGCCATCAATAACAATATTGCATAGGTCCCAATTTAAATAGTTGTCATTTTTGTTGTAGATACAAATTAATTTAATATTTGTATTAAGCAGAAACAAGAAGATACAGGCAATTTTATTACATGTTTTTATTTAAAGAAGAAAAGAAAAAACAAGAGGCTAAGAAAATTCGATTTTTTTTTCCCTTCATATACATGTTCCAAAGTATAATTGTTAAAACAAACTATTTAGTTAAAAAAGACAACCAATCAAGAAATTTTGTTTATTAAAAGAAAAAAAAAAGGCTTTTGTTAATTGCGCTTCTCTGCATTGCCTTGCATTAATCCAATAAATATTTTAATTCAAAAATTTATCTTTTAAAGTATAAAAAAAGTTTGGAAAATATCAATAAATTAGGTTTTGGTCCTTTTCAAGTAAACAGATTTTTTTAAAGGATTTCACAATTTTTTTTTTAACAAAACATGCCAGAGCCATATGAAATTCAATTGCTCATTATAAAACAATATTTTTATGCTTTATTTCTATGGTGCTTTATATTATATTCTATATGCTTTATTTCTATTCCTTATTTTTATGGTGGTTTTTTATGCTTTATTTAAGTTTTTTTTTTTCTTTCTTTTTTACTGCTTTATTATTTTTAAAAATAACACTTTTACTGTCAGGTTAGAGCATAATTTAAAATATTTTAATTATGGAAATAATTTAGTTATCATTAACTGAGTTTTGCCACCGGAAATAACATGCTTCATATAGATGAAAAAATGAGAAAAGAAAATGACATTTTACATTTTTGTCACCCTAAGTCACTTGAAATTTTCTTAATAAAACAGGTTAATAATCTGTCTTCAACTTAAACCAACTCTTAAGTTTACCAGCATTGACAGCACTGTCCCATTCCTTCACGTCTGGAAAGCAATATTTGAATAAAGATTTAGCTAATAAAACCCTGGGCCCTCTTAATAAATACTAAGAACTGAAAAGTTGTGTCTGATGATTGTAAATTCTTACAAGCTTCCTATTTTAAAAAGTGAAGATTGACCATGTGATTAAGTAGCCAAATACAAACAAATTTCTCTGACAATAAATAATGACTTAAGATTTTGCCCAATAACAGCTTTCAAACTTGATATATAAAAAGTTGATTGAATATCTAATATCTCCTCATAGTAATATATATATTTTAAAGTGTAGAAACATATTGTAATGGGTGGAATTTAAGGCAGTTGGCTCAATATTACACTATTGACAACCACATAGTTTTAGTACTTCTCAACAGGAAATTACTTCTCACTTCGAACTATAAATTTGCTTGAAGTATGCTGCGCATGTGGTTACGTGGCTTGTATTGGGACCCCTTTTTTAGAATAGTTTTATATTGGAGAGTAACCAAATTCAAAGAGCATTTATGATGTATCATTTCAAAGTGAAAACAGAAAGTCATGTCATCCAATTAGTTGAAGTCAAGAGAACAAAGTAAATTAAAATGTTGCTGGCAGCGCCCTGAAATAATACATGAAATCTTTGCATACATTTTAGTAATGAGTTAATAAAAATGAAGTTTTTTGAAGACAAAAATATTTCTAAGTGGTAGTTGGAAATAATTTAAAAATAATAAAATAACCATTATGTCATCATATTAAAATGAAATACATGCATAAAAAAATTCTCAAAATTTAATAGGAAAAGGTGCATTAATTTTAAAATGAAGAGAAATATTACAATTGCAAATATACATAAATTTTTTCTGATATCTATAAAAATTTTCTTCTTTTATGTATTCAATTTAATTAAGGGAATCCAGTCACAATGAAATGGTTTTTTTTTTTTTTTTTAAATATTAGACTATATAATATTTGGTAAACATATGATATATATAGTTTTAAACAGAAATTCCCTGGAGAATTATTAAAAACAGTAATTTAACTGAGACACTCCTACCAATATAAATTGAACCAGCACAATCTTTTTTTTTATGTAATATAAAATTAATTATAATACATACGAAACTTATTTTAACATAGAAGTCAAAATTTACAGAAGTCATATATTCAGAATTCAAATCAGAATAAAATAAAAAAATAAAATTTAAAAAAAAGAAGAGTCCAACCAATAATTATCAAATTATGAAAGAAATCAGTACCACATAAATATTTTTAAAAAAATCAAAATATCTATAAAAAATCACTATAAAATTAATCAAAATTTAAGTATAAATACATAATTAAAATTACCATTTTTAAAAAATAACTCCTCTTTCTAACAGTATCAGCATTAAATATCTCAAGAATTCAAAATTTAAATATCATAAATCATTGTATACAGAATAGTGTAACTAACTTACCTTTTGATAGATAAAATATAGATTGTATATAAAGTGCCAGACTCCAAAAGAATAAAATTAGAAAATACTCACTTTAGAAGCATAAATAATATGCTAATATGTATTCCAAATTATATTTTCTAAACCATCCTTAATATCATAAACATTAATAAAAAAAACACACACACAATTTGCTTTTCAATTGAAAAATACCACATTTTTACCCTTGAGAAAACAGAGTTAAATATAAAGCATCTTTGTGATACATGTTAAAATAAAAAATATATAAATAGTTTCAATGCATACACACAAATGTTACAAAATACTGCTAATACCTATAACAATATTTGAAGGAAAAAAGCCAAATAAAAGAAAAACACAGACATTTGAATACAAAAATCCTATCTAAATGCAATACAAAAAACCTATTTAAATAAGATACAAAAAACCTATTTAAATACCATCAAAAAAACCTATTAAAATACAAACATATATGAAAAACATATATGAATATAATACAAAAAAAACTTAACTAATATCAATACTAAAAACCAATTGAAATACAATACAAAAAAAAAAGAAAATTTGTTTATACCTTCTCTACTTTTTCTTTTTACAGCAGGTGACCCATCTTGATTCTTCGATTTTCGACCTTTAGTACAAATGTATAAAAGTTTTAGTGCACAAATCATTACTCAAAAATATACACATTGGGAGCTGCAAATTAATATTTAAGCTAGGAAACAAAAACTTGAATGAAATCTATTTAATCACAAGTGGTGAAGGTAGTATGAAAAACATCAAAACCAGTTTGATTGCCTGAATAACTCTGAGGTTTTTCTAATAAATATATTTTAACTCCTCTCTGTTTCCTCCAGCAAGCAAGAAGGTTGTTATGTTTTCAGTTTTTCCAGACTCGGTAGTAATTCAGATTTCAGTGAGGTTTGTTTTACCCCACTTAAACATAAATATGCAACCCTTATGCTTATAACTTTCACTGCATTTTTCAGGAAACCTTTAAAGAGGACCATGTTTACAAAACGCTTCATATTCAAGGTGTTCATAAGGACAGCATTGTAAAAACTAGTTTGATTGCCTCATATAACTTGGAGGTTTTTTCTAATACATATATATTTTCACTCCACTCTGTTTCTGCGAGCAAGCAAAGAAGGTTTTTATGTTTTAATGTCTTCCAGCCTTAGCAGTGATTCATTAGTTTTCAGTGAACTTGTTTTACCCAGCTTAACGTAAATAAGCAACCCATAACACATATACCTTTTACTGCATTTTTGACAAAAGTTCTAAAACAGGTCATGATTACAGAATGCTTCATATTCAGGGTACTCATAAGGTCCGTCTTTGTAATGTATTTTTAGAATCTCCCCAAAAAAATAATAAAACAATTGTATACACATTGGAAATTGTTAATTAATATTTTACGGACAAAATAAAAAAGACTATCGATATTTGAATAATTACAGTAGAGAATGGCAAATATAATTAACATCAAAACAGGTATACCTACCTAATAATAGGTTGAAACATGAAGATGTTTTTAATAACCCTATCTCAACTCCTCTCTAATTACTCAGGCGATCAAACCTCAAAAGAGTTTTACTTTTACTTGGTTAAATATTAATTTGCGATCTACAATGTGTATACTATTTTGTTTTCATACTCGATGAGAATTTAAAAAGCTTATTAAACTTCCCCACAGTTTTTATGGAACACCCTGTATATTTTAGGAATTCTTATCAAAAATGAAGTCAAAAAGGCATGCACATTGAGAGTCATTAGTTACTATTTAAACAAGGAAGAAACAAAATTGCTACTACACTCTTGATAGACTACTATTGAGGAAGCGGAATATTAAACATTAAAACCTTGCTTGACTGACAGTTTAAACTTGAAATCATTTCAAATATCTCATTTCAACTCCTCTAAATTTCATTTAGAAATAAACAAATTTATGAGTTTTTAAGCCTGCCTCTCTAAATACTAATGAGTCAGGTTTTAATAGTCTCATTTAAAAATTAATTTCTGACCCCAAATGTGAATATTTTTCATCTTTACAAAGTAAAGGCTTTAAAAATATTCCTTTAAGGGAGTGATAAGGGGATAACCTGCATAAAAGACCTGATGAGTAAGTTTGTTTTGATTTATTAGTTTGAAAAATAATTATACTATTTTTTACTCTAGTTACACATGTTTTTCAATTGCCGTATGTTTGTCCATTTAAGGGCAAGATCTGGTCTCTAGACCCCAGATTGTGGTCCATTACTTTAACAGGGTGCATAGCCAAATTCAACAAAAAATAAGCACCTTTTAAGCACTTTTCAAGCACTCAAAAAATATTTTTAAGCACTTTAAAAAAATATCGTAACTAGGCAAGATTGGAAAGTTTTTGACAATTGACGGTTTTATCTTGTTTTAACCGTCATGTCGTAAAGGAAAAAAAACCTTTTGGAATTGTTTTTGACAATTGTCAAAAATCATGAAATTTTGAATCATGTAAAACGAATGGCGTTTTCATACGCTACGGACTGACAATACGCTGAAATAGATTGATTGGGTTTGAATTAATTGTAAAAACGTTGAATAGAACAATGTTAACTGCGTCTTTTTGCATAATTCGTAGCGAAAATCAACATGGAAAAGGAAAATTCTCCTTTAGAAAAAAGGAAAATTATCACTTTTTAAAAACACCCAATGAAAAAAAGCACTTTTAAGGGCTTTTAAAAAACGAAAATCGAAAATAAGCACCTTTAAGTACTTTTTAAAAACGCTATGCACCCTGTTTAATGAAATCATTATTACAACTAAAAAAAATCGCTTGATTTAAATTGCAAACACTTTACTAACTACAATAAAAAAATAGGAGAAAACAGGGGTGCAGAATATGTTGTATTTGAGAACAAAAGGCATAAGGAAGATGAAAAAAATAAGTCATCATTTAAATATTAAAATATATATTTCTAAAGTTTATTCATTTATTTTAAAGTCCAAATATCATAAAAACTTACTGTCAAAAAAGAAAATTTCTGACATGTTAAATGTAACACAAATACCTTTATATGTCAATTTGCTTATTTATTAGCTTGCATTCCTTTAGTTTATGAGTAGGGCATTAATTTTAGATTTATAAATTGCTACTATTACCATAAATGTTTATTTCAATTATTTTTAACATACATGCTAGTTTATTCAAGAATTGTTTAAAATCAAATGATTTTTTTTTTTTTCTTTGTTAAAGAATTTCAAGAATAATTCTTCACTTTCTAAAATTTTGAAAAACTGTATTAACTTAAAAAAAGGGGATACATCTTGGGAGAAATTTTTAAAAAAAGTGGTCTTGGGAAAATTTAGGCTTAGAGAATTTTTTACCCCCTGGGGAAAAAAATCAAAGAAAGTCAGAGCTTACTTTTCTTTTTCATCCTAGCTTGGTAAGATAAGTCTTCCACATAGGAAGCTGGATCTAAATCTAGACCACAAGGACTACTATGAGTTATTACAGAGGTTGGAATGGCTGGCTGATGAGGTGAAATAGATGAGGAAGGAGAATTGTTATTTCTGGTTAGTGCCAAGGGTGTTGTACTGGATACTTGTGGACCAGATAGCAACTGAGATATTGATGCTGCTGCAGAGTGCAATGAGTGGCCCATGTGAGAATGATGACCAGAAAGGTGAACTTGTAGCTGAGAGATAGAGTTGGTATGCAGAGAGTGACCAAGGTGATGACTAACATGATGAGATGATGTTGGTGACAAATTACTGTACGTTGTGTGAGGCTTTTGAGAAGTGTCCATGTAATGTTGTGCAGATTGCTGCTGCTGTTGTTGTTGTTGTAAATGTTGTTGTTGCTGCTGTGAGTGATGATGGTGATGTTGTTGTTGATGGTGCGAATGAGGAATACTTGTCCGATGGGGCCTATAATGAGCCTGAGATTGACCAGGGTACACTGGGACTGTGAGTGCATTGGGATCTGAAAACAAAAAAAAGCCATTTGAATCATGTAACTTATAAGAAATATTTGAACATGATTTGAACTTATAAGAAATATGTGAACATGCATTCTCTGAATAAACATTCATTTTTTTTCCCGACAGATTTAGATTCCTGATCCTCCAAAAATAGGAGGTAGACGCAACCTGGGGAATATGATCCCAACAGTTCGGTCAGGAGAGACAGAGAGGTCGGAAGTTTTGATCCATTGGTGTTAATTTTACTTTTTGGGAATTTCGCCATACCTCAAGAATCTTTTAAGAGAATAAAAAAATAAAAATTCATGCATATAAAAAGCTCTTTTATCCAAAGATAAATTCATGCAAAAAATGATTTTTAATAATCATTAATTATCTATCTATCACTGTTTTAATATTTTATTCAATATAAGTCGAAAAAAATTACATTTTAAGGTATACAACGAATGCAAATTTTTAAGGCAAAATACAAGATTTGAGCCACAGTTGTCAAATAGTTCTGAGAAATCGAATTTTTTAAAAAAAATCGTATTTTTAAAAATCGCCTTCTCAGGCACTATTCAAGGAACTCAGGAACTATTCGAAAATTTTGCCATACAAAATTACATTCTAAATAGTGTAAAAATTTGTGTACATTGCAATTCAAAATTTATCGAACAACTATAAAATAAAATAAAAAATTATTATTGCTTGAAATTATCTATGGATAAACGAAATTTACGATTGTGTGCAAAAACGTTTCACTAAGCAAAAATAACATTAGGGGTCAAACTTCTGACAACATTCCTGATCAAACTATTAGGACCATATTTTCCAGATTTCAGCTCCCCCCCCCCCCCTCTATGTTGAGGGTCAAGAATCCGAATGCGTCGAAACTAATAATACGCTTATTCAGAGAAGTTACGTTTTTGTGTCTGATTTCGTTATTTAAACTATCAGGGGTGATTGTAAGCCCAACTCAACATTATGTCTTTATAACATTATGTCAAACATTATAACAAAAAACATTATGTCTTTATAAATTTAAATCATTGATATTTTCACAACATGTAAATCTAAATAAATTAAATTAATAATTATGCAGCATAATTTAAATTAATAATTATGCTTAAGTTTACTTTTATTTCTAATCACATTTATTATTCTACCAGAAAAAAATATTTAGAAATGAAAGAGATACCAAGTATAAATTTGAGTACTAATATTTTTAAAGGTAGTTTTATACGTTATGAAATCGATGATTTCTGGAAACTTCTGGACCTTATATTTCCGGATCGCGTTTAGCGAGAAATCCGGATTTTTTCCGGAGCACAATCATCTTTGAATTATTGTCTGCTCCAATTAATTTGCATATTAGAGGTCAGAGCCTCAAACCATAAAGATTAAGATTTTGTATATAAAACTCCGAACATCAAAAGTTATTAAAGGTGTTCCGTTTTTTACATGACATTACTCATTTAAATATTTAAATTGCTTATCGAAGGGAGTAAAATTGAGATATATACATAGGACCCACTAAGCATTCGCCGCAAAATGCGATAAAATCGTAAATTCGGTGAAAGAAATGTTTTGACGAAAGTATTAACGAATGATTTTTTCTACCAAATATATATTCCCTTCAATACTTAAAAAAAGGTGAAAGGGAATTTTTTTAAACAAATCCTATATTTTTTTATTCGATTACAGTAATTTCCTTTCGATGTGTTGCATAACCAATTGGAATTATATTAAGTCCAGATAATGTATGCCACAAGAGAGATTTAGAAAGTATCAAACAAACTACTTTAAAATACAAATTACCACGTTCGTTGTAGGATCACACGATATCACGTGACAAAATTTTTTATACAGTTTGTGACATTAAAACAGATTAAGTGGTAGCAAGATGCATATTATCATCCAACTATTTTTGCAGAAAATATGTTTTCTTTTCGTGACTATAACATATACAATAACGTGACAATAGCATTATCCTTATGTTACTACCATAGACTAAGAAGTCATCAAAAATTAATCCCAACTTATTCCTATTTCTTTTCCACAAAGACAATAAAATAACATTTTTCATTCTCTCTCCCACTCCTTTACTCCTCCCCAACTGTAAAATGACTCTTGATTTGAATTTCTTATTTGTATTTCACAAAATAATTCAATTTATAGTGAATTTCTTTTTTGATTTGAAGTTTTTTTGATTTAAACTCAACCATAAAAAATTGTTAAAAAATTGCCTTTGGCTAAGAATTTTGAAATTTCTAATAATTTGAAGTGCTAATTGGAGAGAATCAATTAATATTCTAAACTTTACTACTATATTAAAAAACAAAACTAATGTAATAATATTTTAAAAAATCTAACAAAAATAGAATAAAAAATAGTCTAACACGTCATGAGATTTAAGTTATCAGAAGCAAAGCAAAACAAAAAGTTGAAAGAAAAATAATGTCGGTGTTTTCTTATCTCTTTTCAGCGAAGAAAAAAAAGTTTCTTACAGAATTTTCGAACGTAACTTTCTGTTTCAAGGATTCAGAACAGTAGGTCAGTTCTCGTATCAAAAAATAGCTCACATAATTAGGCAAAAGCTAGAAATTGTTTTGAAAGCTTTGGTTTACGTGCAATAAGAATTTCTGAAATTTATACCTTCCAACGAGTTTATCTTAGTAGTTAACTTAAATTTAAGTAATGTGTACCTTTTCTCTTAAAGAGGAGGCATTCTTGTACCTTTAATCAATTGCGACCAAAACCAAGTTGATAAGACTGTTAGTTTAGAAGTTATTAACTATTCGGTGTTCAAATTTTGACTTATTTTCTTCTGACATACATCCATGCAAGTGATGTCCTATGTATATTCGTATATATATATATATATATATATATATATACCGAAGAGCCATTACATTATGACCACCCTCCATCTATAACAATGTATGGTGTAGCAATGTATGGTAGTATGGTGTGGGCAATGTTTTCATGGAGCACATTAGCACCCATAATCATCTTAGAACAATCCCTGACGTCTGTAAGCTACTTGAACATAGTTGCAGACCAGGTTCACCCATTCATGGCAACAGTTTTTCCTGCGATGGTGTTTACCAACAGGATAATGCACCATGTCATAAGGGTCGAATCATCATGGATTGGTTTGAGGAACATTCCAGTGACTTTCAAGTCATGTCTTGGCCCCCAAATTCACCTGACCTTAATCCAATAGAGCATTTGTGGTCCTACTTGGAAAACCAAATTCGTGCTGCCACGCTACCCCCTCGCAATGTGAGGGAATTGCAGGACCAGTTGGTGAGCGCTTGGTACCAGATACCTCAGACTACCTATCAGCACCTTGTGGAATCAAAGCCACGACGGGTGCTAGCCGTTTTGAGGGCTATAGGTGGTCCTACATGTTATAGGGTGGTCATAATGTAATGGCTCTTCGGTGTATATACACTCAAGAGCCAAAACATTATGACCAACCCTACATATTGCAATGAACTCTCCTGCGTGAGGCAAGTGATCAAGTGGAAGTGGTATTTAACTGTTGCTGAACAGTTTAAAGAATTATTCTTTTACTTACTTCTGTGTTTGATGGGAAAGGCTGCGGATCTAAGCGACTTTGAAAGCTCGCTCTCTTGGGCGTCTCTGGGACTCGTGGTTGTGGTAGAGCAGACCATGAATGCTACAGGGTATCTGAACATCATTGCGCACCAATTACACCCTTACATGGCCTCTGTTTTTTCAGATGGAAATGGAATTTTCCAACAGGACAACGCCCGTGTCACAAGGCTCAAATTGTGTTGTAGTGGTTCCAGGAACATTATGCTGAATTCCAGTTAATGTCCTGGCCACCTAACTCACTGGATCTCAATCCGATAGAACACATTTGGGATGTCATGGAACGGCAGCTCAGAGTTCAAAGACCGCTAAGTCGCAATATCTCGGATTTGCGTGACCGTTGCTTAAACATCTGGTGCAATCTGTCTCCGGTCATCTACCAAGGAATTGTGGCATCCATGCCAAGGCGGGTTGCAGCTGTGTTGCGGGTTAAAGGTGGGCCAACTCATTATTAAGAGGTGGTCATAATGTTTTGGCTCTTGAGTGTATATATATATGTGTGTGTGTGTGTGCGCGCGCTATATTACGTCTAGTATGCTGGAAATCGAAGCGGAGATGGGAAAAATTAGGTAAGACGCTTCCTCAGCGCGAAGAAAAAAATTATCAAGAGGCAAATAATTATGAATATTCATATTAACAGATGAATAAAGAGATAGCGAATTTATATTTTAAATACAGACCAATAACATATAATATATATATATATATATATATATATATATATAGCCTTTTAATTACATCAGGCAATTATTTTTTATATTTTAATATTTATATAAAAAGAATCAGTCTGAGATTTAAGCTCGAACGATATTTTCGACAGTTTTTTCAAAAATCACGGGAGAAATTTTTTTATTTTATCTTATCTTCGCACTCCCGCGTATTTCTGAAATCAGCGTTTTGTAACAATATATATTTAAAAAAATTAATAAAAAAAATTATGTCGATATTCATAGCAATGACTAACTACCAACTAACTGACTAACTCGCGATTCAACTTGCCATAAATTCTTTTTTTAAAATATCGGGATTTTTCAAAAAAATATGCAAAAATCTATAAATATTGTTGAAAAACCACATAGATCTATAAAATTAAGCGCAAAATTGAGACCGTCGTGGGTGATAATTTAAATGCGCGATTCGAAATTTCCGTGAACTTCGTATTAAAAAAATATGGAAAATCGCGTACCATTTCGCATTAATTTCAGAAAAATAATAAAAAGAAATAATTTGTTTTGATCCACGTAATTTTTGTGCGATTCTCGTGATTTCAGAATTCACCTTCATAATTTTTCGGGTACCGCTAACTGAAATGTTTTAACTAAGTTTAGTTCACTTTATAAATCCGCGTTTAAAAAAAAATATTCCATTGCTTTTAATTCCTTCAATATCTGATTTAATTCCTGCTCCCAATAATAGGAATAAAATCGAGGAAGATAAGCAAAAAATAACAGAGTATATGCCCGCAACTGATCAAGAGCATAAAGATTCTGAAATTTGCGAAAATAACAAAGAAAATTTGCAAACAATGATAAGCATTGAGATAAGACATTGTTAAAATTGTATTAAAAAAAAAAAAAAAAAAAAAAAGAAAAAAAAAAAAAAAAAAAATTTTTTTTTTTTCGAGTAAGGGCAGGAAGAAGTTTTACTTTCCTCATAGACAACGGCTAAGTTTGTTACGTTATAGAACCGGGTAAATTAGACCTGTGAATTAGACACTTTTTGACACAAATTGATTAGGATTAATTTAAACTTCATAGAAAAGAACTTTTCATATTTTTATCTTCTCAAATACTGTTATCGCATGTAATGTATCATTTAACGATAGCTGGAAAAAGTATTATTTGTATATGAATCGATGATACATGTAATAGTCATAATCTAGAATTAGTTAAAAGGAATTACTGTATATAAGAATGTATGGTATAAGTAATAATCGGAATCTAGAATTAGTTAAAAAGTATTATTTGAATAACAACGCAAGATAAATAATAATAGAAATCTAGAATCAGTTAAAATGAATACATCAGAATCTATAAGTAGTTCAAAAGTATTTTTGTGTAAGATTGTATGATAAGATGTATAAGATTGTGTGATAAGATGTATTATGTATAAGATTGTATATAATAATAGTTGGAATAATAATCGGAATTCGGAATAAGTTAAAAAGTATAAACTGTTCACAGATTCTAATCGAATTACTCTTTAAACTCATATAAGTGAACAGATTTCCTGGACTCGGCTAACGAATTTTGATACCCAAACATTAATAATTTTTGCTTGGTAGGCATATTGATTTAATAAAATAATGCTCTTAAGTAAGTTATGCACTAAGCAAAAGGTATATCTGGAATGACTAATTCCCTCTAATTGAACCATTGTTTCAAACAACAGTGATAGATTCAGATAATATGCAAAATATAACATTGTAATTCTTTTATTTTTGATTTCAGATTTTATGAACAACAGAGAATAAAAACAGCATTTTGGTGCCTTCAATTAGTAAAGTAGCCCAAAATATAGTTTTATTGTTTAAAATGTTTTCATATATTGTACCTCTTACTAGTACTATCACTAACAAAGGATTAACATAGGGTTAAATTACATTAAAAATTGCTTTTGTGTGCATTGTTTCAAGCAAAACAATTTTCTCAGGTGTTCTTAAAAAGCAAAAAACTTAAGTCAATTAAAATATATGACTTACAAAATTATTCTAACTACGGTAAAGCGTTAACAAAAGTTTACTTTTTTGAAAGAAAATATTTTATTAAATAATTTATTTCAATGAACTGAACTAATATGTATGTAATTTCTGGTTTGTCGAACACATGGTATTTGCTTAAACTGCTAAAAATATAATGCATTTTGGCACATAAATTGTCTGAAAAAAATTATGTGTACTTTTTTAAATTTACATAAACAACTATTTTAGATACATTCATGATAATTAAAAGAAAATGCTTTAAAAAAAATCCTGCACGAGTCCATACATAATTCAAATATGAGTCATAAAACAAAACAACGTAGTATATCTAATGTTAAATTAAAATTGTGCAAAAATTTCCCCCCCCTGTTTTTTTTTTGTTTTTTTTTTAATCTTATCTCTGCGTTATGAGTATGACCAGCACGAAACGCAACGGAAATTCTGGGAAACAGCAGTGGTGGCGGTTGTAATTTTTTTTTTTTTTTTAACAGAGAGATAAGTTAATTTTTTTATACATTTAATTAAAATAAGAGTTATTTTAAAATTAGTTTCGTAGGTTAAATTTAATTTGATATTAAATATATAATATAATAGTGTTAAAATACCAACAACTCATTTATTGAATTTAAATTATTCATTTCATCACGGTTTTACATAGCATCAAAAGATTACTTCAAATTTATTTACTCTATTTTTTTTCAAATGAAGGATTATTTTTCATACATAGGCTATTTTTAAAGTTTTTGGTTTATATATTATATTCAAAAAACTTTTATGTCAAAAACTTTTCCATCCCCTAGTTAGCCTGCTGAAGAAAGAAATAAGTTAAGTAAATCAGTTATCCGATAGATGGAGCTAGGAGAACGCTGATGCAGTAACGGTAACCTTGAAAGGGATATTGACACCACTAAGCAGCGTACAGGTGACTTCTGATTCGCTGTTATATGGGGAACAAATGACTGACATCAAGATTGGTTAAGTTGGCGGAAGTGAAATCGTTTTTATCACTCTGTGAAGTAAAGAATTATCTGGACTGTAAAAAATTATATTAAGAATTCGCCTAGTTTGGCTGGTTTCTGTGTTTTCAAAATTTAAAAGTGGAAATATTTTGTTTTCAAAATTTTGAAAACGAGAGTAATTAATTTAGATTTTTATCTCAGTACAAAAATTTAGTAATCGAATTCTACTTTAATCGATTAAAATAATGAAAAATTCAGAACGTTCTTTATTCCATACATAAAAATATCGTTCCTATCGTAAAAAAAGTTTTTATCATTTTGTAATTAATTATCTGGACTTATTACATTAAGAATTCGTCTAGTTTTACAGGTTTAATGTGTTTCCAAAATTACAATTGAGCCATTACAATTACAATTGAACTATTTATTTTGTATTTTAGCGCAAAAATTAATAATAGAATTTTACTTTACTCCAGGGAAATGATGAAAAATTGAGGATGTTCTTTATTCTACATTTAAATACCGTCCGTGTCGTAAAATCGTTTTTATCATTCTGCTAAGTTAAGAATTATTTGGATTGTAAAAACTAAATTAAAAATTAGTTTAATTTTGCAGGTTAACGTGATTTCAAAATTGCAATTAAATATATTGTTTATTTTAGTACAAAAGTTAATAATTGGTTTCTACGTTTTTCCAGGGAAAAATGAAAAATTCACGATGTATATGAAAAATTCAAGACCAATATGAGTCAAGCGTTCTTTTAAAAAAAAAGGGGTCGAAAAATGAGAGTGGTAGCACAAATGTTATGTCTTTAGGTTTTATTTTACAAAAAGTAAATAGTTCTGCCTACCATAATACTTAGTAACAATATAAAGTTTTATATTTGGGTATGAAGTCAAAACGCTCTTTTAAAAGCTTTTTTTCTTTTAACAGCAAGAAATATCATTAATATATTAAAATATCGTTCGTATCGTAGATTCGTTTTTATCATTCTGTAAAGAATTTTCTGGATTATAAAAATTTCATTAAGAATTAACTAGTTTTGCGAGTCAAAATTAAGAATATTTTGTATATTTTCATAGTACTAAAATTAATAATTGAATCTTACAATTTAAATAAAAAGTTAGAAACCAAAAACAAGCAAAAAGGAAATTCTGAAGATATGTAAACAGCACTTCATCAGGGGACACACTGTGCCCTGATGAAGTGCTGTTTTTACTAACATACATATCTTTAGAATTTCGTTTTTGATTTCTAACTTTTTATTTAAATTGTATGCATAAGACAAATTTGGTTTTAGCTGCTTTTACATTTTAATTTATTATTTTTTAAGTTTTTTTCATAAAATTTGCTTAAGGGAACCTGAATATTTCAAAGATTCGGAAAAAAAAACGTATTGCATTTTTCGAATATTTGTACCCTTCCTAATGTCTGTCTAAAACGATTTCTTGGTACCGGAAAATAGAGAGTCGTCGCTAAGCAGGTAGAAAGGCCCGTTCGGCCAGATTAGGAGGTGTTTCATCCATTCTGTTGACTGTATATAGAAACTTATTGTAGGCATTTCATTTATCGACCATTATATATATATATATATGAAATTAAACGTTTTCCCCTACTATAAGTCAAAACTTTAAACGCGTTTTTCTCAAAACGCTGTTTTTGACCTGGCCCAACGTTTTTCTCATGATCTATACAACGAAATAAGCTGTTCTTTATTTTAAATTACTTAAGAAAATATTCTTTAGAAAGTAGCATAGGATTTTTTTGATTTTATATTAGTATTGAAAAACTTAACTTTTTTTAAAGTTCCGCCATTTTGGTAATGTTGCGAATATCAAAAAACCGCTATGCTACTTTTTAGATAATGTCTTTATGTTTCAGAAAATCTAAACAAAATCATTTTCCCATGTTTTTAGGACTTCTAAATCCATATGCTAGTGAGGTGCTACTTTTTTATGACCAGCCACACACGGAGCTGCCACCAACTTATTTTTTTTTATTTTGTAAAAGAAAAAATTTTAAAATAGACTTAAATTGTAGCTAAATAACATTTAAAAAAAACAAGGAGTCTCTGCATTGGCTCTATAACTTAAAAAAAATTCAAGAAAAACGTTAATATTCGACCATCTCAGGGTGGGGTCCCCCCTTAACTTTTTCTAAAAGACTTATTAAGTTTTAAAACAAGTTTATGTGAAAGAAACTTATATTTCTACTTTCAATGTAGTATTGTGCAATTCATGCAAAAAAAACATTAAAAATTCTTCACTAATTGATTGACATAGATTAAAGCTTAAGACATAGCTTAATTTATGAAAAATATTTAAGACATTATAGCTTAATTTATGAAAAATATTGTAACTAGTACTTTCATAATATGATATATATTTATTCTAGCTGTTCTCAAGAGATGTTCCGAGGAACCCTAGGGTTCCGTGAAAGAAACACAGGGACTCCGCGTGTTAGAATTCTTTCTCACTAGAAATTTTTTTGAAACCTGTAATTATATTTATAGCCAATCAATAAATAACCTATTATTTGTTTATTTGTTTGGTTATTTTAATGAAATTATTTAAGAAATATGCCATCGAAAAAAAAGCAAAAATTAAAAAAAAAATTCTAATAATTACTATATAATGAATAAATTAGATTAAGTAACCTATGTTTTATGTATCTATAGAATAGATCTGCAGTTCTCAAGTAATTTCGATTGTGGAACCCTAAATGATCGATCTTCTTTTGGCGGAACCCCGAGTTTTAAACGATGTGTTTATTTAAAAATTATCAACATATATACCAAAGACGACTCATTTTAAAATTACTTAAAATGAAGAATTATTTTTTTTATTTTATAATTTCATCAATAATTGTCTTAAAATTATATTTTATATGACAGACAGTTGAATTCATTTATCCGGAGTGGCAACTTGTCCAGTTCGGAATCTGTTTTTAGTTTTTGCATAAATTTAAAATGATTAAAATAAGCTGCAATTTTCGTTGAAATAGAAACAAAAATAGCTAAAAATGTGGAGCATTGTTATCAGAAAAATATCTTTATTTTTGAATTTGGATGTTTTATTTTGAATTAAAAATTCGATTTGAAATGCAATTTTAAAAATACATATCATTTTCGTATGCAGCTTTAATATTTTACCGTTCGATTCGTATCAGTATTTCATTTCAATCATTCATACTTCATAATTATGGAGCGCATGTAAATAAAAATGAGATGAGACTTCTCAGTTGAAGAGCAGCAGCAGGTTGTGTGTAGGATCATTGGGCATTTTTGCAACATCTGTTGGGGTTGCTGAACAATATTAATCCGAGGAATATACAAAAAACGTTATCAAAATCTGAAAAACTACTTTTGACGAAGATGGGTGGAAAAAAAACATCAAAACCTGTTTGATTGACAGATTAAAAGTTATGTCTTTCAACACCTTACCGTTTCCTGTATACAAATAAAACAAGATTTGTGCACCCACCACCACTAAGAGTGATTTGTCAGATTTGTTTTTTTAACACGTTTTAATATTAAAACTCTTTTGTTTTCAAATTTATAGATTCTAAAAATATGTATCAAGAGCGGTGGTTACGGAACACCCTGTATAAAAAGAATCGTATTAAAAATTTTTAATAAAATAACAGGCATTTTGATGAATGGAATCAAGGAAAAAAAAGAAGAAAAAAACACCACAGAAGCAAAGGCTCGAGAAAAAGCAAGGAAAAAACGCACTAGAAAAACATAAATTTACGTTCGTTAAGGCCAAACTCAATGTAATTTAATAACCAAGGTGTAAAGTGTTGTTATTATATCACAATACTATAAAGAAATTTAAAACAATTTTATAATTGCTTGCAAGTCCTAATAATTTTGTTTGGTATGAAGTGGGAAAGTTCTTTCCTAATTTTAAAATCTTTAATAAATAATTTTTTACTTAAAAGAAAATATCGAATTTCATTCGAATAAGTGCATTATATTCTAGCTTAAAAGCCCGAATTCAATGTTTTTTTCCCCGGCTTTCCCATATTAAAAAGAATCTTTTAAAATTCTTTATAATAAAAAACAAATTAGTAGGTATAAAAACATTCAGAACTCGATTTTAATTGATTTTATTATATGTGAGGTAGAGCAGTAGAATTATGAAAGAATGCATTTTAATTTTTTTTTTTTTTTCAAATTCAGTCTTATAGTTAAACTTTTGAAATTAGAGTTTTAATACTTAAAATGTTCCATAGACTGGGAACTACTGAGCTTAACACAAAAAAGATTTCTTCCTTCAGCTCATTAATGTGGTTATAAATTTGTATTTGAAAAAGATCAAGTTAAATCATTTCATTAGAAGTACTGATTATGTTCTTTCGAATAATTATTTCTCAATTTCTAATAGTAAAATAAATTTTTTTGGTCAAATTATTTCATTAAGAGTACCAAATATGTTCTTTGAATTATTTATTCCACATTTCTATCGTGAATTCATTTTTTTGGTTAAAATGTTTGTTGTAACTCTTATTTGGTCGAAGAGTATCGTTTCCTCGGTTAGATTTTTTATTTGATTTTACAAGTGGAGACTATAGTTTTTTGGTTATTTGAATTTATAATGCAACTAAACAATATTTCCATTATAGGTATAAAACTCAACTATTCCTTTTAGTTTAGGAAACCAATACTAACAATGAATAAATATTTTTGGTCCTGGTCTGATATCCAACGTCTTTAAATGAAAGTTTTTCTTTCCCCACAACAGGTCAAAAAGAAACTTCAAATTTTATTAAAATACTGGGAGCCAGCAACGATTTTTGCAAGTTCTTAAGCGCGCCTGGCAATTTATATGCGCATGGAGTGTTTTCGTGAGGATATTTTAGTATAAGGAAAGTCATTTTTAATTCTACGAATGAGAAAATGGAACACACAAAGTGCATTCCGAAAAGAAGTTCGTCACCCTCTCATTGAAGGTCATAACTGGTTAACCTTCAAACAAACCAGATGATTGTGTCTCAACCAACATCAGACGCACAATCATTTAAAACAATTATGTATTTTCAATCGTCATTCACCGTAATTAAATATTACTCGAAGGTAAATTAGATATTTTTTAATAATTAATTTATAATCAAAGTTTAATTTGCAGTTGAATGAAAGGAAATTTAATACTTTATTTTAGAGTAATTTTAAAATATAGTATTATTATCAATTAAATCAATTATCAATACTCTAACAGGGGTTTAATCTTTTGCTATGTTAAAAATGTAAGCAAAATTAATAAAATATTGTTGAAAATAAACTTGTTGAAAAAGAACTACTATTTATATATTATTATATCGCAATACAGTAGGTGTAATTATTGAAATTTAGAACAATTTTTGAATTACTTACGAGTCCTAATCATTTTGTTAAATAGTATGAGATGGGTTAAGTTCCTTTTCGTAAACTTTAAATTAATCCTTACATATTAATACATTTTTTGAAAAATATCGAATTTCATTCGAATAAATATTTAATAACATTGAATTTTGGCTTTTAATATATATTTAGAAGAAAATTATTGCAGCATAATTATAAACGAAGCATATTCTTTTTTTTTTTAAATTCAGTCTTTAGTTAAAGTTTAGAAATAGAGCTATATCACTTAAAATATTTTTTCAATTATGTCCCATTGCAAAAACACTTAAAACTCAACTACTTCGTGGAACACTAGTGGATATACATTGACGAGAATTAATGAGCTTAACAAAACGATTTCTTCAACTCATTAATGTGTTTCGTATTCAAATAGATTAAGTTAAATTATTTTATTAGGAGTACTCATTATGTTCTTCCGAATTATTTCTTCACTTTTAAACTCATTTATTCATTTTTTGGTTATTTAATTTTATTTGGAATACTCAATATTCTCTTCCGAATTCTACATTTCTATAGTTAATTCATTTTCAGGTTAAAATGTTTGTTGTAACTTTGATTTAGCCGCAAAATGCCGTTTTTTTTTTAAATTTTAGGGGACAAAACACTGATTAAATATTTCTGGTCAAGGTCTGATATTCAATGTCTTTAACCATTTGACACAGAATTTTTATTAAACATGTCATATATTTTATTTATTATTTTGTATTTTTTTACGTCAAAATGATTGAAGAATATTATTACTTTTAGCATTTTAATAATATACGATTATGAAATACAGCATGAAACACCGGTATCTTTTTGTGTGTTAAAGGTAAATTCTTCTAAACACGGCTCACTTCCAAGCAACAATTTTTCAAATTTGTAGTTATTTAAATCGAACAGAAATAGTTATTTATCATGGTAACTTCTTTAATTTACAAAATCAATTTTTGCTAATGTTTTGAGTCCTAGATAGGTAGGTACTATACGTCATACTAGCTGCATAAAGGACTATTGGCGACTTGAAGCCAAGGTCTTGCTTTAGTAAATGTGAGGAAATAAGGTTTGGATGAAAAAATGTAGTAAAAATACATTTTCAAAATATTTTACAAAAAAAAAAAAAAAAAAGAATGTGTATGTTATTTTTTATTGTATTCACAACAGTCAACTTCTACGTTTACATTATTAATTAATTATTTTCTTCTTAAATTTCCCAGTAAGGAATATTACAAGCAGATATTTTAAAAAATTCGCTATCACTTCTGTTCACACTTCTTATATAAAAGTTCCTATTTTTGTAAGTTAATATAAAATCGTCTTATAATTTTGTTTTATATTGGCTTTAATCTTTGAATTGGGCTCTTTTTAAGTGTGTTTTTGTAAAGGTGTGAAAATAAAGTTTTGATATTAAAATTATGAAACTAAGTAAATGGGTTTTAAAATTAGAATTAAATAAGTCAATAGTTTTTCATTTAAATAAGATAAATTTATTTAGCATTATAATCTGTCCGCTTACCGCACAACATTTTCGTTTTTAAACGGAAGAATTTTGTGTTGGATTCGTTTTAAAAATGGAAGAAAATTGTGAAAAATCCATTTTTACTACAAAATAAACCGTTTTTAAAAGGAGAAGTGTTCGTCTTAAAAAGAGAATTTTGTAAAGGGTCCGTTTTTAAATTGGAAAAAAAATAATTTAAAAACCCATTTTTGGGGTAAAATAATTTGTGAAAGGTCCATTAACGAATTTCCCTATAACAGTGTCCTGTTTTATCAGTTCTTTTAAAAATATGTGTTTGAATTATTATAAATTAAAAAAATTTAAATAAATTTATTTTTAAAAACCCAAAACATATTCAAAAATAGAAATCGTAAATTATTATGTTTTGAAAAAAAAGAACTGTCCAAATGGGTATAAATCATTCTAACATTTTTTCTATAAAAAATACGGGAAACGGATTATTCAGCTACTTTTGGTATATCAAGAACATGGGATTACGCATACTTATTATTAAAAAATTTAGTCATACGAGTATTTAGGGGACCAATAAAAAATTACATAATAAACATCAAATAAGGAAAGATATGAGTAAAAGCTACAGACTGATTGCAATTTTTACAGCATAGGGGTGTTCAAATAAACCACAGCAAGAAAACACAGGGAGAAAAAAATCCCGAAATATTTCTTCAGTGTTACTTTACATTTTTGAACTTGAAAACTAAAATTAGCTTTATAAAGAAAATTCTATAAGTTAGTTTTTCACTATAAAAAATAAATAAATCAAATGTTAGGTCCAATTCCAGGAGACGAAATTATTTTTCATTTGGACTAAAAATAAAATTTATGACTAGGCTACAGTGACCACTTTTTATCTACTTAAAACTTGAATTTCGAAAAAAAAATTTTTTTACAAGATATCCTGATGAAATGAAGAATCAAGTATAAAAAAGTAAGCAAAAATTTAAATTGGGTAAAATTAATTTAGTTTTCTTAAATTATTTTAAAACGAGTATAATAATCATTTAGCATAAAAAAGGAAAGCATAGTAAAAAAAACGGAACACCTTGAATAACTTTTGATCTTAAATATATGACTTTTTTAAAAATCAATTTCTCAGGACCGATTTCGTTCAAATTTTGTATTATGCCATGTAAAATTACATGCTTTAAAATGGTGTAAAAAATTTTATACCTCACAATTCAAAAAAAAAAAAATTTCGACAATTATTATATAAAATAATAAATGTTAACTAACAGTCATTTTTTGCATTTATCTTTGGATAAACTAATTTTATAATTGTGTGCAAAAACTTTTCAATTCTCTAAAGTAATTATTAATATATGGAGAAATACGCAAAAAGTAAAATTAACATTATAGGATCCAAACTTTGGATCGCTCTCCTGACCATGAGGTCCATATTTTCCAGATTGCGACAACCTCTCCCCCCTATTTTAGGAGTCAGAAATCAGAATCCGTTGAAATAAGATATGTTTATTCAGAGAAAGTTACGTTTTTATGTCTGATTTTGTAACTTAAAATATCATCTGCACTAATTAATTAGCATATTTTAGCTCACCTCCCTCGAACTATTTTATTTTATTTTATAACCGTCGTTGAACAGCCGACCCAATCCAGAAGACAAGGAAAGTCCTTCCTGGATTGAGCATTGGGAGAAATTTTGCCTTCGTGGAGAACTTTTTGATGGAGCTAACCCGCATTTGCGTTACATACAGAGGAAGACCACAAGAATCTCCCACGGTTAGTCAGACGGCAAGGGGACTCTAACCCATGATCCGTCTAACACTGAGGATATTTCACGTCAGCACCGTGGTCGGCGCAAGCTGGATGCGGAATTCGTATAGACTGGGATTCGAACCCGGTTCGCCTCATTGGAAGGCGAACGCTCTATCCTCTGAGCCATCCCTCAAACCGATCGAAGTTAGATCGAGGAAGAAGATCTGATCATTAGTTATTCTGAGTAGTCAGTTTTTTTATTTTTCTCTTTTTCTTTTGACACACTATACATGGAATTTAAGTTTTTAATTCATTGATTAAAATAACTCTTAGTTTAGAGTAGAGTAAATAAATAACTGTTAGTTTAAAGTAGAGTGAAGTAACTTTTTCGGACAATTATATGTGTCATGAAATTCAAAAACAGGTTTAAGTAGAAACGAATTATGTTAGATCCCGATTAACAATGAGTGCAACATTCTCAAATGAGCTAAAAAGTTTTAATTGTAAATGGAGCAGTAACGCGTTTAGACCTAGAGTAGAAATGTCTATTTCTTGTCAATTTGTATAATAAAAAAATATAAAATTAAAAAATAAAAAATATAAAAAATATAAATATAAAATTCAGTTAGGGTCCTGTTTTTGTGAAAGATCACACTAAATATTCGTTTTTCAAGGAGCACTGTTTTTCGAAAGTACTCCGTTATTTTCTTTTAATTAAAAACATAGTTAAGATGTAATTTTGTGTCCCTAAACGAACCCACCATTTTCCTTAACTAACTCCTGATTATTTCGATATTATTACTTATTACATACAAGTGTTTTAAAAAAAAACTTATGAAAAATCTTATAGATCTTCTTAAACCCTTCAAGATCATTCTCACGTGATCGTGCGAGTCTCCATTCGCGGTTAACGGTATTAAAACGAGACTTTTAACACTAGCGGTCCAAGCGACCAGGTATTCTAGTATTAGTATGCATAAGTGGATCCGGGGAAGCACTTTTTTCCCCATTCTCAAAATTAAGTACGTTAATTCGCGTCGGTCGTTTTTTTTTTTTTTTTCTTTCCTCCCTTTAAAAAAAATAATAATAATGTAAAATCACAAATGAATTTAACATTTAATTACATTAAATTCGAGTATACGGCTATCCGTTCTAAAAAGGTTTTTTTTCTTCCAAAGGATTCTTTTCTTTATTAGCATTTTTCCCCCATTGAGAAACCTTTTTACTATGATTATAAACTAATTAACAAACTTACATTTAACAAACCTCTATTTAAGAGGACACTGTATTGTGAGAGAAACGCTTCATGACAAATACTCTTTCGACAAAAATTATTAAGCACAGAATTAACACAAAATTTTAAATGCAGAATTTTTTTTTTTTTTTTTTGTAAAAATTAAAATGCAAATTATGGCAGGATTAATCAAAATGTGATTTTTTGATTTTTTTTTTCCCCCTCAGGATTTAGAACTTTAGGGTTCACTTGGTCTTTGTCTGGGTTTACATAAAATTACATTTCTTTTAAACTTTAGAATACTAAGTGAACAGAATTTGCCATGAAAAGTGTCCCCCACTGTATAGCGTCCTCTAGAAATTTTACAAATTTTTCTTTCTTTCCCAATGACAATAAAGGCAAACATACCTATTTAACGAATAATAAAGCCCAAAATAACATAACAAATTATTTCAACAGCCGAAAGAAAAAAATAATGATTTTTTGGCTCTCAACAAAATTTAATTAAATTTTATTTATTTATTTATTTTAAGGAGTAATAAATCTGACCTTTAGACATCTTTAGATAAATCTATGAAAAAGAGAAATGCTTTTTTTTTTCTGCCAATGCCTCGCCTATCCTACTATTTTCAAAATGGCTTAAAATTACTATGCATGTCACTGGACTAAGTGTAACTTTTTTAAATGCTCGTGTTTTGAGACTATCTTGGAACCAATATTAAAAAATGCTTTCCAAAAATTGGTAACTATTGCATTCATGCATCGACATTACTAGCTAATAACTTTGATAAAATGGTTGATTAAAATTTTCAAATCCGATAAATTCCTTTCATCTTGGTCAGCGCGTATTTATGTATCAATATTTATTTACATATTTTACCTCATTACATACATTCCTTGAAGAATATATCCTATAAACATAAAAAATTGCAATTATTAATGGTTTCCTCAAAGAGAATTAGTCAAAATTAAATGCATAGTTTCTTTATTATTTCTCATACCCTATTGAATGTTTTCCTCATTCTTTCAAAATGTAGCTTTCGTTAATTTTTTTTTTTTTTCTATCAACGTTAAAATCTGAGCTAGAATCACGAATTTTATATCTCGATCGTTGTCAGAGAGATGCGAGATAATAACAGAAAGAAAAACGTAAAAGAGAAAAAAAAATTCATTTGAAAGTACAGTGCAAACCTGAACCCGTAATTGAAGGTTCCTTCACAGCACGCAACAAAAAATACTTTAAAAATTAATTTATGTACAGTGCGAAAAAAAAAACACCCTAAGTAACTTTTAATTGCATAATAAAATGAATTCTATTTAAAATAAAAATGGATATAAATTTAAAAGAATATTAGAAACCGGCTGGAGTGTTCTATTAAAGAGTAAACTATCGGAAGTATTTATTAAAAGTTATTTAAAGAACAGGTATTATAAAAAGGAAAGATCTAACTAAGAAAACTATGTACTGCATAGTGCAGGGAAAAAAAAAAAAAAAAAGAAAGAAACAGACCACTCGGAAAAAACTTTTGATCTAATGATCATATCTTCACGTTCTAGGACTCAATCTTAATGGTTCGAAAGAGTGACCTCAAATATGTGAAATAATAAGTGCAGACGATATTTTAAGTTACGAAATCAGATACATGAACTTTCTCTGCTCCTTTTTTCGACGGATTTGAATTCCCAACCCTTAAAATATATTGGGGGTAGCCGCTAGACGAATGAGGTGGCTTTAGTTTGGTCAGGTAAGCGGTCGAAAGTTATTTAATATTACATCAATGTTAATTAATGTGAATATTAATTTTTGCACACAACTATAAAATTTGTTCATCCAAATATAATTTCCACACAAAATATAATTTTAATAATATTTTTTTATTATCATTTTATTGAATAATAGCCGAAACTGTTAAGGTTTACTAGTTTTTACATCATTTTAAAGAATGTAAATTTTATGTGGCAAAATACAAAATTTGAATGAAATCTGTTCAATAGTTACTCTGAGAAATCGAATTTTAAATATATGATTTTAAAATTGGATTGCTAGGGAAATAATAGTCAGATTTCGCTTAAATCTTGTGTTTTGCCATTAGAAATTACATTATTTAAAATGATACAAAGACTTGTATACCTTACAATTCAAATTTTTCGACAATTATTAAATAAAATAATTAAAAAATTGTTACTAAAAATTATTTTTGCACAGATATTTTTTTAAACATAACCTGTAAAACTCACTAGTTTCCCCCCCCCCCAAAAAAAAGTCCAAAATATTTAAAAAAGAAAATATCAAGAGCACGACAAAGAAGTTTAAATTATTAAATATATTTAAGATTTCGTATTGACTCGATTTTCTTCTTCTTTTTCTTTCTTTTTTTTTTTCTTTTTTTTTCTTCTTTTTTTTTTTTTTTTTAATGCGATGCATACAAATTAAACTTTACCGAGTTTTGCTTCTGGATTCGTTTTATTTGTATACAAAGTCACGTGGCTATATGGCCAAATCCGAAGTTTTGTTATTCTTGCAAGAGTTAAGCCTCGAGTTGGGAAATAATCTATTGAAGACGTTGGTGATTAAAGACTGCGAGTAATACTTTACCCGAGGACATTGTTGCCAGAACGGTGAAAAAGTAGAAGGCTTAACAGTAGAAAGCTTAAACATTAGTCAATCCGAGAACATTTTGTAGCCTTAAAGGGAAATTTAAACAAATACAATGTTTCTTTTAAAATGATACTAATATTAAACGGAGAAATAAACTATACGGAGGAGGTATTTTATCTTTTACACAAAAATGTGTGAGCATTACAAACTAAAATATTTTTCTAAAGAAGCTAATAGTGAAACTGTAAAACAAGTTACTTTATAAATCGACCACATGGCACATGAAAACGGCTTAACATTATTATGAGGAATTAATGGAAACTATTTGGAAAATTACTTGGAAACGACTACGGACTTAATTCATCACAGATGACCTTCCACTAATTCTTACTGCAGAAAATATTTAATTATAAAAATCAATAGAAAGAGTATAGGTAATGAACAATAGTTCCGTTCAACCGTTACTAACGTAAAGTTACTCACTCACTATTAATTATATAGACAACTCGAGTAACAATAAATTTATCACAGTATAAGTTTATATTCTTCGATTTAATTTTCCGTGTTTTTAAAGATAAACGTAAAAAAGTGGCGCATTTTTAAGATTTGGAACCATCAGAAAAAAAAAAAGAAAAAAAAGGATAGCCTAAAAAATAGCGAATAGCCCCAGTTGGAATTATAGTAACGAGAACATTAAAGTAGAAATGCTTCGTGTTTATTCAAAGAAGTCGAAAGAAGCGTTAAAAATAAGGAAATCCCTATCTCAAGATTAACGGCTTGACAGACATGATGCACGAAAAACAGGTATTTTGAACCCAACCCAGATGACGAACTCCTAGATCGAACATTAGGACAAGTTAGCATTCGTGGAGGACTTTCTGATGGAACTAACCTACTTTTGTATTAAATGTAGAGAAAAACCACGAAAAACATCCAACGGTTAGCCTGGTGGAAATTTTAGAAAAAAGAACTTTACTCAAGAAATTTTTTCTGTCGATCCCAAAACTGTAAAACTATTAGATCAAACTCTAAAACTATTAGATCAAATAATTTAAAAATTGCTACAGTAGCAAATTGTTTATAGAACATTTTGCTGTCATTAGTTTTCTTTTTTTTTTTTTTTTTTTTTAATTATTTTAGGTCAAAGTTGGAACCAAAATCTAAAAAGCCAAATTATAATGAATTTTAATGAAGGGTGGAAAATTAGATTTTTAAAGACATGAAAATAGAACGAAAAAGATATTATAATAGCTTTTCAAAAAATATTTTTGTTTACATCTTCATAAAAGGATCAAAAAAATTCTTTAAAACCCTTAAATTATATGATAGATACATTTGAACCCTTAAATTATAAGATGGATGTATATAAAACCGATTAATTTTATGAATTTAAATAAACAAAAGAGTAATGCTAAAAAAATTAAAACAACTTTTTAAAACATTTTGTTGTTTATATTTGTATGAAAGGGATTATGAATTTTTTATAACGCTTAAATTATATGATAGATCCATTTGAAATCCTTAAATTATATCATAGATGTATATGAAAGCCATGCATTTTAATAAACGGTGACAAATCTTATTTTTAAGAAGTTAATAAAATACAGCGAGGAAAGCAGAGCTAAACAGTAATTATATCAGCTTTTCAAAACAATTTTATTTTTATAAAAGGGTTCAAAAATTCTTAATAACCCTTAAATCATAAGATAGATGTATATGAAACCTATAAATTTTAATAAACGATAGGAAATTCGATTTTTAAGAAGCTAAGGAAATGTAGGGAGCAAAGTAAAGAATGCAGTACTAAAAAGAAATAACAGCTTGTCAAAACATATTACTGTTAATATCTAAATGAAAGAGTTCAAAAATGATTTTACATACTTAAATTATATGATAGATACATATGAAACCATTAATAATATGTATTTTGATAAATGGTGAAAAATTCGATTTTTAAGCTGTGAATAAAATGTAGACATTAAAAAGAAAGTACTAAAAAGAAATTATAAGAGCTTTTCAAAACATATAACTGCTAATATCTAAATGAAAGGGTCCAAAAATGTTCTTACACACTTAAATTATATGATACATATATATGAAACCATTAATTTAATGCATTTTAATAAATGGTGAATAAAATGTAGACAATTAAAAAAAAAGTGCTAAAAAGAAATCATATGAGCTTTTCAAAATCTAAATGAAGAGTCGAAAATTTTTTTTCAACCCTTAAATTGTATGATCTAAAGAAACACCTATTTGAGAGATAAATTTAAAAGTGCTCAGAGAAACGGGATCATCACAACAGCAAAGAGATGCATGCAGGAAATGCCATACAAAACTGGATTTCAATGCCACCGAGTTACTAGTTCAACGACACAATGACTTTCCTCTAACATTTGAAGGTCAAAGCCGCCGCTTACTTTCGAAGGGTTGCCAACTAAACAAATATGATGCAATCACTGAGGCTCTTCTTTACACTAATTACAAAACACGCACTCCTCTTCAGTTTTTTAAATTCAAGTTCGCATTCATTTCATTGGGAATGCATTTATATCAGTACATTGGATGAGTGTGTTTATTTTTAACTATGGAACTAAAAATAATTTATTTGAAAATCAACAAATACATGCGTCTGGAATAAATTTCACTTCTGATTTTATTGAGTCCTTATAGTGCCAAAAAGAAAAAAAAAAGAAAAAAAATTCTAATACGAATCAATTAAATTCTTATAGGATAAGTAATGAATTTTATTTGCAAGTGCATTTTTTATGCTTAAAATTTTTTTTTTGTTAAAACTTAAATGCGTCAAAAACGTTACATTAATTTTCGTCATTTTACTTATACCAAAAATATTCTTTTTACGGAAAAAAAAAAAAAAATAGAAAGGTCCAATTATATAAATATTTTACCATTTTAAAATCTTTTGTTCAACATATTGACATTATTACCGTTCGTATATTTTATCAATTTGAGGAAGTTTAGAGATTTAAAAACTCATTATAGTTTTTAACTGTAAACCATATACGTCTTTTCAAGAAAATTTTAAAAATGTGCAATGGTTAATCATTTATAATAATAAAAGCAGTGGAAAAAAACACACCGAAAATTTTTTTAAAATCGAAATACAAAATTAAACTACATATTTTTGGTGTAATGTTCACTGCAAAATACAATATATATTATAATTACTTATATTAAAAAGAAGTTTAAAATATAACAAGAGTATACAAAAAAATGAATTTATTTATAATATGATATTTAATCATAAAAACGAGTGTTTCATCACAATACAGTTATAATCATATTACAAACATAATTATTAAAAACTTTGAAGTTCATTAAAAATCCTAAGAATATCTTTTAAAAAAATCCCTTCTGTAAATTTCAAATCAATCCTTATGCATTCATAAAAAAAAATCCATAAATCACTTCAAAGTCAATCTCAATAACACTAAGTCTAACAATCAATAACATATCATAATCGAAACCAATAGAAAAAATTAGTTGTAAAATTGATTTAATTTTTAAAATTTCGAACTCGACGGAACTTTTTTTTCTTCCCCCGACATCATTACAAAAATACTTTTTCATTTATAAAAGTAAAATCAGCTTTTTTTAAAAAAATAATTTTAATTAAACGGAAAAGTTTCTTATTAAAATTTCAGCCAGAGTAATTAATTATTATAAAAGTATAGTTATTTCTAATTTAACAATTAAACCCATTGCTATATACCAAGTATATTCACTCAAATAATTCATATATCAGTTATTAGTAAATAAAAATTACTAATAACACCATTATTAAACACCCATTAACTTTAATCTTTTTTTTTTTTTTCTATTTAATTTTGAGAACTACTTAAAACTGAAGAGTTACGGTTATTCTATATTATTTTACACGCTTCGAAAAATATCATTATTTTCTTAAATAATAAAATTATCAAATTTCATGAAATGTTTATTTCCATGTATTTAAAATTATTAATATCTTTTTATTTGATACTATCGTCAGAACGATGCATAATAAAATATATTATTCACATATAACGATCATTTTCTGATATATCTATACTTAAGAACACAGCATTATTAAATACTAATTTTTTTTATATATAAGGATCATTCTTTACTATCTAAATGTCAGGAGCACGGCATTATTAAATGCCTTATAATATTCTTTTTAAATACAGCGATTTGTCTTCAATACTATCAGAAAATGACATAATTAAATATAATTTTTTATATAAAACGATTATTCTTTAATACTGTGTACGCTTTAGAAAACGGTATTATTAATATATTTTTTGTATTTAGCGATTATTTTTAAATACTATTTACAGTTAATTGTTAATATTATGTTGTATTTTTTACATATAACCATCATTTTACCGTATTATCTATTCTTCAAAACACGGAATTATTAAATACCACAATTGAATTTTTTTTATTATTTAACGATCATTCTTTGATACTATTTACATTAGAGAACACGGAAATAGCGAACGATAAACTGTAAATGATAATTTTTTTAAGTAAATAGTTGAATCCAAACGATAAGAAAAATCAACTGCAAGAGCAGTCAATGTCGTCGAACCGGAGAATGATATATTTATACCCTATTCTTAAGGAACAAAGGAATAATAAAAAATAAGCAATAAACTCACTTTGTTGGTTATTGCACTGACCATAGGACGTGACGTAAGACAATGGACTAGGAGATTCGGTTGTCCTTGAAGGTGCAACTGAAAGAATGAAACCCCACTATGAATTCAATAACTTACATTTAAAGATTTTCTTAAAATATGCTATACTAATACCAACTATCTTATACGAACATAACCCCCGTAATTTATTCTAACTTGGTTTTAGAATATAGTCAATTTTTTGGCAATTACAAGAACAAAATAACTCACTAAAATAGAGGCGTGCACAACTTGCGGCACGAGGGCTAACTACGACCGCTAAATGGTTTAAGTGTAGCATCCCACCTTTCAAGCTAACATTAAATGAAAAATGCTACGTAACAAGAAATTTTTAAACTAATTTCAATAAACTTAAAAAAAACGAAGAGACATTTTGACTTTTTTTTTTTTAATAAAATATTTTTAAGCCCAACTTGTTCAAAACGAATTTCGTACAAGGATTCATTTAAATATTAAAGATGTAATAAGTTATTTATATAAAATAATAATAATGATAGTTCAAATGGATTTTGCCGCGGAGAAAATTGAAAACCAAAAAAATAAATTCCTATAAAACAAATTTTTACATCATCTTTAAGAATATCAAATAGCAGAATAGAATTAGCATTATATACTGAGTATTATTTAACAGAGAGAATTGACAAATGAGAAATATTTTTGGTAGGGGAGTGTCGGGTACCCCCGCCCACTGTCAATTTCATATGTATAGAATATTTTTTCAAGTCAATGGGCCATCGGACATTAATTGTTATTTTCAATTAAATTAATAAAAAAGATTATTTTCAAAGTTTCAAGTATTTATGCAGCTGGTAACATGGTAAACAATAGTTTTGAAAATATGTTGAATACAGTAGTCAAATTTTTTAAATTTCTATTTTTTTAAGTTAAACTATTCTTTTTTTGGTTTATTCTTTTTGCATTATTTTATTAGATGATAAAACAATAGAAACATACAAAAATATTTATTATTACTCAATATTATACAGAAACATAAGCAATACTCCTTAAGTGGACTCTCCCCTAAGTGATTTTAAATTCATCAAAATTCTCGAATTTCAATGATGTATTTTTGAAGGAACAATTTTGAAGCGAGTATCTTATATTTTTTGAACAATAACAGGGTTCATACTCAAATGGAAGGGAAAAAAAAGAATTAACAACACTTTCAAGGAATTTTTTTTAGTGATGTATTTTGAAAGGAACCTCTACAATTTTTAATCTAGCATCTTATATATTTTGAACAATAACAAGTTTCATACGTAAATGGAAAGAAAAAAAAATTTTTTTTAAAGAAAATTCAGGAATTTTTAGTCTTGAAGCTATCAACATTCTTGCAACAGCAAACAATAATTTTTCCCTATGACGTTGCACATTTTAATTATCTTTCCATATAAAACTAAAAACAAACACTTATAAATTTTTTATGATTTATTTTGAAAGAAAGTGTTTCAATTTTAGTAACTTATATTTTTTGACAGGGTTGTATTTGTGAGAGATCAAAACAGATTTTGAAAAAGAGTCAGAATTATTAAAAATGTGCTTAAAGTTACTTATAATTTTCCCCAATTATTTTTTTTTAATAACTACTCTTAATAACTGAAGAGTGTAAGTTAAAAGTTTGTTAATAAAATATAATTAAGCAATAGGAATAGAATATTAAAAAATGGACCATGCAATTGTAAAATATAAACCAGTCGCAGTCAAAAAATATGACTTCATTAGATAAATTCATATAACATCTAATGAATTGTGCCACCAGTTTTTCATCACCAAAAACAATTATATTTCACCATAAATTATTGTTAAATCTTGGTGCTATGTTATGATTGTTACGTTTGGCGTTATGATATTTTTAACTAATTAAAATCAAGTGAGAAGAACTTTTGACCAAAAGGTCGATTGAATCGCTATCTGTTGCATTTTCAGGAAGTTTTGAGAGGGTCAATAAGGCGAAAAATCGGATCTTTCTGAGAAAGGTTTTTCCGCAGTACGGCCCGAGTAAAAGTGGGCCGTGCTGTGGAAAAACCCTTGTTTTTTTCGAGAGCAAAATAATTATTTCATCGAATGGACATAAACCCCGTGGTCTTCAAATATTAACATATCTTTAACGAAATTCCATTAAAATATATTTTATTAGAACTACATAATCTGAATAGTGAATTTCATTGGTCAAAACCGATAAAATTCTATTTTTTGAGCATTAACAGGGTTTATTCTCAACTGGAGAGAGAAAAATTAGAAATTTTTTAAGAGCTCTTAGCTTTCATATTATTGGCATTTTTAAAAATGCGGATAAGACGCCAAAAGTAAGAAATTTTTAAATACCTGTAAGTTTATGACAAAAAATAAACTATATATATATATAAGCAAAAAGAATTAAGAGTCCTAAAAACATTTTCATGAATTCATCTTTTATAATAAATGATTATTTAACAATTAATTGAAGAACTTAATAAAAAAGATTTTAAAGATAAACCTTCAACGATTTTTTCTTTATTGGTAAAAACAAACTTCAAAACAGGAAAAATAATTTCACTTTTTCTACTCCTAAAAAATACGCTGTAAAAAAATAATTAAAATATTACGGTAAAAAGTACGGGCCCACAGGGGGGGGGCAGAATTTTTTACCTTCAACTTTTATGGAACAAAAAAAATCTGATTTACCTAATTTTTACAGTGATTTAATATTTACAGAATCATTGTACCGTAAATTAAACTATAAAAATTACGGCATAAAATTTTACAGTATAAGTACCAGTAAATATACCGGTATTGTGTTGGTACTTTTATCGTAATTTTATCAAGAATTTTGTACAGAAAGTCTATAAAAAGGAAGAAAAAAACTAAATTAAAACAAAACAAACAAAAAAACGAAGGAAAAAAATTATGCGACCTAGCTTAAAACATTTTTATGAATTAATAATTTATTTTAATTAATTATTTTACAATTTATCCATTGAAGAACTAAATAAGGATCTTAACACTACATCGCAGCAATGGTATGCCTTTGCATCACACTCTGCGCTTTGAGTTCCTCACAGTGCTAATATTGGGAAAAAAAAAAAAAAAAAAAAAAACGCAAGTTCTTTTAAAACTTGTTTACCTATCTTTAAAAAGCAATAGCCAACTGCAATCAATAAATAAAAATACACACTAATAGAACAAAAGCGAATATTCCAGGAAGACTAGTTATCCGTCGCGATAAATGAGTTAAGGACGAACCTTTAACGTTTTTTTCTTTTTCTTCACAGAAACCACTTTTAATGCAAATAATAATAATAATAATAATAATAATCTTAGTTATTACCTGAAGGTGCTCCTAGTAATCGAGGTTTTGTTTCTTCATTACTTAGATGGCTGCTACTACTGTCAACATCAGACACACCACTATCTGCTGGACTGGGCGGTAATGAACCTAAAATAAAAGAAATATTCTTTGTTAGTAAATAGGGGAAGGGTACTCAACCAAAATTTAAAAAAAAAAAAAAATATCATATTTGTTTGTGTTGTCAAGCTCGCCAACCATTGGCTTTTAGCGATTTAAGTCAGAAAGGTGGGCTTTGCGGTAAGAGCGCACCGAAAGGCTGAAAGTACGTCTTAACTTAGAGCTCCACTCATTTTCCAGGCCACTTCTACAATTTACACATAGATCTGAACAGGAATGAAATTTTTTCCAGATACCTGTGCCCATTTTACGGCTCAGCGAACGCTCAAATTTAAGCTATTCAATTCCCTTTAGTAAAATACGTTCGATTTTACTAATTTTTTGTATCCTTGTGTATATCGTGTCAGTAGGCAGAAAAAAGAGCACCGGAAAAAGCACCTCATTAATTATTGTATAAATGTACCAACCGATTCGATTCAAATCGTTGTAGCTAAATTAATATAATTAATTATTCGAACTTAATTATATTCTTCTTAAAAAATATTAAAGTTTAGAGAAAGGAACTTT